>CP137671.1:17251909-17856909 GCA_037976565.1 Mesocentrotus franciscanus | reverse complement strand
ATGTAATAATATACTTTCATTCTGTCCACAATCTGTACCAAAGTCATAATATTTCTTTTGGAATAATCATAATACACTTTTTTCATGTCAATTTCATAAAGAAAATATAAGTAAACTGTGATTATCTTCACTTATCGCTTTCAAAATAAGTCTGCTATTACATCAAGTTGCAATGTCCGACAAACCAAAGGATATTAACAAATTTTTAATGGATTTAAATTAATGCCTTTTTAGCGCCCTTGGGCCACAATCATTTACTTATTTGTTTGTTTTTTGCTTTTATTTTTTCGTTATCAATAAACATATGATATAATGAATAGCACGTGGTATATAATTTGCAAATACAAATATAGTAATGCTCCATTTAAGCTGTATCAGTAAAGTACACAGTATTCTTTCATGGGTCTTTCCATACATGGGGTCATATCCGGCTATGCTGTATTTACATTATTTCGTTTGTTGCTATTTTTGTCTTTGTTCTTACTCCTGGAATTGAACTCTAAAATACTGCTTTTCCTGGACTTCACAAAGCGAGGGACAAACCCAGGTTTTCCCCTAAAATACGGGTGAGGTCATTTCATGTGGGTTCGATCTACCTTGAAGAAAGAAACAATGTTGTGTGAAAGAAAGAGAAAGAGAGAGAGAGATGGAAATAGAGAGAGAGAAAGGGAGAGAGAGAAGGACAGAGATGGAGATAACATAGAGAGAGAGAGGACAGGGATATATATATATATAGAGAGAGAGAGAGAGAGAGAGAGAGAAATGGGAAAAGCTCTCGATCATGATCATGTTGCTGTTTGTGATGGCAAAGGCGGCCACTTTGTCCTTGAGAGCTCGGTTCATTTTACTTTTTAGTGTGGGGTTAAGCGAGGTTATTTCTGGTGTATTGTGACGAGTCTGAAGCATTCAAGGCCAGACTCTTGAGCCGAATACGGATCAGAAAGCGGCACTTTTTTTGACGCTGCACTGAGCTTTAAAGGTACTATGTCCCATTTGCAGGCCCAAAAAATGAAAAGGTTAAATTCCAACGGCATTTGAAAGACAATACTAATTTAGAACTTCCCTAAAAAAAGGGGGACTTGAAAATGTCTTTAAGTGGGAAAATAACGACTATTAGTTGTCGAATCGACTTAGGAGCTATAGAGCCAGTAAGTAATAGTCTGATTTTGCAGACCATTGTACCGAATGGTCGTACGTTTTATGCTGCGCAAAGATTCAATCAGTTTAATTTTGGCCATTACAAGAAGTGGGTTATTGATGTAGACAAATGCTCATGTACCTTTTACAGCTCATTTATGTATGTTATTACCAAAGATGAAAAAGCCAGTCAGTCACTCAATAGTGTCTGACAGTGAAGTCTAGCAAGTAAACGGGTTTCCTTGCATAATTTGTATATAAGTCACTGCTAACGTTTAAATTTCACAGATAGGACATACATGACATATTCATAATTCCTGCAAAGTTCTACAGAATTTGATGTTGGCTGCAAAAGGGACATAGTATCTTTAATTTAGTCATCCAAACCACATTCACCCCCTCTCTCTCTCTCTCTCTCTCCATCCCTCTATTTGTTTTATCTCCTCTTCTTCACGATTTATCATTCTGTTTTCCTCTATCGCTTTCTCGGTCTCTCGACTTTGTCCCTGTCCCCCTCTCTTTATCTATCTCCCCGGTTTCACTCTCTCCTTCCTTCTGTAACTCTCCCCCCATCCTCTCTCTCTTTCTCTTTCTCTCTCTACCTCACTGTATCTCTCTCTCTCCCTTTCTCCTCTTCACTAATTAGGTATTACATCAACTAAAATCAATTGTCAATCTTGAAATTGATCCGATCAATTTTGATATCAATACTAAGGATTGGTGAAACCCCGACCTTTCCTTTTCTCTAACTCTGTTTCTGTCTCTCAACTTTGTTTCTCTTCTCGCGTCTATTTCTTTATGCTCTCTCAAATACATAATCTTTCAAACTCTTTGTGTCTGTATCCATTATCTCTCTTTGCCTGTTACCTTCCTTCAAAATGTCTCGCTCTATTTACTACCCACCCAGCCCATTTCTTTCTCTTTCTCTCTCTATCCCTCTCCCGTTCTCCCCTCCCTCTCCCGTTCTCCCTTCCCTCTCCCTTTCTCTCACCCCTTCCCCTTCTCTCTCTTTGTTATGTCTATGTAACAATCTTCCCCTCTCTCTCTTGGGTATATTCTTTGTCTTCTTCTTTTCATAGAACTTTTTTATTGAATATTCTCAGGTACACGTGCCGTGGTAGCAATTGCTTACTTTATCGACTCCATTCAAAGCTCTAAATTGTTTAAACAGAAGTAATTTACCCCCCTCAGTTTCATGGAAAATGCTAGATACAAACAATGGACGATAATGTGGTGGGTTTGTGTAATGGCCCTTATAGAGTATTTACTGACTAATTTATAAATTAGGAAATAATCAAAAAAATTAACTCCATGTCGTATCCACGTCGGTTCTAGGAAGAGGAGGGGGCGGGGGGCATGCTCCCTCGGTCAATATTTTGAATATTTTCTCGTACTGCTGCTTTTATATGTATATACACTGTACAACTATTTTGTAAGACAAACAAACGGTTAAACAAAATTTTAAGGCTCATAATTATTGGATATGATCATAGCTCTCATATCCACCACGGAAGTCAAGGAGCTCCAATATTACCCTGGCTCTATAGCTAGGCTACCGATTTCGGTGCTCACGGTATTCTAGAAATTCCTTCCTACCGGTACCATTTTAACACCTGGGTGGAGAGTGGCAAATGTAAATTAATGTCTTGTACTTCAGCTCTTTCATGGGATGGATACGCCACTGTCTCTCTAAAAAAAAAAAAATCAGGGACCAGACTGCATTTGCATAATTTAAAAGCTTTCGTTCGAAGTGAAAGTTCAGTTTTGGGAAAGTGAAAAATAATTGTGAACTTTTTCTTTCTAATTAAATGTTAGTGTGGAAGAGCATCATAGAATAAATGTTCCTTGAAAGGATGGCTGTTCAAATGCCGCCATATTCGAAATATGTATAAGAAAATAGTTGAAGTGTTTGGACTAAACTTTTATGCCACATGTTTGTGTTGTCCCTTTACACATTTATGTGTGCAGCACATGACTTTTACAAGGCGAGATTTTTTTTCTTTTATTTTGATGATTCCAAAACCTTGCAGTATACATCAATTCCAATGTGCTAAATAATTACTGGGAAAGGTGTCACTTCTTTCACAATGCAACCGCGTGACAAGAACTCAACTTATCTTTGAATAACAGCAAAAAATGAATATAATAATGATAATAACGCTTAATAGTAGTAATAATACTAATCGTTACATAAAAGTAAAAACATAACAGTCTTATTCGCAGTCTGACACGATCACTGACTTTTAGGAATGTCCAATTCCTCTTGGTTCATTGACAAGGGAGGACTGGTTACAGAAGATTTTGGGCTATTCCCATGGAGCCGGTGGGTACTTTAGCTCGAGGGCCGGTCGCTCTTTGGCCGTAGGAACGCTTGAGCAAGGTAGAAAAGAACGGTCGTCTCACAATTCCAGGACTGACGTTTGGTCCTTGACCGCCACTATTCCCCATTGCAGACGATGCTTCAGGATTGTTTTCTTGCTTCCTGCTGATGATTCTGTGCGCGTTGTCGAGTCCTGGCAGGTCCATCGGAACTTCTTCTGTAGCCATTGATGGCCTCCTATCTTCAGAAACTTTTGGGTTTTCTGAAGTCCTAATCACCATTTTTTCCTGGTCGTCTTGCTGAACATTATCGAGTCCTGACCGTGCCTCCAGACCCTTGTCTAAAGCCAAAGGTGATCTGTGGTTTCCGGAATGTCCCAGGTCCTCTGAGTTCCCGATCACTAAATCTTCCGCTACGTCTTGGCACACAACACCTAAAGGGGCCACTGGACCTTCTTCTGTAGCCAGAGATGATCTCTGATCTTCAAGAGGAACTGTAAGGGTCTCTGCATTCCTAATCGCCAAGGGTTCCTGATCATCTTGGCGCACACTGTCAATTATTGGAGGTACCAATAGAATTTCTCTTGTTTCCAAAGGTGGTCTCTGATCTCTAGTAGTTTCAGAGACCCCCAAATTCATCATCGCCAAGGAATGCCGATGGTCTTGGCGTTGCCTCCTGATGATCCTCCGCATGTTGGTGGGTCCTGGAAGAGCCATAACACCTTCATCTGTAGCCTGGTGCAGGGTGGCCATCAGGATCTGCTGAGGACTTTCGTCTGTTGATACTGCCCTTCTCTTCATCACAGCCTTCAGTTTGTAAGCGTTGGCTTTACCATGGTCGGGTGGATGGTTGTGTTCTGTCTTGTCTCGGAATTGGTCAGCACCTAACACCTGTATGTATAAAACAAAAATACACTATGATTACGTGTCTTGAGCACCAAAGAATGTCGTATCCAGGACTTTCTTTAGAGAACTACCAACAGGACTACCATGCAGGGAAAACTATGAGCAGGATTTAAATCTACCCAATCAACTGCCACCACCTGAACGACCCCTCTAGGACTATAACCATCGAGAGAACAATCCCATGTGACCACAGTGAGTTATATAATGTGCCATACAGTGTGGACATTGATTAGTAAACACAGTGAAAGTGTTCAAAAGCTATCTGCTGACATAATGTGGAACGCACACGCTGTGATAAAGAAAGTAATAAGAGGAAACAGTATGGACACTGCACGTGGTGTGCAGACATTTATATTTAGGTGTAATTATGTAGGTGATAGGAGTGAGGAAATATATTTACACTGTCATCACTAAGAACGTGTTTTTATCCACTATAGGTCTACTGTGGTGCGTACGCTGTGTGAATATGTTAAAAATCAGAGTAAAGAAACAGTGTGAACACACTATTTTCAATTACACAAAAAACACCTATGAGAGTGTTCTAAATATTCTCTATGGTCAAACTGTGGTACGTACACGCTGCTTAACCAAAGACCAATTGAGTGTGGGCACAGTATATTGTATACACTATCAAAGTGTTCATATCCACTATACAGAATAGTTCCACTGGTGCGTACACTATGTGATTATGTAGATGATCAGAGTGTGACGACAGTGTGGACACACCGCTTTCACACAGTCAACACTAATAAAGTGTTCGAAATCAACTCCATCTGTTATCACACTGTGATTATGTAATTGATCAAGTTAAGGATACAGTGTAAACACAGCAGAACTACTATGTGACCATTACACAACTATTTCAGTATTTGGCTTGGATAGAGTACTAAACCACGTTGAGCAATACATGTACTCTGATATACATATAGCTTTACCCGCAAGGAAAAAGAGAGAGGGGAAACAAAGATATTATGTACATAAAAACAAATAACATTTCTTATACTGATCGATGATTCATTATCAAATGAAAGTTCAAACACTAGTCACGTCAGTCAATCTTACCTTGACCCTGGCCTTGCACGCGTTACGATTTCTTCTTAATTCACACTCAAAGCTCTCCCATCCATTAGCCAGGTCCTTCTTCCTCACGTATATGAACCCGTCAAGTAACAGCTTCAGTCCGCCCCTCTCAGTCTCCGTCCATTCCATCATACCTCAAAGATGTCAACAACAAACAACAGCAGTTGAGCAACAAAGTATGTACGTTGATGAGTGTCTTAGTGCGACCATGTAGTAGGTCTATGGTAGGATGCTCTACTTCAAAGCGCACGTGTCTAGCGTCGTCAGTTGCCTTCACTCCTGCATACAGCCACTCAACAACAAACTAGACGACGATGCAGTTGTCTCCTCAACTGCTCACGAACTCTGGGCTAGATCCTTCCTCATCTGAAATCATCACCAACAGTAGACCATTCAAAGATAAGACTTATCTATTTTTAAAACCTTATGCATCAATAATGATCTCACACTATTATCGCTTGGTAAGCATGTATATATTTAAACTCGCACCCTGATCAAGGGATGGCATCTCAAAGTGCTTTGTATCTAGTGGAAAAGTTGCTATATAATAAGCAGCTATATCTGGAGAGCTCACATGTAGCAAGTCTTCCTTCAACGGTATGCACACGACTGACACGAGTGACTGTTCTACCTATGATTATAGCGAATGCAAGCATGAGGGTTCATTTCCAACCTATATATGTACGTGTATCTGACAAATGGCATTTCAAAAGAAAGAGGCCAGAATATACGCTCCCCGGGTGGTGATTGTTCGGCGAGTTCTGTTGCCCGGGGGGTAATTGTGCGCGGGTGGTAATTTGAATGGGGGGTAATTATCCAGGGGCCAGTTGTCCGGGGGGTAGTCGCCAGCATCCCGGGAGGGAGTTCTTTCTGATTGGGGTCGTTGTCCGGGAATAACAAAGGGGGAAAGGGCGGGGGTCTTGTAGTCTATATCTTTTCAGGACCTTCTATTTTTTTCGTTTGTGTTTGAAGTCTATTTATGCGGTCATTATTTCTATCTTTAAAATTAAATGTCAACAAATGACAGTTGTGAAAAATGTTATTTGTAGTATCTTTAATGCCTTAAAGATTTCTAAATTTTAAGTTTTCTTTATACGACTGTCGTGTAAATAATTTCTAGTAATGATTTAAATATAAGACCTGTTTTCAGTGTCACTATCCCACGCCTCTCTCTCTCTCTCTCTCTCTCACATTCTCTGTCTGTCTGTCTTTCTCTTTCTCTCTCTCTCTCTATCTGTCTGTCTATATGTCTCTCTGTCTCTCTTTCTCCCGTTCCCCTCTCTCTGCTTCTCCCTTCAGCCTTCTCTCTATCCCTCCTCTCTCTTTTCTTTCCCTCTCTATACCACCTCTCTTGTTTATTTGCATGCTTGATTTTCCGAATATACGAATGTATAACGTCCTCGCTTTAAAAATGCTTTGGATATTATTACCCTGGCATATTAGCTCCTTACCAGGAACGTCATCAACGCACAGTACAGTCGGGGATAAGATCCTTAGTTCCAGAGACTAATCATCTCCTGAGTTGAGAGAGAAATCTATGATTAAAATGCCTTGTCTATGGACGAAGGGCCTACGCAATATGGAAGAGAATTGAACCCTCAACCTCACGAATGAAAATTGACACCACAACAAGCCAATTCGTAGATGGAAATCTGCGCATGAGCAGATAAACATCATTATTTTGTGCCAAATTGTATAATTCCTTGAGACGAATATTCGTGTTCTTATGAAAGTTACGTTCTAATAAAATATATGTTTTCATTATTCATTTATGCATCAACGAGTGGAACTGTTTTTTTTCAAAAGGGCAAACAAAAATGTACACAAAAAGCACCTCCATCACTTCGGGAGCGATTTTCTCAAAAAATGCACAAAATGGGATCTCATATAATTATAAGATCTGTTGATATTTCGGGGTCATTTCTACTAAACGATAACAATAAACAGGTATATTTTAAGACTATCTCCAACATTCAAGGACGTCATGTTTCTGTAACGTCAACGAAACAACAAACAAATAAAATGAGGTACAAAGACAAATGCACAGTCACTGCTAAATGTTCATGGTCATGAAAAGCATGATTGCATGATTTTCCCCGCTCTATCAAGTTTCAAAAATTAATTTTCATGCCGGTGATTTTGATTAGAATTAGAATAAATATTATCAACAGATGTTCTGAAATTTTCAAGGTCGATGTCATGGACGTCTGGAGAACGACGAACTGTTTGACTTACTTTCGTGTGAACTTAAGATGATTTAAATTATGAATATATGTATCTATATATTTATATATCTATATTCAAAAACATATTCAAAACACCGGAATGAAAGAGTCCGTCGACATGTGTATAGGTGAAACGATATTTTTTCCAAAGGGCTTCTTCAAGTTATCATAACTTTCACCTTTTCATAATATATCATTGAAGGGAGGCTTTAATTCTAGTCGGTAAACAGTCGGTGGAATGACGGAGTGAGGGGATGGCGCGGGAAGAGCTGTATCATCTTACTTTCGTGTCAAATTGCATTCCACCTTCTTTCTCTCTCTCTCTCTCTCTCTCTCTCTCTCTCTTTCCCTCTCTCTTTCATTCATATCCCCCTTTTGTCTTTTCAGATTTTTTTTCTCCGAATTGTGCACTCTTGCTTTTATTTCTTTAATTGTTTTTGTTGTATGTTTTTGCCTTTTTGGGGTTTTGTTTTGTTATGTCTTTTAAATTTCAAACAACCCCCTGGATTCGCGCCTGCTTATAAGAAATCAGTTACAGACCTCGATATGTTAAGCCTGAAACAGAGGCTACAAATTTCAGTTTTACTTTCATTTAACAAACAAACAAAAACACAAGAAAAAAACGAAGGACTCCTATAAGGGAAGAGAGACAAGAGCAAAATTCGATGGCGCGCTATGTTGAGCCGAAGTTGTCCTTGAGTGAACTCATCGCAGACGTCGGTTCGGTGTAATTAGCTCTCTGCAAGGTCAACATTTACGTTTGCAACTGTCTAAATAACTAATACCGCTTGCTCCATGCATTTGGGTCAACATTTTAAAGGATGGTATAGATCCTGCGTCATTAAACATCCGTTCCAAGAAATTATCTTTTTTTTAAATTTTTTTCAGCCTCCTAGTTTGACACTGAGGTGTCAATGACTACATGGGCGGATCCAGGATTCTGGGAAAAGGGTGGGGCTCGATTCCGAAAAATCTGTGACGACGACGATGACGGCGATGACAACGACTGCAACAACGACGACGAGGTTCTCACATATTAAGTGCATGCCTTTGGAGCGTGAAGCTTTTGTCCAAAAATACAAAATATGGGACACATGTACGTACGGAATGAAGATTGGATTTAAAAGGGGGTACGGGGCGGCTGTGCCCCCTTATCCGTCAGTGTATTCTTATCCGGAGGGGTAACACAATTAAAGCTCCGGGGGATCAGCTCTTGCTGTAAGGAATACAAACATTATGCCCAAGGCCCAGGGGCGTAGCCCTTGGACCTGGCTCCAACCATGGAGAGAGAGAGAGAGAGAGAGAGAGGGGGGGGGTGGTGTCTTGTGGGAGGACATTGGTCTTAGTAGATCGATGACATGCAAGAGAACATGAAATATGAAACTCACTCCTTTTTCTTTTTTTGAAGAAAAAAAGCAATGCTTGTTCTAGTTTTTGGGATGAAACAACTGTGTTGTGCGGTAATCATTTCCTATTATATGATTGTGCTATATTTTAGTCCTATACACTGTGAAATTATGAATAATGAACTATGTTGTATTTATGTACGTTTATCAAATGATAAAAAAGCTTTGTTATGATTATGTTGCAGTTTTGTATAAACTATGTTATGTACGAAAAAGAATTGAAGTTTTGAGAAATAAAATCAACGAATACAAAAAAAGAAAGAACATGGCCGTCTAGGGAACGGACGATGCACTTTATTTCTCTCATTCTCTCTTTCCCTCTTTGTTCTATTTTTCTTTCTTTTTCTCAATTAGATTAGGGGAATTATCCTGTGTACCCATACCTATGTCTCTGATTTAACCCATTATCAGGCAATATTTTGCCTAAAACATGGAATATGCCGCATCTATGTTGTTGGTGTTTCAAAGAGGCCAATTAATACCGTTTTTCGTTTCAAGAAGGTTCATAGACCTATTCCTATCCTTGCTTAGCATTTAATTGGGAGATTTGTCTACCAAAACAAAAACAAACAAAAAATGTCCATAACGTGAATTTGTCCTCCAACCTCTCCCCCACCCCTCCCAAAGAAAGAAAAACAAAAGCATTTTGAGGGAGGGGGGGGGGGCGATAACGAACATGACGAATGTAGGTGTAATACGGAACCAAGGAAAATATAGCAATTAGCACATGTGAAATACATATTTGGATTGATATTGTTTTCCTTTATTAACTTCTTAATTCATTCCTAACTGAAAATGATGAAAGAATTACCCTTAAAGGTAAAGACCATTTTGGAAATGCCCCTCTCTCAAAAAAATGAAATGGAAGCTCTCATTACCAATCATGTGAAAGAATATGTTTTGACTAATACGTGATGATACAAATTTTGCCGGGAAAGTCGGGAAACCGCCTACTAATTGATATATTTGGTAAATTATTATATCTATTAGGACCAAATAGATATCGCGCACGTGGTCGCGTAGTCCCATATACGTCTTTCTGTGTACAGTGCTTTTAACTTTTCCAAGACTGGGCCAAATTTCTTATCATTTTGATGATTCCAGAACCTTGCAGTACACACCAATACTTATATGCTAGATGATCAACCTTTTCTGATCGATTCCACAACGTTTCTTTCACAATGCAATCGCATGACCAGAACTGGCCTTTATCTTTAATTCATTCTTCAGATCAACTTGCCCTTATGTTCTTTTGAATCTGTTTCCCCAGTTCTAAAGAAAATTAGTTCTGTTTTATAATAATAATAATAATAAGTTAAACCGAAAATGGAAATTATAGTGCCCATTTGCTCACCCTTCTCTCTCTCTCTCTCTCTCTCTCTCCCCCCCCCCTCCATCCCTCCCTCCCCTCTCTCTCTCCCACTTTGTAGTTGTCGTTTTGACATTTACAATCGTAGATAAACCAATCATTGTGTACTTAGGCATGAGAGATGAAGCCCCCCCCCCCTCAATTTATGGATATGCCACCTTTTTGTAGACACCTTCAGCAGAGACATATTAACATTGCTCTATTAAAGATAAAGTTGAGTTCTGGTCATGCGATTGCATTGTGAAAGAAACGGTGTGGAATCGATCAGAAAAAGTTGATCATGTGCAAGGTTTTGGAGTCATCAAAATGCTAAGAAATTTGGCCCAGTCTCGGTAAAGTAACAAGCACTGTATATGGGACTACACAAACATATGGCAGAAAAACCGGGCCTCATTTTTAAGCTGTTACTTGTCATATTTAGAATATGAAGGCATTTGAAGAGCCATGCTTTTCAGGGAACATTTTTTCTCTGATGTTCTTCCACACTTGCATCATAACAATGACGCTCATATTATTTTTCACCTCTCCCCAGAACTCAACCTTCTCTTTCAGTATCATCCTTGCTTTCAGGTTGGACCAGTACTTCGTATTCGGATTCGCTCTCCTTCTCTCCCCCCCCCCCCCCCTCTCTCTCTCTCTCTCTCTCCCTTCCCTTTCCCTATCTCCCTCTCCATCTCTTTCACAGACCTTACCTTGAACACGTGATATACGTCGCCACATGCTTCCTGTATACCCTGGAGCTTAACCTCATTTCAGTCCCTAAGAATTCATTCTTTTCCAATTTTCTTTGTTTTTGTCAAAGGATTACAACTTCATGTTTTTGTCTTAAAAAACACAAAGTACTAAACTCCCAATCCGTCTTAAAAATCAAATGAAATACAGCGTTGAGCATTTCGTAAAGATATTTTGTGCATATTTTCATACATAACAAAATGGTTATTCAGAAAATAAAATATTTTTGCTTTGGGTAAAGACTAGTCCCAGACCTGTATACTGGCACATCTCATCACACCTAACCTTCCAAAATTAATTTACTGCCGTCGTATTTTGTACAAACATTTACTAAACATCATGTTAAGTGGCGTTCCCATTATCATGAAATTTCAATTAATTTATTCAATCCATTTACTTATCTATTTATTATATATTTATTCATTCATTGTTATTTTTTCTCTCACTTATTTCCTTATTTATTATCTATTCATTTATTCATTTCATCGGGAAAATTAGTATGGGTAGAAAATGTGCAGACAAGCACATCTGATGAAATATAATCGTTAAAATAGTCAATGAAATAACAACGGATCTTATTAAGCCCCCATGGCTTGGATACATTCCCAGGTCTCCCCCATCAACGATACGCCCACTGACTATGGTGGATGAACTAATGCAGTTGTATAGTTCACTGGTTGAAACATGGAACCTTGTGGTAAAGTCCATGAACTATATACTAAAGGCTTACAAATCATTTCTGAGTTTAAAAGAAAAAGCTTGATACATACAGGACATGAGTTTTGATCATTAATTATTTCGAGGGGCGGTATAGACAGCGTGCAATAGGGTGTGCGTGGGGGTGTGCGTGAGGGTTTGTGCGTGTGTGTGAGTATGCGTGTAAGGGAGAGAGAGAGGGGGAGAGAGAGAGGGGAGGGAGAGAGAGAGGGGAGGGAGAGAGAGAGAGGGGGGAGGAGAGAGAAGGAGAGCGAATCCGAATACGAAGAACTGGGGGAGATTAGAGCATGCTGGTAATATATCGATCAACTTGGGCGTCGGTTTTCTCATTCATCATTGGAATATTTTTATTTGAGTAATCCACACAAGTACAAGCTCTGCTTTTTAGTCGATTTCTCTTTTCCTTTAAAGTTCGACTTAATTTTTGATAGGCCTATGCTTATATATTTTGTATACTAAACACCAAAATATTGGAATGAGGAAACACCGGCCCCTATTTTATGGGTTTTTCCAGTAGTGTAAATGGCAGTCCAAAAAAAAAAACCCGACGATTTTCTAAAATGGTGGTTGGGCCTTCTGAGAAAGAGCATATTAACACGACATTATGAACATCATGGAGGCCAGTTAGCAACCTTTATTATCCTGTAACCTTCCAACGTCTTTCGTCGCGCACATACAATTAATTGAAATCTTGAAGAAACAAAGAGCTATATAATATAGTCGTCAAAGAAGCCTTACTTCGCTCATTAACATCTTAAAAACCAGCTGCAAAGCTGGAAAACAGCGGGTTTATTAAAGCCCCATTGTACTACTTGTAGCTACTTGCTCCCTCTATATAGAAAACAATGCCTAAGTGGTGCCTGTTGGTCCCCCATGATCCTCTTTTTGGGAGCTGAGTTGATGAGATAACCACCTGTCAGTGACCGCACTAATCCCTCTAATCCCTCCTGGCCAAACTAGTGCAGAGGGGCTTTAAGTAACAAGTACATCATTATCGACATTGTGTGAATGCCCCCGAGGTGACACACGCATTAATACCAAATCACTGATTATTACTGAACCCAGTGATGTTTGAAACCCCACAAAACTAATGTCACCCATTATGATCAATCAACATTTTAATCTATTTGTTAGCATGCTTTAAGTTACATTGTTCTTCAATACAAAAGAAGATTATATCATTCTATGCCTATTTTGATATATGCAAGTACATGTAGACGACTGCCCACATAAAAACGAACAGATTGCTACTAGCCCCCCATGTAGGTCTCGAGGTCCGTCGGTTTTGTGGACCCCACAGAAAACTTTTTAGAAAGCCCGCGAAACCGATATTCTCGATCTCGGCTGTCGGTCTCGTGGACTCGTTGTTTATAAATAATATTCACCTGAAGAAACTGTAATAAACACGATCACAATGGCTTTCGCGAAATCAACTATAATAAGCATTAGCCTTGCGCTTATCCTATTCAATAATATTGTGCGATATAACATGGCAAGGGCATAATGTTTTCAAAAAACATGATTTCAAAAGGCAACACGGTAGGGTATTGAAATTGCCCTCAAGTTGATTTTTTGAAAGTCTTT
The DNA here is from genome assembly GCA_037976565.1 of Mesocentrotus franciscanus. NCBI lineage: Eukaryota > Metazoa > Echinodermata > Echinoidea > Camarodonta > Strongylocentrotidae > Mesocentrotus > Mesocentrotus franciscanus. The sequence continues at coordinate 17,843,434 of CP137671.1, read as the reverse complement.
GCGATTGTGTTGAAGGCAGAGGAGTCTATTGTAAGGCTGAACAGGTTTTTTACGAACAAAAATATTACTTTTTCTTTGAAGAAAAGTCTTACCGGTTTGAATTTACAATGAAACATATTTCCATCATTCGCGAAACGACTACTGTACAACGCTATGATCATTATTCTTGAAGCCTTATTATGCAACTTGGTCTATACGCACATGCAAAATAATTTATCAATAGCTAGACCAGACCTAAGACGAAAGCAATGACACTACTTTTTTTCAAGGAACTAACATACGAAGATTTACACAAAAATGACTGAATTCTTTTCCAATTGATCGAGGAATCCGTACGAAATCTATGCATGCGCATAATAATATTTACGTATATTTAGGACATGAATTATCCGTTGTCGACTTACACCGTGCAAGAAAATAACGGTCTTTAGCAAAACATATATTTTTGAATCCATACGAAACTTTATCAGGATTCTCATCGAAATACCTATCTTTGAATCGATATGAAATTTTATCTACGTAAGTGTTGTTTTTGTTTAAGGTCGTCCGGATGATTAAGAAAAATGTACAAGTGCCTCAGAAGACTTAATTGTACGAAGAAAAATATTTTTGACAGGTCATTGCTAATGAGAACATTAAAGTAGTTAGATTGTCACACCATTAGCGAATCTACTGGCCATGTGATGGGGTAGGCGGGGTTCATGCTCTCCTATTTGTCCAGAATATAAAAGTGCCCCTTCAGGGTGAAAAATGCCCCACCCGTGCCCCAAGATTTAGCATTTTAAAGAATGACGAATTTACTGTAATGCAGAACAGGGGATGGGGTGGTAATGAATCCCCACATTATCGAAATAGAATATTGGCCCTTCAAACCGAAGGAAATGCCGCACCCGTGATTAAAAAAAATATTCCCCGAGTAAGAAGATTGTGCAGGAATTTACGGGGAAAGAACTCGCTAATGGTGAATACACTGGTAAGTGGTTGCGTAACAGTCTGGTGGAGGAGAGAAAGCGGATGATGCCCAGCGTTTTCCCCATAATATAAAAGTGCCCCTTACAAGTTATTTCTTCCTATCAAGTGATCGAATAAGTATACCCATCCCGAGGTAAAATTTTCCTTTTTATTGTACTGTGCCCTTAGTAATAGGCCTAACTATTCAAACCAAAAGACACAAGAAATAAAAAAGGAAAAAGGAAAACAATAACAACAAAGCGATACTCGTTTTTTTCCACCTAGATAGGGAAGAGGGTCCGTTGTCTTGACAGCATGTGCGTATCCTTTTTGCATTACAAAAAGGTGTTTTGCTTGCTAATAGTATCGTAACCTGAGGAAGAAGACCTATAGGCGAATAAATGTCAAACAGAAGTATCTCAACATAATTTGTTTTTTCTTCTTCTTTTTTTCTCTCGTCTCATTTGTTACTTGAATCATCTTGTTTGCAGGACTTCAAATCTTCTGTTACGAAGGCATACATCTGTTTTGTGTAGTCCAATCCATCACTTGCAATTTTCTGCTAAGAATTCCTACACCAAACTGCCCCTGCCGCATTAAAACTTTTGTCCAGTCCAAGTCCATCAACAAATGATCTTTTCTGTGATATAATAACTGCTCCTCCTGAGGTAAAACTGCCCTTCTTTATGCTCGTTCATGGAAAAAGTTAAGTTTATTTAATAGATAAGCAGGCACACATCAGGGTTGATTTTAGACTGATATCAATGTAACACGCTGACTCTTAAAAAAAAAAATGTTATCCAGAAAGTAGAATCAGATAATCATATTCATCATCATCATCATCATCATCATCATCATCATCATCATAATCATCATCATCATCCCTATTACTACTTGTTTATGTTTATTATCTTCGTTATTATTATTATTATTATTATTATTATTATTATTATTATTATTATTATTATTATTATTATTACTATTATTGTTTTTGTTATTATTATTACCATTTTTATTATTGTTGTCATTTTCATTCCTCCTCTTCTTCTTCTTCTTCTTCTTTTTAGTATTATTGTTATTATTATTATTATTATTATTATCACTGTTGTTTTTACTATCATTATTGCCATTATTTTTCATCATCATCATCATCATCATCATCAATCATAACCATCATTATCATTAATATACTTTTCCTAGGATATCATGCCATTCAAAACATGTTACATTACTTGTAACGTCCCAATATTTTTTCACATGGTGTTTTAACTGCCAAGGCCGTCAGAACAATTATTACTAGGAGGCGAGATAATTGTTTTGTTTGTTTCAGTCTCTAGATATGAAAATTGCTCTGGTCAGTATTTCATGTCGCGTTTCAGCTTCGGTTGACCAGTATTACTGTCCACCGCAGGTGAGAGAATATGACCTGGGAATGAGAGAGAGAGAGAGGGAGGAGAAATGGAGAGAGAGAGAGAGAGAGAGAGGGAGGGGAGAAAGAGAGAGAGAGAGGGAGGAGAAATGGAGAGAGAGAGAAAGAAAGAGAGAGAGAGAGAGGGGGGAGGGAATAACAAAATGACCTCTTGAAACATCGAGTGAGTGTGTCCTCGACGATTAATTAGTGGACTGCAGGTCACCCTAGCCTTTCCATCACGGTCATTGCACGCTGGCATCGCTTTTAGCTCTCGTTCTCCCCCTCTCTCTCTGTCTCTCTGTCTCTCGTTTTCTCCCTTTCTTTTTGATTTAATTCTTTTACTCTTTTGAATTATACGTTTATGGCGCGCCGTTTGACCAATAATTCAGATAAACACTGTTTATCGAGATAAACTATGTTTATCGGCGATAAACTTTGTTTATCGAGAGAAACTGTGAATATCAGTCGATAAACATAGTTTCTATCGATAAACAGTTTTTATCGATAAACAGTGTTTATCGAGATAAACTATGTTTATCGGCGATAAACATTGTTTATCGAGAGAAACTGTGTTTATCAGTCGATAAACATGGTTTCTATCGATAAACAGTGTTTATCTGAATTATTGGTCAAACGGCGCGCCATATACGTCACTGTCCCTCGACCTATCTGTATTTGTCTCTCTAATGCTATCAGCCTATGTCCCCTTTTTTTCTCCCCTCTCACCCTCTCTCTCTCTCTCCTCGATCTATTTCTCTTACTCTCTTTTCAGAGGAACCTACTTTTTTATTCTATAGAAGCTCTTTAGCAATCTCAAACACATCAAGATAGATAAAATCTTTATTTTTATTTATCTTCTGTTCCTTTTCCGTTACTGACTCACTAATCCTGGATTAGAGAAGAATATTGGTGATTCTTAAGAGCTTCTACTTCTACTACGCCCAATCTTAGTGGTGTTCGTCCACTCTTTACTAGAGCGTTAGCCATTGGAGTTTTAAAGGAAGAAAAATAGAGGGGCGCGTCTCCAGCCGCCCCTCCATATTGAACATTGTCTTTTATAGCTACTGTTTTGTGGTGTTATCTTTTTCGCTCGTTCAATTCAATCAGAGAGAGGGGGATTGAGATCGAGATTTGGAGGGAGAAGGGAAGAGAGAGAGAGAAAAAAAGAGACAGGGGAAAAGACACAGAGAGACAGACAGACAGAGAGAAAGAGAGAGAGAGAGAGAGAGAGAGAGAGAGAGGGTGACATTCTCATCACCGTAATACAGGAAGAAATGATTACTAACAAAATGTGATGAGTATTTCTATATTCACATCTTGGTTAGATAAAGGTCTTTTTGGAAGACGGAACTCTCTATAAATATACAAAGAGATTATACCGAGAGGAAATATTGAGAGCAGAAGGGACATCTATTTCAAAGATGTAGTACATCAGTATTCAGATCTATAAATACTCCACTACTTCTACTCATTGCTTTACTACTACTACCACCACCACCAACACCACCACCACTACTACTACTGCTACTACTGATAATACTACAACAACTACTACATGTACTACTAATACTACTACGACTGCTCCTACTTTTACTACTACTACTACTACTACTACTACTACTACTACTACTACTACTACAACTACTAATACTACTACAGCTACTACTACTGTACCACCACCACCTCCACCACCACCACCACCACCACCACTACCACCACTACCATTACTACTACTATAACTATTACTACAACAACAATTACTACTAATACTACAACAACAACTACTACTACTACTACTACTACTGCTACTACTACTACTACTACTACTACTACTACTACTACTACTACTACTACAACTACTACTACTACTACTACTACTACTACTACTACTACTACTACTACTACTACTACTACTACTACTTCTACTATTACTACTATACTACGAACACTACTTCTTGGTATTCTACGTCCACTGCTACCTTTCTTCTACTATATATTTCTCTTTTCACAATGTTAGTTCATTACTCCATCTTTTTCATTGCATTTTCCCTTATTTTGTCAATTTAATTATAATAATATTCCCTTCTTATTATCGATTTTGCCTCGAACTGTCATTGTAGTTTCATTGAACTATTCTTCCTCATACTACGATAATCCTAACGAGAACAATAAATGTGTTTTCATTTTGTTGCCTCTCAGACATTTACCTATAATTAAGTGTTAATAGGAAAGTCCTGTCTCATACTTTAAAAGGAATAACAAAATACAATACGAAACAAAAACTGTTGGGGCTGCAGATGTTGGTTCATCTTGTACATCTATCCGTCCATGTATTCCTTATGGCTTCTTTTCAAACGAGTCGTTTTCTAATTAGGCCAGGAAATAATCGCCTCAAGGTTATGGACAAGGTCACTTGGAAAATCGATGTAGCAGCCTTGAAGGAGGCTAACCAGACATCAGCCGGCTGTCTCCTATTCTTTATTTTTTGTTTTTGCTTTGTTTCGCTCACGTTTCGTTTTTGTTCTCGGTAGAGATATGATTCCATTGTAACATAACACTTGCAGATCCAGTAATCTATGAAAAAGAGGGGGAGGGGGGGGGGTACAGTGCCCAAGTAAGCGACACAAGTGTTACTTTTTGTTTATTTCATGAATGCGAGGGGGTACGGCACGGACCAGATGTGCCCCCTAATCCGCCGTTACAACTGTCGATACTCAAGTGAGAGTAACAAAACAAAAACTCACAGTTGCCACTGGAAAAATAATCTTTATATTCTATGCCTATTAAACACAAAATATTCATTTGTTTTTAGAATATTCATTTAAAAATATTTCTGCAGATCCCCTGGCAGGAGGGGGTCTGAAAAAGAGGTTAATGCATGTTGCAGCTTTGTAATTTTCAAATACAAATTCGAAATTTGTATTGATTGTAATCCAGACGAATCAGTATATACGTTCCCATTCTTAACAAAAACAAAGGATAACAAAACTCAAAATATTAATACATTCTATTATTATTATATATATTTAATCAAAGTGTTATAACGCTAGATTATATAAGCCGAAGGGATGGGGCACGTGCCCCTGTGCCCCCTTGATTCCCCGCTTAGATGAGTTGTACAAGAGAATCAAGGTCGGGGCAACGTTCGGCTAGTGTCATGGAGTGATTGCATGCATGGTTCAAGGCTCATAATTTTGTCCTTGCCAGAAAAATATGTTTCCTCTTCCTCTACAACGTGTCCTTTTTCTTTCCTCTTTTTTTTCTTCGCGTTCTCTCTTCATTCCTCTCTCTCCCTCCCTTTATCTTCTCTAAAGATTTGTCTTTTTCTCTCTCTTTCTTCGATCTCTCTCTCCCGTTTCCTTTCTCATTACGATTGTATCTTCGTCATGCTTTTCAACTATATGTCAGTTTATGTGTGTGCGTATGGGTGTTTGTGTGTGTGTCTGCATGTCTGTCTATCACTGTCTCTCTCTCTCTCATCTTTCACATCCCTGCCCCCTTTAACCCATTTCGCTCTCTTCTGTCTCTCTGCCTTTCCCCTCGACCAGTCATCCTCTCGCCCCCACCCCTTCCACTGTGTCTCCGTTCTCTCTATCCTTTATCCCGCCTCCCCCTCTCTCTAACATCCCACATCATTATCATCAACATCGCCTTCCCTATCTCTCCCCCTCCCCTTTCCTCCTGCCCCCCTGCCCCTGCCCCTACCCCTCCTAATGCCACTCTTGGCTCTGTCGATCATGTGACCGCCAAGGCGAGGTCAAGCCGTCGATTCAGTGACCTTACTTTAATTAGCTCATGACGACGAACCCACACTTTCATAAGTGTACAAATCGAAAATATTCCCCTGTATGTGAGTGGAAAATAATGAAATTGACCTTCCTCAGGTCTGTTTCCACGGGAGACATATTAAGAGACAGTGAACTTAACTCTTTGCATGCCACACAAATAATCTCCTGTGTGCCACATCGTATATATCATGGGATAGATCACAAAGGCTTCAAGATTATTTACCAGTTTCGATTGCAAGATTAATCTATACCTGCGTTAAAACGATAGTCATGGAGCTATTGAAGACCAGAAATTGGTAACTTTGCAAAGCCAATGTATTGCACAAAGCAATCCTTCAGTCAATAATATATTGGTGCCTTATGTTTTATGCAAACTTGCACGTATAGCAAACGAACAACTGGTGTTTGATTGATTGATGGTTATTTTACCTGACTGCTAAGAAAGCATAAATGCTTGTAAGTAAGCAACCAGACGGACGACGGCTTTAGGTCCTCTCCGATGGACCGTGCAGAGAGGTGAATAAAGCAACCGAAGTGTTATAAAGGGAAAACCCCTAGCAAGAAACAGATTTACACCTTGTCTTGGAGACGCTATAGGATTATCATTCTTAATTTTTGTTATAAGCACTCGATAAAGAATGTAGATGACGTCGAAAATATATTGCCCCTACCCCCTGGCCAAATGATCCTTGCAATGCCTATCTGAATTCTTTTGTTTTCTTTGTTTTGTTCTGTTTTGGGTTTTATGGACTGTTTTATGTTTTTTGTATGTTTTTCAACGAGGACGGTTATTGTACTTTGAGAAAATCTCTTGTAGGTCCAGAGATGAAAATTGCATGATATGGGGCTCATAATTAGAGCCAGATATGTTGAATTTTCGTCCATTATGCCCATAATTTTAGAGTAATTAGCTGAAAGTTGAGGCTATCTTTCAAGTGTATCTTCCACGAAGCTCACTTCATTCGTAGTAGGTCCATGCTTCATTGCAATCTAACAGTGGTTCGTAAAACTATCGCACACCCAACTGTCTGTAAGCATTATACTAAGTAGTCGCTCTCTGAAGTTACAACCTTGGCCAGGTCATAACTTTATATAATTTCTCATCTGTTTGATATTCCAGTCCAAGAATTAAAAAAATCATAGCATCTTAGCATTTTAATGTAAGTGTCTTTTCCATTATCAATTAAACTTAAATTAAAATGGAGAAATTGACTAAAGTTATGCATGGACTTTAATGAGCGAGTTACGACGGCTGTGTGGACGCACTTATATACTTGGGATTTTAGGCGGGAACCCTAGATAACCTTGTAACGATGCAGACGATCATGGCATGATCTAAAAACAATTCTGCGCTCTTTCTATTTTCTTTATATCTCAATATCACTCTCTCTCTCTCTATCTTTCTCTCCCTCGCACACATACAAGTCATACACACGCACGCGCACGCACATGCCCTCATTTTCTCAGTACTTTTTCTCTCTCTTACCCCCGATCCCCCCTCTCTCTCTCTCTCTCTCTCTCTCTCATTCTGTCTATCCCCCTTTCTCCCACGCACGCACCACACACATACCCAAACACGCACACCTCCCTCTCTCTCTATATATATACTCTTCCCACCCTCCACCTCTCTCTCTCTCTCTCTCTCACTCTATTTCCCTCTCTTCCACATAATCTATCTCACTGTCTTTTCTGTCAGTCTATCTGTCCCTGTTTCTCTCTCTCTCTAGCTCCTTTCCCATTCGCTGTTTCCCTTATTTTGCCCCCCCCCCCCTCTTTTCCCATCTCTCTCTCTGTCTTTCTATCCTATCCCCTTTTGACCTCTCCTCGTCTCTTAATCTTTCCTGCGTGGCGTGCCTGATTTTATGAAAACCTTGAAATACATGCCAAAGCAGGCCGATAATTGATTAATTAGTAAATAGCATGAAATCTTATTCGACCTTCCCTTGCTTGTCAATGAAACCACGTTTTGGCATTAATTTCAATTATTTCTCTTCCATTGTATCTGTGTAAAGTTAAAGATAAATTTTAGAAATAACATAATTGCTTCCAAAGAGACGACTTTCTGTCCTGTTGTTCTTGGTCTCTTTAGTTTCAGTTTATTCATATCCCTAAAGGGCCTATCTCACTGAGCGGCGAATGTTTGCGAACGTAGCGAATTTAGATTCGCCGACTTTCTGGGGTTCGCCTTTGCAACATTTAGCGACATTTAGCGATGTTTAGCGACAATTAGCAACATTTGAGCGAATGTTTGCGACAGTGTTTGCGACAAGAAAAACTGTTTGCGACAATGAAAACTGTTTGCGAACTTTCTTACAACCTTTAACGAACCATTTGCAACCTTTTACGAACCATGGCGAAACCCGGAATTCGCTACGTTCGCAAACATTCGCCGCTCAGTGAGATAGGGCCTTTAGTTACGCAATTTCTGATGAACTTGTACGAAATATGACGATTTTGTTACATACACTGTACTATGCATGGTCTTTCATTATCTTTCGTTTAGTATTGTCCTATGATTATAATAGAGAATACACTTCATAGACATAATACTGTCATTAGAAATGAACTTGAAGGGCCTATATGACATACCTGTATGATATAGGCAAATAGGAGAAAAATAAGGAAATTATTTCAAAAAATTATTATTATTATTTGATGTACATGTATACATTTACCTGGTATATGTCACATAACAAATCTGAAATTGCTACCTGTTGAGCGTTTTGTCATTTTTTAAATGTTCACTTGATCAGAACACATTACCATCATGTCTGACCATTGCTTTTTCACCAAGCCTCCACACAACATGTGCACCATCTCCATTTCCATTGGGAGCATTTCATGTCTCCGTTTTTCAACTACCAACAACTTATCGCACGACTAGGTCAAAATGTTAAATAGCCTGTTTTTATAATCCTATCTGTGGGATGAATATATAGGATTTTCTCTTTTCAAACTTGCTTGAGTTTGAATCCCTGACCCCCGACTCAGGAACCGTTGTTCTAATCACTGGGTCATTACGTGCCTTTATTTGAAGCCTATATAGCTCGGGCAAGGCCCCAACACTTTTCGTCATCGCCTCCTTTGTTTCTAACCATCCTCATCTGCTATAGCTAATGTGAAGTTAAAATGGAATGTCAAACAAATTAGAGGTTTAAAAAAATCGAAATCCCTGGAAAAACACGAGAATATAGCCTTGTGTACAAAAGTTTTATTTTGGATTTTCGTGACAAAGCAGCATGCAGCGTTTTAGTGTATTTTGTTTTCTATGTAATAAAATACGTTTTTGTTGTGTTTTTGTTGTCGGGTATTGCATGTAAAGGATGAATGCTGCTCACTCTCTCAATACAGACTAGACGCCACGATATTATTTTAAAAAAGTTAAGAGTTTCTAGGCCTACACATCAATCACCTTGTAACAGTTATGTTGATTTTAATGCATTAACCTGAAACTTGGCTTGGGTTATTATTATAATCTGTTCAATTTATCTTGTTTTTGACCAATCGTCCTTCACTTTATGCGAAGGTTTGTGATTTCAATTACATGGACAATTATCCAAGATCAATTATCGACCCCGGAAAATCCAGACTTATTAGTATAATTTCATCGAAATAGATTAAATAAAAACAAGCCGATATGGGCCTGATTATTGATATGGCCGAACTGTATTCTTTTATGTAGAAAAAGAAAGAAACGCAGCAAAAACAAATTCGAATGAAAAATCTGTTAATTCCAAATTATTTGATTATGTGCTGAACTTTATTTTTTACGATAATCTCTGAAGTATTTTTTGAGAAGGCTTAGATGTCAACGACAATTGTGAAATCATGCTATATATCGTGAGGCCACAAACTTTAAGTTCAAAATTCTACGCTCTATCGGCTGTCTGAATAGTTTTTATTGGTTATATTCTTTCCATATAAGAGTTTAGGAAACTTGTAGAAATAAAGAATCATGCTGTGTACTATTGCGATATTGAACTTACCTTGTCATTGATTTATCCATGAGATTATTAATAGAACTATGCTACACAAAACTAAACAACCAACCCACACACTCACAGTCATCTGCACTATAAGAGTGTATAGGCCTGGGTGGGGCCATACAAGGACCAAGTGTACCCCCTTACATTAAGAATCGTTGTCTCTGGCATTTAACAATATATTTAATTTTGTTAAACATTCTTGTTTCATTTTATCTGAAAATCTTGCTTGGGTTGCCGTTACCAGTGGCGTATCCATCAGTGTGGGTGTAGCCGGTGTACGCCCCCGTTTGAATGCCCAGAATATAAAAATCAAAGTTACACAGGGTCTATTGTACACGGGTAGCCGTTGTGTAATCCGATCCACTGTCCTACAATAATGATTATTCCTGCTTTTTGATTTCTGAAAACGCCACTGACCGCCCCCACCCAAAAACATGAAAGACCTGGCTACGCCAATGTACGTGCACTATCACCAATACCACCTTTTAATGCGGTCAGAGTTACGGTCACTACACTGGTTAAGCACTCTTTGTATAAAGTAATGAGTTTCAATTTCATCCACCATTGCGTCCTTTTGACCAGCTCTTACGCATGATGAAATTCTAACGCCGTCCATTTTCGGCATCATAACATAACCTCTATCCTCATTATTTTTCACAAACCCAACTGACCACCTGCGTTTAATGCCGTGGGATCACGCTCCAATAATTTTGTTCAGACCTACGTAGATAGAAATTGTCCAATACCCTTGTTTTTTGCCTTATTTAAAGGGGCCCATTACACTGAATGGGCCTTCGATATCTCTGTCACCATCTATGCCTGTCCATATTTTGTACCCATAAATGCACCACTGATCATCCTGCTGAATATGTTATTTTGATCTTGATTTCAGACTTTGTTAATACAACATAATCTATGTATAGTTTCTTTAATCTTTTTCAATGTCGGATCCAGGATTATCTGATAAGGGTGCACAACTCAAAACTCTGTGACATCCAACTAAAAAAAAGGAAAATAGTTATTTGGTTTTGTTGGGGGGCTAAAAACGCTCTGACAGCTAAATAAAATAAATCTTCATGCCCCCCCTTCCCCTTGGCCCCGGTGCCCCCTTGATCTGCCAATCTATCCACTTCACCGTTTACAATGAAAGTGCCTTAAGTCTTGTAATCTGGTTTCTTATTCCACGAAGGTCCATAAAATAATAATGTGTCGTAGTCGAGTGGTTGAAGCACTTGGCTGGGGATGTGAAAGTCGGGGGGTCGAGCCCAGCCGCGGCACTATAGAGTCATTTGGCAATGTATCAACAACACGATAGCAACTTCTTTCGAAATATAGCCTTGAGCGTCACCTATCGAAATGTGCGAACAAGACAATGACATGTTACGTAATCCGAACATCGTTTCTATGGGATATATTATAGGGAATTGAAATTACATTCGATTTGATTTTTCGAAAATAGCTGCGATCGTGACAGTCAAACCAATATCTGGCTATTCCCCACCTAGGTGTTATTACATGGGTACAGGTAGAAGGAATTTATTGAGTACCGAAATCAGCAACCGAGCTAGAGCCGGGGTATTGCGGAGCCTTGAGCACTTTGGCTGATAAAGTGTGGACTAGATATGCTATAGAACTCAATAGAAGCGGTCTGATTCAAGATTTACACTGGCTGTGCCCTCAACGTCATGTACTCTTTTTTTTTCTGGTCCATTTTGCACCAGCAGTGATATAGATGATAATTACTGATCTAGATGCAAAAACTTGTATAAAGAGACTATACTAAAGAAGCTTCTTTTTTTTAAAGCAGATTAGCGTTTTTTAACCTGGGTGCCGCGAGAGAAATTTAGTTTTATCAACATTTAGCTGGGATAACGTCAATTTTGTGAAAAACCGCTTTGTATTTTCATAAAAAATTACCATTTTAAAGACACCATAGGAAGGAGTCTTCTTCATCGATCGCTTCGCTCGTTTGTAATATTTAGAAACAAAATGATTACAGGCAGCGAAATGCCCGAATATCCTTCGATTTGACAGCGAGGTACCCAAATACCGTCTTATAAGGGCAGCGAGGTGCCTGTATATATCTTATAGTAGATCATTCCACTTAACCTTGTCTGGAATGCATTATTTGCATATCGTGGTGAACATATACTAACAATTATTTCAACATGTTTTGATATGAAGAGAGTTCATCCATGATGTGTACCTTATTTTTATTTCCACTGCTATGTTTAATAAAGATGACAATTCATAAACTTGAAACTTCTTTTTCCTCCCCCCTCTCTCTCTCTCTCTCTCTCTCTCGCTCTTTGAGACCTTTCTCTGTTTTACAGTATCTTTTTAGTCTCTCTGTCACATATTCTCTCTGTTATGTATCTCTCTCCTTCGACTCACGGCATGTGTCTTTGTATCTCGTGCTATAAATACTAGAATATTTCTCTCTCTCTCACTCTCTTTTAATCTCCATGAGTACCCTAAATGGGATTTCAGACGTCTTTGTCTATTTCTACTACATCACGATGACGCATGACAAATTGTTATTCTGTTTCTACTCTCTCTCCCTTCCACCCCCTCTCTCTCTCTCTCCCTCTCTCTCTCTCTTCCAGACCATGAGAGACAATAATTAAATAAAATATAACCATCTTTTACCAGACTTTGTTTTCAAATCTCGCCTCTATTAGTAATACTCGAAACCACAACGCATAATTAGACGATGACCCCGTATTCCTAGAATGGCCGGGCAGTATGGGGTCGGTTGAGGGCTGAAGATATTGCTCATTTTCGATAGCGGGGCGCACATCTTACTCATTAGGGTCAAAATTAGAGATGACGTCATCGTGGCAATGAACTCCAGCGGGAGGGAGGAAAAGTACACTTTGGTCAAGGTCATGTTTAGAATCTGACACAGGTTGGAAGTAGTCTCAAAGATCAAACCTTATCTTTTTCCCCGTAATTTTTGAGGAACGGAAAGACCAATATAAGCTGGCGGCTTGATTACAATGATAATGATGATAATAATGACAATAATGGTGATAATGATTATGAGAATAATAAATCACAATGATGATGATGATAATAATAATAACAATAGCCTAATAACAACAATAATAATGATAACAATAATAATAATGATAATGATAAACATGGGAACAATAATATTAATAACAACAACAATCACAATAATAACTACAAAAACAAATAACAATAATAATGATAAGAAAAACAATAATAAACTGTCGCCCATAAAGTTGGAATAAAATTCGTTAACCAATTTTCATGAAGTATTTGCAAGAATATGATTCATATCTTCTCAGAACTTTATTGATCAATCTAAAAATCCATAGACATTGATCAATAAAGTTCTGAGAAGATATACAATATCTATAAAATAAATCATATTTTCATTTTTTTTTTTTAATTCTCATTATTTCATTCTCGGTTAAAAATTACATTGATACAAAGATACAAAATAATTCATAAACATACAAGTATTTAGAAAATGAAATGGGGAACTACATAAATAAAGCCCTTAGGCTTTGTACAAGCGTAGTTTCCAAATCATTCATGGCATAATGTAAAGCAAAGATAACAAACAAACAAAAACAACAACACAAAACAACAAAAAACACATGAATAAAAAAATAATAATAAACAAACATATAACAATCATTTACTGAAAAGAGGTGAGAAAAAAAATTATTCCATCTATATGGGCAACAATGGAAATACATAAATAAATAAATAAATAGATAATTCATATAGATAGAGCAGCCTCTCTTCAAATAAATTATACAGCGCTTAATACCAATAAGTACAATACTATCCTGCTATAACTGAACAGTCATCAGCATTCAAATAATGTATTCCTAATGAATTTCTATTTCTCTCCGCCATTACATTATTTTATAAATACATTATATAGACATAATGTAATGGCGGAGAGAAATAGAAATTCATTAGGAATACATTATTTGAATGCATTAGCACAGATGACTGCTTAGTTATAGCAGGATAGTATTGTACTAATTGGAATTAAGCGTGGCATAATTTATTTGAAGAGAGGCTGCTCTATCTATATATGAATTATTATTTATTTATTATTTATGTATTTCCATTGTTGCCCATATAGATGGAATAATTTTTTCTCACCTCTTTTCATTAAATAATTGTTATATGTTTTATTATTATCATTTTTTTTATTAATGTTTTTTGTTTTTTGTTTTGTTTTGATAGATAACAATTGGAAGGTCATAAACAAATTGTTTGTAATAAGTGAAGGCTAAAGAAGAAGGGAGTGGAGAATGAAACGAAATGGAGAGATTAACTTCAATAATGACTTTCCATAAAAACTGAAATAGAAATTGCTAGGCAACAAACACAGTGACATTCTTCTATTTATAATGATACCATAAAAAGAGTTTAATATATTATTATTTTTTAAATCTTATCCTCACGCTGAAAAAGAAATCACTGCCCACACGTAAATGAAATGTATTGATAACGTAAGTTGTTTAGTCTTTTTTCTTCTATTTACATTGTTCAATTGATTTCATGAGACATTCGCAAATAACACCTACTTTTCAGAGTCATTGTACATACGTAACATGTTTTTTTTTCCTCTTTTCAAACACTTTTACTATTTTAATTATTCCTAAACTGTTTTCGAGTTTTTTTTGTTTGAGATGTCTATTCTTTTGAATGATCAAACCTACAAAAATTGTTTACTTCTAAAACTTAATTTTCGGGTTTGGGCGAGAAGTTTTTTTTTTTTGGTGTATGTTTTAATGTTTATAAGGAGGAGAGTTAGGGTGGGGTAGAAAGCTGAAAGCACACACAAACATGTATAATTATCACGAAAGTGCAAGTTTAGCTGCTGGTAACAGGTCACGTTGAAATAAAGACGTTTTTTGTGTGTACATGAAAACACAGCAATGCTAGCTCTATTTTCAAGAAGGGCCCCTGGTGAGACCACCTCCTGAGCGCCAAGGTTGGGGATTGTTACGGGGCTGTGTCGGCGTGGAAACGTCAAGCTCCGCTGATAGGCTAGGTCAAGGAACAACGTTGAACTTGATCGAGTGAGGATTGTACGATGAAGTAGGATTGAGCAGTTGGATGTCAAATCGCTCTCACATCATGATTTGTTTTCTTCTTTCACTCATGCCATTACAGTGTCTTCTTGTATAAACAGTGTTGCAATCACGGACGAAGCCACCCTGATAAAAGAAAACTTAATGAATAAATAAATAAATTAGATCACATTTCATTTCACTGGGGGAAATATCCTTACAAAACATTATGAATATGCCTATTGATAATGATACTGATCATTTCACATAAATCATAATTCCCAAAAGCAATGTACAAAAACATGATATACAAAACATGTTTTAAATCTTAAAAGTGTAATTATTGCACTTCCATCAAATAGATAAGGCAATAAACTCAACATTTAGTTTCTAGCTTCACATTTAGTTTATTTCATATTCCACGACCATTACTTAAAAATAATAAGCAATGTTGTGCTTCTGAGAGAAAACATGGGGATAGTTTTCTTGTTTGATGTTCCATTTAGTCTTTCTTATGTAAGCCTTCAAATCCTTAAGATTATTTTTCATTGTTCTTTTATAAGTTACTTTTTGGGGGGCTCTTTCCTTGATCTGTTTATTGTCCGTCATTTCTTATATGCCTATGCAAGTTTCTTCTTCCTGTTAGAATAAATAGATTTATATATATATATATACATAAATGAACGAATGAATGAATGAATGAATAAAGATAGATACATAAATGCATGAATAAGTAAATGAATAAATAAATAAATCATTAAAAAATAATCGGCATCAGCAGCGTAGCCAAAATGGTTAAATGGTCATTAATTTATGTGGGGACAAGGGAACATGGAAATTATTTTTGTGATGGAACGAGATATAATACACACATATTATATATATATATATATATATACGTATATATATATATATATATATATATATATATATATATATATATTATCTTATCATGCAAGAGAGGGTAGCGACCGTGTGAAATAAACTATTGGAGAAAATGAATTGCAAACCTCAGTGTTACTGCCACTCATGAGAGATCTGCGGTATTGCCATGCACAGTCATACCACGGTCACACCGACCAGACCGACACCAGACCGATAAAGACCGAACAATTTATTACATTTTTTCTTCTTCAAATAACTAAAAGTCTTTATTCAATTTTTCTCAAAGCTCAAAACAATATAAGCAAATGTCCAAATGATGGATACATACATTTGACATAGAAAGTTACAATGAAAAACAAGATTCTAGTATTTAAATAAGTTGGACGTGCCTCCATCTATCAAGGAATAAAATAAACCTATCTTGTTGTGCATAAATTAGATTGTCTTTTCAACTTCATAGTGATATTTTAATTTCTTTGGAAAACACGGAAGTGATAAAGATCCCTTCAAACATCTAGTTGAAAATGTATATAATTTTTTGCATACAAAATAATGAAATTAAAAGAGGAATATTAGGCCTATCCACCTGCGATGTCAAAGGTGAAGTTATTACATGTTACAAATTAAATTTTAACCGAATGGCCACGTTGTTGGTCGGTTTGGTGTCAGTTTTGGTGTCGGTTTGGTGGTTTGACTGTGGTATTGGTCCACTTGCATCAGTCCCTTCATCCTGGCGGCCTTTCCAAGGCATTGATGGCTCCCTTGACAAGCTTGGTGGATTTGATACCGTCACCAAACCTAAACATCTAACTCCTTAATCCAATGCAAGATTTTATTTCCAATTCATTTTAAAAAGCAAAAATAATATTATATACATTATTATATACATACGGAATAACAAAACGAAGTATAGAAATAGATACAAATTATGAAAACAGAGTATAAAAAATATATTCATTATACAAAACCAAGTAGGTCACTCAGAGTCAGGTACAAACGTGCCAAATGCGCAACAAAATTTAAGAAATGAAAAGAAAAGGAAAATGAAAAGGGTTTGCGCGTATTAAAGGGAACCAAAACCTTCATCCTAAGTTACCTTTATTGTAAAGTTTAAACGTTTGAATAAGATTAGTGAAAAATTGAACAAAATCAGGCAAGGTATAAGGAAGTTAAAGCTAAAGAAATAACTTGTCACCAGAGGGCGATATTTAATCTCATGGCGTCATTTGTGGACAACTCTCCATGCCTTCTGATCATGGAATTTCATGTTTTTCCTTCTTTCTTGTGATTGAGATAATCTACTCCCCTGAAAACAAGATATATAATGCAGAATGATATTCTACTTCACATTTTATGAAGTTGGATATTGAACACAAATGAATACGAAGAAAGTGAAAGAGGTATTGGAATTGGCCTATGAGTCGATTTTTGGAAATTAGTTGCGATCGAGATCATATTAGATTTACCAAACATGGGCTTCTGTGATTCTTTTTTTTCCTTTCATGTATACAATTTCTGACAAAATAGGAAAATAATAATACTAAATTAAAACAAAATCAGTCCGGGGAATTTCCGTGCTCTTGACCAAAAAAAAAATGAAATGAATGCTGTCATTAAATCCGGATTTGGATGCTCTATAGATGACGAAATGAATTACCGTCCAAATTTTCCGTCCGGGGTATTTTCGTGGAGATGGGATCAAATCCGCCGAGGAACCATATTCGCCGGGACACCGCAAAACACCATGGAAGGTTGTTTCGTTCAAAACTTCCGTGCTGGTGCTACGGTTTGGCGCTCCAAAAGGAAAGAAAGACTTGCGTTAAAATGGTAACGAACTTTATTTCTATTCGTATATATATCCTTAAACAATCGCACTTATTTTACATAGCCAAAAGTTTGTGGCAAATTGGCAACAAAATTCCCATCGTTCAAAATCTCGCATGTTTTTTGTTTAGTATTTGTTTTAACCATACAAGTCTTGGTTGCAGACTAGTGCGTCTCGGCGGACTGTCGCGGATAACGTGTGAAGCAAATATGGGGCCGTCGCCGCGACTCGAGCTCATATTGACGATGATATACAAAAATAAGTTCTCATTACGGGAGGAAAAAAAGATGAAGGCAAGGTTATCCCGAGATAATGGGACATTTTGAAATTGGTTTGACCGTGAATCGAGAGCTCGAGAGACAAGCATTAGACAGGGAATATTTTTACAGCCGGTCTCTGTCCCCATTCTTCTTCTAAGACCTTTGTTTTAATGTGATGCGAGTATACATGGGGAATATAAGCGCTAGACGTACAACAATTATCATTTCGATAATTTCTATCTCTCTCCCCCTCTGTGTCTGTCTATGTCTGTCTGTATGTCTGTCTGTCGCTTTCTTCCCCAGTCCCCCTCTCTCTCTTTGCATCTCGCTTTCTCCCCTCCCTCCCTTCTCCCCTCCCTCTCCTCTCCTCCTCCCGCTCCTTTCTCATTTAGTTTCAATCCTCTCCGCCCCTCCCCTTCACAATTTTCCCAAATTAATAAAAGTCCCCTTTCTCGCGATTTCAAATAATGTTTTTTTTTATTTAAAAAAGTAGATTTTTCGCATATCCCTATCTTTGTAGTTTAAAGAAAATGACAATAATTATAGGCAAAAAGTATTGACGAGAAGTGCCTTGAAATAGAAATTTCTCGTTGTTTTGAAGCTCATTTTCTAAGTCTGTTTACGACATGCTCTTTGGACTAAATCGTTACCTCCAACTATTACTTTCGAGAGAGAAATATTTCATTGGGTTTTTGTTCTCAGTTTCTATTTCTTCAAATGTTCGGTTGCTTTTTTGTCATAGCCTAAGTATTCAGTTTCTGTTTTCATTTTTGTCACTCACTACCAGCGAAAATGACATTCTTTGAATTTTTCGAAACTGATTTACAGTTTTATCGAATGAGGAAAATAATGCTTACCTACGCAATTCTCTATAAATACAACTCTATTTTGCATTTGAGCTAACTGATTGTTTTTAAGCATGATGGATGAGCCAATGCTTTCAATGGTTTCTGAAATCCAGTTTAATTAAAAAGATATTACAATGGTTTATTTTAGGAATCTATGATAGGTATAAAAAAAATTATGAATTCCTCCCATGTGAGATAAATCGGTGCCCAAATGGGTAGTATTTAGTCCAAAGGAAAATTGAAATTTGATTAAATAATTTTTACTTGGGCAAAAATACACAATGTCTTAAAAAGGGATCCGGTAACTTTGTCTCAGATTCTGAAACAAAATCCTGGATTTAGCTCATGCTGCAATGATAATTATAAACCTTTAGTTCAGTCAGGAACCCCATGACTTTTACACGCCGATCGCCTGTCTGATTATCAAGATATTTATGATTGGAAATCGAAACCAAATTTTGCGTTTTCCTAACGGTTTTCATAACACTACAGTCTATTGGGGAAACGAGTATGGTAAAACCGGTCACTCAAAGATTTTTACTTTTTTGAGGCACTTCTTGATCATTTTGAAGCGCGATTTTTTTAGGGCTTCAATATTACACCATATCACAGACACTGATAACACGTAGGGCCATGCATCTCAGATTGAACATTGTTAAACGATGCCTTTAACGTAAACTAAATTATGAATAAAAGTGAGCAACCTCCATAATAATAGCAACATTTCTTATGTGCTCATTATGATCATATCCATCCCGGGAATGCTCAATGCGCTTAACAAAATATAATGTATAATAACAAACAGTTAAGAAACTTACATAAATCAAACTAGATACATGATATGGATTATGATAAGGAAATACGATGATTTAATAATCAACCTTTAATAGGATTGCAACTATTTTCGCAAATCAACTCAAGGGCAATTTCAATTGTATATACAACAGGAATCATATTCGGATTACGTCATTGTCAATATGTGACGTAGAAGTCTATCGAAATTGCCTTAGGTTGGTTTTTCGAAAGTAGTTGCGATCGTGTTCTTTGTATTCAATGGATCGTTTAACTATTCATCAGTGCATTATGTTGCCCCCTCCCCCTGAAACAGACGTTATTTGACGTATCTTGCGAACTCCCCACTCATTTGCTCTGTACAGACAATTTCATAAAATTTCATTTTCTTAGTTATTGATGACGGAATAAATTTGTTTCGTACATGTGTTGTTTAAAAACATATTTGCAACAATTATATTTAGACAATT
The DNA here is from genome assembly GCA_037976565.1 of Mesocentrotus franciscanus. Lineage (NCBI taxonomy): Eukaryota > Metazoa > Echinodermata > Echinoidea > Camarodonta > Strongylocentrotidae > Mesocentrotus > Mesocentrotus franciscanus. The sequence continues at coordinate 17,823,152 of CP137671.1, read as the reverse complement.
AGAGTGCATGTAATGACTGAAAAATTTCTTAAGGGCAAAAATCAATTTTTCTGATTTTTTTAGTACAGAGCAAAAGGGAGGGGAGCTCGCAAGATACGTCACAGAGTTGCCAATTTGTGTTTGATTGATCGCAACTTCAACAATTCTTAACTTTCTTCTCTTTAATCGCATTTTGCTCAAACTTTCAGTGACCTGTTCCTCTCATTTTCTGCTTCTATTAAAACTAACTTAATATCAGGGTGGACTTCCCCTTTATTTCAAATGTAATCCTAAATCTGATAAAGCCCGGAACAATAGCCGCCTGGGCAAATTGTCGGATCCCTTCTGCGGTGTCCTTCATCAACCAAGTCCTGCATCTTCTTTGGATGGACCATCCTCCAATTATCTTGACCTCTGCACACGGCACGTGGCAACGCCCTGCGGCTAATAAACTTGGTTGGTCACGTGGTCTGTTGGCGACCTTGCCTGGGCAGTTGCGGTTTCATCTCCGGGTCTAATCGAGTCTGCCTTGTCCTCATCTGAACTCTATGGCCTTGTGGCGGATCCAAGGGGAAGAGGGGGGCGGCTATCACAATGGCCTTACTACATAGCCTACTATAGTTATGAGTACTATAGAGTACCGCACCTTCTCCAGCGGCCACCAAATTTGAGAATATATTTTCCTTTTAAGTTTTGTTTTAAAATATTTTTGTCATGGATTTTTAAAAGACAACTATGGACCAGAAAAATGCAAGAACTATGTTTATTATCAGAAAGTTTTTAATGTTTTAATCTTTGTTCGTCAACAATGATTTTTAAGACGTATTAAAACAAGCCCACAAATGGAAATCATCGATTTTAATTTTTTTCTTCCAATTTTGCGACATTGCTAAGAAAAAAAGACAGAATCCGACAGAAAATCTTTAAAGGCATCGTTTAACAATGTTAAATCTGAGATGCACGGCCCTACGTGTCATCAGTGTCTGTGATATGGTGTAATATTGAAGCCCTAAAAAAAAAGTCGCGCTTCAAAATGATCAAGAAGTGCCTCAAAAAGTAAAAATCTTTGAGTGACCGGTTTTACCATACTCATTTTTTCCCAAAAGACTGTAGTGTTATGAAAACCGTTAGGAAAACACAAAATTTGGTTTCGATTTCCAATCATATATATCTTGATAATCAGACAGGCGATCGGCTTGTAAAAGTCATGGGGTTCCTGACTGACACAAAGGTTTATAATTATCATTGCAGCATGGGCTAAATCCAGGATTTTGTTTCAGAATCTGAGACAAAGTTACCGGATCCCTTTAAAGGGGAAGGAAGATTCTCCACCCTCTTAAACAAGGGCCTTGCTTTGAACAGGTTGATTTTCCACAAGTCTATAATGTATTCAAATGAGCTCATACCGGTGTATCTCTTTACCGTGGCTACAGTATGTGATGTCTAGCGCCTGTTTGTTTGTTTGTTTCATTTTATTTCTGCATGTTTCAACATAATAAAAAGTAATATCCAAACTAGGTACATGTATGTTATCAACAAAAGTCAAAATGAATATAATATAAATCAATTAAATAATTATACCTAAAAAAAACCCCTCATAGTTGACAAATAATTTCAAAATAGAAAATGCAGGAGACCGCCATCTTAAAGTTGAGCTTGAACGTGATGGTGGATGTACTATAGTACATTATCTATGAGAAAATGATAATAACTCTGAAACGTTTTCTTTCGAAACACAATTTCGTTATCAGTTATCCTACGTTCCAAACAATAAAGCAATCATCGAACTTTCAAAACAATTTAGCTTCTATATATTGATTTGTTTGGATGCGAAACGGTGATCTTGTTATCACAGCGCAGCAAAAATGGAAGAGTATGAAAATAGCCTTAATGTAATTACCAAAATACATTTACGGAGTCATAATACCTTTTTTTTAGAACGAATTACTCACGAACGTTGAGGTTACCAGCTAGTTTCACTTCTAAAAATAATCAGCTTCGTACAAAGAATACAGTTCAGGGCCATTTTTTGATAACAGAGTGAAAGCACATTTAAAAAATTAAAATAGACGTTTTGATGAATTCTACGTAGATATCAAGTTAGCGATAACTACTAGGGTAGTGGAAACCGATGATATGGCTGTGTTGGACTGTTAAACTAAGCATTGTAAAACATTTATGATTTAAAAAAAATAGTACCAGTTTACACATTTAAATATCTTATCTAATAATATAATCATTTAAAATCTGTCTCGCACCCGTAAGGCTAAATTGTACAAATGTTGAACAAATAAAAACAAAATGCACACAACAAAAGTTAAACATACGATACCAACATTGTGAGGAAGTGATAATGAAACGTGATTTGGCATTGCAAAGGTCATCTATTAATATGATTAATGTAATCCAATTAAGTTGATTTTCGATGAATGCAATATTCAGAAACTGTTGACAGTGTATCGTGCTATGTATTTATCTTGTATACATATGCCAACGAAAGAATTTATGAATACGAAATAATAGGAAAATAAGCAACCGTTTCGTAGATGTATTCAAATAAGTTTTTGTACACGGGGAAAATCAGATTATTTGCCGATTTTTCACAAAGAGCGAGGTTTAAAATCCTCTGGAATCCAAATTCGAGAAGGTATCATTCAATATTTGCCACGCATGATTATAAATCGTCTAATTAATTCATTAATTAGAATATATAATCAATGTATAGTATCGCAACAAAAAAGGGAAAAGAAGATGGGAAGTTGGTGTTGATTTTTTAGTAAGTATTCCGTTTTTACCGAGATGCGAATAATTTTAGATTATCATAATGAGCAAGAGAAGTAATTTTAGATCATCATAATTAATAGAGGTTTAATTTTAGATCGTCATTATTAGCAGGGGAGTAATTTCAAAACAACAAAGTCCATATTTCGTCACCACCACTAATGAGAACCTTACTGCCCTTAACCTTTTGGAATGATTTCTCGACATTGAATACAAAAAATTATAATCTATTTTCTATTTGACGACACAGTTTCCTGTTGAATACTAGGCCTATATAGAATGTTCAGAATGTTACCAAACCAGCATCTGCAAATTAAAACAGATTTTCTAATGCCCCTTATTCATTTGTGTAAGATAGACGTCACCTCCATCTTGTTCGTGTGCTAATCAAGTCAGTATAAGGCAATTTAGTGGAGGCCTATACGCCAGTTTAAAAAAAAAAAAATTGTGCTGGTTTATTCAATTGATTTTTTGGGTCGGATGGTAATAGGTTTTAACCCCAGTCATATTAATTGATGTTTACATTGTGATATGTCTAGTAATGACGTCATTCCCACATGATGCGTCAAAGGCGCGCCAATTACCGTGACGCAGTCCTACGTCGGGCAAATGACGGTTCGTGTGCCATGGGCATGATGAATAAATCACAGAGCTGACAGGCCTAATAGGCGTGCCGGAGAAGTGGAGATTTATAAATTAGGCCAAAATATCGTCGTTTTAGTCTTCGAGCGAGACTAGTAGAGAATCTTTGAAAACAGACATCACACATTTGGCATGGCAATGACATTTTGAACGACATTGAATTCCAAATAAATATTGCTTTGCCGAGAGACTCTGGAATTATTGACGAATTGTTGTATGCCAACCAGAACATGGTCGGTCAAAGAAAGGGAGAGAGAGAGAGAGTGATTAGGCTACGGTCAAGACAGTTTAATATTTCTCTAACCTTTATCCTTAGCTTTAGTCAAGACATTTTCGCCACATAAGCTAATGACGACGATTTTATGATTTCATTTCTATCTTGATATACACCCTGCCCCAAGCCTAGAATTCCTATTTTTTTTAAATGGCTAGAGTGACAGAAATAATGCAGTTTGTCATAAAACATTATATAAATCCCAAAATATTTGCTGATATAAGTGATAATAAGCTAGAAATCCCAGGACCCGTTAACATAAATCGCGGTCAATGTGTGATTTAAGTCTACTGTAACTTCACTCTAAATCTATCCTTTGAACCCTAGTTTAGGCATTCACATTATGAAGCCCGGATTAACTTATATTTCAATCCAAATATGCTGTAATTAAACTCTGGTTTAGCTTACACTGCAGTTTACCTTGCTGGAGTTGAACCGAGTTAAACCCGACTGCGAGTTTAATTCCATATCCCACTGGATTTTGTTGGTGATGTTTAACCTCCTCTGATTTAAAAAACAAATTATCTTCATTTTGGACAAAATTTCAAATGGAAGGTGCCTCTTTCATCAATCTGTAACGAACGATTGTTCATTGGCATTCAATTTCATGTTTCAGTAAATGATATACATGCACTATTACATGTAATCTTTGGACAGTGTTAAGGAAAGTGAGAAACAAATTTGAAAGCTTAGAAAATAGGCTAGCGGAGGACATGGAAAATCGAAGAGGGGTCCTTGGAGCGTCATTGAACATAAATCTGTTTGGTTCTAGGAGGTTTTGGTGGGAGGGGGCGGGCTCAAGCCCGCCCCAAACAAAGAGACACAAATCTTCAAGCCCCCAAAAAAAACACACACACACCAACAAATGAATGGAAGCATGTGCCCCAAGTCCCCATCCCTCCGTTTTTTCCAAGCGCCCCCATTGACTATTAATGAATTTATGAGAGGCAAATGTAGTTAAAGAATGTATGAACCCCAAACCGCCAAGCCCCACCCTCCAAAAAAAAAATATATATATATACTTCTAGATCCGCGCTTGTCAATCCCATCCTCCAAAAATGACCATGAATGCTTCCTGTCTCTGACCTTTAATGCATGTATTCTGTTTTGTAAATATATATACATTGACTATTAATGAATTTATGAGAGGCAAATGTAGTTAAAGAATGTATGAACCCCAAACCGCCAAGCCCCACCCTCCAAAAAAAAAATATATATATATACTTCTAGATCCGCGCTTGTCAATCCCATCCTCCAAAAATGACCATGAATGCTTCCTGTCTCTGACCTTTAATGCATGTATTCTGTTTTGTAAATATATATCCTTCACAATAATAATCTCCTTATAAATATGGTAAAAGAATATTAGGCCTATATACAGACCGGTGTGAGTTATGTCTATTGCACATGATACGTCATTTACTGACGTAGTAGTCAGTAGTCAGCGACTAGCGCCAATTTTGATGCGCGTTCTGCGAGTGGTCTTGTAGAAAAGTGAATGCAAAATGATAAGCGGGAATTTTTTTTTTTTAATTATTGGCGTATGCTTTCACAGGCTCGATGATTATTAGAGGTGTCGTGGTCTAGAGGTGTCGTGGTGTCGTGAATCACATGGTTCGCGGTTCGAGTCCCGCTGCGGCACTAAATGTCCTTTGGTATGATATTAAATTACATTTGCCACTCTCCACCCAGGTGTAGTAACTGGGTACCCGGTAGGAACAAAATCCTTAATTGCTTGAGCACCTTTTATCATGATAGTTCGGCGAGAGCCTGGGTAATAGTATGAATGCAGGGCCCCCCAGGGAGGCTGATGAGGCTACCCTGGGCAAACAGGACATACTTATTATTGTTATTATTATTACAGGGTTTTGTATGATCATTATTATTATTATTGTTATTATTATCATCATTATTATTATTAGCGCATATAATAACGCAATTGATATGACGCCTCAAGTTTGAAGTTAAGTAGGCTCTATACACAGCATTGCCTTTATTTCATATCCGGACACCTACCCCCTGGACATCCACCCCCGGGTAACCACCCTCTAGGACGACTACCCCCCGGGACAACTACCCCCCGGAGAACTACTCAGTTCAGTTTCAGTTCAGTTTCAGTTTATTTTCATATTTCACATGTTGTATAATACATCGTTACATTTGGCATGTTACATTTTTTTTCTTCATTTGTTTTGTATTCATACAAACGAAGAGATTTATACATAAGACTAAGTTAAGTAAAAGGAGAAATATGATGGAGCCTAAAGAGAAAGCAATGCTTGTAGGTCATAGGCTCCGGAAGTTATAACAATGAAATAGTCTTGTTTTTTTTAGATAACGTAATGGGATTAAATTGAAACTTATTCTGAGGAAAAGGTAAACATTGGTCATAATTATACTTAGCAATACTTGTATGACATTTTCACTACCTGTACGCAATGGCAATTCACATAGGAGCATATAGGAGATGTTATGCGTAGAAAAAATGTAATGTAGCCGCGCCGGCAAAGACACTGATTGGCAATGACGCTAACATCTTGGTACATGTATAATGGAAAAAAAACATGAATAGAACATTTTTGCGATATACATTCATTTAAAGCTATATATGTTTGCCTGATGATAAGCCGTCACACCCACCCGCCGCAATTAATGCACTGAAACTCAACAGCAGGAGCGCGAAATGCATAACTCGTCGCTGCTAGGTCGGAAAGACATTAACAACAAAGCACGCACTCCGCACTCCGGCCACCGAAGCACAATAACATCCCAGCAGGTGAAGGCAACGGCCCGTCACCAGGCACAATGCAACAACAGCAACAAAAAAGGAAACATTCAGTTTGAATATCGACAACATTATTAAAAGAACATCATGTTTCTTCTTCCAGTATAGTGTAAGTATAGTGTAAGTATCCCCCGGACAACTACCCCCGGACAACTACCCCCAGACAACTACCCCCTACGACAACCATCATCTAGGACAATTACCCCCGGACAACTATCCTAGGGGGTAGTTGTCCGGGGTAGTTGTCCTAGGGTAGTTGTCCTAGGGTAGTTGTCCGGGGTAGTTGTCCAGGGGTAGTCGTCCTAGAGGGTGGTTGCCCTAGGGGGTAGTTGTCCTAGGGGGTAGTTGTCCTAGGGGGTAGTTGACTGGGGGTGGTTATCCGGGGGTGGATGTCCAGGGGGTAGGTGTCCTAGAACCCCTTTATTTTGAAGGCAATGTAGGCCTGTTGTACTGACACTACTTAAGATTTACACATACTGCCATCTGCTGCTCACAATATCCAGTTGTGTCGGCAGCCATGTCCCACAATGCATCACTAACTGATGACGCGATGATGTGATGACGTGATGATGATTGGGTACTGGAACCGGAGATCGCTCTATGAATATACGTCTTCCACGAAAAATACATTTCAGCAGTGGAAGCGATTTTGGTAAAATACCCTGTCTTTAAACCTAATTTTTTCCAGCATAGATCTTAGATTATGTCGACCGTGACCATTTCCTCAGAGAAAAGGAAGCAATGGAGGTTAAGGATACAAGGTCAATCTTCCCTGATGACTTCACTGATTATTGTCAGCAAAAGTATTGGTTCAGAAAATTGACGTCGTCAAATAAGAACGGAGGTCTTTTTTCTTTTTTTTTTTGCTTCCACTTCGAAATCTTCCCTGAAAATTATTAGGCGACGAAGCGGAGAGAAAAATAGAAGTGGGGAGTGATACAAATAAAGGAGAGAGAATGATAGGCGAAATTACAGTGCGTCAGCATGGGGTATTGACCCCCAGGGCCGTAGCCAGAGTTTGATGTTTTTTTTTTTTTTTTTTTGGGGGGGCACATACATGTTATTGATCGACGTCCCGGGGAGGGATCTATGAGGATGGGGGCACGCCCCCAAAACCTCCCTGGCTACGCCCCCCCCCCCCAATACACGACAACTGTCAGTTGGCCGAAATTTGACTGAGACTTGGTTGGCATAGTTGGCACAAGTTTAATACCGATATTTGTGTGTAGCAGTAGGCCTACCCCCACCCTTCAACCTACGCGAACGGGGGGTCGAGTGAGAGATGACTGCGAAAGAACGTGAAAAGAAACAAGGGTAGGTTCTTAGGAAGAGAGAATTATATGATCATAAATAGTCGTGGGAGAAGAGAAGAAACGTGTGAGAGAGAGAGAGAGAGAGAGAGAGAGAGAATGAATTATGATTGTATAGAGAAGGAGGGGTGGCGTTTGCTTAGTTTTTTCATTGTTTTGGGCGCACAAATTATTTCAACATGATTTTGAAAACACTGCACTGCGGCCCTTATGCTGAATAGTAACACACACACGTTCTTGTGAACACATAACTCCAGTACTACGTAAATTGGATTGGTTGCCGGTGACGTACCGCATTATGTACAAAATCTTAGTTTTAACTTATAAATGCATTCATGAATTGGCACCAATTTATCTGCAAGAACTAATCCATGAATATAAACCCTCACGTAATCTTCGGTCATCTTCTCAATTAAACCTAATGTCTACTTCTGTATCAACTCTTTCTTATGGCCATCGCTCTTTTTCCAAAGCTTCTGCTGAACTTTGGAACAACTACCTTTAAATGTGAAAAACTGTCAAACTGTTAGCCAATTCAAAACTTCTCTTAAGACACATTTATTCAAAATTGCTTTTAATGATTAACTTACTCTGTTCACATTGATGTTTATTTCATATGTATTGTAATTTGTAGGTTTATTTGCACTTTTTTGTTTTGTTTAATATGTAATTGTTTATCAATCTATTCTGTTTGTTATAGCGCTTAGAGACTTCGGTTGTAAGCGCTTTATAAGAAACGTTGTTATTATTATATCATAGCAAGTCAGTCGGCTGCTATAGCAAGATAAATATCAAACTCTTGCTTGATTCATTTTCAAAGAATGTTCAGGGACATATTTTTTCTGTTTTAATCATCATTAGAACAACCATGAACGTGGAAGGACGCTTGCAGCCGCGAATCAAGCGGGGACGCTCGATAAGGCAAGGCCGGGGCGCGGCCCGCTGATTACGGCCTTGAACGAGGCCAACTTCGCTGGGATCGGCCAGCTCGACTGGCCTTTTCAAATAGGGTTAACTGGAACATTGTTTTCGGAAATCATGAAGCACTATACAATCTCCTGCAAATTATTCCTCGAATTTCCGAGATTGAAGGTCCAACCCGCGCGAACTGCAGGCCTGTACGCCAAAGAGCCAACGGAGCTTGAAAATTCCGTTTCACAGTAAATTAGTCTCTATAAATGAAAGCAATGTCACTTTTCTCATGCTCTATTTGTTTCAGGTCAGATTTTATTTTGGTGTACAACTATAACCCATTATCTACGTGGCATTCCTAACCTTTGTCAACGACATCGCTGCAAGTTGTGTTCGTGAATCCCCGCGGTTTTGATAGAGCTTGCGAAAAGGCCTCAATATAGAAAGGTGATCAAAATAGATGACAATATTATTTTCCTAATTTAATATCGCCAATTTAATGGCTTTAAGAAGTATTGGTGATAATAGTTAGAGCCACAACCGTTTTTAAATTGTAATGATCATCATGATATCATGACATAGCCTGGGGGTGAGGGGGGCACGGCCAATTGTCCAATTTGGAAAAGAAAGAGAAGCAAAATTGAAAAGTTCGGGAAATGGAAATATGGAAGGGGTAAGGGAACATGAAAAGAAGTCGCTATATCAGTAATGTTAATAATTTGCATTGATCCGCAGAGTAAGACTGGTGCTGCCCCCTCTAAATTTCAATGATGTCCGTGCCCTACCCCCCCCCTCAATGCCTGGTCCTACGATACCCCTTTAAACACGACTGCCAGAAAGTAACACATCATCACCATCATCATCATTTATAATGTTTACCCAACAATGATCAAAATATGCACTGCAATTATCACTGCTCGTTAACATGTTGATTTCAAATTATTCTTTCCCCTCTCAGTTTGCCCAGCCTATCAATTGTATATGATCATGATGTGTATTAGGCTAAGTAAAACTGACTCCTAGTTTCTCGTCCAGATTTATTACAAAAATTAGGAGAGGTTCCGTATTTTTTCCTTCATTTGTTCACTTCCTGTCCATATAAATGCCAATTCAATCAGTTAATTTAGACACAATTTTCTTTTGCACCACGATCGCAAGACTAAACAATGTGTGAACATTAGAGTGACGTACTGCGTAAATCCAAACACGATTTCTAGGAGACACACAATAGGGTAGACCTATTGAAATTGCAGTTGCGTTGATTTTTCGAAAGTCGTTAACTTTGTTTCAATTTGTATATTATGTACCACAGATACGAGGCTTAAATCTAGATGAAATTGCATTAATTTTTGTGACCGCATTATCTAGAAATATAAGAAAAGAAAAAGAACCCCCCCCCCCAACACAAAAAAATACATTAAAATTAAATAATAAAAATGCTGGTCGAAAATAGAAGGAGACGAGAAACTGTAAATCAGTTTCATACGGCCTAACATTTTGGAAGATATTTACCCTTCAAATGCCCTCATTAGAACACACAGTGAATTACGGTCACAAACGTTCAAGGAGACACTTTGCGGTAACATTTTTCATTCATTGCGGTTTCATGATTTGTCATCCGAAAGCGGTGAATGATTTTCCTATAACGTTACGGTTGTGCTATCATTTTATTTGATAGATGTAGACACAGAGAGAGATGGGAAATACAGATTTAAGGTGGAGAAAGAGGGGGAGAGAACGAGAGAGAGAAAGGGGTGGGGGGGGGGGAAAGAATAGATATGTTGATAAATAGTTTATATGGCCAGAGAGAGAGAGAGAGAGAAAGATAAAATAAACAACATTTTGAAGACTATTCAAAAACATTACTTTTATCAGCCTTTTGGTAAACTTATTTAACCATTATCGAGTTTTGACGAACCGCCTAGTTGCTTGTTGGAAATTTTATTTCTTCTGCCAAATTTGTCTGAGGGGTCACCCCTCCCCTCCAAAATGCCCATTAGAGCCTTTCATTGACTTGCACACCCAGTTGTACGGCATATTGTCCTGTGACAATTCCTCCGCTGTAAAGTCCTTCACTAACCAAATCCCGACTTCAACCCGTTACCCAACACTGTAACTATCCCCAAACTCTAGCCCTAAACCTCACCTAAGCCCCGGGCAATCGCTACCCTAACCCTATTCCTATATTCATGTATTTGAAGTTGTTGTAAATATGTTTCATTCTGCTGTACATTACGATTGTCTGTTATGTATATTTGGTATATCACTTCGTATTTATATAGTTTGTATTGTTTTTTATCTAGGGACCTCAAGGATAGCAGTTTTAAAACAAAAACGAGGAGGCAACCCAGTTGAAATAAAACTGAAATGAATAAATAAACCACATACTTTTGTAATAAACGCAAGAGTAAAACCATCACTCATCAACACAATAAGAAAGTGGCAAACGCAATTTGTTGGTCAATAATACAGAAAGGATGATAAAAAAATATATATATATTAACAGGGAAGATTGCTGAAAATAGAAGCAGAAGGCAACGCCTCACATATATTTGCAAAGCCTGAACAAATGGGCGACCAAAAATGAAATCAGTAATACTGTGCCAGCTTTTGAAGAATAGCAGATAATAGCCAGAAATGGAGGGCCATGGCCGCCGGTGTCTGCAGCAGACCTGGCACTTGATGTTGATGAAAAAAATTAACAACCCCTAAAAAAAAAAATTTCTACCGTTGCCCGTTTATTGCTCTAACATCATCGTCTTTTCTGAAACATTATCTCTCCTTTTCTCTCTCGCTCATATATATTCAGATCATTTGAGAGATGTACATGTATATCATTCTTTTGCCCTATTCATCCTTCTTTCTTTCCTTCTCTGCCTATCCCCCTCCATTCTCTCTACCTCACTCTATTTTTTTTTCTTGTCCTCTTACCGAGGTGTTTTATTTCACATATTTCACATTTCATATATATTTACATCAATTTACATTTTAACATAATCAAAAAAGACAAAAGAGTAATTCAATAAATAGATATAACCTTAACATTTTTTGAAAAATTTCTTTGTGTTTCGTCAATAAAAAACTTTGTTTATTTGCTATATAATATCGTAGTTTTAATTTTAAATTAATGAACAGACTATTACTATTGTATTCTTTACCATCACACCGAAGTTGGATATACATTATGTATATCATGTATTGTCCTAAAGTTAACATGAAGTTTATCACAAAGTTTTCCTTCTTTTCAATAAAAAAACCTATAACTAATGCTTTTTCATTAATATTTATTTGTTCATGAAAGTAGTTATAATATAAGTTTTCAATAATTTTCCAAAAAACTCTAACCTTGTTACATTTTAACAAGACATGAAAAGTAGTTTCTGTTTCTTTACATGAATCACATTAGTCATTTTCCATTATACGCCATCTGCATAAATTATGTTTTGATGTAAATATATTATGCAATACTTTAAAATTAACTTGCTTTATCCTATTATTTCCTATTTGTTGGAATTTAAAATTGAATACTTTCTGCCAATTAAAAGAAAAAGGTAAATTCAAGTAGTATCCCCAGTAACGTGTTACAATTGGTTTTTTAAGTTTTTGTTTCAGGAGGGATAAATAATAATGTTTCGTCTTGAAACTAGATATATCAACAAAATCTCCTGTAGCTACTTCTATCAAATTTGAATTGTTTTGTTTACTACTTAAGTGAACATTCTTTCGAACGCATAATTTATTTAACCAATAGCATGGGAAACATTTCTTCAATTTTGCGTATTCGAACTCAAATAATAATTGATGAATACCAACTTTACTATTTAACAGAATCGAGTCTTTCCAACTACCGTTTGTAATCACGTGCTTTACTTTACAAATTCCAGCTACGTACCACTTTGAAAACAATAATGTAGAATTTTTGAATCTAATATGACTGTTTTTCCATAACATTGAGAGATGTACATGTATATCATCCTTTTGCCCTATTCATCCTTCTTTCTTTCCTTCTCTGCCTATCCCCCTCCATTCTCTCTACCTCACTCTATACATGTAGTTCTTTTCTCGGCCCTCCCCTTCTCCTTTCTCTCCCGGCACTATCCCCTTTTTTCTTTCTGTCTCATTTTGTGTCTCTCTTTGTCCGTCTGTCTTTCTCTCTCTCTCTCTCTCTCTGTCTGTGCCCCTTCCTCCTCCTCTCCCATATCATTCCCTTTCTCTCTCACCCTCTCTGGTCTCTGTCCTCCATCTATTTATGCCTCATCTCATCAATCATCATCATCATCATCAAATTATAATGAGCCAACTCCACATGTCTTTCTTGAAATATCAGCATTCTCTTTCCCTCTCTCGCTAATACATACATGTAATTATTTAGATCATTTGAGAGATGCACATGTACATTATTAATTCGCCCTATTCATCCTTCTTTCTTTCCTTCTCTGCCTATCCCTCTTGTATAACCGCCCCTCCCCCTCCATTCTCTCTACCTCTCTATACATGTAGTTCTTTTCTCGTCCCTCCCCTCTCCTTTCTCACTCTTTCTCTCCCCGTTTAATTTTGCGTCTCTTTGTCTCTCCCTTTCTCTCTCTCTCTCTCTCCCCTTCTCTCTGCCCTCTACCTCCTCCTCCTCTCCCATATCTCTCCCTTTCTCTCTCACCCTCTCTGGTCTTTGTCCTCCATCTATTTATGTCTCATCTTATCAATTATCATCATAATAATAATTACATAATGCGCCAACTCCACATGAACGACGTGCTCAAGGCGCAAAAGAAAAGCAGGAACATGAAAATACACAAATGCGAGACAAGTTAGAAAATAGCCGTGTCGGCCATGAACACGAGGTCATTATTTCAGAAAATAATTATAATTTGTTTCATCTGAAAATAATTTGCAAAAACAACTTCTGTTATGAGTGACCTCGTCACTAACGCCAAACTAGTCATCAAAATGTCCTCATTCACCTAGTAATCATAATCTATATTCAGGTTCTGTTTGACAAAAACAATGTTGAATCATCAAGAAAGCTTAATATCACATGATATTTGTGGAGTACACAGATTTATTTTTCAAAACACACAACAATATGAACATAATCTCAATATTCAGACCCTTTTGTACTGGAATAGAAATTTTCATCAGAAAGTAGCTATAAAACTACACCACTTTTAATGAAAAAATAATTTTCCCTTGTATTATAAAGGATAAAGGCATGGATTCCAGTGTTGGTGTCTAACAATACTGACACCTGCCTACATCAGATGTCATGTGGGGAGGGGTCAGCCTGATAAAAAAGGATTTATTAATCAGGATCACCCCCCCCATTGACTATCATCTAATGTCCTAACAGAACACCCCACCCTGGTTATATTTTGAGGGAGGGGGTTGGAGGGTGATGTTATTCCAGAGGGTATGTTGGGTATGGTCTTTTGGCTACAGCCCAGGAGACAGACAGCCCGAAGTGTCCACGTGTCACATATCCCACAGCCCACACGTCTATCCCATGAGGCTTCGACAGCTTTTCTAAGAATTCACCCGATCAATATTGTCCGTCTTGGTGACTGTCACTGGATCCTATAATTAAGTGGAGGGAAAAATTTCAAGACTGAACTAAAATAGTTCATGTAAAATGACGTGTACGACAGAACAACAAAAAGATTAAAGCAGTCATTTTTATCCTAAAGGGAAGTCGACTTGCAACTTCTTGGAAAGCCTTGGAATAAAGAAGGAAATGCAACCATTCAAAGGAAGTCTAAAGCCCCCATCACACCGAACTAGTTCTCAATATGTTCTGGAAATGTTGCCAAACGGGCTCAAACTGTGCGAACGGAGTTGAACGTAGCAGCAACTATTAACGATCTGTTTCAGAACTTCATGGACGGGCTCGGACTGGCTATACGGGAGAGTGTTCTAGAACTTTGAGCCTGTTCAAAATTGTCCCCGTCCTGCAATTAGACGGACAGACAACGTACTTAAAACGAGGAGGACGTATTACAAACGGACTGATTGCCATACTATGAACGGAATTGCCGTACTTCGATCCTACTAGGAACGTGTTACAACGTGCTGTGTTCGAGCATCAATTGGCAGCAGCTAAGCCCCCATCACACCAAACTAGTTCTCACTACGTTCCGGAACCGTCCTAGAAAATCGTTAAAAAACGGGTAATGGTTGGGGTCGAATGTGTAAATAATGTCTATAATACGATCCTAGATCGTTCATAAACAGTCCTCAATACGTCCATCTCGTCTGTTCCCCGTCCACAGTCAGTTCATATCAAATTCAGATCGGGTAAATTTGCCATTTCCAAGCAGTTCAAGTCTGGCCGTAATCAGTTTAAACTAGTTCTTAACTAGTTCTACCTTGTTCTCAGTTTGCCAATCCATTCTAACTAGTTCGTAACACATTCATAGCACGTTCCTAGTAGGACCGAAGTACATCAATTCCGTTCGTAGTACGTCCATCTCGTTTTAAGTACGTTGTCAGTCCGTCTAATTGCAGGACGGGGACAATTTTGAACAGGCTCAAAGTTTTAGAGCACCCTTTCCGTCCAAGCCAGTCCGAGCCCATCCATAAAGTTCTTAAACAGATCGTAAACAGTTGCTTCTACGTTCACTCCGTTCGCACGCAGTTTGAGCACGTTTGGCAACATTTTACAGAACATAGTGAGAACTAGTTTGGTGTGATGGGGGCTCCACTCGAATGTCTTGATTTGCAAAGCTTGAATCATTGAAGTTGAACAGGAATAAGGAATGGCAAGAACGCGCTTGGGTTTTATAACCCTTGAGGCAGGACGTGATTCCACACGCTCTAGGAGCGCGTTCGAACTCACTAAGAACGAGATGAGGACGAGCTGAACTGTCTCTGAACTTGTTAGAATGGGTTTGGTCGTATTGGGAACGAGGTAGAACTAGTTAATAACGGGTATAAACTGACTACGGACTGGCTTGAACTGCCTGGAAATGGCAAATTTACCTGATCTGAACTTGATATGAACTGACTGTGGACGGGGTACAGACGAGATGGACGTATTGGGGACTGTTTATGAACGAACTAGGGTTGTATTATAGACATTATTTACAAATTCTACTCTGACCACAACCCGTTTTACGATTTTCTAGGACGTTTCCAAAACGTAGTGAGAACTAGTTTGGTGTGATGGGGGCTTTAGACTTCCTTTGAATGGTTGCATTTCCTTCTTTATTCCAAGGCTTTCCAAGAAGTTGCAAGTCGACTTCCCTTTAGGATAAAAATGACTGCTTTAATCTTTTTGTTGTTCTGTCGTACACGTCATTTTACATGAACTCTTTTAGTTCAGTCTTGCAATTTTTCCGTCCATCAGTATACTTACATGTAATGCTAACTTAGTGAACAAAAAAATTAGTTTATTCATAATCTTGAGTTGTTGCTGTTATAAAACACTTTACCAGAACAATCAGAAAAAATGCAAGCAAAACTTTGGACCAAATATTCTGAAATGACAAATTTCATTTAATCATCAAGCAAAATCATGGGAAGATTTCAAGATTAGTTCACATATGGGGCGAAATATAATGACTTAAGAAATAGCGCAATGTGGTGGCACAAAAAGACGCGTCCGGAGGACAAAAGGCGAAATTGTTGGCAATGTTTGTGAATTGACATATCTGAATGGAAGTTTAGGTGAACATGTAGCTTAATTGAGGTAGTGCATGAATTTCCCAGCACCATATGCTAATGATGTGCTTCTACCTCTATGTGATAACATTATGATTTCCAACAATTATGCATTTTGCCTTGTAGACGCGTATTTTCGTGGCACTCCATTTTGCTAATACTTTAGCGTTGGTAAAATGGGATAATTCATTAGTCAACAGGTTAAGTTGCCCTCCCATGCAATTTCCTAACATTCTGTTTATTATGATGTGATATGCTCTATACAAGAATAGAATCTTATTATTACTTGCTAAAACACCTCAAAAAACTGCTACAGGAAACTATGAGTGGATGTGAATGGCGAGACACAGTACTTACGCTCCATCTAGGAATAAGAAATCTTAGCTAGTTAGCTACATGCAAAATTGACCTCTATGTGTACTCAATGGTATATGTGTTATCAAATACAGAATAGTAAACTCATTTCACTTATATCTTAAAGACGCTGCCCACACAGACTCCAAACCGACCACAAACTGACAGTATCGTATACATTCAGGGTCTTGAAACATTTCGTCCAGCCGGCTGTTGGTCTGGTGTCGAACTTGTAGGTGTAATTGCTATCTACGAAGGGGTTTAACGCCCCATAGCCACGTTCAGATATGAAGCATAAACCGTTGCGTGTTTACTTTGACAATAGTGTTAAGTTTAATGGGCTTCTTATTTCTGTATTTTATAACACAGTGCTGTTACAGTAGATACATGTAAGACCTTCATTGCGCACAGTTGTCATTCATTTACTAACAACAAAATGTGAACGGTTTACCGCTTCAGGGGGGTGTTTCACAAAGACTAAGATCGACTTTAATTTGGACAATAAGTATAACAGGCCGTTCATTCCATAATTTGCTCTCACCATTATGATCTTTAGATAATATTTTTTCCTTCAATAATGAATTATCGAAAAATGTAAATTCTGTAAAATTTTTTACCATGATTTGTACGTCCCTTGAGAGACCAATGCCAGTAAATGATGAGAGCAAACAATGGCATGAATGGCCTGCTATACTTAAGTCCAACTTAAAGTCGATCTTAGTCTTTGTGAAACACCCCCCATATCTATCAAACAAGCCTTTAGTCTGCATGAGCCTTATGGTAGGGTGAACACTGTCTTCACATTGAAAGACATGCACTTTTTAGAAAGACTGATATGATCATTATTCAAAGAATCACTTTCGATTCACTTTAGCAACATGAATATAGCATTAAGAGAAATGGACAGACCTGCCTGACCTTTGCCCTTGCACGTATCCAGGTGCCGTGGCACAACTACAGTGAATCCTGTATATAAAGACCACTCAAGGGAGACAAGAAATGCGGTCTTTACAAGCAGGTGGTCTTCACCTACAGGCTTCTTTAATGCGTGTGTCGATGGGATACACTGTTTAAGGGACAGGAAAATGTTGTCTTTGTAAATAGGTGGTCTTTCTATACATGTGGTCGTCAATTTGACTGAATATTCTGTAAGTTGCTGGAACCTAACCAACGCTGACTTTCTCCTCTTTCTCGAGCTTCAGGAAGATTTCTTCTTTCTGCCAGAAGTAGTCTCGGAACCAGGCGACGTGGTCGTGCTTCTGGGCCACGGTGAGGAATGGGTTCTTGGAGAGACCGATCAAGACCAGTTCCATGAAGTCCAGGACCTGGGCTCGCCGAGGGAAGTCTTCCAGGAGGTGGTCTAGGAAGATGTGCTCATGGAAGGCTACCTTCTTCTCCTCCTCCATCCCTGCTCCATAAAAGAAAGTTAACATGGCTTAATCCACAAAGACTGTTCAGTTTTCAGAGGATTTAAAAGGTAGGGGAGAGGACATTTTGGCCCTCTGAAGATCTGAGCCATCAAACGACTGAATCTGGCAAAATTATGCACACAGCTTCACATAAGAATCAAGACCTGACCAGTAATTGATTTTGAAAATCACTACTTTATCCATTTTATCTTATTACAAATCATCAAAATTTAGAATTGACCAAAGATAATATGGAGGTGATCTTTCTGTTCAATATTCAAATAAAGGAGATGAAAGTCACCTTTGAATATGGGAAATGATAACCGATTTATATACACAAAAGGAAAATATAATTTTCCATTTGTTTGGTAGACAAAATCTATAAATTCACCATTTCAGGTCTGGCTGATATAAAAGTAGCTGTGCAAAGAAATATCACAAAATGGGCAATTATACATGTAAGGAAGGCAAATATCATTGAAAACACAAATCATTTGCTTAAAAGTTGTGTGAATATCAATTAAACACATCAATAAGCATTTTCCAAGACCCTTCTCAAAACTTCAAATCCTGGCATGACGTCACAATTGGGTCAGGTAGCCGGAGCACTAGCTCAGGGCGCTAGCGAGAAGCACACATACACAAAGTTTACATGTGCAAGGTTGCATAGTGAAAGTGGACTAACAATCTCTCGAATTCAGGTAATTAAACTTGAAAGTTGCCTATTATGCCATTTGTATAATGTAAGAATGACCAATGCATTTTGATGTCTTAATCAAGTAGGACTTCCTCCTCAAGATCGGACATCATGGTGCATGATATTTGTATGTTTTGCAACGTCTAAACAATGGCTGTGCAGCTGTGCGAAGCCTAGCCGGTGATCAATTGACCCAATTGTGACATCACGTTTCTTGGCAGTACAAGGATGGTTGTTCAGTTTTTATAGCGATTAATTCATTCCATGACAATTTCTGAAAGGAAAATGTTGATAATTTGGGTTAGTTTAGCCTCCCCTTTGCAATGATAGAAAAATTATTGAGTTTAGAGACAGTTTTAATCCCTCGCACAGCTACTTTAAGTGATAAAAGCATAGGTGCCTCTGTTGCAGTATGCCAAACTTTTCATAAATTTGATGTCAAGAGGACTTTCAAAAGTCATGAAATCATACAATATTTTCCCCTTTTTGTTGATTTGCGAAATTATCACAAAACTCCAGATGTTCCCATTGAGAAATTTCTAATAAGACTTTAGATAATTGGGATATCAGCATCTCATAGTCCCGCACATACAAATTCACCGTGTCTTCTATGACAAAATTGTCCAATAATTAATTACCTTGCTCATTATCGATGGGGTACTTCCAGATCTTGCCTTCTTCCGTCAGTTTCATGGCTTCCTCAAAACCATTGTGCATCGTCGAGTAGGAAAGCGCCCTCAACTGTTTCTCAAGCTCTTGCTCCCAGATGGACATCCCTTCCTGTGGCACCTCGGAGACTGAAAAGTGATATGGAGTTTATAGATTTATATTAAAAGCATTACACAATTTTATTTGAAAATAAAACAAATTTCACCTTAAAGCCCAAGTCCACTCCAAAAATAACTTAATTTCAATAGAAGCAGAGAAATCAGACAAACCAATCAAAAAAAGTTTGAGCAAAAAATTGGATAACTAATAAGAAAGTTATGAATTTTTGAAAAAGTATGTAGAACTATGGAACCACAACAACTAGATACTTGTACAGTGCCCATATTAACCATGCAAAAGTGCTTTAATAAGGCACTCTACTATTAAACCAGCTGCCTGGGTGATATTTCAAGTTGAACTTACCGTCCGTTTCTGTGGCAGGACTGAAAATATTCAGACGCTGACGATCAAACAGGGTCCTCCTGGAGAGAAAGAAAGAAAGTCACAGAAAATTAAAAGTTGAGGAGACATAATGGCTCAGTGGAAGAGCAATTCTCACTACCGCAACTACAGTATTTGGCTATAGAGGGCAGCACTGGTCACAGGTATATTTGGCAAAGGTACTTCCGGTTCCCATACAAATACAATGGGTAAGGAACTGGAAAGTCTGATAGAAATTATAGTTTCAGAACCAATAAACTATAAGTAACAGATTATGATAGTGCCTATATAGATCTCATCAAATCATCAGGGGTCCAGGGAGTTCATGAAACCTGGACAATAGTTTAGTAAAATAAGGGATTAGTTGACAATGCTGTACACTCTCGATGATAGCCGGAAGAAACCTCCACTTCACTCCGGACGTCAGACAGTTAACCTGTCCGAAACGTTGAATCTTAATTGATTCTCAGTCTTTTCAAGACTTCTTAATCAACACGAAAGAATACAAACGGTATCCACATGGTATACCACAAAATTACTCTCTACGATGTCTTTGATATGTTGATGTTTGTGTCAAGGGTTAGGAACATCTGGATACTTATAGTCTGATAAAAGTCAGGTTGAAAATAATACCTGCATCATTTCATGCCTTAACCCTTAATAGCTGCAGTACATTGTTGATCATACAAGACTTGGGCATATCCATCTTTTATGTTTTTCTTTACAAAAATTGGTTATAATAAAAATTGTCTACAATCTGGAGATAAGAGACAAAGTAGGTAGGACACATCTTACAGGAGGGGGGTAATGTGCTCAGGGACATCTTGGAAGGGCAGATGGATGGTAAAAAGGGAAGAGGAAGACCAGGAATTGGGATGATGTCAGGCTAGATAGGTGACAGATCATATGATATTAATGAAAAAGTTTCGTTTGATTCTGTGGCCTTTGTTCTCTGCCATAATTGGAATAACTTCAGGATAGGTTTTATTGGTCGGTTTACAACTAGCTTGGGCCAGTCTGGATCAGGCTCAGGGACCAGCTTTTTCTCTGTGTAACATAGGTCTATGACACTAGAGAGTGACCTACTTTCGCTGTCTCTGGTAGGGTTCACCTCGAGCCATCCTTCTCCTGTCCATGCTGTCCTCAAACTCTGGCCGCATCGAGCCGTCCGACGGGTAATTCGGGTCAAACTGGTCGGCCATCCCTTGCTGACCCTTGGATGACATCACATCCCGCCCCTCCTGCCGTTTCTCCAGTCTGGTCTGTCGCTGTACACGGATTCCTGACAGGACCGAACTAATAAGGGAAAATAATTTTATAATAACTCATATCAAATCAAATCAAATATAATACAATACTAGTAGTTGAAGCATAAAGCTTGTTCAATACGGCGCATAAACCACCACATTTTAAAAAATGTACTATTATGAGTGACAAAGTGTGATGAAAACAAGAGCTGCGTACAACAATGATTCTACACGTACCCATAAATCTGTAACGGTTCTAGGACACCTACTCCCTAGGGCAACCACCCTCTAGGACGACTACCCCTTAGGACAACTACCCCCGGACAACTACCCCCTTTTGCTGGCCTTTATAGACAGAGTTGACTGTACATAAGATTTACCTGGTACTACAAGACACATATTTCCAGGATAGTTTATAGCACCTGTTGAGAACCAACCATTATTCCTCTTGACCAGACTTCTCTGTCTTTCTCAAATAACATTACAGTAGTACAAAACCAAAAATACTGTAAACAATATTTTATTTGGTGATCAGCCATTTGTTCAAAGCTTACTTCATCAAAGATAGCGAGTCAGGATTAGAACTGCAATGGATTTAGGTTTAATGTTTAGTGTTAGGGTTAGAACTGCAATGGATTTAGGTTTAGTGTTCAGTGTTAGGGTTAGAACTGCAATGGATTTAGGTTTAGTGTTCAGTGTTAGGGTTAGAATTGCAATGGATTTAGGTTTAGTGTTTAGTGTTAGGGTTAGAACTGCAATGGATTTAGGTTTAGTGTTTAGTGTTAGGGTTAGAATTGCAATGGATTTAGGTTTAGTGTTCAGTGTTAGGGTTGGTTATCGGGTTTGATTCAGGGTTGAAGTCGGGAATGCTGTTCTTGTACAAAACTGACCATGAATCGTACAATCCTATTCATCTTACTTACTTGATTCCTTCAAGGTCACCCCTCTCTCCTGCGGCCGTTGCCTCGTCGTGTCTCCGAAGCTCTTTCAGTAGGTCGGACTCGACTAGCTCCCTCTCTGGGTAGACCTCGGCCACCGTCTTGGCTGCCTCCATCGTCATTTCTTGGATTTCTTCGAGTCTGTGATGTTAAACATACAAAACAATCAAAATATTTATGAATAATAATAATCTGGTATATATAGTGCTTAATACGAAATACCGTCTCTAAGCGCTTTACAGATATTATTAATCCCCGTCATCGGATTCATTCACACACAATGTGCACCATCTCCCCGTCCTTGTGGAGTATTCCTACCATATGGTCACCGTGAGGGCATATGACAATTGCTATTAAACAAAAAGGCTTTTGTCATCCTACCAGGTCCCCATTTCTCTCCTGGGTATGAAGTAGCAAATGTAGATTAATGCCTTGCCAAAGGACATTAGTGCCGGGGATTAGATGTCGGGATCGTACACGTGACCTTTGAATTTCAAGTCAAGTGCTTAAACCACTTGACTACGACACTTCTATGAACAAAGATGTAAAGGAAAATACACCTTGTTATGTGAGGGAAAAACACAAGACAGACCCCATTCAGATTCCTACACCGAGGCACGTCCCAATGAAGCAGATTTGTGATGTGTACCCTGCATACACATAATATTATTTTGCTGCAGCTGTAATCTCTGAGGCTCTACAGTTCAAAACTAAATCATTCATACCACTTGTAAATTTGATGTCTTTTGTGTTTTTCGTAAATCAAGAACGAATGGTGCACTGGTTGAATGAGGCCCTTTGTTGAATACTTTTAGATGTAAGCTTATTATGTCACATTCTCAAGAAACAAAAATCTGGACATATCATTTTTTCACGAAATTAATAATTTACAAAACTTGGTGAGGGTATGAATGATTTAGTTTGACCACAGGAAGTTTTCATCATTACTACACACGCTCAAAAGAATGACAAACTACCCAAAGTGCGGAAACCTACAGTAAATATTTCCTACGTTTTAATAGGAATATTTATTGAAAGTTTCACTGGTATATTTTCGGGAATTTTACAGCCTTGTACACCTGCACAACTTACAGGAATAAAAAAAATCAAGGAATCAAAATACTTAAAATGTGTAATGGAAATTTTCTGGCGAATATTTGCTAATAAGTTTTAGGGAGGTTTGTGGCACTCTGACAGAACTCTGTGAAGGAGTCAAATTTTCTGGGTTTTCCTGCTATTGTGATGGCACCGATCACTTACCCTGGTAATTTCTCTTCCTCTGCTTCAATTGCTTTGACCTCTTCTTCTCCCTCTCCTTCAACACCATCCCTCCGCTTCTCAGCCCTGGCTACGATTCTCTGGAAGTTGGCAGCAGCCGAGACTCTCTTCCGTCTGTTCAGGGAGGTCTGGTTATCCCCTGTCTTCTGGACCTATACAGATCAATGTCAAATAGCGTAGCATTTGAATATTCAATGTTTACAAATGAAAAGGTAAACACTATTTCATAAGCTGGAAGGTTCTACTGGAAAACTGTATCTTTCATTGAATTAAACAGTTTTTCTTCACTGGTTAACAGTTCACCCAATCCCATAGAAAGCCTGGGCATCGTTTCACGAAACCATCATAAGTATAAGTTCACCGACATCCCATTGAAACTTGTGTTAAACTTAATACACGCATTTCTATGAGTTGTTTGCGATCTTGTACTTACGACTGTTTTGAGAAACACTGCCCAGGTGGGCAAGTCCAAGGTTACTTCTTGTCTCATTGTATATCAAATACTAAATACCAAATATTGTCAAGTTTTTATCTTTATTACCATAGGGTAATAGGGTTAGAGAAATTATTACCCAATCTAATGGAAAATGCAGTCATATCTGCAGTTTCCACTGCAGTTAAGAATATAAATTCATATAAAATCTGTGCTTTGCTTTCTGATCTATGATCAAGCTATCAATACCACTCCTACCAGTCTACTAAAATCTTAGATGGGTGCGTTAGATCACTTACTCTGAGATCTGAAAGCGCATTAAGCAAGTCACTGGCTGCCACGGCAGATTTCTTCTTCCCCCTGCTGTCTGACTTTGACCCCAGGTCATCGTTCTCATCATCCTCTGCCCATCTCCTGGTAGCTGTGTGTATGCATCGAGCACATCTTGCCTGCTTGAGAGTCAAGCAGCTGGTGGGTAGAGGGAACAATAAATTGAAAAAGAAATACACAGAGTTTTAGGTTGTAGCACATTCCGATCTGACATCTAATAGTGAGATTGCCATATCGCCAAAAATCATATTGGTAGTATAATTGATCTAAATTAGAAATCATGGATCGAATATCACATTCCTAATTAGGTGGTCTGTCGGTATCGACAGATCACCTATTGTTTTCGTCAGAATTTTCTTTCTTTATTTATTTATTTATTTATTTATTTATTTTTATTTATTTGCCCCCTTTTTGTGTAGAGGATAACTCAAGATCGGTTTTGTCAATTTCTTTCAATTTTGACACAGTCATAGGTCATAGTCATGAGACGTGACAGGAACATTTTCAAGGTCATCAAGTCTTCATGACGTCATCCAGGCGCCATTTTGTGTTTTTTTGGTACTTTCAACTCATGATCATATCTTCATAACGAAAGTCATTTCTCATTCATATTTATCATGATCAAGGTCAATATCCGTCCGGTCAATTTCAGGTCAAAAACGCGCGCATGCGTACGTCCGCGTCAGCGCGCGCAAAATTTAAAAATGCTCCAAATCGTCTCAAATTCATTTTGGATACGTTTCAGGCCATTTTAAGCATTTCGCAAAAACGCGCACACATGCGCGCGTTTTCGTGACGGCCGAACGCAACATAATACCTCCTATTTTTTTGGCATGATATTCCTCATTTTTTCTGAACAATTTGATACCATGTTTATCCTTTTATGACCATTAATAACGGAATGAGCGTCCGTTCAAGAAACATGTCCGTGCGCGCGATCTTGTAATACATAGCATATATGGGCAAAAACATGCCTATACAAAATTCATTGTAACTCTTCAGAATGGATGGGAACTCCCATTTTTTTCATATTTGGATAGATTATGAGTCGGAGATATGATTTCATGTCTCATTTGACCCTCAATTAACTCATGACGTCATCATAATGGCCTCCGAACTCAAAATTTCAATTTGCATATTATGACGTCAGCATATTTTTGGAAAATTGATTGTATCTCTGTAAATATTGATCGATTTTCTTCCAAATTTTGATATGTTCTAGCTGAGACAATTCTCTACAAATGCAGTCACCACGATTTTTCATTTTGACAAAGGCATCATGGCGTATTTTTGCGATTAAAGGAGGCATGTCAATTTTTCACATTTTGCGTGTATTCTCTATGGGACATGACTTTTTCTCAAAACTGGATTCTACATTCCCGTCTTTCGCGAGCAATATCTCCGTCGTTTTAGTTTTGTTTTTGCTGAGCTTTGAGTATGTTGTAGCTGAGACAATAAGCTATCACAAGTGTGCCCTTTATTTTTCGATCAGATGCCGGGATCATGCTCATATTTCACTTGCAAAGTGAGATTTGAGAATTCCATTTTCCGTTCACGTGTAATGTCTATGTGGATTATTTTGGTATAGTGGTCATAGCACTTGCCTCCCATTCCGGCGACCCAAGTTCGATTCCTGGTGGGTCATTTTTTTTTTTTTTTTTGCCGTCGTTTTAAATTTGATTTTATGATCTTCTTCGACTATTATAACATATTATCATATACAATCACAAACAATGTAATAAAATGCCTAATTTTGCGTGTTATATCTATGGGAGAAGAATGTCAATCGTTTGAGTACAACCCTATGGGAAATCTGGTATTAAACCTAATATAGGGTTTATCTCCCAACTCTGCTACAATATCAAATCACCTTGCTAGTCTCCTTCCCAGACGGTTTTACTTTTTCCAGTTATTCAGCCCAAGGTATATGCATGTTTACGTCTCTCCCGTGGACATAGAATTGTTTACTTGTCTATACTTCTCTCTTTCTCTATATTAAATTCTATTTATGCTGGATATATTGAATGCATCGTTCTCCATTGCATCTCTCTCTTTCTCCTCTCTCTTGCTCTGTTTCCCTTCTCCTCTCTTATTTTGCCCCTCTCCTTCTCTTGCTCTGTCTCTGCATATATATCTCTCTCTACTCTTTAACCCTCTCCCTCTCTCTCTCTGCCTCCCTCTACCTCGACCTCTTGCCTTGCCTCCCTCTTATTCTCTTGCTCTGTCTCCCTCTGCCTCTGCCCTTCTCTTTTCTTCTCTCTCACCCTCTACCTCTCCCGCCTCTGGTTCTCGTTCTCCTTTATTATGTCTTGTAATGTTCCTTAATTTTCTATAGCTCTGCCCTTTGCCCTTTGGCCTTGGAACTCAAAATACGAATTTGCATATTATGACGTCAGCATATTTATGGAAAATTGATTGTATCTCTGTAAATATGGATCGATTTTCTTCCAAATTTTGATATGTTGTAGCTAAGACAATTTTCTACAAGATCAGTTATTCAGATTACATAACAGACCACCTAATTCGTCTTCATGACGAATTACATTTCTAGTTTTGTTTTTAAATGTGCACAAATTTTGGACACCCCAACATGTACAATGTATGTGTATCTACATGCTGTATTTAAATGGCTTACTTCAAGTCATCAGGTCATCACGTCCGGTCGGGTAGTCACGTTACACGAAATTTCGTGAAACGAAAGTGGTAGATCATATGATGTGAAGATCATATGATGTGAAGATGCATGTTAAGGACGCGACCTTTCACAGATTTGCCGTAGGGTTTTCACAAAGTATCAGGTAAATTGTACCAGGCCAGTTATAGATGAGAGGGGTTTATTTCACCCTCGACATTTCGTGAATAAAGCCTAATGGGGCATATTTTCACAAAAGGTCTGGTAATTAACACGAACACCCAACCCATCGATCATGATCGCGATGACCCGGTGAAGTAAGCCATTTAAATTAAGTGTGTAGGACTAAACATTACATGATGTAGATGTATCATGTAGTCAACATATATATCCACTCCAGCAAAGCATAGAGTCAATACTGCGTATGGACCTCTAGCGCTGTACCATGTGCTAATAGGCAGCAATTTCACACGTGAATAGTCAATACACTTATAACACACAAATGCACATAATCATGTCGATAAAACTGTAAGCAAGTTTGACAGTGGACTCACGATTTTAATTTTTAAATTATTCTTTCTAACTTAGGTGAGTTGAAAAAATTGTATTTTACTGCTATTTAGGTGTCATCAATTGTCACTAAAGTACTGATTTTGAGTGAAATCAGTTTAGTTTTGTACAGTGGTGTTTGAAATGTTGAGATCAATAAAACAGGTTTTATTACACAGCCAGGATAGCGATGCAGCTATGTGTGTATATATCGTGGTTCTGGAAACAACTCATCCTTCAGCACGCACATACTTGTGTGTAGAGTCTATCTATGCCTGGGCTGCGCCATCAGGGTGGGGAAAGGAGACCATAGGCAATACATGTGAGGCAATGCCAATGAAGTGCTACTATACTGAGTAGAGTAGTACTGTGCGGAGCGAATATGCGAATGGTCAGATGGTGGTGTTCTATTTCATGAAAATGCCAGAATTTCTTAATGAAAACTGAATGGATGCTAAGCCCATTTTGATTATAAAGAACGTTTTAATAATATCAACTCTCATTCATACCCTTACAATCACAATCCCCTCCCCCCTCCCCCCCCCCCAAAAAAAATGGCAATACTAATACTAATAAGTAATAGCCAATAGATCATCATGGCAACAATTTGAAAATTACTGAACATGCTCAAGGCTCAAGCCAAGGCAAGGCTCAAGTCAAAGTGAACAAAGGTCAACAAAACTCAACATGAAAAGGTTTAATCTACAAAAATAATATAAAAATCCGTAGACAAAATAATCATCTACTCCCTACTTACAATCTTGATAACTGGCTGGCAGATAACAAAGAATTTTGCATTTTCCTTTGGAAGTATAAACGTTCCACTGGCAATTTTCTGTGGCTGTAAAAGTGTAACTGTAAGCTGTACACACGTGTGTAAATTGGAAGTGACAAATCAAAAATAAATTTCTACGATGCACCACTCAATATTAAAAAATGAAATAAACGAAAGAAATCAGTCAGAGCTTTTTCGCGCTTATCTTAATTCATGAAATTCAGATAGATTTTGTATGTATCTAATTTTAAGACAAATGTCAAACCTAGTTAGGTTCGAACCCTTTTATTCTAATGTGAAACTACAATCTTCCTTATTTTGACTAGTGTATCGAAGTAAAGAGTGCTCCAATAAGCGTTCCATACACGCAGAGCTTGAGACACGAGTTGACTTCAACTCAAGTTCAACTACATCTTTGAAAGAATCATTGACATAGTGACTCCAAAATGCCGGGATACGAGGCAGCATTGATAATGAGGGTCATGAGGAGGGTAAGTTGATTAAAAGGCAGAAGGGGGCATATATTTGATATAGAGTTGTGATTTGTGGAATGTAATTGATTCTCTTCGATATTGGGATTCGTTCGCCGCTGTCGTTTTCACTGGTGCAGCGGCCACTGCCCGTGCCTCTATCCCGGCCGCGGCCGCGGGCCGGTGGACGGCAGCGACATCCAAAGTTCGCTGCAGCTGCAAGAGCCTTGCAGCTGCAGGTTGGCTTTGCCTTGGTCATTGGTGAACCACTCACCAGGGCCAGGGCCAGGGGCCCGTTTCTCGAAACCGTCATAAGTCTAATTTCTTGACTAAATAAGCGTTAGTAAGCTACTTGTCCGCGACGTGTTTCACTCGTTTTCAGACCCATATTAATTTTCAAATGTGTACCGGTAAACTGAATATTTTAAAACATGTGACGATGTGTTTTAACATTGGGAATGTTGAAGTTTTGTCATTTCAATATGGTGCTGACGCCTAAAACATTGGCGAAAAATGTCATAACATCGTATTTTTACTAAGAATAATATAAGGGTGTATTGTACTATCAAATGAAAATATCGGGGGTACCCATCTATAAAAATAATAAAAAACTGATTCACCGGTCATGAAATGAAATAATCACAATTATATTTTACAAGTAATTCTATGGTATAATCTACTCAAATTTTGAAGTACAATGCATTTCTTTTTCCCTGGTACCTTTTTCAATCTTTTTTAGTCCTACTCCTAGTTCATTTAAATAATTGCAGTTTTCCTAAAATTACTTTTTTTTAAAATCCGGTGGAATTGCGACTTCGGCTATGTCTTGGCTCCTCTTCTCGCCGATAGTATCGATTTCATGAGATGTCTAGCTAGTAAGCTCTTCATGAAAAGGTTTAGGAAGATCAGAGACATCTCGGTAGTTGGCGGATAAAGTTATGACTGTCTCGTCGTTGAGAAACAGGCCCAGCTTCTTTCATCTCAAATTGTTAACCCCCCCCCCCCTTTGTGCGTGCAGCAAAAGGTTACTGTCTGTGTACGTGTAATTTTGACAAATAAGGCCATATCACTTATCAGACACTTATTTCTGTCTATAAATGTTTAATACTCCACATAATGTGGCAGTCCAGAGTTTTAATCCATAGTTAATTTGGAATTCTACCAAGTCCAATGTAAGCAAACTGTTATGCATGGTGCTCCAAAATTCTCAAACTTGGCTCTTAAACTGTACATGTATATTCTTTGATATTTCCCTTTTTTTTGTTGTTCTTCAGCCCGAGATGGTGGATGCATTGAAGCGATCCCTCACGGAAGTGATGGAAAATGGAGGCATTGTGAGGAAGATTGAAAACCTGGGTGAAAAGCAGTTACCTTACCGTTTCACAGCTCATCGGCAGAATTTCAGCCATGGACAGTAAGTAGATCCTGTAATCAAATAATAATTATACTGTGTAAGATTTTCTTCTTCTTCTTCTTCTTTGGTGCAGTCTGCTTCCTTCAATCTTGAAGATTCTTGCAGATTTGTTAGGCACCAAATCCACTTGAAATCAAATTATCATGCTGCACTTGTGCAAAAGATGAAATCACGTAAAAGCATCTGCACTATACACCAAAAGAACAACAGGAGTAAGATAGAATATACAAAAATGAAAGAGAATAATTGATCATATGCTGAAGCAAATAGATAGTCAGATACATTTAAAGATTATTTTTCACTTAACTGAGCTATTATGCTGAATCTTTTGAGGGAGAGCATTCCACAGCAAATGCCCTACATGTATGTGAGCAAACGTTCGCTCCACCACTTGGTATTCAGTTTAGGAAAAACAAGTAATCCAGATATTTGAGAGCATAAAGATCCAGACAGAATATAATGATTTATCAAAGTAATATTTTACTGTAGAGCAGAGGCAGAGCCATGGACACAATAGAAAAAAGTTTGTATTGAAAACATGTAGCTGAATTGATAACCCCTTGCATGGATATACATGTACATACAGTTAACAACTAAAATATTCATAACCTTACCAAGTTTTGTAATTTTTATGTATGTGAAAAATTTGATTTGTCCAGAGTTATGCTTCTTGAGAATGTGAAATATTAGAGCTTACACATAAAACTATTCAACAAAGGCCCTAATCTAGCCTGTCCACCTTTCATTCTTGAGTTACGAAAAACAATTTGTTGAGTATGGATGGTAGAATTACATTTTGAGTTGAACCATCAACAAGCTAAGACTTGGTTATGAAGGAAAAATACTTGTAGTTACATGGAGGTTTTGGATTCAGCAAAATTATATTCTGTGTAATAATCTGTTTCTTATCTGCCTTTCATTCTCTTCTTGCCCCCAACTATCATCTCTTTAACCATTCCTCCCCACCCTTCATCAGATACTTTGTGATTGACTTTGATGGCCCTCCTACCATCGTTGGCCCTCTCAGGGAGTACTTCCGTCGCGACATCGATATCATCCGTCCAAGCCTCCTGAACAGAGTGTCCGAACAGTGGCCGGAGGACGCAGTCTGTGAAGGACCCCATGACGAGCGGTATAATCCGATGGTCAAGAACCCCAAGAAACTGAAGGTCAATGTGTTACAGGAGCTGGAGGATGCGAATGTTAAACTATGATAGCATCTTGAATCGAGTATTGAACAGTGGTCGAAAGGCGCAATCTGTGAAGAGACTTGTGATGAGAAGTATAACCCTGTTGTCAGGAATCTAAAGATATTGAAGGTTAATGTCTTCAAGAACTGGAAGATGCTATTACAGTGAAGTATCATAGCATCTTGAATTGAGTGTTGGAATAGTGCCTGAAGGATACAGTCTGTGTGCAACCTCTTCATCAAAAGCCCCAAGAAACTTGAGGTCAATGTCTTCAAGAACTGGAAGATGCTAACATTATACTACAACGTCATATTGGATTGAGTGTCCAAATAGTGCCTGAAGGACACAGTCTGTGTACAGGCTCTTTATCAAAAGCCCAAAGAAATTTGAGGTCAATGTCTTACAAATTCTGGAAGATGCTAACATTAAACTACAGTATGAAGGCATCTTGAATTGAGTGTTTTAACAGTGGTTGGAAGACAAGGTCTTTTTTTCGATGTGAGAAACTGAGAATTACTTCCCATCATTATGCAAACTCAAAATTATCTTTGAGAAATCTTGTCTGGGAAAAGCACATTTTCCAGTAGATCAATCAAAACTTCTGTATAGAGCCACTTGTGGAACCAAACCTATGTGGCAAATTCACTGCTGCACTAGGTCAAAATAAACACAAAAATCAGTGGAAGCAGGTTTCCATTTACTTTATATTTGCTAGTTGACCTAGCAAAGTTGAAAATAAAATTTTCGATAATTATTTCCTCTCATGTTTGATCTATCCTGGACCAATCCCGGCTAATACCCGCAAAACCTAGTATAGGAACCAATTCTACATATTATAAAGCTGTGCAGGAGTACAACATTATCTCCAATAAACTTGTACATGTATTAGTTGTGTAGAGCTTTGAAGTATGCAATTGTCATTGTCTGAATCATGTGAATTTATGCAATAAAGAAAAATTTATCAAATCTGGAATAGCTTATAGACTGTGATGTGGTTTCTAAATTTAACTTTTTGACTTATCGTATTGTACCTGTGAGATTATGTTGACAAAATAATCTGTTCTATACGTCATCTGCTAAAAAACAGAAGGGCTTGAACTCCGCATTTGGTATTTGGGGTTTATAGTTGTTATGGTAAAAATGAGATTTTCTTGCAGTGAATTTTATCCATCAAATTGACTTTACCAGAGCTGTCTTTTTAATTATTGAGAGCTCTTTCATAGCTTACTAGAGCTGAATATCTCTTTGTTCCCATTTTCTACTGTTTAGATGACTGAGAACATTCACTGAGCAAATAAGTGATCATTTGATACCCCCCCCCCCACCCCAAGCCTTGATTTTAACATTTGTGCAGGTAAAATTTGAGCCAACCTGAGCCCAGTCAGGGAAATTCATGAGACTGTAAGAGAAAGAATGTTTTCTGAGCAACTACAGTCAAGAGAGAGAGAAAGATTTTTTTTTAAAGGAAAAACTACCTGGAGAGGAGAGAGGAAAGACAGACAGAAAGAGAGAGAGACTAGAGGGAGAGAAAGAGAGATATATTATAGATAGATATATAGAGAGAGGCAAAGACTAGCATGAAAAGTAAGTAGGAAAAATATACTATCTCAAAACTCTCAATTACTGTCAACATCCCCCTTTCATTCTCTCAAAAGAAAAAAAATAATTAAAAAAAAAGGCAAAGAAATTGAAAGAATGAAAAGGGGATGTTGAGAATATACAGAAATACCTGGTAAATGTAATTATTTCATAAATAACATTTAGTCAACATATCCTGTTGGCTGTTCTATATGGGGTAAAAATTCCTCATGATAACAGAAGGTTGATTCCAAGATATACAAACACAATAGGGAGAAGAGAAAGAGAAAGACAGACAGAGAGGGAGGGAGAGAGAGAGAGAGAGAGAGAGAGAGAGTGGGAGAGAGAGAAAAGAAAGAAATAGTAAAAAAAAAAAGAAAAGCAGAGAAAGAAATAATGGGATTTTGAGAGTAATTGAGAGTTTTGAGACTGGAGGAGAGGGAGAATCAGGAAAGAGTCCGCGTTGATAGAAGACTTATGTCAGATAAATATTGGTAAAATATCACATGAAGAGGACTAGATGAGTAGTCCTTCTGTAGTTTTCTAAATTTTCCAAAAGACCGCCCGACTCCCCCGCTCAAGCAAATATATCGGGTGATAACAAAATCCAGTGTCATTTCCTTTTAAAAATTGTGCAAATACTTCGAGTGCAAGCTAAAATTGGTGTGGTTTGCGAGATTGTCAGAACTGAGAAACAGATGCGAAACTAGAGTAAATCTACGGTAATTTGAGTTTTTGTGCTTTGTATTCGAAATAAAAATCAGAGTTATATGAGCATTATTCCGTGTTAATGTTAGAAACATACTTGCTCGCTTTTGATCGAAGCTAGCACCTGCAACGTGCAATTCAATTCAACTGCGCTCCGAATTGGCCAGCTGCCGCCATTACACAAATATGAAGTCCCACTCGTATGATTCCATGTCACTCTGTAACTCCTGATGATGGTGTACTTGGTACTTGGTTGGGTAATCCCTTTGGCAGCTCACTCAGGAAGCTATACTGGTGTGTTGTAAATGTGAATTTTATTAATAGTAATACAAGGGCCAGGGGTTGATTTCAGCTCGAGGTTTACAAAGTAGATATCTATCTTAGGTCTAGATGAACTTTGGTGTCCATTCTGAATTATTTAACAAATCAAAAACAAGATGTAAAAAAAAAGGCAACCAGACAGTAGCTAGACACCCAAGTTGTGCCAAATTGGCAACAAAAGCTTTGTTTGGTAGACTATAGAGTCTGAAAATGTAAACAGTTGAACATATTAACTAAAGATAGGTCTAATGTTAAAGTCTAGATGTAAAATTGGTAAATCATTAAGATTACTAGAAGATTGGTAATTTGCATTGTATGGTGCGGAGCATGATCGGTAATGTTACTCTTTAATTGCATGATGCCTAGCCGACTCTGTCACATTTTATTGCTGTCCAAGACTCCCAAGTTTCTTGGCTGAGTTTCTGATCATCTGCCATGCTTTCCATTGCTGACAAGCTTGGTTAAGTTTGGTTGAGCTGAGTCTGCAATGGTGGCGGTGGCGTCACAAGTCTTTGACCTCTAGCTCTGTCTTCACCAATATTTGAACTTTGAAAATACTAAGATGGAGGAAATGGTATCTAACTCTTTAACAGATGTGAGTTTCCAAACTAATTAGGCATCATCATTCATGTCACAAAACCATAATAACAACAAGTTCACCGACACCTTATTAGTATAGCGCTGGTATCTGCATCTGCTAGGTGCTCATTATGCTTGCTCTAAAAAGAGATTTTATTTGAAGTGCTCACTACCCCACCCCCTTTCTTTCTCTCTTTCTTTCTTTTTCTCTTCAACATACTTTTTTTTTTAAATGAGAGGGGGCTCAAGGCTCTGATCCCGCCGTTCTCCAGGCCCTGCTATGAGGGCTTCTAAATAAACATATTTTTTGCCTCATGCACTGTTATTTGGGAAATTGTAATTTTCCAACTAACGCATCAAAAAGTATAATTTACAAACAAATTTGAGAAAAAATCCCTGAAAATCATGCCATTTCAGCAACATTTGTTAATCCCTGGTATCGAATTAGAAATAAACCACGTTTGAATTTTATTTGGGGGGCAGTTACCCCCAAATAAAATCAACGGGGGAACTGCCCCCCCCATCAATATGCCAGTGTTTAGGGGCTCCTGTCTTCTCACCCCTATAATAAAAAACAAACGCGCTTTCCTATCCTCTCACAATATTTCCACAATATGCGCGTATC
Source organism: Mesocentrotus franciscanus (assembly GCA_037976565.1). Lineage (NCBI taxonomy): Eukaryota > Metazoa > Echinodermata > Echinoidea > Camarodonta > Strongylocentrotidae > Mesocentrotus > Mesocentrotus franciscanus. The sequence continues at coordinate 17,788,143 of CP137671.1, read as the reverse complement.
GCTGTTATAAAATCCTCCATTGATAAATATCGGGGCATGCAGAATGTTTAGGAAATTAAATTCCTGTTTACTCTCCTTTTCTTTGAATGGAATATAATTTTTATGTGATTTAATTCAGGTTTTATTACTTTTTATTTTCTTGGGGGCTTTTGGGAGGGGCAAAAATGTTTTTGCCCCCCTGCCCCCCACTTCCGGCACCTATGTATGTAGCTTTATTTCTCACTCTTGTGACTTTCATTTTCTATCCAAGGTTCCACCTTTGTCTCAATCTTCTTTTTCCTTCCCTTATTCATAGCTGTAAGCATGGCCATCAAAAGTGAGTTTGTTGGCATCATCATCATAAAAACAATCGCCATGGCGACTCGGAGGAGAAGAAGAAGAAAGAAAGAAAGAAATGTCCCTACATAGAGAGACGAGGCGAGACGACGTGGTGATGAAACAACCGTTCAATACAAGCCTCCGGGCATTGGTTGGTGAGTCGAGAGACGATTTAATTATCTTCCATCAAAACGTAAGTCATTCATGAGTTCCAGTCCTTCTTCCTACTCTAGAAACTGGTTGGACTACCTTCAGAGCCACACCCCCCAGAGCCACGCCCCAGTATCTACCCCTCCGCATCTCTTAAAGGTTCACAAACTCCTCCAGGTGCACCAATCTTTGCCCCCTCCGATATTCATCAACCTTTGTAGAACAACCTGAGCTTTCACCATGAGCGACAAGGAAGCCATCTTGAAGCGGAAGCCGTCAGACGAGGAAGGAGTGGACGGGAAAAAGAAGTCCAAGCTCTCCTTTAACATCGGACTCAAGAAGTCTCCAGCAGTTGCAACAGAAAACAAGACCGTCAACGCGAAGCCATCGCTCAAGCCAAAAATTAGAATAGCTCCTGTTTCCATCAAACTTGGAGCACTGGTAAGTTGATTCCGTACCAGCTATCAACTAACAAAAAGTTAACTTTAAAACAGTGTGAAGAAAAGGAAAAAAATGTTAGAGGAGGGTGGAGGGAGAAGAAATGATGAAATTTATAATTAATTACATGCCAGGAATATTTTAAGTTGAAAAGTAGGCCTACTCGTTAACTAGTCACTGTATGAAATCTACCATGAAATCACATAATTTTTTTCTTCTCCCATTCTAATAATGGAGACATTGGTGAAATGAAGAAAATCTGAAGAAAAAAAAAGGATTCGATGAGTAGTAACTTTACCAACCATCTATTTTGGGATTACATGGATGGCTGATAGACAGGAACTCAATCAGAGAAAGTTCCTATTTTGTGTCACTTTGCAGCAAAATTCTTTGAAGATTTTTGACAGGTAACACTTTATTTCGAAATTGCAATCATACCTTTTATAGGAGGTGTAATAATGTAATGAAATGGTATTTAAAGTGGGTGTACTTTGTCCTAAAATAACATAAAACTGCAGGTTAAAGGCCTTCCAAAAGAATTATGAAAGTCTGAGAAATGCATGGTTTGAAAGACCTTCCCAAAGATTACATTTTTCATTCATTTGAATAAACTTACACCCTCTCTCCTCTTTAATACCGTTTGTCTGTCTTGTTCTGCCTTTCTCTCTTCTCTATGTCTCTCTGTTTCTCTCCCTCTCTCTCTCTCCCTCTCCCTCTCTCTCTCTCTCTGTTTCTCTCCCTCTCTCTCTCTCTCTCTCTCTTTTCCTCCCTCTCTGTTTCTCCCTCTCTGTTTCATTCTCTCTTTGTTCCTCTCTCTCTGTTTCTCTCCCCTCTCTCCCTCTCTGTTCCTCCCTCTCTGTTTCTCTATCTGTTTCTCCCTCCCTCTATCTCTCTCTCTCTGTTTCTCTCCCTCTCTGTTCCTCTCTCCCTCTCTGTTCCTCTCTCTCTCTGTATCACCCTCTTCTTTTCTGTACCCAGAAACCAAAGGAGCCAGAGAAGAAGTTGATCTTGAAACCAAGCGGAACTGCAGCCAAAGCTTTTGCAGATGAAAGTGATGTGAGTAGATTGTGGACTTGTAATCAACTATAACTATTTGTCTGCTGAGAGGCAGAAGGAAGGTAGCTTGTATAATTTAACCCATAGCTATCTTCCTTCTGGCTTTGATCATTAACACGTTGACTCCTGAATTCTCGCATTCCCATAGGCTTTTATACAGGGACCACCAGGCTCCAGTAGGCAATGGGTTAAGTAGTCCTTAAAGATTAAGTTGAGTTCTGGTCATGCGATTGCATTGTGAAAGAAACGTTGTGAAATCGATCAGAAAAGGTTGATCATCTAGCATCTAAGCATATAAGTATTGGTGTGTACTGCATGGTTCTGGAATCATCAAAATGATAAGAAATTTGGCCCGGTCTTGGTAAAGTTACAAGCACTGTACACAGAAAGATGTATATGGGACTACACGAACATGTGGCATAAAAATCCGTCCCGATTTTTATGATGTTACATGCCATATTTAGAATATTAAGTCATTTGAAGAGCCATGCTTTTCAGGGAACATTTTTTATCTGATGTTCTTCCACACTTGCATAGTACAATGATAACGCTCACAAATTATTTTTCACCTCTTCCCAGCTAGAACTCAACCTTCTCTTTAAAGATGTGCTTTGGCTACAGCCCACAAGGGCAACAGCCAAAGAAACCAATATTGTCGCTTTCTGGCCCTCTCAAACGCTATCAGTCGGTCCATGAGACCAACAACCTAAGAGACCAGCACTGTTCTCATTTATGTTGATATCTAATCCAAACAAATGATATATCAAATGTGTTAGAATTTTCCAAAACACAATTATCTTTTTACACTCTAGCATCATATGCCATGACGTTTCAATGGTATTACAATCTTCACATACATAATCATTTTTAACTTTCCATTTATATAGTTATATTTTGACGATATAAACATATGCAAAAGTCTAAAATTAAGTTGTTTGATTCTGTTTTCTTGTATAGCATTGAACTTAAACATTTATACCGGATTCCAATTCAAATCGGAGGGCAGTACTTATCGTTGCTGCCAAGCATTACATACAACAGACTCTTCTTGTCTTTTCTGCACAAAGAATGAGTAGAACTGTTTATCCTTTATATTTAATATTTGTTGATATAGTTGATATTTGTATAAATTAATTAGAGTGATGTGTTTGATACAAACCATTACGTAATTGATCAACACACAATTTTGGAAAGGCTTTTTTCACCTTTGAAAAATTGAAAGAAAACAGCAGTTTTGGAAACTAGTATTTTTGACACATGAAATCCACATCATTCCAATGTCCTTGACTAAAAATCAGTTTACTTTAAAAATCCCAACTTTTTCCGATAACTTGAAATGCAATACCTGGTTATCAAAAGTAATATTACTATTATTCCATAATATTTCATTTCGATATTAGTAACCATGGGTGTATTTACATATCTCAATTCTGACCAAGTACAAAGTAAATAAAAGTAAAAATTAGATATCCTAGCCTTTCGACATAGATTCTCCATGTCTCTGTTATTACAATTAAACTGAAACACCAATGGAATTTCACCTACCCTATTTAACCATGTAGCTGTCTTATTGTCAAAAAATTTCCTTATCCTAGAAAGTCGAAGAGAACCGACTTTTGCCTGTGAATCAACCATACCTAAATCCCCTTTAGTAATTTTATTCAAACATACATTTCTTTTTTATTTTCTCTTTTTTAGACCCCCATGAAAAAGAAGACATCATCTTATTTATTTATTTAAAAAAACAGAATGTGGTTGGAATAGCAGTCGCCACGTACGTAATTTGCGACACAACTAAAAGCTTTAATATCACAATTTTATTACAATTAATATGTTAAATTACGCATTCTCCACATACCTAAGATAACTTTAATTTTTTTAATTGTCCCTTTCCGATTTAAAGCCTCAACTTTTTTTTTATTTTTACCTACATATATCCCCAGACATTTTACTGGATCAGCCGAAAAATGTATCCCATTCCATTCAATTCTTTTTAAATCCTGCACTAAATATATCCGCTTTTTCACAATTATTAGAAATACCAGAAATATTACTGAAACAAGTAAGTTCCCTCATAACAATATCTGCCGACCGTAAGGAATCAACAAATAGTACAGTTTCATCCGCATACTGTATAATTTTGATTTCTTTTTTACTGTCCACATTCCCTTGACTTCGAATCTGTATACCACATATATTTTGGTTTTGTTTTATCCTTGCAGTTGATACTTCTACAGTAATTATAAATAGCAAAGCAGAGATAGGATGTCCTTTATGCTTCCTCTTGCCCTTTTCACTTTCATTTTCCCAGGCTTCATTTTTGTGAAATATAAAGGGTTAGGGTTATGATTCGATTTGGTATTAGGTTTAAAGATAAAGTTGAGTTCTGGTAATGCGAATGCATTGTGAAAGAAACGTTGTGGAATCAGAAAAGGTTGATCATCTAGCATATAAGTATTGGTGTGGACTGCAAGGTTTTGGAATCATCAAAATGATAAGAAATTTGGCCCAGTCTTGGTAAAGTTACAAGCACTGTACACAGAAAGATATGTATGGGACTACACGAACATGTGGCATAAAAATCCGTCCCGATTTTTATGATGTTACATGCCATATTTAGAATATTAAGGCATTTGAAGAGCCATGCTTTTCAGGGAACATTTTTTCTCTGATGTTCTTCCACACTTGCATAATACAATGATAACGCTCACAAATTATTTTTCACCTCTTCCCAGAACTCAACCTTCTCTTTAAGGCTAGGGTTAGAGTTAGGTTTAGTGTTTGCTTAATTAAGGGGTGAAATCATTGTATTGTTTAGATGCTGTTTTTATTTTCAATTTTTTTTGTTGTTTTCTTTTTGATTGTAGGAAGATGAAGAGGACATGCCTCCTGAAGCTAAGATGAGGATGAAGAACATGGGCCGGTATGTATCCATGCACATCTTTCATGTAGAGGTGTCGTAGTCGAGTGGTTTAAGCACTTGACTTGAAGTGCAAAGGTCATGGGTCGATCCCCGACATGCAGGCATGAGAATCTCCCACGTTTTCGCGGTTTTCCGCTTTTTTTAGGGGGGGGGAGAAAAAAAAAATAATAATAATATTTTTTCAGATATTTATAATTTCCAGTTTTTTTCAACAAACTCCATTCTCATGCATGGACATGGCACTAATGTCCTTTGGCAAGGCATTTGCCACTCCATACCCAGGAGAGAAATGGGGACCTGGTAGGATGACGAAAGCCTTTCTTTTTTGTTTGCTTTTATATCGTTGTTTCATGATATTCAAGTTTACAAATTATCAACTTCTTATTAATTTGAGAAGATAGACAAACTGTATCGGCCAAAAGAGTTTTGGATACAATAATATGGACACTTTTAATGTGCCATTTTCATAATGTAATCAAAGTTAATGCACAAATTTTTGTGAAGTGCCTCGTTACAAATTATTTCATTGTACATGTATTTCAATACTCAGAATGCGAATTGCATACAATAATTGTTGCTAGGTAGGACAAACAAAATGGCTTGTCCTCCCTAACAACGACTAATGCATGCCATTTGCATTCAATTAAATTAAATTCATTTATTTTTCCTCTTTCAATTTTTCATATTTACAATGATGGTACATTTTTGTCTCGCCTGCGTAGCAAAAAGCGAGACATAGGCGCCGCTTTTCCGGTGGCGGCGACGGCGGCGGCGGCGTCAACATCAAAACTTAACCTAAGGTTAAGTTTTTGAATTGTTAATATAATTTTGAAAGTATAAGGTCCTATTAAATGAAACTTAGACTAAAGGGTTATCAAGTATCCCCAATCATGTGAGGAAAATTTCAGGTCACAAAGTCAAGGTCAAAGGTCATTTCAGGTCAACAAACTTAGACTATGTTGTGGCATCATCATCAAAAACTTAACCTGAGGTTAAGTTTTTGAATTTGTAATATAATTTTGAAAGTATAAGTTCTTATTCAATGAAACTTAGACTAAAGGGTTATCAAGTATCCCCAATCATGTGAGTAGAATTTCAGCCCACTAGGTCAAGGTCAAAGGTCATTTCAGGTCAACAAACTTAACTATGTTGTGGCATCAGGCTAAGATTTTTTAATTGTTATCATAATTTTGAAAGTATACATTCCTATTCCATGTAACTTGAACATAAGGGTTATCAAGTATCACCAATCATGTTATTAGTCTTTTAGGTGACAAAGTAAAGGTCAAATGTCATTTCAGGTCTGGAAACTTAGACTTTGTTGTGGCATCAACATCAAGATTTTGAAATTTTAGCATAATTTCAAAAGTGTTTGTTCAAATTCCATGAAACTTGTACCCAAGGGCTATCAAGTATCACAAATCATGTGACACAAATTCCAGGTCACAAAGTCAAGGTCAAAGGTCATTTTAGGTCAGTAGACTTGGATTATGTTATCAAAATTTAATATGAGAATTAATAAATAAATTGTTGTTATTTTTTCATATTTCATGAAAGTAAATATTTGAATCATTCTAGTACTTTCCCATGAATATTCTAATAGTAATTTTAGTATTCGATCCCAGGCCTAGTATGTACATGATCAGTTACAGCTAGGTGACAATATTGATGTTTGGATAATATATATTGGAGTATATCTCATAATAATGTTCTCATTATGCTAATGAGACGTGATGTGATGTAGATGGGCTCTACCTTCCAATTGTTTTTACACAAAGTGCTGAAAAATCCTCTTTTCTTAAAAAGTTTATTAGATAACTTTATTTGTAAATTACTGACAAGCATTGAAACATTTATAGTCTTACCCATACACTAAATCTCATTATATTGTATTCTTATGATACAGTAAATAATTATTCTGATGATTCATAATCAATATTCACTTCAAAATGCTTATTATATTCAGAGGATTTCATTTTCGGGGATCTGCAAATGGGCCACCCTGCCTATAAAAATAATGTCCCAACCTCAACTTTTCATCATATCGAATTGCGTAATGCCGAATTGCGTAATGCAGGCGAAACCGCCGAGAGCGTTTCACTTGTTACATATTCACATATTAATATACATATATACGTTTAGATCAATTTGCACAGTACAATGCATTTAAATGCAATGCATTCTGAGTATTGACATAATGGGTGAATGAAATAATTTGTAACGAGGCACTTAACAAAGATTTGGGCATTAGATTTGATTACATGTTGAAAATGGCCTATTGATACCTGTCCTGAAAGGGTTAGAGCGACAAGGGCAAAAGAAAGGATGTTTTGAGGACTTCAATAGAAGCTAGACAATGGAATGGAAACAACAAAAGAACATTGAGTGTGCATCATGAATTTTAGGTCTGTGGGGTACATCCTGGTTCAATACTGATCAGATTGCAAACTACACTTTAAAAGCATCGTTTAACAATGTTAAATCTGAGATGCATGGCCCTACGTGTTATCAGTGTCTGTGATATGGTGTAATATTGAAGCCCTAAAAAAATTGCGCTTCAAAATGTGCCTCAAAAAATTAAAAAAATTTGAGTGACCGGTTTTACCATACTCATTTTCCCCAATAGACTGTAGTGTTATAAAAACCGTTAAGAAAACAAAAAATAAAATTTTGATTTCCAATAATGAATATCTTGATAATCAGACAGGCGATCGGCTTGTAAAAGTTGTGGGATTCCTTACTGACGGAAACGTTTATAATTATGATTATCTAGGAAGTTGTTTCAGAATCTGAGGCAATGTTACCTAGTCACTTTAAAAGAGGACCAATCATAAAAATTGTTGTTCATCTTCACATTTCAGCTCATGCCAGGTATAGATAGTGTTATCAGAAAGATGAGACTGAGTTCTAATATTGATGAATTGTTTTTTATTAAAGATTAACCCATAGCATTGGTTTTGCCTGATGGATTTGATTTTTGAAATGTGGAATTTCTTGTAACAAAAAAAAATGCATTGATTTTTATAGTAAAAATAAATAAGGAAGCTTTAGATCAGGCATCATGCAATACTTTGTCCTGTGCATGCATGCATGTGCATTTAACATTAGTTCTTTAATTTTTTTTCATTCTACATTCTTTTTTTTACACCATATATTTACTTGAGCAACTTGATGATAGTTCTGTATACTACATGAACATAATTCGCAGTGATTTGTCAAACACTTTCTTTGAAATCTAGATTAATTGTGAGTTATGATGTGTATCTTTACTGTCAATTTAAACTGATATGAAACCTGTATATAAAGACTGCTCAAGAGGGACAGGAATTGTGGTCTTTGCAGGCAGGTCACTTTGGTTGCTCTCTTTGCCTTTCTGCACGGTCGCTTGTTTGCCACACAAAACAATTGGCATCAGTTGAGGGAAGGATTGCTTTTTGCAACACAGTGGCTTTGCGTAATTACCCATTTCCGGTCTCGATTAGCACAATGTCAACCATTTTAACACTGGTTTAGATTAATCTTGAAGTGGAACGGTTAACTAATCTTGAAGCCTTTGGTATATCTGTCTCATAATGAATACATTGTGGTACAGGGAGATTATTTGTGTGGCATGTAAAGTGTTCAGAACAGGTTTCTCTGAGAAACGTTGTTCAAGGGAAACACCGAAATGTGGTCCTAAAAATTAGACAGGTTGTTCTGCAGATTTCATTGTACATCAATATTTAGAGGTTCAAAGTTCAAACCCTTCTGTTTCAATCTCAGGGACACGCCCACCTCGGCAGGACCCAACTCCTTCAACAAGGGCAAAATGGGATTCAGCAGCCCCTCCGCCAAATGGAAGACGCCCCGCCTCAAGAGCAACGCCGAGCATCCTCTTGAAGACCACGAGCTGGAGGGTACGTCATAGCATCGATTGGAAATGGAGGTTACAAGATGTGTATTATATTAATGTACAGAAATAGATAAATAGAGAGAGAGAGAGAGGGAGAGAGAGAGAGAGAGAGAGAGGGGGAGAGGGAGAGAGAGAGAGAGTTAGAGAAGAATGAGCAGCGGTATGTAGGAGAAAACATTTAAAAAATATATAAAAAAGTATTACACCTTGCACATTTTTAGGGGGAGGGAGGTGGTTAAGACTTGATAAGGAGAAAGAGATAAAGAGTACCACAATAAATTGTCACTTTTTCAATTAGAAAACGAGAAATGAGAATAAAATGTATGTGTTTTAATGTTCAAAGCAATATTTATTTAATATTCTTATTTTTTTGTAATTTTGAGATCAGGTAATAGAACACTGCATCTCAAGACACACAATCTAAAATTCAATATGAATTTATTTGTCATTAAGTATATAATCTGTTATGTACCATGTGGACTTTTGGCCAAGCAAAATGTGAACCAATTTAGTCCAGACAAGCAAATGGAGATCAGACTTAAACATATATATTTTATGTAAAAATGAAGGTGATTGAATTGAGCATTGTGATCTTATATAAACTTATTGTTAACATTTTTGGAAAATATTCATCCTATTGCACCATTTAGAAGATTTGTTGTATTTCTTTGATTTTTTTGTTTAGCATGGTTCATATACATGTAGGCTTCAGGTTAAAAATAACCCAGATCATAAGTCAAGTTTTAAGGAATAATAGTGATATTAAGTATTTCTTGTCCATTTAGAAATTTCTTTTTCACTAATATCAATTTTACAAGTGAATTTATATATAGAAATTGAATCGGATTTACAAATACAAATAGAAGAAATCATAAGCATTTAGATAGTTAAAGATAAAGACCAGTTCTGGTCATGCGATTGCATTGTGAAAGAAACGTTGTGGAATCGATCAGAAAAGGTTGATCATCTAGCATATAAGTATTGGTGTGTACTGCAAGGTTCTGGAATCATCAAAATGATAAGAAATTTGGCCCAGTCTTGATAAAGTTACAAGCACTGTACACAGAAAGGTGTATATGGGACTACCCTATATCTATCCAGTCCAAATAGATATAATAATTTACCAAATATATCAATTAGTAGGCGGTTTCCTGGCAAAATTTGTATCATCACGTATTAGTCAAAACATATTCTTTCACATGATTGGTAATAAGAGCTTCCATTTCACTTTTTGAGCAGGGGGCGTTTCCAAAACTGGTCTTTACCTTTAAAGTTATTTGATATGTGGAACTTCACCTTGAAGCCATGATCTTTAAGGCTTCAGGAAAGAAGCTAAAGATGATATGAGGAAGTTCCGAAAGAAGGTCCCTATTAAGGCTGGATCCTGTTTATGTTAGATTGATCCATAAATAAATACATTCACTTCAGGTACTTCTGATCTAGTATTCACAGGTTTCTTTGTTTGGAAGTCTGTTTGAATTTAAAAAAAGAACGCAGCTGTTTTTTAGTATGTGTCAACACTTGCAGCGAATTCCACAAAAAGTGGAGTACTGCATGTATTAGATATTCTCAGAGTTTGGTATGACTCATAGTGTGTTTTTCAAAGGTCAAGCCTTTGATGACTGATGTGTTGATTGAGTGATCGTGAACATGGTTAAATGTAATAACAAAGTTTTGGTATGGGGTCATGAATTTGGTTCAAATGAACATATTGGAAGCATATATGCGATTTTACAATATTCAGTGATCGTTGTCGCAATTGAATTCGAGTCTAAAGTGATGAAATTGTAAATAATAAACTCTTTATGTTGTATAGCTCCCTCTCCAGACTGATATTACTTTAGCTTTGAAACAATGTTTCTTGACTACAATCGACCAATTCGCTATTCCCGTTTGGAAATTATATATCAGAACTGCATATTCTGAGATTTTCATGGTCGCAGCTACCATGGAATGGCCTTAGGCGCTACTTGAAATATTTGAAATTTACCGGAGCACCGGTAAATTTTAATTATTCAATTTCTCGAAAGCAGAAGTGTTTTAGGGGCTAAATTTTCTAGTGCTTATAATACATCCACAGGGGCATCCAAGTATATCAAAATTTAAAGAATTACTATCTATCCAATTTTCAAAATTTCAGGGATTCGCAAGCCCTCAAAAATTCCTCTCAAAATTTACATGTAGCAGCAAGATGAGTTTATGAAAGTATGTGCCAAATTTCAGATCAAAAGACTGTGGTTTTGTCTGTACGAGTGAAAATTGAAGCCCTCACTTTTAATGGGATGGATAAACCACTGTCAGTTGCCAAATTCAAATTTGAAAAGAAAAATGACTGTAAGTTTGCTAATAATGAATATTTTTCCACCATACATTTAGGAAAGTTTTCACTTTTTATTTTTACATTTTGTCCCCAAAACAAGTTTTGAGATTGTCACCGTGCAAATCCCTGCAACGCCCTTTAAAATGTGGTCAAACTGGTCATTGCAGAAAATGAATTCGCGCAAATGAAACTTGAACTAAATGTTTAGAACTGATAAAGTCAATGATACCTGACACACAATTTTGCAAAAGATTTGTAGTAGCTGTAAATTGAAAGCAATTTTCCAAAGCTATGTGTAAACATGGAAAATATGCTATCTCATGTTATCTGCATGATATGAATATTGACAGGTAGAACAACTAGGAGATGATTTTCAGTCAAATAAAGTTTGAAGTGATTAACAATAGAAAAAAGGAAAAAAGAAGAACAAAACAGGATTTTAAAGAATATTGTGCTTTATCAGAACTAGTCCAACAGCATACATGCACATATATATCCATTATGTAAATGAGATTGTTACAAAAGGGATATTTGAATTTTAACAAGGTTACATTAAAGTTTGTTTACATTTTGATTGTCCATATATCCAAATGACATGCAAAGATTCTGTATATTTACTTAAAGGTAGGGTACTTTACAGAGATCGCTACCACTGCTTTAATGCACCATCTCTCGGTGAAGATGCACATACATAATTATGTAGAGCGATTTCCGGTTCCTGTACCCAAGCATCATCACATGCGCACGTCATGCAGTTGCAGGTGATGCATTGTGGGACATGGTTGTCGACACATGGGGACATTGTGAGCAGCAGAAGGCAGTATATGTTAAACTGAAGTAGTGTCAGTAGAATACCCTGCCTTTAAGTTCTGAATGACTTAATTACCTCTCTTTATGTGAACTTTCATTATCACAGAACTCTAGATTAATGCTGATAGTTGCTGCCAGGGCAGATGTTTATAAATATATCGTTTCAAGTAATTCATAATAAGAGATTTCCTGTTGTGTATTCCTTGGAGGATTGTTATTGTTATTGATATTGTTATTTATCAGCTGAACTTTCAGAATTATCCGAAGTATGATAACATTGACTTATCGCATTGAACAATTGAATGTATCTGCATGTATTTATAATTTGACAGTTTTTAATCATTTCCCAGTCTTTTCCCACGGTTGAAACAAATGAAAACACATGTAAGGAGTCACTGCCCATTAATTTATGTATAATACTTGTTCGTGTATTATGAAATTGACCATTTTACAGAATGTGTGTTATTATGACACTTTGAAACACATTCAAGTTTTATGAAAGAAGAAGTAGCTTTATTTTCAAAATGGTGCGTTAGCTTGTTAAATTAGCTTTAAAAATACAGATCAGATGTAATTATTATCGACCCTATTTTTGTTCACACATGATTTATAGTATAGATTTTGTTTAAATCATATACATGCAAGAACATGGATATTTCTTATAAATATTTGTACAAAACCAATTAAATGATATTCACAAGGGAAATCATAGTCAAATATATGTGTAGTTGCCAATTTATGTGTGATTTGTGACAATTTTCTCGGCTCATAATTGTACATGTATTATTCTTCATCACATATTTCTTAAACTTTCACTTATCCATTCTCTCATTTCTCTGCTTTTTATTAAAGCCCAACTGCACTACTTGTAGCTACTTCGTCTATATAGAAAACAATGCCTAAGCTGTGCCCGTTGGTCCCCCATGATCCTCTTTTTCTTATAATTGAGAGCTGAGTTGATGTGATAACCACCTGTCAGTGACCACGCTGGGACGTCTAATCCCTCCTGGCCAAACTAGTGCAGACAGGCTTTAAAAGTAAAATGATATTAGAGTGGACTTTCCCTGATGAAAATGTTTGTATGTCTCGAGCCGAAAGGATGTTAACTCTATGTAAAATAATATTAGCTTAGGCCCATCCTCTTTCGCTTCTCGATCATTTTCCCTGGGAAGAAAAAATGCCCCTTTTAATGAACAGGGAAGTAAAGTAACTTATCCTGTAACGATATCTCCCGTTATTTTATTTCAGGCGTAGTGACCTTTGATATTTGCTTGATAAATAATATCTATAAATTATAAACAAATTTTCTTCTTTGTATGTCTTTGTTTTGGTTATATAGATTCATACCCTTACCAGGTATTGTAATCTTTTTCTAAGTATGTGAAACAATTGATTTGTCCCGATTTATATTTCTTAAAGATACTATGTCCCTTTTGCAGCCAACATCAAATTCTGTAGAACTTTGCAGGAATTATAAATATGTCATGTATGTCCTATCTGTGAAATTCAAACGTTAGCAGTGTCCTAATATTCAAATTATGCAAGGAAACCCGTTTACTTGCTAGACTTCACTGTCAGACACTATTGAGTGACTGACTGGCTTTTTCATCTTTGGTAATAACATACATAAAATGAGCTGTAAAGGGTACATGAGCATTTGTCTACATCAATAACCCACTTCTTGTAATGGCCAAAATTAAACTGATTGAATCTTTGCGCAGCATAAAACGTACGACCATTCGGTACAATGGTCTGAAAAATCAGACTATTACTTACTGGCTCTATAGCTCCTAAGTCGATTCGACAACTAATAGTCGTTATTTTCCCACTTAAAGACATTTTCAAGCCCCCTTTTTTTAGGGAAGTTCTAAATTAGTATTGTCTTTCAAATGCCGTTGGAATTTAACCTTTTCATTTTTTTGGCCTGCAAATGGGACATAGTACCTTTAAGGAATGTGACAAATGAAAGCTTACATCTAAAAGCATTCAAGAAATACAATTTAACCAGTCCACCTTTCATTATTGAGTTACGAAACACAGAAATCATCAAATTTACAAGGGGTATGAATGATTCAGTTGGTAATGGTTCATGTTGGTTTCAACCAAAATATATACTGTGCATTAAGTGTTACCTATTTGGGAATTATTTTTCGATTACAAAATTGATAACTTTCTAAAAAAGTTTATAGAAACCCCTGTAGTACTTTTTGTTCAGGAGCTTTAAAGCCGCTAGTTATTTTGGCTATGGGTTGATGAAAATGTGTTTTCCACTGCAGTATAGCGGATTGGGGGCTCAACCTCCCCATGCCCCCTTTAAAACCAATCTAGATGCCAGCTATTCCTATTTTGGAGTAAAGATCCCTATATTTTCCCTTTCAAACTGCTGTTTTTAGCCCTAGATTCCTATATCTTTCTGAAAACTGCATGATGAAATAGACAATAGGTATTCCTAATATAATGTTGCCTTGAAAGTTTCCTAAATATTTTTTTTATGTAGAAGGTTGGGAGGTATGCCGCAATGTAGCATACTTTTTATATTTTTGACTGACAACTTTTAAAAAAAATGTTGTTTTGTGGTGGTGCTTTTCATATTTTTTTGTAATTATATCCATTAACCTTCCCTCCTATTTAAGAAAAGGCATGAATCTGCCTCCGTTCCAAGGTGCCTATTTTGTAGAGAATAATTACATAAAGTGTTTGTTTTCTTATGAATCTTGCTCTCTACAACATTTCATACTGCTATTTTGATAACATTTGAAACCGTTTTATTTATTTCAAATAAATTGATGACATTCTGTTCCAATCATTTATAAATGTGACACTGAAGCACAACATCCTAGTACATGCATTTCCTTTATCTTTATTTCTTAATTGTTTTTCCTCTTTTAAAAAAAAAAACCATTTTGCTTTCAAGGCATGAGTCGAAATTATGTCCTACACGTTACCAAGTAGTCCAGATTCTGTCCGTTTTTTATATATTTTTTTTAATGTTGCAATCATCAGTGTCCGAGCTTCCTTACACGCATTCCACACAACTCATCGCGCGTCCTTTACCCGAAATGAAGGGTGAGAGGCAAGGACTGTCTCCGGTTCAGCGTTGAGGGTGTGTTATTTTCTCAGCTGATTGGGCGCGCGACACGGAAACAGTCCAGGCTGTGGACTAATTAGGGACTTTTAGATTTGCACGACGAGAAAGTGGACTGCTACACAGATATGACATCCTTTTAAGGCAATGCCGGGCACTGCCAGTGCATTGCAAGGACGTCGCATTGCCTTAAAAGGATGTCATATGTAGCAGTCCACTTTCTCGTCGTGCAAATCTAAAAGTCCCTATTACCAAGTCTCAGGGGCGGCGATCCCCTCAAATTTTGTTTTAGGAGGGGGGGGTCCCCCCGGAAAATTTGAAAAAATGTATAGCAAATACTGACTAAAGACTGCAAGACACACTTTTACGCTCTGGAGGGCACAAGAGTGCAGCGTTTAGACTAATAAAAATGCAAAAATCTTCTCGCTCCCTCGCATAATATCCTTCAAAATTTAATGTACAAGTAAATATTGTTTTTTGGGCGAAAGTGCCGTTTCGCATGTTACAGGTATTCCGTAATATTGGTTGGTTTTAATAGTAAACTACCAAATAGTCTATATACTTGCCATTTCCCATAGCGATATCAATATACATGTACATGACAGAGGCCTAGAGTGGGAAATAGAAATCCCATCCATGCCCAAGCTCCCTACTTACTAAATTTTACCTACTAAATATTTACAACCCTTCGGACTGCACACTAATTATATACCGGCAAAGTAAAAGTGTGAAAAAAGTATATTGCTTGTTTTTATACTATAGTTTTGCTAAGGAATGTAATTTTTTAATACAACAAAAACCTGTGAGGGGGTAGTCACTTCCGTCACCTTCGCCCCTCTCGTTCACTATGCTCCCTCGTCCCTCGCATTTCGTCCCCCCCCGGTCATGAAAAGAAATCGCCGCCCCTGCCAAGTATCAATGTATTATTGCATTGTCTTGTTCTGGAATTGAGCATTAAGTGACAGAAAACTATCATTTTATTTGATGTGTAGTCTGATTCAACCACTAGTAGACTATATATAATTATATCAGCTTGATACGCCTACATTAAATCGACTGCAATCTTAGATGTGGTCAAAGTATATGACAAATTAGCTTGAACCGACCCTTCAAATAAACCTTTGAACGAATTCCTGTTCCTGCAGTCATACATAATTTGCCCGGGGAGGTACTCGCCTAATACGGTATACGGGGATGTGCCGCTCTAATGGGTTACTTTTTTCCAAAAAATCCCTAAACATGGGGTATCGTATGGTTTTGTGCTGCAAATTTCATAAGAGTGCCCCCACTTTTCAGATCTTGGCCTTATAAACATGGGTTACTATTTTCTTCAGGATACTATTATCTCACCCATAATCTCGCTAAAGTGAAAATTCCAGAAGCAAAATCCCGCAAAAATATTTGAAATCATTCCGCTTTTCCATCCAAAGTCCTTGCCGATGGTCGCACAGATTTATCAAAATCATTATTTGAGCTCCGCTTCTGACTAATTTATGAACGGGTAATCCCACCCCCCTTCTCGAGCGTACGCAAAACAAAATTCTGTGTAAGCAATAAACGAAAGATCACAAGTTTTGAATGGAAGTCCATATAATGGGTACCATTTTCTGCCAAAATTACCCTTACAAAATGGGTATGGGTTTAAACGCTTTTTACCTGTTTTTTCTAGGGGAGGGGGCCCGGGACCCCCCCTCCCTGGATCCGCCACTGGATCCAGGATTCTGTGGAGAAGAAAAAAATGGCCCCCAAAAAAAAAAAAACGAGAAATGAGAAAGTAATAAAGAAGTTATTTTGTTCAAATGCTTTTTGATTTGAGACTAAAATTTTGTTTGTGTGTGTAATTTGGTTTTTACAGACGTGTATCAATCAGATATGATTATTTACGTCTGGGGACCCGTCACCATCCGAAAGACGTCAAAGTGGGGCACATTTTTAAATGTATAATTGTTGCTATGAAGGACAAACATTAATATGGCAATTTTCATTCTGAAAAATTATACTACTATTCGTAAAACGGGTGAATGGAATAATTTGTAAAGATTTGTGTGCATTAAATTTGATTACATTACGCAAATGGTCTATTGGGATTTGAAAAGAGACACAGGCCGGTTGTTATCCCGCTATTCGCCACTGAAATAGACCCAACAACAAACAAAATCCCTGTTGGAGCCCTCTGCGTACCGAACTAATAGTGCTCTGCGTGAAAGATAGTATATTAGGGACTTTTATATTTTACACGACGAGAACGTGGACTGCCACGGTGACATCCTTTTAAGGTAATGTGACGTCCTTTTAAGGCACTGCCGGGCACGGGCCAGTGCCTTGAAAGAATGGCACACGTTGCAGTCCACTATGTCGACGTACAAATCTAAAAGTCCCTAGTATAGCCCACCTGTGACTCGCCGACCGAGTGGGCGAGGGGAAGTGGGGGCGTTGTGGTTAGGGTAGAATAGCACCCATAAATGGAAATAGTAGAAGCATGAAATAATCTCCTGGTATACGTTTCTTCGTTTACCCCAGGATGTATGTTGGTAATATTACTGTTCGAGAGATCAACCTGGGGGTCATTATTGCCGCCGAGGCCCCCGCTTTTCGTGAAAATTAGCTGTGTTATTATGAAACCGGCTATAATTATCACCCGCGCATGCTGATAATCAGAAATGTATTTAGCTATTTATGACAAAACGTACACAATTAGGAGGAACTGTACAAAATCAAACAAACTCGTCAACATCGAAAATACAATAGATGTTTCTAAATTACGTTTTATTTTTTTAAAACTGGAAATGAAATATCTATAATATCCCTTTCAATTTCCTAATACATGGGTCAAGGGACCCACCCCATGCACCTTGAAGTGGTTTTCAAGCTTTCAGCCTAATTTCTATGTAGCCCCCCCCCCCCTCAAGATTTGTTACTTTTGGCAGCCCAAACTTGTTACGATGAAGACGTCCATTTGTTTCGCCTGTTTTCATATCCGAGACACGTTTTGGATTATCAAAATATGTAAATGACCTAATTAAAACTTCTGTATTTTAGATAGCGGAAAAGAAGAAAAAAATCCCCTATATAGGCCCTACAACATCATATTCCATGAACTACCACCCACCCTAAAAAAATATAATAATAATAAATAAACAAACAAATTAATCTTTCTGCAAAACAAGGATCGCAATGACCTCAATTGCCCACAATCAAAGTCTGAACTCTTCTTTGTTCGTTATCATTATAGTTCATACATTAACTATGTCAACTTCTTCGTCTTTTCTTTTTAACCGTCTTTCGGGGTAGGGATTAGTGCTCACTACCCCCCACTGAGCGAATTTTCAAATTTGCGGGGGCAAAACAAAACAAAAAAATTAGTGCTCACTACCCCCCTCCCCACCACTGAGCGAATTTTCGGCCGGCGCGATTTTCAAATTTGCGGGAGCTAAAGGAGCATGTGATTTTGTGCCCCCCCCGTAAGAAATTCCTGGATCCGCCACTTATTGTAATCACATTTCTTGATATACTTTTCACCGCAGTTTCCGTTTCCTATTGCAGCTTTTCAAACTTTTCCGACTATGAATCGACCACATAATTATATTCGTTCTCATATCCGAAACACGTTTTGGATTATCAAAATATGTGATTGACCTAATATTTCTGTATTTATAGAGAGAAAGAAAGATTCCCCTATATGCTTTACTATAGCAAATTCCATGAAAAGAAAGTCGGACCATTTCTGTGGACCGTGCCCTTTAAACTTTGATCACTTTAGGTCGCAGATAGGGAGTGGGAGAGGGGACACGGATCTGCCCCCCCCCCCATTTTTATTTATTTTTTCTTGTGTTTTTATTGTATTATTATTTTTATTTGCTTGTTAGAAGTTTTTGGTTTATTCGGCGATCCCCTTTTATGCTAAGTAGTACTTTTTTCTCCCCCTCCCCTTTTTTTTGCTCGTCAGGTGTTGGTGGAAATCAGGCCCCCCTTTAACAAAATTCCTGGAGATGTCCTGCAACCGATTCATAATTTTTGCCGTCAAGTTAATAATTGTTCATCCAATGTCGGCAAAGGAAGGCCCAATTCGGGGCTTGTTATAGCCTTTTAAGGAATATAGTATCACCAAATGACGAATAATTATTGTTCAAACACTTCGATTAAAGATTCGTAACACGATAACAATTGTTCAAACACTTCGATTAAAGATTTGTAATACACAAATGCAAACACAAAACAAACACCCACGCAAAACAAACTCCGTGGGAATCAGCTATTCTATATTACGTTAGTTTAACATTTTGAAAAGGAACGACAGTCAATTAGAATCTATTCATATTTTCTAAAATAAAAATGCGTCAAGGACATGCAATGAATAAATAATATAAATAAATAAATAAATTTTAAAAAGAAATCGAAAGAAATAGTGTGTGATTCATTGTATTGATGACTGAAGCGTATATGATTATCATGAAAATAAAAATAGGGTGATACAGTCCAATGTAGTTTGGTGTGGCCGGAGGTGATAACGTATGCATAATATTCTATTTTCTCCTACCCAAATACTGTGCGCAAGCCAAGCCGCAAGCTTGATTTTAATTCAAAGTAGGCAAAAGCGATAAATTGAAAATGAAAAAGGAGTTAATTTTCACCAGCTCACAAACTTACTAAGAACAACAAATGTTGTTTTTGTTTTTAATTGACGATGGAATCTGATATTAAAAAATATCCTTTATACAAAACAAGGAAGAAAGTAAAAAAGGAAAAAGAAATAGGGAGTAAAAAATGAAAGAAAAAGAATGAAAGAAAAGAAAGTAAGTATGTGTGAAAATAAATAAATGAGAGTCGGTCAGTCAGTCAGACGGACAGATCGAATACAGACATACAGACAGACATACAGCCAGACAGACAGACATACATACAATCAAAGAGATGAATAAACATGTGGACTATATCGGAGCAAACTATGAAGCATTACGAATAAGGAGGGTATATGCACACGCTCCTATAAAGAGTGTAAAGACTATCAAAATCTCTCTCTAAAAAAAATAAAGAATGAGGAGAGTATAATTATAAATTATGCACACACTCCTAAAGAGTGTAACGACTATTAAATCTCTCTCTCTCTCTCACTCTCTCTCTCTCTCTCTCTAAAAAAAAAAGGAAACCTAAGAATAGGTTGGACTAAAAACGGCTGCGGTAATATCAATTGAGGGAATACCCTTTTCAAAATGTCGAGTGCGCAATTTCCACTTGTGCAACATACGCTTTTACTTCAACGTTGTCTGAGATTCCCGTTTTAAAAATAGTACCATGTACTTTCAAAAGTGAAATGTTGAGATAATAACTGTAAAATATGCATCAATAGTTGTGTTTTTGTTTTTGTTCCTATGCATTGAAAGGCCGCCATAAAAATAATGACTTTTTTCCTCTGTTGATTCATTCTTTCTCTTTCTGTCTAAGCATGATATCCTTTCATAATTATTATTCTTTCTTTCTTTCTCTTTTTTTGGTGAGAAATAGATAATTAAGATTTATAAGCGATGTTCATTTTCGTGACGATCACGAGGGCTTGTGGCGTGAGATTTAGTCATGAATTGGTGCGGTGGGTCTAAAAATAGAACTTTCAAAACTGAAATCGGTGGTGTTATGTTTCACACGCGCAAAGGAAACGCGTCACCAAAAATGTTCCCCCTTTTCACAATAATATTGGCCAATACACTCTTACACAATTTCCATTGCACATTCAACCTATACTTAATATAGATACTTTAATCACATTTCTTTAGTTTTTCTTTTTCTACCTTGTTTTAAATCGACTCTTATTTTCTTTTCGATAAGTTGAACGGATGTCACGTAATTTCATATCGGTGTTACACAAATCAATTTCACGTTTTGAATTACTAGTAGTTGAATATATTATTATGTTATGACGTTTTATATCTATTTTAATCATTTCATAACGGTACTAACAAAAATGCGTAGGTCTATATATAGCCGCAACATGGGTTATTTTTAACGATCTTAATACAATAATATTATATTCTAAATAAAGATCAGTTCGTCTGTTCGTGAGGGGGCCGTTGTTGCTGTTGTTGTTTGGTGTAATGGCGATTGTCCATCGGTGATCGAATGATTTTCACCAATCACTGAAGCTTCTTGCCTGAATATTATATTACTACTATCCGATTTTTAAAACACCCCTTTTATCATGGCAGGAAAAAAAAAATCATCAGTATTATACGATAATATATTAACAGCATGTATTCGAGCTCCTCGATACCCGAATATCGTCTGTTGAGAGTCGGTCTAGAGGGTTTTAAAGCCTATATATCTGCACTAGTTTAGTTTGGCCAGGAGGGATTAGACCTCCCTGCATGGTCACTGACAGGTGGTTATCTCATCAAATCAGCTCTCAATTAACATAAGAAAAAGGGGACCATGGGGGACCAATGGTCACCGATTAAGCATTGTTTGCTATATAGAGGGGGCAAGTAGCTATAAGTAGTGCAGTGGGGCTTTAACTCGTATCTTTAGCACACTGACTGTCAACAGATGATACTAGGGACTTTTAGATCAGTTGCACGGCGTGAACGTGTGACATCCTTTTAAGGCATGCAATGTGACGTCACACATAGCAGTCCACGTTCTCGTCGTGCAAATCTAAAAGTCCCTAATATAACGATATTCGTCATCACGTTGCCAGGAATCATCCTGGTTTTTTTTTTTAAAGTTTGCTAGCGAGTGAAGCGACCGAGGAAAGAATTTTTTTTACTGTGATAAAAGAATTTAATTTCGATGTAAAAAAAACACACGTACCAGACAACATTATTTTCGGGCCCCTCCCTTGCTGCCCGCTTCTAAAAAGAGACTTTATTGCAATTAAATTGTTATTTCCTCATCAAAATACCCAAGCGATTAAGTATGTTGCGCTTTGTGATACTTTTTTTCTCATGAAGTTGACGTTTTTCAGGACGATTATACATTTATTTTTAGTACAATTAACTGAAATTCTCCCGCGGCATCCCGGTTGAAAAACGCTGAGTTAAACAATAACAATGGCCTATATCTATTTACATTGACCCTATAAGTTCCAACTGAGATCATTTCAAAATGCGCCGAAAGAGTATTTTTGTTATTTATTTATTCATTTATTCACAATCCACAGATTATACAAGTTTATGACAAATATTTACATTATATTTGAGAGAAAAATAATACAGAGAATAATGCGCAGATTGAGAACTAGAACAACAAAATGATGGGACATCAGGACAATTACCCCCCCCCCGTGGACAATTACCCCACCCCTAAAAACACACCCTATAGGACAATTACCCCCCCCCCCAGGACAACCAAGGACAACTAAGGACAACCATCCCCGAGAACAATTACCACCCCGAAAATTACTCTCCCCTGTTCATTAAAGGGAAGTCTACCCTGATAATAAGTTTAATAATAGCAGATTTTTTTCGGGGTAATTACTGTCCTCGGTGTTATTATCCTAGGGGTTATTTTCCGGGGGTAATTTCCCGGGGGATAATTGTCCTTGGGGGGTAATTGTCCCGCTGGCAATTGGCTGGGGGGATAATTGTCCCAGAACATCAACAAACTTGTAAACTTTATATGATTTAGAAAAAAAATTAACAGAAATAATAGAACATAAAATAACAAACACAACGATGAATATGGACACTATAATTATATACGGATGAAATATACAGATACACTTAAAGCACGAGAAAAAAACCCAAAGAATTAAGTAGAGTCAAATACATAATTATTATATATACATGTTTAAGTATAATTATAACCTCATTTAGAGTAAACTTTGGACAATTTTACTTCAAGTTGTTGTCCTGATATTAGACAATCGGTAACCGATCCACCGAGTTATTTAGAGCTTCGGTCTAATAATCCGGGTATTTATTCATGTGGCTTATCGTGTCATTGTATCAACCGATGATAATTTTGAAAACCACATTAAGGTGAACCGTTAACATTGTTGAAGGTTGATGAAAAAAATGCGTCATTTTTGTATGAAATGTTACTTATTATATTCCTTCTACTGTACTAACCCTCTAACATGCAAACATTCCTGAAAAACTTCTCAAACCACAAAGATATTTATGGTTTTCTTTGAAGGCGTCAATGTGTAACCCCCTCTAACATTAAATTCTCCCAACCAATTTTTGAATTTTCCCAACCGTTTTCCCATGAAAATAAGACATAAAACAGGCTTTTAAAACTCTTTCAACACTTAAATGTTTGGAATGGTATATAGAGCCAATCCATTGCTTTGTGACGATTTACATTCACCTAAAATGTAATCATTATAATAATATAGTTCGGAGAATTTAGGAATCGAACATATTTTACCAATTTTGATCATTAATAATGGTCTGTTTTCACTCAAACTTTCAGATTATCTTTAATTGTACATCTAGCATTGAAGTCACTATACCTTAGCACCATTTTCTCTCATCTGAACAATGTTACCAAGTTCCTTTAAAGAGAAAGTTGAGTTCTGTGAAAAGGTGAAAAATAATTTGTGCACATTATCACTGTTATTATGCAAGTGTGGAAGAACATCAGATAAAAAGATGTTCCCTGAAAAGCATGGCTCTTCAAATGCCCTAATATTCTAAATACGGCATGTAGAACAGCATAAAAATCGGGACGTATTTTGCCACATGTTTGTATAGTCCCATATATATCTGTCTGTGTACAGTGCTTGTAACTTTACCAAGACTGGGCCAAATTTCTTATTACTTTGATGATTCCAGAATCTTGCAGTGCACCAATACTGATATACTAGATAATCAACCTTTTCTGATCGATTCCACACCGTTTCTTTCACGATGCAATCACATGACCAGAACTCAACTTTATCTTTAAAGGCGAAGTCCACCCTGATATTAAGTTTGTTAGTAGAAGCAGAAAATGAGGGTAACATGTCAGTGAAAGTTTGAGCAAATTCGATTAAAAATAAGAAAGTTTTGAATATTTAAAGTTGTCCTCAGTGAAATACAAATTGTGACGTATCTTCCGAGGTCTTATCCAATTTGCTCTATACAGAAAATGCATAACTTAATTTTCTTAGTTATTGAATACGGAATATGTTTGATTCATACAGGGGTTGTATAGAAACATATTTGCAAATGTTATATTTAGGGTGCTTGTATGATTGAAAATTTCTTTAGCCTCGGGAAAATAGAAAATTTCGGATTTTTGTTGTTGTTGTTTTCCAATTTTCATGAAATTTCCCCCGATATATGAAAGTACGCCCAATCTAAATCTTCGATTTTCGGCCAAAAATAATGAAAAATGATGAACCCTTGCAGTTTTTGTCTAAAATATGCCGTGATACATTGTCCCAACAAAGTAGGTTCACATTAACTCTGGATTAATTGAAATATATATATATGAAATATATATAGGGCCTAATGATATAAAATATAACATGAAATCTTTGATTTGGGCGAAAAATGATGTAAACATGTTGAGCATTAAACGAATACTGCAAGGGGTTACACTTGCAGTTTTTGTCAAAAAAGGGGGCTCTTTCCAAATTTCTTAAGATTTTCCGCAATGTTTGTTTTTAAAAGGAACTAGGGTCACAATTTACCTTGGATTGATGACCCAAAATGTTCACTCGAGATAGAAACAAGAAACACATTCATTTACATGTTTATACATCTCGCATTCATTACATAGAGGGGAGAGAATAATGTAGAAAGAGGGAGGGTGTGGTAGGGGTATGAGACAGTGTAAGAGAGAGAGAGTGGAAGAGAAGGGAGAGAGAGAGAGAGAGAGAGAGAGAGAGAGAGGAAGAGAAGGGAGAGAGAGAGAGAGAGAGAGAGAGAGGGGGAGAGAGAGAGAGAGAGGGAATGATAGATAGAAAAAGAGAGCTAGAGGAAGAGAAAGAAAGAGAGAGAGAGAAAGAGAATGGTAGATAGAAAACAAGCTAGAGAAAGAGAAAGAAAGGGAGAGAGTGAGAGAGAGAGAGAGAGAAAGAGAATGGTAGAGAGAGAAAGAGAATGGTAGATAGAAAAAAAAGCTAGAGAAAGAGAAAGAAGGAAAGGGAGAGAGATATGAAAACATGAACAATGACAGATGAATAGAATGATGAAGGAGACAGAAAAGAGGTATAAAACAGTAAAGAA
Organism: Mesocentrotus franciscanus; assembly: GCA_037976565.1. Lineage (NCBI taxonomy): Eukaryota > Metazoa > Echinodermata > Echinoidea > Camarodonta > Strongylocentrotidae > Mesocentrotus > Mesocentrotus franciscanus. The sequence goes on along the minus strand of CP137671.1, from coordinate 17,763,006 downwards.
CACTGCTAATGTTAAGACAAAGGAGAGGGAAAGAAGAAGGGGGAGAAGGTGAGGAAGAGAGGGATGGAGAGAGAAAGGCAAAGAAGGTGAGAGAGAGAGAAAGAGAGAGAATAATGAAGAAAGAGGGAGGGTGGGGTAGGGGTATGAGATAGTGTAAGAGAGAGAGAGGAAGAGAAGGGAGAGAGAGAGAGAGAGAGAGAGGGAATGGTAGATAGAAAAAGAGAGCTAGAGGAAGAGAAAGAAAGGGAGAGAGAAAGAGAATGGTAGATAGAAAAAAAGCTAGAGAAAGAGAAATAAAGGGAGAGAGAGAGAGAAAGAGAATGGTAGAGAGAGAAAGAGAATGGTAGATAGAAAAAAAAGATAGAGAAAGAGAAAGAAAGAGAGAGAGAGAGAGAGATATGAAAACATGAACAATGACAGATGAATAGAATGATGAAGGAGACAGAGAAGAGGTATAAAACAGTAAAGAACACTGCTAATGTTAAGACAAAGGAGATGGAAAGAAGAAGGGGGAGAAGGTGAGGAAGAGAGGGATGGAGAGAGAAAGGCAAAGAAGGTGAGAGAGAGAGAGAGAGAGAGAGAGAGAGAGAAGTGGAGGAGAGGAGAGAAGGCGGAAGGGGGGTGGGAGACTTAAGACTAAATCCTCTCTTTTTTCATGCTTCCCACATAGAGTTAACAACTGAATTATTCATACCCCTTGTAAATTTGATGTTTTGGTGTTTTTTCGGAACTCAAGAATGAAAGGTGGACTGGTTAAATAAGGGCCTTTTTTCATAGACATACATGTACTCTTAGATGTAAGCTTTAATATAGTTACCACATTCTTAAGAAACGTAATTCAGGACACATCAATTTTTCACATACTTGACAAATGACATAACTGGGTAAGGGTGTGAATAATTTAGTAGTTAACTGTAGCTGCAAAACACACAAGAAATCCATATCATAACTTCAAGAGACACACAAAGTTGATTGGTTTAATATTTTATTCCTTTACACAGATTAATCATAAAATCATGCATAATTATCTCATAAAATTACATGGCACACACTAATGTTCCTTTTTAAAATAAAAGGATTTCTTTTGATACACTTTAATTTTGCCTTTAATGCAAATACCTTCAATATTATTTATAATACATATTTGTTCATAGTTAACATTTCTTCAAAATAAAACACTGGCACAGCTAGTAAGGAAAAAGAAGATATACAAAAAAAAATTACAAACTTAATTTGTTCCTGGAATCTAGATCATGATCTATCAGATTCTATATTCAGACTTATTAATGGCATATACTAATGTAACATATTCACAATAACAGAATCTCTCTATTTTTGTGCCAATAAGCCAACTGGTTTATATTTTTAAAAAAATATTTAAAAAAAAAAAAATTGGATAAAAGAAAATAAAATAAATTGGCTTGTGAAAAAAAGAAGAAAAAAATATGCCAACTGTTACTAATGTAATAGTCTAGCATACATTATACATTGCAGAATCCAAGCAGACTACTGCTAGTGCTACATTACAAATTGTACACACATCTGCAATCTGATGGCTACGATAGACTTTAATATGACACTATTTAGTGCATGTCGCTTCTACATTTTAGATAACTTGGCAGTGGTTACATTTTATAGATGTTTAAGCATGATGTACCAGATTGAAGAGACTTAAAGTGAGTTCTAACCTTTTGTTTTAACCAAGGATTTATTAGACTGAAGACCAAGCCTAACAATAACTCATTAATCTCACACAAAGTAAATGAAATAACAATGCTAACATACTTGACTAACTTGAAAGAAGAACGATAATATGATAAAGAATCTATCGAAAGTAATAAACCCTAAAATTGCATTTTACCATTTGATTGACTAAGCCAAACAGTAGCACTGATACTTCAAAGATAGCACAAAAAAACATCTTAACATACATATGTTGTCTTTTACTGTTTTACTATCACTTTTAGTTCAGCAGACTAGCAATGATGTACTCAGAACTTTCACGTAAGAATTCCTGGAAAGCTCTGAATAGCGTGGGCAAAATAACAAAACAAACAAGCTACGAGGTAAAAAGATGTTTCTGATTCTTATAATGGAGTCGTTTATACAGAGTTAATGGCCCATTGATTTTTTACAATGATGCTCTTCACAGCAAGCACCAAATTATTGAAAATGAAAATGAAAGTTGGCATAAAAATGATCAGTCCTATTACTAAGAATGACCGTATAATTGCCTGCAAATGTCACTACAATGAGTATGATAAGTAAAATAAGTAAATAACATGGTTTCCTTTAAGCTAATATATATGTATATGCATGAAGTACATTTGCATATAATACACCATAGATATATATGTATTTGATCTACACGAAGGATCTCCTTAGAAGTGCACTCAAATGAGTGAAAAAATTGAGATCACACTTAGACAAGTAATAGAGATTTTATACATCTCTTTTTCCCTTTCTCTCTCTCTCTCTTTTTCGCAACACAACTCTATCCCTACTTGATAAACATCAAAATTCTTTGTTATTTGAAAGAATAACAAAGGAAGGGAAAACTTCTCAAAAATAGATTGGACAAAATGCCCATACATAAGTCTCATCGGTTAAGCAACTGCCTTTACATGCTTTGATTTATATCTTTTATACAAAAGAACAGTAATATACTGTACCACTTACTGTACTTGACTTTACAATGTCTCGTTTTGATCTCAAAAGTTTAAAAATAGGACAACAATCGGCACAATTAAAGAAGAAGGCACACACACATACATATATGTATATATATGTACCTCCCAGTGTTAGAAATCACATTATATATTATATGTTACACAGGAAAAGAGAATAGCATTTAGCATTGTGAGTAATATTACAAACAGTTTTAGAAGAACAGGACAAGTTTAACATGGAAGCAATAAAGAATGAGGTACATTTTACCGTGTATTTCACATTTGTGTTTGAAAAGTTCCTTTGAACATGTCGCCATCGATATTATGAACCGACAAATCTGCACAGTAATATATATATATATATATATATGATGGATTCGTGGGCTCATAATAACACTGATGTTTCCTACATGTAACTGGATGATTCTATACAGGATGAATTATCTCATATTTAAAGTGACTAAAAAGGATATGTACATGTGGTTATAACGGATTATAAAGTAACAGAAAGAGTAAATGAATCATTATATGAGCAATTTGGTATTCATATTATTTTCCGAGCAATACTACATAGCTGGGTGGTGGGATACAATTACAGGTGTATATACACTGCTCTTTCTACCAACAAAAGTGGAATATTTGTCATTGAGGTAATATTGATTCATGGAAAGCAAAAAGTTATTTCCCAAATTACAAATCATTTTAATTTGTCACGATGTGATCGATTTCTCACAGAAATTCAATTTTAGGAGTCATGCATTCCTGTGGCGAAATTCCTTTGTGAAATATTGCCCAACATACCTATGACACACATCGTAATGATAACAACAATTCTTAAACTTTTCTATCAAACTTTCATGATTTTAATTAACTCCTTGCTTGAACAGTTTCAGAGAAAATGATACTTTCAGAAGCATGTATCCCTTTGGCGCCTGGTACGGTTTGTGAAATATCATCCAACATACCTACATGTATGACACACATCATAATAATAACAACTCTTAAACTTTTCTATCAGTCTTTCATAGTTTAGTTTTGATTCCTGTGCTATAACTTAAACAGTTTACTTTCAGTATCATATATCCCTTTGGCGCCTGGTACGGCTCGTCCAACATAACTTTGACATACATCATAATGATACCAAAGATCATGTTTGTACACACCCTCACCAGTCGACCTGCAATCAACCTGGCCCCAGTTCCGATGACTCTTGTTCCGATTTGAACAAGACATGGACAAAGGACAGGTGAATGGTTGAAAGCTCTCTACTTCCTCCATGCCGTTAACGACATCCTTTTCAGGAAAAGCGGAAGCAGGTTGTGAGTGGGAAGTGTTTGTACGACGGACAGACGGGAACAATGCCGGCTGGGAAGCTGACGGTTTGGAATACAATGATGACCTTTAACCATTGATCAATTGACTGTGTCATTCATTGTACAGGGTTACCGATGCATGGCTACTGAGAAGCAAAGTCGCTTAGTCATGTTGGAATCTATAGGCAGTTAGGCACCCGATTCTGTAGTATCTTTTATTCTTTGATTAATCATACATGCTTGCACGATGATCCAGAGTTACACTTTGTCTCATAAAGAGTATGCACATGTGTACATAACAAAGCAAATAGAACAATGGGGTCATATTGTGCAATATTTTTTTTATTGAGCCTTGTAAGAAGAAATACATGTAAGGCTGCAAGAATAAGCATTTATCTTGAACAATCACTGTGAATATCGACGATTACATACATACATATTCATCATATCATCCAATCAAAGCCCATGAAAATTTCATCATATAAATTACATGAATTTATGAATTAATACAAATTTAATATTGATTGATTTTCTTTTACGTTTGGAATGATATTGACCTGCAATTAAATCATGATAATGCTATATTTTTGGCTTGGGACCAATAAAGTGAAACTAAATAATACAAATAAAAGATTGATATTGTCACATGAGGTGATGGGTCTCATCCCATTCATGTAGTATCATGCCAACAGGCATCTGTCTAGAAGATGTTTTGTATGTCTAAGATTCTAACTTGGACATGTTTGGCTCAAGAACAAATAAAATCTGAGCTGATTAAAATCATAGATTGAAATCATGATTACATTGAAAAGCTCAGTGATTAAGATGATCACTTTATTCTCATCAGTATGATTTAATACCATTAATAGGGGGGAATCAACAAAATATTGTCTACACTACCCTAGTAGCTCAAGATTCTAGTTCTGAAGTTGTCCTGACGGTGCCCTCCTTGTCAATTCTCGGTAGGTCATTTCATCATCGCCCAGATGTTGCCTCGAGGCATCAGGGAGTCGCTCCAGCCCTGCATCACCCCAGACCTGCCGTGGGGGCATCGGCTCAGACGTCCTTCGAGGACTACCCATGGGATGCATGATCTGACTCTGATGCATCCCATGGTGCCCTCCTCCGTGCCCTCCGCCAGGGATCTGGTGCGAGCCGGGGGGCTTGATGCTGGGTGGGGGTAGGGTGTAGGATGCAGAGGAGGAGGAGGACGGGGCACTAGGGTACATGAATCGATGAGAGTGAGACTGAGGAGGAATGCTGTCGGTGTTGGGATGCAGAGGGTACCTCGAAGATGACGAGAGCGAGGGCTGTCCTGGTGAAGGGATGCTCCCGTCTTTGGGAGTAATGGGAGAATAATAACCCTCGTCGTCCAGATATGCATTGGCTGGAGTCTGTCAATGAATCAGAGACACACCAAAACATATTATAAGTATAAAAATTATAGCAAACATCTCATATCAACAATATGCAATAACACTGAACCATATGCCCCACTTAACTATAATTTCTTTTCAGAACTTCCACTTAATTCAAGTACCTTGTTACATACCTTTGTAAGGATTCACACTAACATCAGTTAAGGCAATATAACACTTGAAAGTCCAGAATGACCACCACCCCCCCCTCCTCATATCTAAATATATAATCCATTTACAGTATTGGACCCCTTGTTTTGACTATATCCTTAATAATAAAGTTGAGCAATGTGTTATAAGAAACGCCCTTGTAATCTAAGAATGATCAGTCAAGAAAAAGAAAAAAGAAAGAATTGGATCTAGATGTAATTGAGCTAAAATAGGGATAACTACGAGACAAGTCTACCATCGTGTATTCCAAGGGCTCCGATCACTCTGCTGGAAAAGAAAAGTTACAATTCAAGTGGATGTTGTTTTACCTGTGTGGTAAGGCCGGAGGAGCCTCTGTAAGGTACTGTCAAGGGATAGCTGTAATGTCTTTCCTCCTCAAAGGCACCACCATGGCTGTATCAAAAACATAACGTGAGATGAAAAGATGAGTCTTACTTTCATCATTTACAGGTTTTGAGTTATATGTAAATGACTGGTTGGAAGAATGCTATTACTTGAGCCTCAGCTGTCTCTTTGATCTACTGCAGTCTTAGTTATAAATGTGACTTCATTTTTCCCCCTCCAAACACAGTGCAGAAGAGTATATTTGTATAATAAGTTGAGAAAACGGCTAAAACACGAGCAAGTCATAGAATTGAAATTCAAGCTCTATTATACTATTACTTGAAAGCTGTTGAGCACCGAAATCAGTGGCCTACTGTAGGTACAGCATGGGTTTTATGAGAGTGCCTTATGCACCAAGCATGGTGTATATGAGCACTATGGAAATGGTATGTCGTTATAGACTAAAAAGTATCACAAGCTTAAAATGCCAACCTCTTGAATGCTAAGCACAAGATACCTTGGGATGTCTATGGAAAATATGTGATGCATAAAATCGAATTGGATGTAACAGGTAAATGCATTGTTTGATTTAGGATTAAGAAGGGGTGTGGTGCTAACCTGGTGGTATCACGGAGTGACATTTGATGGAACTCCTGGCTGAATTCGCCCATGTTGCCACTGTCTCTCTGGTAGGGGTGAACCTGCTGGGGAGTTGGTCTCTGCTGATCTACCCCGCCCATCGGTAGAGAGTAGCGCTTACCCGGCTGCTGTGTGGCATGGTGCTGGTAGTAATCGTGGGTGGATGTGGATGTGGATGTGGATAGAGGCGCCGTCTTCATGTCCCGCATAGGCTGAGGATGGTGAGTGTACCCTGGGAGAGGAGCAGTCATTGAAGATCTGTTAGGGAGTGGTTGGTTCCTATGTTGGGGCGGAGCCGTTGCCTGGTGGTGGTGATACAAGGCAGGGACTCTATCATCCGAAGGCAACCAGCCCTCGTTGATGGACTGCAAGTTCTGAGGGTGCATACGGTATTGCTGCATATGCTGCGGACCAGCCAAAGGTACAGTGTTCATGCCGTTGTTCTGCATTGTTTGATTACTCAAGGGTAACGTCACGGCACCTCCATGTTGCTGCTGAGTCGCTCTCCCATGAAACATTGCAGAACCCCGCGATCCCAACTGGTTGGGGAGAGGTTCTGTGGCACTTCCTCCCCTCCCGTCCTCTTTTTCCCATGGCATCTCGAGCATCTCTGTCTTGAGTGCCCTCGCCATCAGGTCAGCTTTGAGCTTCTGTTCCTGCCTCTGTCGGTCCTTTTCCACCAGGATTTCACTGGTGGTCTTCACGTTCCTGCTCCTCTCAGGGTGGCTGTACTTGCACTTGTTGCCATAGGTGCACTTCTTACCATAGGGGCACAGTTGCATCTGATGACTGGGCTTAGAGGGCGTCTTGCGCAGGAAGTTCTCCAGACTTGGACCATGTCTTCCAAGAGGATCATCAGGTGGCATGAACCTGATTAAAAAAAAAAGACAGACAGATTCATGAGAACTACATTATCTCAAACAAATTCTAATATCACAAGTCTCAATAACGCAATAACAGTCTCAACTATACAAGTCTTAAAACCAGAGTTTCTAACATTGAGACTTTTGAGCTCCACTGCTTTAAGCTCACAGTGGAGGCACAGTATCAGAGAAAACTCAAGTTAACATTGGTTTACAGCTTCTCCAATGGGAAACTATGAATTACTACACACATTATTAAAAATCATTATAAGATGACAATATAGTATGCACAAATGCCACAAAGTCAAGTATTGCATGCAGTTCCTTGTATCTTATGTCCAAATCACTCTATACCTTACAAGTTCTGGGCAAATCAATCATGGATTTAATTTGTACAAAACAATTGATCATAAAGGCGCTTTCAAGTTTCTAGGCACACGACTACATGTACAGGGGAACACACATTAAGATATCTTTAATGTACACGCTAAGGAGAAGAAGACAAAAACACGAAGAAAAAAAAATCCAGACAAAGAATAAATATTCTACCAGAACTGAACATTGTTGTCGTTGAATGATCACGGAGAACTACATGTAAGTAAATAAGTGGAATGGAATGCTACCAAAGACTAGGTCTAAATAAAGACCTAATACACAATTAAACTGTACATGCACATGTACATGTAATTTGCTGCTGTATAATCCTAAATGTGGGTAATATGAAATACTCAATTTTTGCTTTTCAACAAATTTTGAGTGACCATTTTTTTCAACACAGAAGTCAGAACTCTACATGTACAGTATAAGTGCATTCCTATTATGCATGTAGTTGGTGATAATATGTATGGACCATTTAGCATCATTGTTTATCAGAGTGACCTTTGGATGTTCGTAGGTCAGTCATAATCATACTCATAGCAGGGCTTGTGGCTGGAGATCCGGTTTTGCTTACTATACTATATATTAAACAGCCTTGCTTCCCTTGCCTATGGCTATGGGGAACTTTAGGGCATAGACTGATGAATGGGGGACTTTCCCTTCGAGCAAATGGTACAGGTGTAGTCTTGCAAGTGCAGACTTTAAACAAAGGTGGGCTGGTAGTCTGGGCTAGTGGAGATGGCAGGGCAAGTTGGGGACAGATGCCAGCACAGCTTGGTCCAGTTCTATGTTTGGTGTGTAATGCAAGAACCCTGTCTATAAATAAATAGTCTTTGATTGAGGCTGCATTATTGATTGACAGTATATTATTGGGTTTGTAACTAGAGACTACTCGTTACCATAGTAAGACCTTTCACAGGCGGACTTTGAGCCTTGCCAGAAGTGTGTAGAGTGGACGAACAGACCTTACTTCGCACTACTACGATTCTTGCTTGTAATTTTTTAAAGCAATAGATATATCTACAACGTGTATTTGTAAGAAACAGGTCAAGCCTGCAAGAGTCGAACAATAATGAAAACAGAGACAAGCATACAATACACAGTCCCATAAGAGCAGTATATTTATGACCCAAAGAACAATTTGATTTCTGTACAAGTTATGAGGGTAAGAAAATGACAGAGAAAGAGAATGAAAATGACCACCCCCAAAAAAAAAAAAAACACAACATAACAAAGCGATAGGAAAAGAGATATGAACTGATATACTCATAAAGAGATAGAATGAGAGAGATGGACAGGGCCATAGACAGAAAGACAAAGGAAAAGAGAAAAAGAGAGAGAGAGAGAGAAAAAAATAGAGAGAGAGATGGGGGGACAAAGACAGACACAGATAAACTAACAGAGCAAAACAGAGGGGAAACACTGTATTACTGATAAGAGACAACCCTTGCAAAAATTGCATACAAAAATATGAGGAAGTCCAAGGTTTCGCTGAATGCCCACAAGGTTCAAGTGGCCATTTAATCAATCTTAGACACTAATTGCTTCCGACTTTGATTTATAACCCTACACGTGAGTTTACAATGTAGTTCACGGTCCAGCTATCAAATGTATGAAACCGAAAAAAGAGATCTCCTGTGAAACTATTCGTACATGTACATGCAACTACATGTACCTAGGCCTACAGTTTTGTGCGACTCTGCCAGGATTAGCATGCCCCTAAGTTCATGGTTAAAAACAGATTGGAGTTTCTTTTCACTGAAATGAAGTTTAACTTGAAAACTAACGTTATTTCAAAATCATCCACAAAAAAGTATTGACTGTTCTAATCTCGCATGACAAGATCAAGCGCAGAATTTCATATACCCCGTACCCTAAAATTACTAAAAATAAAAAAGAAGGGGATAGCTATGAAAAGAGTAAGGGAGGGGGTGGGGAGATATACATAACAAGATGGAAAAGAGCAAGAAACAGAGAGAGAGAGAAAAGAGAGAAGGGGGCCACAGAGAGAGAGAGAGAGAGAGAGAGAGAGACACACACAGAGAGAGACAGAGAGAGAGAGAGAGAAAGAGTGAGAGATGAAGATGAAAAATTATATATCCCAATATTTATAGGAAATGTCCCACTTCCTGTGAAACCGTTTTCAGGCTATCAATCATCATTAGTCATACATTGCGAGAACCAATGAAAAGAAATTACAAAAGATTACTAATCCTCTATTGTAAATGAAGCAATCAAATATTTCAATTGTATTTACATTTCGCACGGTCCATCTTAAACATGATAAAGGCTACATAAAGGTCTGGATGCGTAATCGTAATGACTGAACATCTTTTATATCGATTGATAAGTACTGGGATGAATAATTCCATAGTCAAACGAAATCATCACCCAGCATTCTTGTAGCAACTCCCTCCACTTCCTCTTTCACTGAAACAAGCCCATAGAGTCAAAGAATGGACTTGGGTGCCTGACGACGATTTGTTTGTTTTTTGTTGCCAACATTTATTTAGAATGAAGGAACCAAAACGATAATAAACACCCAGGTTTCGCTTTAAAAAAGCTTTGTTTGCATAACAATAAGAAGCGTAGACCCCATTCAAAAAAATGATAGGTATCGGCCTCAGGCACGGAAACAGATTCGTCTGTTGGGTGGCACCACGCCTACATTATGAACAATTCAATATGGTGCATGGTTCCTCTATCTATCATACTACTTGAATAGGACAAAAAACATTTTTCATAATGATTTATTCAAATATCAAGAATTAAAGCCTGTCTGCACTAGTTTGGCCAGGAGGGATTAGACCTCCCTGCTGGTCACTGACAGGTGGTTATCTCATCAACTCAGCTCTCAACTAACATAAGAAAAAGAGGATCAAGGGGGACCAACGGGCACCACTTAGGCATTGTTTTCTATACAGAGGGAGCAAGAGCAAGTAGCTACAAGTAGTGCAGTGGGGCTTTAAGTCATTTATTAGAAGTTTAGAACTATAAACAAGGTGAAGTGTATGCAGTGTGAGCAAATTCAGGCAAATGAACTGCTAATGTATTCTCACACACCCCTTGCATTCTGATGGCCTGAACAAAGACTACTTGTTATTGAATTCGTTTGGAGTAACTAGTCTAAATCAATGAAAAGCGCCATAAAAACCAAGTAAACAACAACAACAACAGGTGATATTAATGTATCTAATTTTCGTGCAGCTGCAACATGAACATATATGTGATTTTTTTCTTCGAATTTTCTGTCCATACAGAAGAAATCATCATCAAAAAGGTAATTTCAAACAATACAAGTTGATGCGGTGTCATATAGGAGGAAATACTGGAGAACTAATATGGATTGGATCTATTGCATTGTTGCCAATAAACAATGGGTTGCTGCTTAGTGAAGAACAAAACAATAAGTCATGTTAATAGTCACTAAAGTGATGATGGAAATAATACCAACTAATGAGACAAAAAGCGGATACTGAAAAATGAAAGCAAAAGTGAAGAGAAGAGAACTAACAGGAAGACAGGAGATTGAGAAAGAGAAAGAGAGAAACAGAGAGAGAAAGAGAGAAACAGAGAGAGAAACAGAGAGAGAAACAGACAGAGACAGAGAGAGAAAGAAAGAGAAAAGGGATTGGTTATTAAGACTTACTTTTCACCGGCAAACGAATACATCAGGAGCCGCTCCTCCACTACTTTACGGTGCTCCGGTTTCTCCGCGCAGAGGTCTCGGAACGTGTCGTTGGAGACCACGATCCCGTCCAGCTCGTGGGCCAGGTTGAGGATGTAGCGGTCATCGTAGCAGACCATCCGCCGACCTTTGACCCTCCGCGAGGGAGTCCAGACGAGAATCTTGGATTTCTCCAGGTCCATCAGGATCTCCTGGTCTGCAGAAATGGAAATGTAAAAAAAAGAATGTTAATAATGTTATCGATATTGATAAATAATCTTATATGTGCACTTACATGTATATGTATACATATGAAGACCTTTGATTTAGCTATTTAGCTGCAGCAACAACAGCACACACAAAATTATGCTGATATCATTCCAATTAAAACAAAAAACGTTAAACCTTTCATCAAACCTAGAAGGTTCTCTATTGACTTTCACAGAATAGTCCTAACAAAAGATAATTGTTTATCCTGAAATATCATAGTTCCATTGATTATCAAGATTTCCTGAGAAATTGTTTCCCTATTTTGTGGTTTCTGCAAAATTTGGATCTCAATGATTGATTAAAAAAAAAAAAGGAAAAAAACAAAAAAAATGTTGGTTTCAGCTTAACAATCAGATGCTTTCAAAGTATTTTCAACCAGGAGTCTGATTCCTCTTTGTTATCATGTACGGTACCAAGAAAATCTACAGGAAATGCACCCTGAGAGACCACCCCCACTTACTTCGGAATTGAATTTCACTCAAACTTTAGAGGACTTACTGCTTTCAAAAGTCAAACCGGCTAAGAGACAGTAATGGAGATATCTTTCTTCTAACAGAAAATGTTGTATGATAACAAGAGGCTCATAATTTTTTCATATAAAACTTGGGAAACAAAAGCTGAATATATTGGGTATAACCGTTCACTTTCCCATTGAAAATATTGTACATGTGTATGAGCTTTAAAACATTCTTTGAAGAGTAGATTTCCTTTATCTTGGATATCAAACAGGATATCAAACATAACCTGAAAAATCTTGAAAGAATTGCCTGTATCAGGATATATTAATCACAACGATTTTCTTTCAAAGCACCCTAACTATTATGAAAGGTACATGTTTGGGCAACTGCTGACAATAATCCCAAAGAGAACTGAACATAATTTCAAGTTAACAGTACATGTAATAGTTTAATTTCAATGAATAAGACTGCATTGTATCTTTAAACCCTTTCATCGCTTCTATTGTTAGTTTAAGACACGGAATGACGTAAGATTTTCATCACATGACGTTGGCAAAGTTTTCTTAGCAACATCCCTTCCTCGACGATTTTGTCTCACTTTGTCTGGTAAATGTTACTTCCATTAAATTACTTCCAAAAATATCAGATATCATGAATGAAGTCAGAGATGACTCAGAATGACTCAGGACAAGAGGAAACAGTATGTTTTGACAAGGAAGTGATGGTTTCAACTTTCAATCGGATATCGCGAAGAGTTAAGGGATCTTTGAAGCTACACGTAGGTATAAATGTATGTAGATATGAATGGACCTTAAATTTGTTACTTTTTTTTAATTAGATACCAGTACCAGTGTTTCAGACAATATAATACCCATGAGTCCGGTAAAATTAAATCCAGGTAGTGAATTTCCCCTCCCCCTCCCCCGGAGTAAACCTTTCCAAATTAAGGGGAAGTACCCGCTAAAAATAACCTGACCAGGCGCAGTACAATGCCTATCTTGAACACTCCCCAAAAGCACACAATACAGCCAGGCCTGGGCAACAATACCCATTGTTCGCAAGAGTAGTACCTAGTCACAACAAGCTATGTGTACCCCACTCAGGGTGTGGGCATGAGAAATGTATCACCAACTCTATACAAAGTTTAATGCTTGCTTCTGACTCACAAGCTTAATCATCAATGGTTTGTTCAAAATATAAGCAATTTAGGAAGAAATTGGGTCAATTCCAAAAAGATAAATCAGAAATATTGCACAAATGAGTCAGGGACGATGGGTGCATTTCCCCATATTTCATAAATATAAATTGATTTTAACAGTTTATGCCATTCCTCTCTATGGAAATATATGTACATGTACCATAAAGTTTACAAAACAAATAATTACAATATATTTCTGCCAATAACACTTACAAAATGAAAGTAAGCCCCACAAAAATATAGGCACAAATACAAAAAAGAAGCTCCAAAATATATTAGATTTATAAGTAGATTTTGACATAATTGTGGATATAAACAAACTGCAAAACTATATCTGAAAGCATACCCATTTCCAATGCACTTTGCACTTTATAATGAGCTCATTAGTATTCACATGTCAAATTTATCTACAAATTTTACCTAGCCACTTGAAGAAGTTACAAACATACTCTCATCTCTCAAGTCGTCTATTACATTGTATACCCCCCTTTGTTCCTCGTCATGCGGAGATGGAAATAACAATATTTTTGAGGTTGTTCCCTTACCTTTGATGGGCGTTTCCGGCTTGGACTGTTCCTTCCTCCAGCTTGGTACAAAGACGTAGATGATCTTATGACCTCGTAGAAGAAACCACATCACCACTGTATGGATTCCCTTGCAGTCAAAGATGTTGGAGTTTCCATAGCTACGAGAAAATCAAGTATTAAACCAGTTGGATAAAGATATATGTATGATTTCAATTAATTCTCTGCAATAAAATATGTCATTACATACAATGTACAGTATATGAATCTATATGTACAAGAATTCCAGAGTGAAATGCAATTGATTGGGAATATTATACTAGCGAATATAAATCAAATATTGGATGTCTAACCTTGGTATGGTCTAATGCATGTATATGAAACTCGACTACGATCAAAATCAAATCTACAGGTACACGTAGAATCGGATTGAATTTGTTTCAAAGTAGAAGATGAGCAAACTGTCAAAGATATTCTCAGGACTGTCAGAGAGTGGTTTCCCGAAGAGTTTGAAAAATCAATAGTCTAGAATCCCCAGGAAGCTTGGTTTAGCCACTAACTTTTTTCTCTCTCCCAAGCAGAAGGGGGCACAACTGATTTATTCCCTATCAAGATCCATTACGATTCACCTCACAATATTTACACATCTTATATTTTGTGGCTCGTCTTATCCTATCCCCTATTCAACATCAGTTTTCTGAGCAGTTGTTTGTTCTTAAATTATCTAAGGAGGAGCAGAGCGGGAACTTACCTCATGGCTACATTGCTCCCATCGATAATGATTGGCCTGTGGGGGTCTGAATCTGTTTCCTCAGACTCATCGACTCCATCGCTAAAATCCTTTCGCCCCGATCCTCCATCTCCTTCCTTGGCATCGATTCCCCTATCTTCAGTGATCTTTGGTGATCCAAGATTCACCAGCATCCGCAGGACCTCGTCGCTTGAGGCCTGGTCGCCGATCTGTTCCAAGACATGCTCTACACTCTGTCGGGAGTAGCCAAGCTTGAGCATGAGGGCGATGATGACCTCATGCTTGTTCTGAGAGTTTGATTTTGATGACGACGATGAGGATGACAATGAGGTCGACAAGGAAGGCGACGGTACAGCTTTAGTCTGCAGTTCCTTGCTTGGGGTCTCTCCTGGACTCCCGTTTTCAACTGCAACGGGTCTCGATCTCTCGGCCACTTCATCCTCCTCCCTGGTGGAATGACTGGAATCGCTGTAGTCTGTCCTTGAAGTGGCAGTAATTGTTTTGGAGGGTTCCCTCCTTACACGTATTGCACCGTTCTCTGAGTAGTGAGGTTGACCGTTCGTCTTCACTGAGATCAGTGACAGCGCTCTCATAATGTTCTCATCTCGGCCCTGTATCCGTAGCTTGTCTCCAGGAACCTGCTCGATCACGGCGCCAGAGTCGTACTCCAGCTGTGGGATGCGTCCATCCAGCATGGCGAGGGTATGCGGTATGTAGCCTTCTTCGATTCTTCTGTCCGAACACAGAGAGAGTATGTATTCCTGCAGGGGGCAACAAGAGACAAACAATTACCAAAGAGCTACACAACATGGCAAATCAGATTTTGATACAAAATGAAAAGTGTTGAATCTGGAAAAAGAAGTACCCTCTAGCGGTTGTAAAACCACATGATTAAAGCACTCATTCTTTAGACTGTAGCTTATGATAGGTTACTGTTTATTCAAGCTAATGTGAGGTTAAGATCTGACTAATGCAAAGAAACCATTATGTAATATAGAACTCATCCAAACCAGGATTGGGTGGTCAGCTAGGCGAAAAGAACAACACTTGCCTTTCAGTCAGATAACGATTGTTATCAGTCCCGTACACGCAACTTCAGGTATGTTTGGATCACAACATTCCCCACATTACAAGTAGTGTTCAACAACATTCCAACCCGATCAAGAATAGGCAAATGATGGTAGTCTGAGTCCAATCAAGCATTTTATGGAATTGCAAGTCGACAAACAAACAAAACAATCAGCAGCATCACCAGTGGCAACACTACGATTCTTTCTATTAAATATTGTGTTAATATTGTAAATAAAAGTAGTTTTGTATCTTCGGTTTGTTTACGGCCGAAGGTTTTGTAACCACAGACATACATACATACTGTATTCAACTAAAATAGGATTCTCGTGGGTGGACGACGCACAGTCTTCAGACTCAGGAGAGTTTCACTTTAATACAGAGTCATGTAATTAATGTACCATTATTTCCGGACCTACAAGAACATTACATGTACAGTATGCACTGAGACCTGTACCAGGACACAGGATCCTTATTCTTGTAATTCCGTTAACCCGGCCAAGGGCTAAACTTACACCTCAAACTAACTTCCTCTTACCGATACCGGTAAACCCAATTTTTAACAAAGCTAAAAGCCCAGTGTTGGGTTTAAATTGTAGTAGAATGCAGGCAATTACATGTAAATGTACATGTATGTGAAAATTCAACAGCTTTACTTTTACACTGTTAGATAAAAACACAGTACAGTACATGTATTTACTGTAGCAACTGAATGATAATTGTAAATGTTCATTGCAGGCGTAGAAAAAAGGCCTACAGTAAAACCACAATCAATATATAAAGATTAGAGATTTCCATGCACGGTAAACATGAATGTCAAATATTCTACTTTTCAAAATGAGTCTCTATTTCCAAACTAGCTTTAAGCTACATACGTAGATCATATGCAGGAACTAAAGACTATAAATCACTCTCTGGTTTTGAAAACATTGGACTGTTGAATCAAGAGTACGTTCTTCCTCCAGGCATCCAATTGAACTGTAGTCATAAATTTGTTGAACACGTAAATGTAACTATGTACATGTAAACACTGGAAAACAGCACAGTATAAGCTTAGAAACGGTACTGGATGAAAATGCAGGGAAAAGGTCACAATGAAGACCTACCGTACATGTACAGGGTGTTTCACAAAGACTAAGATCGACTTTAAGTTGGACTTAAGTATAACAGGCCGTTCATGCCATTATTTGAGTCCCTATTTGCTATCATTATTTACTGGCATTGGTCTCTCAAGGGATGTACAAATCAACTGTAAAAAATCTACAAAACTTACATTTTTTGATAATTCATTATTGAAGGAAAAAATATGATCTAAAGATTATAATTTAGAGAGCAATTGGGATAGCAACCAATGGCATGAACGGCCTGTTATACTTAAGTCCAACTTAAAGTCAATCTTAGTCTTTGTGAAACACCCCCCAGTACCGGTACATGTGAAATACAAATACATGTACAGGGTATGTTAAAATCATTTAAGGGGAAGTACCCACTAAACATAAAGACTGGCTTTATGTTTTGAATATTAATGAGCCTTCATTACATCTACAGATATAATGCATTGAATTTTTTAAAAATTATGCAAATTGTCACTATGCAGTTGTTGTTTTATAAAATAATAAAGGTGTACTCGATTACTTGGAAATATATATAATATATATAAATCGTCGTGCGGGTGGCAGAAGGGCGTTAGCTCGAATTTCAGGTAAACAATGAAGCGCTAAGCAAAAGGGTGTTAGCACTATATCGCCTCAAACTTTTTATAAAACTGACTTATTTCCGGAAAAAAATTGTGGCCGTGTTCTACTATAACATTTCTATTAGTCTCTCAAGTTTTAAACCAATTTTCGGCACGGAAAGTAGTTTAAATATAAAACATATCTTTAAATGCAAATAATTCGAAAAGTAGATTTCGAGTCGCTCGCGCGCTTACGCCCTTCTGCCACTCGCGCGACGATATACATGTATGTACTAACAACCACACAGCTGAGTTCACTCAATATAACTTATAAATCAGAATACGTTAAAGTGAGTGAGTGAATGAGTGAAAGAGTGATAGAGTGTGTGAGAGAGAGAGCGAGTAAAGATGGCTGGGTAAAATAAAACTGTTACACCACGAAGACTGACAGAGTCGGATACCTTCAAAGGAAGTGATTTAAAAAAGGAAAATTAGCAAAGCAGGAAGAGAAAATGAGAGGAAAAAAAAAAATCTTTTTGGATTAAAGTGACAGAGATCAACAGGATGTGGGTTGGCTACAGTTGTACTAAAAGAGAGAGAGAGAGAGAGAGAGAGAGAAAGGGAGAGAGAGGGGAGATAGAGCTAGAGAAAGAAAGAGAGAAAGAGAGAGAGAGAGAGAGAGGGGGAGGGAGAGCTAGAGAAAGAGAAAGAAAGAGAGAGAGAGAGGAGAAGAGAGAGAGAGCTAGAGAAATAGAAAGAAAGAGAAAGAAAGAGAAAGAAAGAGAAAGAAAGAGAAATAAAGAGAAAGAGAGAGAGAGAGAGAGAGAGACAAAAACATGAAAAATGACAGATGAATAGATGAATAGATGAAGGAGACAGAAGAGGTACAGTATTAAAAAAAAAGGAAAGAAAATGCTGGTAATGTTCAAAGGAGAGAGAGAAAGAAAAAAAGAAGAAATAACAAATAAAGAGACAATTACCTTGCTGCAATAAAGCCCACACACAAAATTCACACAAAATACCAGAGACTCATCTGCAGCTAGTAGTAATCCAGATCACCCAAAGCTCAGACACCCAGGAATATTTATGTTTACGTTCTCTCTCGCTGGCCTACCAAATGAAATACTAGCTCAACTCCATTCGCCCACTCCTATTTATACCAAATTTACCTAGATCTGCACTACGTTTAGTTATTTTGGGACTTTGTACTAGTGGCCTTTGGACAGGCTTCCTACGGCTTCCTATTGCATATACCGTCGGCAGCATAACAAAACAACGGCTGAAAGGGGATTTTGGCAGGCATGTCGAGCAAAGAACCCTGGACATGAATCGCTACCTTGCGACCCAAATACCAATATGGTCTTGCTGCAACATGTAGGCGGGTCCATTTGCGGCTTTGGTGGGGCATACTTGTCTAAACTTGAACTAAAAAGGCAAAAGAGAAGACAAGCCTTTCATTAAAAAAACCCATATACAGAAGCAAATTGCGGAATATCTATGACAACAGCGGTTATTCTTTTGTCTTTGCACAATTTCCTCTTCCAACATTTTTTCTGACTCAATCGGCAGAATTGAGAGCCGACTATCCACTGGAAAGCTGGATGCTACTCGTTGGCAATACAACACAGTCAAACCTGTCTTTAGTGGCCACTTCTCTATAAAGGTGACCTGGCTATAGTGCATAAATGTAGTTTGACATTTCTATCAAAGACAAGATGCTGTACATTGACATGTATGTTTATTACACAAAACAGGAGGCCGTGTACAGGCTCCATGGCTTTCATTCATGAGACGGCAGAGATGCATTTCTTTTTTTTCGAACCTTGCTTGGGATTTCCCATTTTCACAGCCTTGGCATTTATACATGGACCTGTGTTCAAACGAATTTTCTCATACTTGAAGAAAACCCTTGCGGTGGATTATCGTCAATTACTGGGAATCCTGCGCCGACCGATCGGGAGTTCCTACACAAACCACGTTTGAAATCCTAATGAAAAAATACCTGTAGATACCAGTTCTTTTGCAATCCAGTTCTTTTGCCAACAGTGTGTTGTAGAACCGGTCTAGAAAGGCCACCTGTGTGCAGTGGCCTGCTTCCAAAAATGTTTCCCTAGGGCGGCCTTCCTTGACAGGTTTGACTGTGCTTGCCAATCAAAAACAGAAGCTGAATTATTAATGGTTACAATACGTGTACAATGTAGTCTATGAGGCATTCTTCTACGCTACACATGGTACATGTACATTAGAGATTTCCTTGTGGAAGAACTTAATATTTCCCTCCTTTTTCAGCTTTCGGGAGCAAAGCTCTTTATGAATTCCAGCGTAAAAGTGCTTCCCGCTACTGTGTATATTTATCTCTTCCTGTACTACATGTACATGTACCTTATTTCTAATTTCATGCAGGAATTGCAAAAGAACTGGTATTTACAGGTACATGTATATCTTCAGTAGGATTTCAAACGTGGTTTCGATCTGTGGTTTGTGTACAGCTGTAGGAACTCCCGGTCAGCACAGGATTCTCAGTAAGCGACGATAATCCACCGTATGGGTTTTCTACAAGTATGGGGATATTCATGTGAACATAGTATGCAATGGCTGTGAAAATGGGAAATCCCAAGCAAGGTTCAGAAATAAAAGAAGAAATATGTTTCTGCCCTCTTGTAGGAGAATGAAAGCCATGTTGCCTGTATACAGCCTCCTGCTTTGAATAATAATGTGTACATGTACATACATGTACAGGGTGTAAGGGTGTACATGTACAGAATCTTGTCTAAAAATGCTAAAAATGTCAAACTACATTTATACAATTTACAATGCTAACAAAATGACCTACATTTACATTTATATGTAGAATACACAGTACAACCTGGGCCCCGTTTCAAACTTTCATAAAACTTGTTATCAATAACAAAGTACAATAACTGTGAAAAGCTACTGAAAATGTGGCATTTGATTGGTCGAGAACAGATTTGTCATAGAAATTTAGCATTTGTTATTGATAACGTAACAAATCTTTTGAAACAGGGCCCTGACCTGTATTGAATCAATGCCCATTTACAAAAGCCAAATTGTATGATTGTTTTTAGGTAATAAGAAATGTGATTTTATACCAAAATAAAACTGTATGTACTGTACATGTATGGGTCTAGCCAAATTCACCATTTGCTATTCATTATCTAGATAAATCAAATACTCTAGGTTTTTACAATATAATGTAGTCTAAGACCCCGTTCTCACTCACTTTGAAAGTGGTCTTAGTTAGACCGCTCCAGAGGAACGGGTCTTGAGGAACGGTTTGCGAGGGTTCACACTCCGAGCAGTTTTTTATGGCTCAAACCGCTCCACGAGTCAAAGTGGTCTTGTTGCTATGGCAGCTCAGGTCAGCGGGTAAATTTTTCGCGAATACTAAGCGTATGTACCGTACTACATGTTTCGCGCGAACGTCACTAGCTCACTTCCGTTCAAAGTGCGCTTCCGTTCACACTCGCACGTTAGAGCGCTCCAAACCGCTCTTAATAAGACCCGCTCCTCAAGACCACCTCCGAGGTGGTCTTCTGGAGCGGTCCAGAAGTCCACTTCCTGGACCACTTTGACCGTTCTCACTCACCTAAGAACCGCTCCTGAGGAACGGGTCTTAGTTAGACCGCTCCAACGAAGTGAATGAGAACGGGGTCTAAGGCTATTAAAAGCATTATGATAAATACATGTACTGTACATGAATGGGGGCATGTCGGCCAACATATCTGTGGCATATCATTAAACATTAAAGCACCTCAGAACTTACACATACCGGTACATGTACATGTACGGTACACATACATGTACATGTGTATGAAACTTTTGGTGACCCTGGCCCGTTGAATTTACATAAAGATATGAATAATAACTATTAAAGTCTCGATGTTTGTGCAGGCATGTTAGATTTCTAACCCTGACTCAAAGCGACCGGCCTTTTAAAAAATAATACGAAACCAAGACTGAAACACCTATTGAGTTCCACAGCACTAATCTTAATGGCTTATTGCATAATTCCAACCTCCTTGTTTCCTTCACTCTTGCAAATTGCTCCCGAAAGTAAGAATTGTTTCCATCCAAGGGTATACATGTACATGTACCCAGGTCCCAAGGAAACTGATTAGTTGTTTATCAAAGGATCAAAGAGACTGGACATATATACATGTACATGTACAATGCACAGTCATTGTAATAGATCACTGGGCATGACCAGACTTGTCGGACAAATCCCGGGATTCCCCCATTACCAAAGCACGCTATATATCCTATGCATGCACATGTTCATGTTGTATGTACAAATGTTGGACAGTGTACATTGTAGGATAGTCTAGTTTGCAGACACAAACCTTGCAAGTTGTGCGTGCCAGAGTGTCTAAATTGTGAGACTACGCCTTTGAAGGCTACATGTACGCCTGTACTAAACATTGTAGCTCCTCAAAGTCAAAGACTTGAGTTAGGCTCAGGTCAAGACTTTATGGAATTGTGCTGAAGCGTGATATTACAGTCTGTGCTTGCAGACTGTCCATGGTCTTTCAAAGTTTCTATCGTAATTACTTCTGAAGCCATAACAATTAACATAACAAAGAGCAGCGGTTCTGGTTTCATTGTGGCTTTTGAACTAGAGAAATACAGAGATGCCACCCTCTAGACACAAAACAGACGGGCTATCTTTAAAAAAATATTTTAAAAAATTAAAAATTAAAAAAAAAAATCAGATTTTCACACAAATATCAAATTTTCATGAAAAGAATGTGACATTTTACCACAGCATATCATATTCATGTACATGTACATGTGCATGAACATACATGTAGCTATTACTGCCTTGTTTGCAGCTGTCAACAAAATACAATCAACTTGGGTGGGATCAATGATTTATATTATCAAATATCAATAGATCAATATTTCTGTTTTAGAAGCATGCAGTTTAGTCAGCTCGTTTTCCTAGAAATTTGTTGATGCAATACATGACCGATGAATCAGGAAGGACTGACAGAGTGTTTGTTAATGTCTACTGTCTAACTGAAGTTACATGTATTGCCTATTGATGCATGTAAAGGTCACATGACTAACAGCATCGCATGACCCATTCATTTCAAGGCTGATTACGCCACCACCGATGTATTGCCGTTTGGTCTAAAACCGGCTTTTCTATTCCCATATACAGTAGTCTACACCCAGCCGTCTACTATCCACATGGTCTAATAATCATTTTGTCCACTTATCATTTGGTCTCATGGCTGGGTGTAGAGACCGTATGGGAATAGACTAATTGGGTAGTAGACGCACTGGTTGTAGACCAAACGGCAATTCACCCCACCACTAATGCAGTCTCATTCAAATCAATATTGCATTGGTTTCTCCATGCATTCCCTAGAAAATGTACATTTAATTTTATTACAGTCATGTACTGTACATCATGCACTGTACATGTACATTGTACACTGTACATGTACTGTATCATAATATTTCATTTGACATGATCAAGAAAATACAAAAAAAGATGAGCTTATATTATTCCCAAAGAGATATCTCTTTGATATACCATACCATACATGTACAGGGTGTACATGTACATTAATATTAATAAAGCATACCTTAATCACTCTCAAATGACTGAATGTACAGTATTACTATAAGCATTTTGAGAGCAACAATGAACAGATTTGTTTTTAAAAAAATTATTAAAAAAAAACTGTACAAGGCCCCCATGACATTTCACAAAAATACATACGGTACATGTATGTACTGAATGTGCTAGGATATACACAACATGTATATGTATGTACACTGTACATGTATTAGCCCCAGAAAAGTTTACATGTATATCCATCCGACTCTCAAGCATTAGGAATTATAGATGACTTGGCATTTGGTGATGGATCCTATTCCTTATAATTACATCATCATTAGAAATTCATTACATAATTGTAAATTTGCAACTATTCAAAATCCTTAATAATAAATTTAAAAAATAGAACTTTGTTTTAGGCCTACCTACAGTACATGTAGTACTTACAGTTGTACCTGCACGCGTTAAGTCTGTACTAGTTAGCACCAAGGCATCCTTCTTCATTTAGGAATCTAGAGCAAAGATTACTGACCAACGAATGCAGAGATGGCAGCTAAATACCTTGAAGTCAGTCAACAAATCTTATGTAACCCCTCTCTTTTCAAGAAAATGAATATCAAAGATTCGGTTTTCTCGTCTATAAATACCCACACAATCTCCTGATCGGGGTACATGTACGTCAGTCTTTGGAAGTACAGTATATCAAAGTCCTTGGAATATCAAACTCTTTTGCACATGCATGTATTCTACTTTAAGAAACAAATCTCTGACGGGTTTAAATCAACATGCTTATCATTAATTGACGAGTGGCTCCGACCGCTGCTACTTTTTAAGTGGATGTATTTATACGGAATAAACAAGGTATGACGACACAAGGAGTCAGTGGATAAATAAACCCGAAAAAATTCAACTTTTCCATCCATCATCATCGTCATACACAACATATTTGAAAAAAGAGAAGAAATGGAAACATTAAAAAAAATTGCACCATTTATAACAATATTTACAAGGTTTACGAGGTTTACATGAGCGCTATTTTTAGCACAGACACAAATGCAGGGGTAACAATACAACAATAGGTATGATGACTGTTGTGTGATTCAGTGGCATCAACACAATAAGTACCAGGTAACCTACCTGTACATCAATCGGGTGAGTGAAAAAGAAGAATGCTTCTCGAGTACTCTTCGCCAAATCATCATATTTTGTCAAGGTAATGATTTTATTTTTCCATTTGATCTACAAGTTCTGCACAGTCATCCTAATTATGAGTGATCTCCCCCCCAAAAAGATTCTGTGACCCTTACACCTCGTAAGGTTTCCGGTTTTCCCTAATGTTTTCTTTCCTATTTATGTTGTTTCTATTTTTACCATTTGTATAAAACTGCCATTTTTCCTGTAAATACTCCTATTGTCAGTTCTTAAATTTGTATTTTCTTTCTTTATGCAGGACCATTACAATGTATGTAAAACAGCCTGCGAGCTGATAAATGCTATCCTGTTAAAAGATGTTTTACTTTTAACAATAAAATCAAAATAAAAAAAATATTACAACTGTCTCCGAAAGTGTGTGGGAGATTTAAGGGCGCAGTGGGCCCATAAGCAGCCATTATCTTCCCATCCCCCCTTAAAACCTCATCTGTCATACTTTTTTTGTACATGTAAGCAAACGGAAACTGCCTTTGTTTAACTTGGAGGGCCACGATTGTTTAACATCATTCATCTTTCTTTTAGCTTGTTTGAGAATTTTTAGAATATTGCCCCCTAAAAGAATCCTGGATCCACACCATTCTGAGTAATTTGATTACGGGCCAGCTGTTTCATGGGGGATAGTTAGCATGTGCCCCCCCCCTCTTTTACAACCCCAATTTTGCATACCCTAAGTACACAAAAAAATCCCCCCGTTTGTGTTCCTCTTCCCCCTTTCACATTTCAAACCCAAGAGACACCTGAGACAAATGACATTTTCAGCTTGCTTGTGAATTTTTTGTTAACCTTGGCCCACCCTCCCACCTTTAAGGGTACCTAATGTACATGTACATCCGGCCTTGTGGATTTGTATCAATAAACTTGAATTTATACTTGAACTTATAGTTAGACTTAGAGGAACTTCCTAATCCCACACCACTACCAGGATCTGAAATGAATATAAACATTATAAGGGACAGGGTACATACATGTACATGTAACTAGAACAAACTACCATGACAAATTCAATTCTTTCTAAAAAGTTCACAAAGATCCTGGATGTACATATCCTGTATGTACAAATCACAAACACACACACACACACACACCAACAAAAATGCTTGTTTTCCTGGATTCAAGACAGATGCTTTTTAGAGGTCATGCTTTTTGCCCAATGTTCTAATTTTAGAAAGTGAGGGAAGTCTCTCCTAAAACCATGTACGGTACATGTACAGTAGTTCCCTTCCTGCAGATCACCTCCCTGCTTCCTGCTACATGTACAGTACAGTAGGTGAAAGGTCGTTTATGAGAGTTGGCCTGCTGAAAAACTGAAACCCAAGTCATAAAGTCGTATAATCCACAGTAATTGTGCCTTTTAAGTTTCAATCCCATACTCTACATTGGCAGTACATATATCTGTCTATGACTACAATGTACTCTCCTCTTGATATATTTACATGTATGTAGCTACATGTATGGAAAACATATTTTAAAAGCATAAGTTGTGTTTAAAAACATGTTTTGTTTTTTCTCAACATGTATTGGAAAATGGACACAAAATTACGAGGAAGCAGAAGCACTTCACGAAAATTCACAGGATAGCTGGTATCTAGTACAGAAACTAACATTTATTTACATGTACCTTTGTCAAGGCCCCTAAAATAGCCAGTAAAAGTTTGATAACATTTTCAGGCAAGTAATAGGAAATTGGTAACTTATTTAACAATGTAGTGATAATTATAACATCATAAGTAAATGAATATCAAATTACATACATGCCAGCTTTCTACATTAAACAATATGAATCTCTCCAAGCACAATTAGAAAAACAGGGTGTTAAATGCTTTTATGTAGAAGTTTCCAGAAGAAATAGGAGAATCTAGAAATCATGACAATGTCAATAGGCATTTCCACCAAGTGACTACAGTCAAACCTGCTTTAGTGACCACCTGTCTACAAAGACCAACTGTCTACAAGGACCACATTTTTTGTTTCCCTTGAAAATGGTTTCTCATTGAAACATGTACTAAAGGAACCTGTCTACAAAGACCACCTGTCTACAAAGACCACTTTTTGTGTTTCCCTTGGGCGGTCGCTATACACAGGTTTGACTGTACAATGTAGTTTAATCCATGTACATACATGTACCTGCAATTTAAGTTAAAAACCCCATTCCCTCAATACTGAGGCAATCAATGTCACCTATTTCAAAATGTTTGAATTGCAACACTGACTTTTACCAATATATACATGTACGAACATGTGATTCATATTTTAACTCTATGACTCAACATCATATTAGGCCTGCATGTATAGATATTCACATAGCCTACAAGGTACAGAAAAACATGAGAACCTTTTTCCCTAATCAAATCCTTGCCCACATGTACAATATAGGCATTTTGATTTCAATCTGCTAGATATTTTCCACACCTAATGTACTTATTATTCTTCTTATCCACATTTATGTATGTTTATGTACATGTACAGGTACGTGAATGGTATGTGCAACTTTTACCTTTAATAGCCCTATTTATGATTTGATTGCATGTGCGTTATTTATATCCACTATAACTGCACTGAAGCATGATGTTGATAATCACCACCAACCCCTGTATTAGTCATCAGGTGACTGGTCACCTGACTTTCAGCTCCAACGCACATCATGTATACACAACTACTTGTACATGTATACTAGGAGGACGCTGTACCGGTGTATGACAAATACGCACATGTACATGAACTCTGTACTGTACTCTACACATGTATGCAGGTTCTTCTTAATACATAAGGAACTAAATATAGCTCGAAAGTTACAACATGGACACAGATTTACTGGTACAGTACCTGTCTAGATAATATATACCAGCAAAATTGTACTCATCTTGTAATAATGTGTACATGTATATATTCCACCTTCTACATACATTGTGTAGGCTCCTATACTGTACATGTATATTTGGTAATTCATTTCTGCTACATGTTAAAGTTGCAGCAGTTGGAATTTCAAAGGAACAGTGTGTACACACAGGATGGATTAAATTCCCAGAGATTCATTTTGGGTACTACTTCTGAAAACACATCATGAAAACTGAGTCCAAAATGTCATGGGAAGGAAATTTTTTCTGTATTTCATCCTATCATTAAGATAATACCTGTGGCTGTGATTCAGAGTTCGTTGTAAACCGTCCACAGTAAGAATAGACTTACCGGTACATGTGAAATATCGGTTATTCTTGATGGATGAGAATTTGACATTACCGGTAATTTTTCCCTGGAGTCCCCTGGCTATAAATACTGATGATTTTTAAATACTCCAGGAACGTATCATCGCACATTCCAACATGCTACAATGTACAGTGTATGAAACACATTGCCATACATGTATCTTTAGGCCATTTTTTAAATTTAATTGTGGAATATTCACCAAATGTTATGCAACTTTTCTTCTGGTCACATGACAGTGATGACATCATCATATGGAGGGTATATTATGTACATGTACATGTACATGTTGTGGTTGTATGCATTATGACATCATTCACATGGCCACACCTTACAAATATATATATTTAGTAGCACTTGCATGAAACTTGTTGCATGGATGATGGAATACCAAAATGTAGTTTGCAATGTGCAGAATCATAACTGGATCAGCTGACGAGGGTAATACCTGGTCGGTTATACATGTATATGCACATTGCAATCGGTAAAGCATTTTATAAAAAGAAACAGTTAAAAATAACCCTATAATTAGTTTATTACTATCATTATTATTATTAGCAGTAGTAGTAGTATTACTAAGTAGTAGTATTACTTAGTAGTAGTATTACTTAGTAGTAGTATTACTTAGTAGTAGTATTACTTAGTAGTAGTATTACTTAGTAGTAGTATTACTTAGTAGTAGTAGTATTACTTACAGTAGTAGTAGTAGTATTACTTAATAGTAGTAGTATTACTTTAATAGTAGTAGTATTACTTACATGTACATATAGTAGTAGTAGTAGTGTTACTTAGTAGTAGTATTATTTAGTAATAGTATTGCTTAGTAGTAGTATTTATCAATGTAAAACTAATAGGGCCTACCTTGTCTGAGAGAGATGGTGTACATAGGACAGTAGGTGGAACACGCATCAATTGCGGCATGACTGACACCATGTTGTGATATTCCAAAGGATAAAAGTCTTTGACTAATTACAATGTACCGGTAGGTCAGATTTAAAGCAGTTCAAGTCAAAAAGTCCCCTAAGCATACATTGTAGAAAATGTACAGCCTCGAAATCGTCAAATAGAAATTTAATAAACACACAATGTGCTGCCGAGCTGAAAATATGCCCTTGCAATTTTTCACAAACTTTTGGAGAAATCCAATTTCCTTTGATTGATCTAATGCTAATGCTTGATGCAAATGAAAATTGAGGGCATTTGTAGTTTGTATTTATCTTCAAACCATGCAACTTTCCCAGACAAAATTCTATTGCGGTAGACAAAATTCTATTGCGGTAAACAAATCCCACCCCATGACTTGTGATGACATCACAATGCTATCACAATGCTATCACAATGGCCTAACTATAACATCACAAAATCACAATACAAAGAACAAACAAACATTCCGTTATACTATTTAGCTTATAATGATAATATCCAAAGCAAAAAATGTGTGCAAAGTGAACTTTGGACTCCAGTTGTGACGCTCCAACTCAAGGACTACAATGGGCCCTGTGATTGATTATGTACGCACAGCTTGTGTGACGTAAGTTGGAACCTGGATACAGCTAATATTTGGGTGTTAAGATTATATTGCTATGGTAAAGCTTCAGTAAAAGATAAAAGACCTTAACCTTGTCTTTATTTCACAAATATTTGTTATGGATACTGGAGAATATTTAAAACTGATGACAAATGAAGCTATAAATGTCCCTTCCGGCAAATTCCGACGACAAAAAAAAAGAAACAAACATTTGTGTACAACGAGTGATTTGGGTTTTTCGATCTCTCTCTAAGAATAAACAAAGTTTGAGAGGAAGTACATTTATTAAACATTACAGATAGTTTGTATGCCCTAAATATGTACATGTCAGGTATGGTGTGCAGGTATGATGTACAGTCAAACCTGGTTTAGCACCCACCTGTCTACAAAGACCACATTTTTTGTTTCCCTTGAAAATGGTTTCTCATTGAAACATGCACATGTACTATTAAAAGGAACCTGTCTACAAAGACCACTTTTCTTGTCTCCCTTGGGTGGTCTTTATAGACAGGTTTCACTGTACATCTACCAGTGTACATGTACGTACCAGTATATTCTTTTTGTGGGAGCTCTTTTAGGATTTGGTGTTGTATGAGAGCAATTTTCTCATAGTGATGTTTAAAAAATATTATGTTACTTATTATTATATTTTTTTCACCAGAGCTCATTTGGAGCTTTCAAGAGACAAATTGCTCACAGCTCCTGAGTATTTTGTTTTGCTATATAATGTTACATGTATACTGTATACAGTATGTATATATATATATATATATAGTCTCTTTCTTTTTTAGTAAAAGAAAAGGTTCCAGTACATAAACCATTGATAGATGGATGGACATAAAATGTACTGTACATGTACATGTATGATGTAGCTGACATGTACTGTACATGTACATACATTGTACATATACTGTACATGTACATGTATATCTGTACAGTTTATACATGTACATGTACATGTATATCTGTACAGTTTATACATGTACATGTACATGTATGTTACATGCACATGTACAGTTGTATGCTTCACACTTATACATGTACATCAATTGCTAAACCTGGCTATGATATGTTTCATTTACTTGTACAGTTAACAATTAAATTTGTCCTACATGTGTACCCTTTTGTAAAAAATTGATTTGTCCTGATTTTATGTTTTTTTAAGAATGTGACATATTAAAGCTTACATATAAAAGTATTCCACAAAGGCCCTAATTCAATCAGTCCACCTTTCATTCTTCAGGTACATGTATGGAGAAGAAAAAAAAAATCAAATCTACAAGGAGTATGAATAATTCAGTTGTTAGCGGTCTACAAATGTATGTTTACAATGCACATACATACTGTATCGAATGTGTTCAGTACCGGTACATGTAAATGTACGTTTGTAGGCCAGCTACGGGAATTACAGGAATTTCCGTATCCATGTTAGTGTAGGCATACATGTAGATGTAGAATGTACCCAGTACATGCAAGTTTGTGTAGGCCTACATGTACATGTACAGTGTGGGTTTTTACAAAAAAATCAAAGTTCTACAGCAGTACAGTTGTGCAGAACTTTTTGACCTATAAACTATAAAGTTATAAATACAAGTTTTCTGTCTGTAAAACTATTGACCATCTCTTTGTTGTCATCTTCCTGGATATACAGCCTACATGTACTGTATCATAACATACATGTACCGTAGATAAATTGAGCCAATACTATTAGCCATAAAGGTACAGATTACTTCTCTTTGTGATCAATGGGAACACATGTACATGTACACAGTATGTTTTTTTTTATTTTTTTAAAAACTTTTTCTTTCATTTTTACCCAAGATCTTCTGAAATATGTAGAGCTTCATATTTCTCTTGCCTCTCATGTATTTTGCTCACTACATGTTCAGTGTATAGTGTATAACAAAAAACAGGGATGGGTATATAATAATGATGTTTATATCTCAAATTGTGTTTCACCATTTTCAATTTTTTTTTTTTTTTTTTTTTACTGATCCAGCTATCATTTTTTTAAAGCCCCACTGCACTACTTGTAGCTACTTGCTCCCTCTATATAGAAAACAATGCCTAAGCGGTGCCTGTTGGTCCCCCATGATACTCTTTTTCTTATGTCAGTGACCACGCTGGGAGGTCTAATCCCTCCTGGCCAAACAAGTGCAGACGGGCTTTAAATGAGTCAATCCAAACTATTACGTCCTATTATGTGACGTTTTATGATAAACATGTCACCAACTAATACCGTACAATACATGTAGTCTACTTTACTTTTAAAGGAAAATCCATCCTCAAAGTTTTAGAGAATCTCTCATAACATGCTACCCACACTATTTTGTTATTAATTAGTGTCCCAAGGGAGAAGGTGCTTTCATAGGAAAAACCAGGTATTTATGATATTTTTGTACATGACAAACAGGAGAGTTGCAGTGAATAGATCACAATCCAGTGACCAAATTGCCCATTTGGAATTTGCATACCGGTAGCTTTAGTGATCTCATATTTCAAACACTTGCAACTTTTTAAAAATATATTGGTCTGATTTATTTTTCTGTTTCACTTATTTTTCTGCTTTCGACGTACAAATTCAATTATTACAAGGGTTACATTTGAGATACCGGTACTGTACACATGTACATGTACATTAGGCTTGGATGCATGATTGATCTTTGTGATAATTAATTAATTACCAGAACCAACATTACATGGACACTCTGGCGCCAGGTGTAAACCACATAATGTACATGTACACATGTACATGTAGCCTTAATGTAGGTGCAGTATTTATTTAATGGATTGACATTACACATCACTCAATTATGTGGCCCATCTCAAGTTGTTTTCCTTTTTTTTTTGCGGGGTGGGGGCAATCACATATTCCTAAAATGACACTCGATCAAACAAGTGGATGTACTGTACATGTACAGATGTACAAGTAAGTATGTGACTATGTGGGGAAATATATTTTCAAAATTATTTCTTTAATGCTATGATTCACCCATAGGAGCAACAAAATTCAGCAATCTACATATATTTGCAGAAGGTTAACTCATTCAATTGCAGGGTAGGGAGGGGGGGGGGGTATTAATTTTGCATTTTGTTAATAAATGCTTATAACGCTTAACAGCTCACTCAGACGGCTTTTATCGTCGATTTTTGAAAAATCGTTATTGTTATTTAACTAGGCCAATATGTTGACACAAAGTTAAGTGTATCGACCCACATGTACATGTACATGTAGGTCGATGTTACCCATGCATGCAAGGTAACATCCGTAATCAAAGAATGTTTCATTTACAGGATTAAATGTTCCCTGGGGTATACCGTACAAGTACGAGCCTGGCAAAATATTAAGTTATGGTAGCCTTAAAGATCTACCACATTTAATCTCTTTTACATTGTTTTTTCTGAATTTCTTTGACGGCAAGTTGGAAACTGGTTACAACATTTTGTATGTAACATAGTAATGGGGCCTAAAGCTAAGCCGGTTGTGGGCATATACCGGTTTTAATCATAATGCAGTTTTAAAGTCAAGACAAATTACATACATGGACCGGTATTATGTATATGATGTAGAACAAAGAATTAAATAGACTAAAATAAGGAAGAAAGGAATAAAATGAGGACAAAAGATAAAAGGCAACAAAAATGAAGAGACAAGAGTGCACAATAATAGGGAAATGATGATACATGTACATGTACAGTAGGCCTACTACTACTACAGTACAAGAAGAAAAGATTCTGTCTGTCTTTCAGTCTCTCTCTTTCTCTCTCTCTCTCTCTCTCTGTCTCTCTCTACACTGTAGCTCTTGCTTCCCCTTCCCCTTTCTCTTTCTTTCTCTTTCTCCCATTACTAACACATCCATCTGTACATGAAAACATGTTTCATGACTACATGTACAGTCCATGTACATGTACATTGTAGATCTATGCTGAGCGAGGTCAACTGCCCAAGGTCAGCCATTATTTTGTCGTCTGAAAGTGAAAGCGCTTTCTAGTATTCGGATGAATCTACATCTGCCTCCACTAACCGCCTCTTTACAGAGACTGAAGTGTGGTGTATAGGATAGTGTGGGGAGTTACGCAATGCAGTTGGCGTGTGATTGCCGATCTCATCGCACGCCGTAGCTTCGGAAAACCGGACATATTAGCTGAAGGTAATTCCTAGTAATATTTCAAAGTCTTACATTGATTTTCGATGCTATTTTTATAGTACCGTGATATGAAAATTGGATCCATTTCTTTTCATATGGT
Organism: Mesocentrotus franciscanus; assembly: GCA_037976565.1. Classification (NCBI taxonomy): domain Eukaryota; kingdom Metazoa; phylum Echinodermata; class Echinoidea; order Camarodonta; family Strongylocentrotidae; genus Mesocentrotus; species Mesocentrotus franciscanus. Next base: position 17,729,844 of record CP137671.1, on the reverse strand, counting down.
AATTTTCTGAATCAAAGCACTCGGTCTAGATAAAGACAAAACAGGAACAAACTCTTTCGCCATTTCATGGTGGAATTTGCTACTGTAGTTAACCCTCCCCTCCTCCCCCCCCCTCCATTGTGCGTGCAGCAATGGTTACCATCTGTTTACATATGGGGAAGGTTGACAAATGCTAGTTTTATTAAAGAACTCCCCATACAAGACAGTTCCTGTCTAATGTCTTAATGAAGACTAGGATCTACATCTACTGTACATGCTAATCTACATGTACATGTATGATGGCAAGATCAGAACACATGCATTAGAAAACTCCCAACGCTGAACAGGCAACAGCAGCGCAGCGTTCAGTCTTTGAACTCAGAGTCAGACAGTCAGATTGAATTGAACGGGAAAATCTGTAGTGGTTTTCTCAAAAGTCAAAACAATGTTATCTTTAAAAATAATAGTGGATCTAATAAATTGTCATAACAAATCATTAGTTATTGTCTGCACAAGTTCAAAGTGAGCTGCGTCAACATTAATTTAAAAGAGATACACCTGTATCTGCATTTATAACTAGAACTTTTCCTTAACATGAATATTAATTATGATAAACTAGGTCTACAGGTAGTAAAACTAAAACTAAAAAAAAGACGACATTGACATTGTTTTTAGAATGATACGACCCCATACTGTTCATTGTTTGCAATGGGAAATCCTGAGTGAAGAATAATAATAATACAGAGAATGTAGAAAGAAAACCAAGAATTTTAATGACAAAACTGAGCAAGAGCCAAGCCCAAGGCGAGAGTCTGGCAAAGAAAAAAAAGCCCAAGACCAAACTAGTTGTGGTTGTGACTCAAATCTCAATCAAGGCCCTTTCTTTGAATGGCTGTGGCTTTGCCTTTGCCCTCAACAAGTTCAGGGCCTGGCGTGGTGACAATTTTAAGCTTTTTAATTTATCAAACATACCTTTGCTTTTTCACAGTCCTTGGAGTCGCCAAAAACTTGTACCCACACAGGAGCCGAGGTTGACGAGTCAGCACAAACATCCGTGTCGCCGGAGTCCGACGGGAGTATACACCCCGAATCTCCGCACCGGCTCCCATCGGGTTCTCCGCAAAGGACACGCACGCCGAACACATCCTGGATATGCAAGAGCTTCTTTGCAACATCATCGCGCTTCTCGGCAGAAACGACAAATTCGGAGCTCATCTTACCATGTTTCTGCTGATAAACAGCAGATAATTGTCCTTAATTCATCAAAGACAAAAGGAATCTGCCTACATGTTGCTAAGCTAAGCGTGCGAACATTCAGATACTCGTACATATGTACATATGTGCGAGATCGATCGAGACGTTATTTATCATCCGTACGATTTGGACTGAGATTTTTTATATCGAAACTGATCAAAAGAGGGCGGCAATGCTGTTTTGAAGAAGAGATTTAACAATCCAACAGAATAAACCGCAGAAAATAATGTTGTTCCCAGCCTAACTTTGCCATTCTCTGGATGTATTTGGTCCAGTCCTGCGGCGTATCTAGGGAGGGGAAGAGGGAGGGAGGGGGGCAGATGAATGCACAATAGAAAAAGAGAGGAAACAAAGGAAGAAAATAGTGGTTCTTAAGGTCTCGAGGCTTAACTTTAGAATACCCCACCAATAGGGTTAATGTACATGAACATCCATCACCTAGAGTTAGAGTTAAGGTTAGATTTAGGGTTAGGATTAGGGGGCGGCGGAGCGACATCCAAAGTGGGGGGGGGGCCAAAAAGGTCACTTTCTGAAGAAGAAAAAAGGGCACCTACAAAGGAAAATCTCAAAGCAAATATATACAATTTTCTTAGACATTGGTATAAACCCCTACATTGTGATTACATTACCAGGGATGATTTCATTATTTGTTTCTCTTTATAAATCATACAAGATATTGCTTAAGCATCATACTTTGCAGTTGGGTGTGATGGTCTGAATATTCTTATGCGAGCGAGCGAAGCAAGCGAGGAACATCTTTAAGATTTGTGAGGTCGCAGTGCGAAAAATTACATCTTATAAAGAGGAAAGAATCCAATCCTGATGGGGTTATATGCACATTCCCATGAAAAGACTGAAAAGACCTAATTTGATAAGTAACATAATTATATCATCTATAAATGCGAGCGACCGTAGCGAGCGAACTTTGGTGGAAATTGGTCTTAGTCGCTTTGAATTAGGGGCACGTGTAATGATGCGAGGAAAAGGGGACACTTATCGAAAGGGATAGAGACACTTATTCAAAAATAAAAGGAGCACGTGTCAAAGTACAAAGGGTAATTATCAGAGGTGAAAATGGGGCACATCTCACACCTGAAAAGAGGCACCCACCAGAGATGAAAATAGGCTTTTATGAGAATGGCAAATGGGCATTTGTCGACGGAAAAGGGGCACCCAATCAGATTTTGATAGGGGCTTTTATCATAGGTGAAAAGGGGCAATTATAAAAAGGGGATAGGTCCCTTATTAGAAGGAAAAGAGTCACGTATCATTGTTAAAGGGAAATTTTCAGAGGTAAAAAGGGGCACTTATCGCACCTAAAAAGGGGCACTGACCAGATATGAAAACGGGCACTTATCAGAATAAAAAATGGGCACTTATAATAAAGGACAATGTGCATTTATGGAAAGAAAAGGGGCCCCGATTAGATTTTAAAGGGGCATTTATCAAAGGCGAAAGGGGCTTTTATGAGAAGGGGGAAGTGGCTCTTATAAGAAGGAAAAAGAGCATTCATTAGAAAGGAAAATGATACGTGTCAAAATAAAAGGGGCATTTATTAGAGTTGAAAAGGGGCACTCATCAGAGATGAAAAGAGCACTTATCAGGTGGGGAAGGGGCACTTGTCAAAGTAAAACGAGCATCTCTCAGATTTGAATGGATGCAATTATCGGAAGTGAAGGGGGAACTTATCTGTAGTGAAAAAGAGAAACTTCTCGTTCCAGAAAAGGGTCATTTACCAGAGATGAAAATGGGCACTTACTAGAGCTTAAAAAGGGCACTTATGAGAATGGAATATGGACAGTTATTGCAAAGGAAAATGGGAACTTGTCAAAGGAAAAGGGGCACGTTCTAAAATAAAAGGGGCACTTATCAGAGATGAAAAGGGGAAGGGGCACTTTTAAAAAGTAATGGGGGCACTAGTCAAAGTAAAGAGGCACTTTTCCTATGTAAAAAGGGGCACTTTTCCTATGTAAAAAGGGGCACTTTGGGGGTTCTTGAAAAAGTGGGTGCACTGTACCCTGCCCCGGAGCGCCGCCTCGGGTTAGTGTTACCTAACACTCTTAAGTCTTCAGATTTAGTTTAGAGTGTTTGTTACATAACAAAAGTTTGGTCAATTTTTGTGGTGGGGTATTCTAAAGTCGCGCCCGCCTCGATCCAATGTAAAAGGCGTAACAAAAAGTATTTTCCTAAGTTCTAAATGTGAATTATTTCTAAAGTTCGGGCTTCATAATGCATATTTACAAATGATTCGTTGCTCCAAGAGCTCTTTATTTCGGTTTAAAATTTGTCAAATTTCTAACCCTACTAATTTCCAAATTTATCGCATACAAAGTTTCCAACGGGTCTTGTTATATTTGCCCCCCCCCCAAAAAAAAAAAAGAGAATGTGCTTTTAAATTGGACTTTTAAAGATTTTGTGATGTCATTTTAGTCTACGCAAACAGTCATTGTTTAAGAATGACGTGTTTATAAATTTTTTTTTAAAAGCATCAACTACATGTACTATATAGATATATATGGATTGGGTAATTTTGTCTCAGATTCTGAAACAAAATCCTGGATTTAGCTCATGCTGCAATCATAATTATAAACCTTTAGGTCAGTAAGAAACCCCATGACTTTTACAAGCCGATCGCCTGTCTGATTATCAAGATATTTATGATTGGAAATCGAAATCAAATTTTGCGTTTTCCTGACGATTTTCATAACACTACCGTCTATTAGGGAAAATGAGTATGGTAAAACCGGTCACTCAAAGATTTTTTACTTTTTTGAGGCACTTCATGATCATTACACCATATCACAAACATTGATAACACGTAGGGCCATGCATCTCAGATTTAACATTGTTAAACGATGCCTTAAATCGATCCTTTTTTTTAACACTCATTGTTTATTTGAAGCTTGTTTATTGTTTGTTAGGGTTTCAACTTCAGGTTAACTATCGAAAGTAAAACAAGGCCAAAAAAAAAAAAACCCATGAGGATCATATTGGAATAATCATCAGTTTTTTTTTAACGAAAAAAAAAAAGCAAAAATGGACTCTTAAAGGCCTAAGAGATAGAGAGAGAGAGAGAGAGAGAGAGAGGGGAGAGAATTTGCTTAGTATTACATGTATAATAAACCCTCACTAGGCTCACTTTACCCTTTGCAAAAAGTAGGAATCTCATTTCATTTTCGAATTAACGAACCCATTTCGGAAATGATACTGAAAACACATTCGATTAAAGTGGCTGACAATGTAATTCTGATCAGTGCTGGACAGGGGTGTCGATTTGTATCCGTGGTGGGGGATGATAGGTGCCAAAATTTTTCGGCAATGGATCAAAGCAACCAAGAGGTAGAAGCGTGTGGCAGGTTGCACCCCTCCCTTCCAAGTTATTAACTTTTTCAAGTCACCCTCAATAAAGATAACATTTCAGAGAATATAAGAGTGGTAATAAAATTAATAACATGCTAAATGTTAGTCCTGACTCTTGCCTGCAGTGTAGGCCTACCAGACTGATATCATCTATTTTTAAACGAAATTTAGACATTACCCCAAAAAATCCAATGGTGAGGGATATCAACTTGTGAAAGTATTATGTTACCAGTGGGCAAATGCATTAATAAGCAACCAGGAAAGGTTCATGTAGACAGAAAATTCTTTATTTCCTGGTGATAGAAACATACATTTTATGAATATTGATGTCTCCAAACAACATTCATCGTGAAAACCCATTCCAATATTCTGTGTAAGGAGATCTAAAAAACATAGTTCTCATTAGTAAATGAAAAACATATTGCTTTTGGTTCTTCATTTGACTCTCTTCCTTCTTTAATTAAACCAACTGAATCCTCTCTGCGGGAAACTCAATTCAATGAAACAGAATATCACTGATGCAAAATTTGGTTCTCAAAATGACAGAAAATTTCCACTCCTGATCTCATACAAACTGTCTGTTTCTTAAAAACATAATATAAAACTTACGTTCCAACTACCAAACAACAAACTTCCATTATCTCCTTCTTCACCCAGATATACTTATCATACCAGATACGCTCTAAAATATAAGCATAATATTCCCTAAGGCCCTGACCAGAGCACTATTTTTTTCCCAAAACTATAACCAGTCTTAGAAGGTGCATTATTATTGGAAGGGTGTTATAAACAAGAAGTCCCAAATTTAATTCAATCTTTTTTGTTTCTTGTTTTTCTTTTCACTTTCCTTTTAATCCCAGTCAATAATGTGGCATTGATTATTTAATCGTTTTTAATTAGTTTTGAAGAACTCCTAGGTGAAAGAAATCATAACTATTCTTGAATATTATTACTTGTTTTAGAACATGTTGGGCCTGTCTCACATTGCCTTCCATCATTCCATGGCAATTTTCCATGTTTCTTTCAGCTTATTTCTCACTTCTTTTCCATCCACTCAACTAATTCCTGATCATGCATTAACCTCATACCTACCATCACCCATGCCTAAGCTTTTTAGGGAGGGGATCCTGTAAAGTAATTTTGACATTGTAAGAAATAAACATGAGCAATATTTCATTGTAGGTTACTTTAAAGTCAACCTCTTTTTCATCGCCCATTCACATCAGTTCCCTGAAGGAAATGCTGGAATATATATGTCCCTCTTTCTCTTGTCTTTCTTCCTTTTCTCTTCCCCTTCCTTTTTTCTTCTGCCCGTTTCTTCCCCTTTTCCCTTTTTCCCAGGTAGCAAGCCCATATGGGGCCCATATGGGGATGATCTGGGTCACTTGTGCCATCTGGGCTATTAAATGGAACCCATATATGTATCCCATATGGGGCCAATATTTAGTAACCCATATGGGATCTATCTGGGCCAGCCCTTATGGGATCCAGATGGGAATGAGCTGGGCGTACACATATGGGTAGAATATGAATATGCCCATGTGGGTAACACATGGGGAAAATCTGGGTTAACCCACATGGGATATATCTGGGTTAACCAATATGGGTACCAGATGGGATTAAGCTGGGCATACCCATTTGGGCCCAGTTTGGTATGGGTCCCATCTGGGTCCCATCTGTCTTATATGGGTTTCTTCTTGGGTGCAGATGCCTTAGGGCCCCAGATGGTTTTCCATATGGGGCCCATGTTTCAGAGAATATGGGACCCATGTGGGTCCCACATGGGCTTGCTACCTGGGTTATTATCCTCTCTGTCTCTCATTATCTCTCTCTCCCCCTCTCTACTTCTTTTTTGCACTTTTGCGCTTCGCGCTTAACATTTAGCTCGTTGCTTTTTAACGCTGCGGCTTTGCATTTGGCGCACTGCATTTCTATGATGCTGTTGATTGAATAAATTGAATAAATTCATCAATTCCTGATGAAGCCGTATGAGCGAGAATTCAATTTATTCTTGTCTCATATACGGTTGTCTCATTTACTTCGTTTTCTATTTATATATGTATGTATTATGAAAATGAGATAGCAAAATGTGTATATTGATGGTCATCTTGCGAGTAATAACTTAACTAAACTACTCTCATCGGGCTCTCATTGATTTTTCTCTTCATTTTTTTTTTGATGGTGAATTATTGGGGGGATGATTGCACAGGCCATCCCCCACCTGAAATATTGGGGATATATCCCCAACCCCCGGATCGACACCCATGGTGCTGGATTTGGAGAAGGGGATGGAGGGCACAACCAACCCTGCCGCCCCCCCCCCCCTGACACGCTCGCAAAGACTTGAGAAATCAAATGTGAATGGCAATTTCTCTGCCCCTTAGGAATCATGTTCGCTTAGGTAATATGTCATTGTAATGGTCGCTCATTTTAGAAGGTGATGTAGAAGGCTATTGAATTGCTTTTAATAGATTGATATTTCAAAGTTTGGATATATATATCCTGGCTTTAGCTCCGGTAATGGATAGGATAAAGTAGCGATTTTTTTAAAGCTGTAATCAATCAAACATAAATCGGAAAATCTCCGATCTCCTTATATGAACAGTTCGGATAATTTGTCTTGTCCTGAGACTTACAAAAACTTTTTTTTTCTTGGTTGTTGATGGAATGATGGAAACGTAGTAAAAGTAAAAACAGATTATATCCACGGCTCATATTCTATACTGATCATTCGCTGTTGATAACAAATAAATGTATATAGAAATTCATGCAATCCTTAGTATTTAACAGTGGCGGGGTCCTCAAATTTCCTGAAAACCCTCAAAAAAAAAAAAAAAAAAAATCGAAAAATACACGTAGAAAATGAATGCACATACCCTCAATATCCCCCCCCCCCAACAAAAACCCCTGGTATATAGATATAAAGGAGAGCTGTCCGCAAGTCTAATAAAAGAGGAACAAATATTTTGTGTTACAAGTTAAAAATTAATTACTTCAATAACCATACTCTGACTTTCCTCAAGCTTCCACCGATCTAATCCGTTTCTCTGATTTTTGAGATTCTATTATTCAAATCAAAACCAACGCGTAGGCCTGTTTTGGCAGCATCATTAATATTTACAATCATTAAAATTATTATGTTGAAATTGCAGCCCTTTTGACAAAATATTACTAGGCGTTGTGGCGTGCCCTGTAATCCAGCCAACAGTGGAAGTTACAAACTGATTCAGCCGAGGACGCAGGTTCGAAACTGAGTCACGTCTTTCGGATGGTGACGTTTAAAGGTCGGTCCCCAGACGTAAATAATCATATCTGATTGATACACGTCTGTAAAAACGCAATACACACACACACACACACACACAAAATATATCAAATACGGAATACAGCATGCCAAACTTTAGGAAGCTCAATCACAGTGTGGTAGCAATGGTCCGGCCATTGAATGGGCGCTGGTGCCGTGGGGGAGGAGGCATTGGTGATCACTTCAGAGAGGTGGCCATATTCTGAAATAGTTAATGAGTAAAACCTCTGGGAATGATGGGGATGGGCGTGGTTCGCTCTTATACACATCTACTATCTAGCCTAAGTCTTTCTTTTCTCCTTCGCCTATTTCATCCGCCAGAATAAACATTCACATTCGAAATCAAATTCAATCGTATATAGTGATTGGCCAATGATATTGATACGTCTTTATTTACACGATATGGACAAGGTGCCTTCGTGTCAAAATGTGATTGTCACATGACACTATTTCAGCCAATAGGATACTCGCTAACAAATATCCTATTTTATATAACATTACATGATATTAATCCTTTTTTTATTTTAACAATATACAAATTTACTGTCAACAAATATGATGATAGGAAATCGTCATCCGTTATGTCCATGTTGCCTAGATCGTTGCGCCCATTAATTATGGGCACATAATACAATATCATACGCAAATACAATCATTATAATATTCGTTCAAATGAAATGGTACACAATGATAAACATTAATAAGAAAAAAAAATAATCATTTTGCAAAATCATAGCGAGTCGAAGAGTCGTGTATGATACAAGTTTCCGTAACGTTAGGCTAACGATTTGGCAGCATTTTCGAGTCTTATATACACTGTGGAATTATGTTTCTTTTAGGGAAGTATAGTCTAAGGATGCTCAAAAGGATCAAAGAAAAGTGGCTGAACACCCTCTTTACTGGTCATCGATGGATAAGAGTTCATGGCAATGATACGCCCATTTTTTACTCGACATTAAATGATTTGGAGTGCCATGACAACGAGATTTATAGGCAGCGACACTCCCTATTTACTTGACATCAAGAACGAGTGTGATGGTAATGGGTTTTAGGAAACAGCACGCCCTCTCATGGACATCAATGGACGTGGGTATCATGGCAACGGGTTTATGTCAAAGACACACCTTCTTTGGTGAACATCAAGGGATGCGGGTGCCATGACAACCAGTTTCAGACAGCGACACACCCTCCTTCTTTACATCAAGGAAAGTGGTTTGTTGCTTGTTGGTTGGCCATGGTAGAGACATCATGAGATTCTGTAAAATTGAAAAAAGAAAAAAAAAAAGAAAAGTTATTCATATTCATATTTCTTTTCTTCTTTTTGTATCGGGTTTTTCTTAGTCTTCTTCTTCTGCTTTCTAATTTCTAATTCCCCCTTTAATTTCTGCTTATCCTCCTCCTCCTCCTCCTCCTCCTCCTCCACCACCGTTTTCACATTATTAACATATCAAGTTGGATATCATCTCAATTTTGGTCTACATCTACCTTTTAGAAATGGTTTATTGATAAATTTAATTTTAAAAAATCATTGCGGCAAAGCCAAATTGTGATGATTTTCCAAAGTAACCAATACAAAATTATAATCATTAATGATAGACTTCATAAAAAAGGTAATCAACATTGACAGACAATTATTACCTCAGTAAGTATACCTTAGTCACACAGATGCAGATGGGGTGGGAAGGGGGGGATACGGCGTATTCCTTTTGATTAATACCGAGAATGAGGTTTAGATACTGCAAAATAACGCAAGTCGTGCAATGCCTTTTCATTACAAGCTATGATTAGATTATGATGAGGCCTATGAAAACACCCTTGCATCAACTATATTATTCTATTCCTTATAAGGAAAGTCCGTGATGTCTGGAAACGACCGTATGGATTTTGATATTAGTTCAAGGTAATGTACATGGATGGAACGAAACAGGATATAAAAACAAACAAAGAGGCGTATAGGTACGAGGGTCACGGGGACACGTGTCCCCTATCGATTGGTGGAAAGACAGAAAGAAGAAAGGACAGCAGAAGATGATTGTATAGGACCCCCTAATCGCAGGTATTGTCCATTCAAATTTAATTCACTTAATAAGACCAGAGGCTCCCCCTCCTTCCATGATACAGTGCCGCCTCAATAGCCGGAGCAACGCTACGCCACTGAATACAGTGGTTGTGCTGTCAATTGGGGTCTACTATAACTAAAGTTTCTCAATTAGAATATTTCCTTAAAAATTCCAAATAAGCACAATTTATTCATCTATTCTTTATCTTCTTCATACATTCACCGCGAGGGGTCTAACATGTAAAGGGGTATACCCCCCCAAAAAAAAAACACACACCCGCACACACACACACACAACTACAGGGCGGTCAATTTTTGTGTAGTTAAGGTGCTTCAATAGGGTTTAAAAGGGGTCAGGAGTCGGTTGTGCCCCCTTCAATTTACCATGGCTTCTCCTGAAAACAAACCTTGCAATGTAGGTGTCTGTCTCTTTGTTCTCGACCCGTCCGAATCAGACGAACTCGGTTTTGGATCGACTTTGTTGTTTTTGCATCGGGATCGACGAAAGAGTTTTCGCAGTTTAGTCGGGTTCGAGAATCGTGGCAGCAGAACAACAACGGGGTCGAGAGAGTGATTAGCTAGTAGCAGTTTGTGTGACATGAGGTCGCTCCACAGCGTCGTCCTTACACCGATTCGCGTGTTCGTGATGAATAGCTGAAAAGGAAACAAAATAATATCATAAGCGGGGCGGGAAAAAAATTACTACTAGTAAAACGCTGTGGTGTAGCGTGGGTCAACTCATAGAAGGGGGTCTTGCAAGTGAACGACTATTATCTTCTTTTTTCCCCGCGGATTGATTAGGAGGGGTAGTCCCCTAGTGCTCTCGTAGCAATGCCCCTGAATCGGGTAATGCAGGTGTGGGGGGATCATTAACTGCTCCCTCATACATTACAACATAAAGGAAAACGAGAGAGAGAGAGAGAGAGAGAGAGAGAGAGAGAGAGAGAGAGAAAGATACATAGACAGAGAGAGAGAGAGAGAGAGAGAGAGCTATAGAGAGTGAAAGAGAGAGAGAGAGAGAGAGAGGGAGCTAGTGAGAGAAAGAGAGAGAGAGAGAGAGAGAGAGAGAGAGGGGGTGAGAGTGAGAGAGAGAAGGAAAATATAAACAACAATTATAGATGAATAGTTGGAGGAGAGACATATAAACTCTAATAGCTTTCATCCACCGAATAAGATTAGTACCCCTCCCCCTCTACGGCACAGTGCCTTCTCAATTGCCGGGCCGACGTCACGCCACTCGTATAAAGAATATTTATCGATCAATCCCAAACAATGATATCCGAAGATTATCGCTCCAATCAGGATAATGGTCTAAATAACCTTTCATGTTGGCTATTTTGACCAGGATTTTGGTCAGGTAATCTATAGCTACCAGCCAAAATCTTGGCCCAAAACAAGTCGGTAATATTTAGACCAAGATCCTGGTTGGACATGTCATAACCTGGTCATAACACACTTAAAACGTTAGTTTGAACTGAAAAAGCGACAATGCATTGTATTTAGAATGCTTAAAATATGTTTGAAAATCGAAAATACTTTTTTTTGTGAGTTGGTAAAAAATACAAATTTTAATTTCTTTTCAAATATTATTGTTCGCATGTTCGAATATTATACAGTGAAAATAATTTACAGGTGGCAACTTTTCTAAAAGCAAACGCTTATGGCGAAAGTACCGTTAACAATAATAATGAAAAAAAAACGTTTCAATATTTATGCAAATCATGTAAAATGCTGAATAACAGCATGTGGTGAACAGAACTAAATAACCGAACAGAAGAGTTTTATTTGTAATGATATACGAACTTGCAATTTGTGGTTTCTATTATCGGGGATTATCATTGACACCCAATCTCGAGACCGTTGATAACTTTGAATGATGCAAGGTTCAGATCCGGGTTCAGATTTGTTAAAATCTACTTCTCGATCAAGTTGATGTACATGCATGCATGTATACTTGCACGAGATTTTCAAAATCCTCTTTACTCCTGTATACAAACACGTGACTCAGGCTCACATCTAAAACAACCCTGTGTCATGCAAATAAAACTAAGTAGACGTGCAGAAGGTTTGTCGCTAGAAATTCTTTTTGTTATGGGGGTGGGGGCCCCGGTTAATATTTATCGACACGTTGTTGGCCGATAGAAAAGCAGAATTTTCTTCCAACAAAAATGGGACCATCAAACTAGGCTTCATTTGCAGACGAGAGTAAAAAGGTAATTGTTAGATTTAAAACAAAGAGCTAGGGTGCATGGCTGCATGCAGAGTATATAACGGTACGGGCACTCTCCCACCCCGGTCGCTGACCGATGATCTTGCTATGAATCACGAGGTTATGAATTAAATCTCAGGAGGTAGGGAGGAGGCCGAGGGGGGTCGTTCAATGAGCAAATAACTGAAGGTTACTCCCTTTTCACAGGTACAATACCTATCATACCCCACTCCGAGTGGGGGAGGCGAACTCTATAGCCCGAAAACAATGAGTAATTATCACATTTTTCAGATGTCTTTTCTCGTCTTCTGGGGGCTGTAATTAGCTGCCTGTCGGTATATACATTTATATATTTCCCTTTGAAATGAATGTGTACTATATGTGTAAGAGTGCTTTTGGCTTTAACCGGGGAAAGGGGGGGGGGTACGTGCCCCATGCCCCTTGGGTCCGCCAATGAAACCAAACACACAAACGGACAGACGATACATGAACAAACAAAGTCTAACCATCCATGGCAGCCAACACGTTATGAAGAGCACGGTGACGAGAAGGGTCGTTTTCACAAACTTCACCTCCATCCCGGTGTACCCCTGAAGTCCAGGGTACATGATGGTGATCTTTTAACAATGACACAAAGAAAGGGGGGGAACCAATCATAATAGGCCATTTTCGTTAGGTATCCCTGTGTGAAGCGCCTCGATAACAATGCTTTCATACACCTATTAAGGGTGTATCTCACTTGGCGGCGAATACTTACAAACGTTGCGAATTTGGATTCGCCAACTTTTCTCACGAATGTTGGCGAAATTTAAGGTTCGCCTCTGCGACATTTAGCGACTTTTAGCGATGTTTAGCGACAATTAGCAACATTAAAATTTTGAGCGAATGTTTGCGAAAGTGTTTGCGACAATGAAAACTGTTTGCGAACTTTCTTGCAACCTCCAGAAAATTAGGTTAAAAGTTGGTGAATGAATTAATTCGTATCGGGGCACTTCAAGTAAAAATTTGGTTACATTACGCAAATGGCATATCGTCCTAATTAACATTGAAGGGCCGTAGTCCAGTGATTTAAACACTTTGGAAATGTGAAGGTCGTTGATTCGAGCCCCGGCGCGGCACTGGTGTCCTTTGGCAAGACAGGAATCTATATAAATGTATGCGATGAATATTGTGTTCCTGTTCAGAGGACCCATTTGATTTGGCGGAATAATGATATAGCGAGAAAGGGTTAAAGTTACAGGACAAAGGAAGGAATAGGGATGATTTCTGTGAGGGGGGGGGGGTACACAGGAGGGGGTAGCGAAAGGAATCGGAGAGGGTGTGGTGAAGTACCTTTTTTCGAATTTGGGGTGGTAGATTGTTTTCACCACCCCAACTCCCTCTGCCAAAACACACATATTTGACAATTAATTCAGTTCAATTCAATTCAATTCAAATTTTATTGATTAAAATCCAAACAAATAGGATCATTCTCAAATTCAGGATTAAGCACACACCGGAGGGGGATTAGCACAATGCCCCTTTAGGAACGAGCTAAAAACAACCCTGTTGGGGTAAAAAAAAAAAAAAAAAAAAGGGGGTTCCCGATGGCCCCTCAGGAGCATTGGGATGGGTTCAGCGATCATGCTTTTGAAAAGGTGACAATTTTCTCCGTTTAATACAGGCTTTGCATTAAATCTAAATGTGTGCCTACTTTCTCTAAATACACACACTCCCATTCAACTATATAAATCTTTCAATACACTAAATGTAAAAAAAAAAAAAATCATTTAATCCCTACAATAATCTTTAAAAAAATTATTCCACGCAAATCTTTATATTTTTACCATTTTCACTGATATGCGTATTGTCGAAACAGTCATCAATGACTGCACTTCAAGTTTTATTGTCCTTTCCAACATTAAACAGGAAAAGAAATTGTTTGATGACGACACAATTAGTTTGTTGATAAAGTGACGAAGCAAATGATGGCGCTATTGCCTCCAAACATATTAATGCCAGGAATCGAATTGTTCAACTGACATTTTTCTTCTTTGGCACGTAAAGTTTCATGAGTGTTGACCAGGGGAAAAAAAAATCGAATAAGAAAGAGTTTTTTTATTGGGGCGGGGGTGCAAAGAATTACCCAGGGTCCTATACGATTTTTCCCATATTCATTTAATCCTAGACAGTTTGATGACCGGGGATGGCCCCCCAATCCACCTACAATAATAATAATATTTATTTTGCTAAATATATTACTCATTGCGGATGTAGTATCGAAAATAATATCGCTAGTGATATTCGTTTGTCTCGCAATGTGGTCAAAAAGGAATCTAAAAGATCTCGACGTTTCGTGCGCCGCTGCAACACTTCGTCAGGTGATAAAACTTCGTCACCTGACGAGTGTTGCAGAATTGACCACATTGCGAGACAAACGAATATCACTAGCGATATTATTTTCAATATTTATTTTGTTTACACAGGGAAACCTCATCAGCTTCAATGTTGTTCGTTTTGAGGACGCTGCGATGATTATTGCCCCAGCGGTTGGCATTTAATTTTTTACCAGGGGTGAAGCAAACAAGTTATAGCATCATAATTACCGGGGGTACTTTAAAAAAGGCGAAAGTTACAAACAAAATTACTGTATGCCTAAGTAGATTTATAGTTAGATCAGCTAGGGACGGTGTTAACACTGTCTCTGGTGTGAGAGAGAGAGCTAGTACATGACTGTATGAGAAAGAGAGAGAGAGAGAGAGAGAGGGGGAGGGAGAATATTGTTTTGTTTTGTTTTTAAATGATGATATGGAAGCAGATTCTTTACCTTTCGTCGCATTTTGATGAGTTCTAGGACCACGCTCACGTTGCAGACTAGCACCGTTAGCAACAAGCCCCACCCACACGTGACGTAGATGGCGAATTGTATGTTGCTTTGGAACGACTCACCGGGCTTCCAGAATAACTTGCACATCAGCTTGCCGTGGAAAGGTACCTGCAGACAGTATATTTCAAGCAAAATGTTAGAGGTTATTCTATAGTCTGCTTGGCTGTATATAGCCCAGATTTTAGACGGGGTGACCCCCACACACACACAAACACACCCCTCACCCACAACAAGAACTACAATAAACGTGATGAAAGTTCTAGAAGAACTTGCAGATCATTAATCAGTGAAAGGGGACCTAAAAGTATATAATTTCACCCAAATAAAAGGGAATTATGATGCAGGGACATAAATTCTAGACGGGATGAGCCCCCCTCCCCTTCCTCCCCTTCTCCGCTCCCTCCCTGGCTCCCACTCCCTTCACGCGAAAATTCAAGAATCTCCTGCACACCAGCGATCTATATGGAAGGAGCCAGGAGACCTGCAGGAGCATTTACCTCTGTATCACAAATGACAAGTTCATCTTTTTAAAATTTCATTTATTTCCATTTCTAAACATAAAATAAAAAAACAAAGCATAATGACATGTGCAGGGTATGATTGATAATCACTAAAAAAATTATTTAAAAAATAAATGAATGTACAATATGACTTGGATCATAAAGAATTGACAATTGCGTAATTTTTTTCTCCATAATGTACAAGAAATTACATAATGCCATGTTTTTTTTTCTATTACCAAACACCTGAATAAAACAAGACAAGAAAACAAGTAAAGATGTTTGGAAATGCAGAGGCCGACATGGTCTACAAGCACAGACCCTAATTTGACACTTTATCAAAAAATAATTGTGCCTTGAGAGAAGCCTAGCCCAGCTACCTACTGGTTGTGTCAGGAGCAGCTATAGTACACGGCCTATGGTAGTCTTATAGTGCAGACTCTCTTTTACGACTGACCAGGGTTTGTGCCTGCAAACTACAAAAGTACACACGCGCACACACACACCAACACACCCCACACGAACGAACACAATATAAAAATAATACATAATGCAAGAGCACGGTACGAATTAGATAAGGGAACAGGGAAGGGGAATTATCTCTTGGGTATGGAGTAGCAAATAAAGACGAATGCTTTGCTGAATGATCTATAATACCCTAGTATCTTATTCAAACAATTTAACATTTCCCTGATCAAACCTGAGCTATGTAAACTGCACCTCAGTATATGATACTACAGATAAGAGTCCCCCTAAAACCAACAAAAGAAAAGAGAAAAAAGAAAAGAAGAGAAAGAGAGGGAAATAAATAAAAGGAATAAAAAAAGAAATTGAATGAAAAAAAAAAAAAAGAAAGGACAAGAACAGAAGAGGAAAAAAAAGAGAAAAGAAAAGAAAAGAACAGAAAAGAAAAGAATAGAAAATAAAATAAAATAAAATAAATTTTAAATGAACTGAAAAAAAAAAGAAATGAAGGAAAAAGAAAGAAAGAAACTGAACGAAATGAAATGAAAAGAAAATAAATGAAGGAAGAAGAAAAGAAAAGAAAAGAAAAGAAATGAAATGAAATGAAATGAAATGAAATAAAAGATTTAAAAAAAAAATATTTGTATATTCTTCTTTCTATATCTCGCCAATAGGCCTCTTCCTCTACTCCAGTCCTGCTATCAAAAAAGAAAATGACCCCGACGTGATTCGAACACGCAACCTTCTGTTCTGGAGACAGACGCGCTACCATTGCGCCACAGGGCCTTCGTGTTTATCAGGTAGTTCATACGCATCCAATTTGGCAAGAATAAAACCTAAACAGTTAGAAATATTGCAACATTTTTACTCATTTATCCGGCATAGCGACAAAGCAAGCCAGTGTCGTACAACTATGTCGCCGTACAAGTAGTGAGATGATGAAATACATTGCAATAATCATACCTCAGTCGCGTCACCGACAAGACCAACGATAATAATAGTATGACGACATGGCTGAATAATTTTTTAACTGTGCACTTTTGTCTAAAACCAACAGATTCTGCGCATTGGTGAACATACTGATCTATATCAGATATGGAAATACTTTCACAAGTTTGTTATGTACTTCCAATTAAATTATTATGCTATGCTTGTACAACTCGGCGAGTAAAATCTCGTCCATATTAATGTTCATCCCTATACCGCTAGGTAGTAAGCGCCCGGAGAGGCCAGTGGAAACGCGTTCATACATTCAGAACACCATGCATGCGTTATCTGATTTGTATATTTGATAATATTTCAATTTGGTTCGATTCATCGCTTAAGAACATTCATTTTTCTCTATTCGGATTTATTTATTGGGGATCTGTGATTCTCATTTCCGTTTCTCTTCATTTTTGACGGAAGGCATCATAATTGCGGCCGAGTACATTTTTTTAGAACAAAGGGGGCCTAACCTATAATCATTATTTGTTTTAAAAAGATTTTTTCTCATTATTTACATTACAACAACTGAACTCAAAAGTTATTTATTAATCGTTATTATTTTGTTTTCTTTGCCAGGCTGTCGGGGTCGGGGCTACCCCTTTGCTTCATTTAAATCAGCTAGTGCTTTCAGTTATATACTTCTCCAGTATTGGTTCTTCTTCTCTGATCTTTTTCCTGTCAAAATAATCTCCTTTTCTTTGATTCATCTTTTTGATTTCCACCTCTTCTTTCCTCTCTTCTCCCTGCTTCTTATAAATTATTCGCTAATAATGTCTAAGGAATCAAGAACAAGACGTACCCGTGTAGAAGGCGTAAAATATGACAGCATCGTCCTTTAACAGCTGCCTCTGTATGAAACTGGCTTGCAAATACATGTATAAGCATCAAGGATTATTGAGCACGGTTACGAGAATTCATAACTTTATAAATTTTGTCCGATTTTATTCAAACTTTCAGAGGGGCTGGGGGCCGGGGGTGGGGGCGGAGAAAAAAAGAAGAAAGAGATGTGAGGTGACGTGCCAGTGCAGTTTTTTAAAACATATTGTTTGTTGGGCATTTATCTTCCACTTCAATTCTGCTACAAAAAAACAAAAATTGAATGCTGACCCCGACGTGATTCGAACACGCAACCTTCTGATCTGGAGTCAGACGCGCTACCGTTGCGCCACGGAGTCCTCTTATTCTACCGAAGTCTACATCAAGGTTAGATTAATGGCATTCTTAATTTACACTCAACCTGAACTTTATTTTGCATGATGTAATACCGCAGTCACACCAACGAGACTGACACCATACCGACAACAGCTGCACAATTATCCAGAACGACCAAGAACCTTTCGTTCTGGAGCCGGTGTGAAGTGGGTGAGGCGGTGTTACGGGGTTATACATAAGGCATGCAACATACACGATGATGAAATACATTGCAGTAATAATCTATGACGTATAGACCGGTTTATTAACATATTCAAATTTATGGATATTTCTTTCCTGGGATCCTAGTGACGAGGTATTCATTAACATGTTGTTAATGAATGAACTACAACACTTGGAATCCAGTCTGCATCATTATTTGTTGCTAAGTCGGGCAAGCCTCGGGCAAGCCTTCAGGTTGTCATGTTTGTAAACCAGTCTATACAGGCTATACATAAGGCATGTTCTTGACTACCTCAAAGTTTGCTGAGCTTGCCCGACATAGCAACAAGTATTGTATGCAGACTGGATTCCAAGTAGTGTAGTTCATTCATTCACTAATAACAGGTCAATGGAATAACTCGTCACGAGGTCCCAAGGAAAGGAACATCCATAAATTTGAATATATTAGTATACCGGTCTATTACTTTGTATTAATCAATAATGTGCTAACCAAAGAGGCCGTCTGTTTATGTTATTATTTTTTTTCTTCTTCATTTTATTTTACTTTGAAAGATATTATTGTTATGCGTCAAAATGTGCGCATCCTATCCCCATAAAATGCGTCATATAATATATATATAAATAATTATGAATTAAATGCTTCTCCTCTCCTCTGCTTACGTCATTATTTCCCTTTCTCGCGCTCACTATTTCTGTGTCAATCTCACTATTCTCTTCAATCAGTCTCTCAAATTTGTCTTTCATTTGATTTCCCCCCTTAAAAAAAACCTCCTCATAGAATTCCCTTCCCTTTTATCTTCCGATCTATTGTAACGGTGGATATTCTAATAGATTCTCGTATATGGTAATCATTGACCGAAAACAATGCAATACTATGATCTCTCATGTGTATATTTTCCTTAGGGTACAAATCCATAGTATCACCTTCATTCATTTTGAAGCCTGGTCAAATCCTGCAAGGATACTATCACAATTAAGATGCTGCTGCTCTTTTGGACTACCCCTCGATCTTTTTATCTCTCCATATATCTCTCTTCTCTGTCCTCTTTCTCTCGAACTATTCCTTTCGAATTTGACATGGCCTGATGACTTTATAAGTACGTCATCGTTAATACTTTATTTGCAAACAACGATGCTATAAAGGTAAACATGATAAACAGATTAATTTTCTGCACTCGCATAGTGACTTCGTACTGATATTGCCGCGGGGAAAAAAATAATGGGGGATTTGAAATGTAGAGAAATACACGATGTAATAAAGTTTCCAATAGAGATGGAGTTTTAAATTATGCGTTTTCGCTTTAAGACGTAGAATAATAATATCATGTTTATTTCCCTCATTGTAGGTGAGTGAGAAGGAAATTTTTTTCTTTCTTCGATCTGTCATGCACAACGTGATTCAAAATCATGTGTTGTGCTATGTTTTTTTTTGTTATAATGCTATGGCGACCATCATATGTATTTTTTTTTTTCAATAGTTTTTTTTTTATTAGAGATTTCATTCAAAATAAATCATTACACACACACACACACACGCACTCACACACGCACACGCACGCGCACACACACACACACACACACACACACACACACACACACACACACATATATATATATATATATATACATAATACATGTATATAAAAGAGAAGATATTGTTCTGCGACGGAGGAGATTTTAAAAGAGACTCAACATAAACTTAAAAAAAAAACAACCTTTAACAACGGAAAAAATCTTCTCTAAGATTTTTTCGCCTGTACTTGGCAGTATCATAACCCGAAGAAGCCCTTAAGGTGAAATTTTGTTACACTATTACGTTGTCAACGGAGTTTATATTTATTTATTTTGTATTGAGTCTCGCTCTCTATCTCTCTCTCTCTCTACAGTTGACTGCTAAATTATTCATTCCCTAACCAAGTTTTGAAATATAGATGTATGTGACAAATTGATTTGTCCCGATCATGTCCCGATTTATGTTTCTTGAAAATGTGACATATTAAAGGTTATATCTAAATATTTTCAACAAAGGCCCTAAATCAACCATAATTTAAATAGGCTAAAGTGATGCATCGCCTCGAATCCCCGTAGTATGTCATGCGGACTCCGTGGCGCAACGGTAGCGCGTCTGACTCCAGATCAGAAGGTTGCGTGTTCGAATCACGTCGGGGTCAATTTTTGTTGTTGGTCTTTTGCTTTTTTGTTTAAAAGAAAAGTCCACCTTTCATTCTTGACTTACGAAACACACACACACAATATCAAATATACAAGGGCTATATGTTTATGAATAATTTAGTTGTTAACTGTATATATATATATATAACTAAAAGAAGATGTAGTTCACCGACGGAGGAAATTATTTAGAATAGAATTAAAACACAATCGCAACTGTTTTCGAAAAATCAACTCAAGGGCAAATTCCAATACCCTTTTATCCCTAAAAATCATGTTACGTTATGCGTCATGATTATATTCACACATTATTCATCAGGTGACGCACCAGGCTATTGAAAATGCCTTAGGTTGATTTTTCGAAAGTAGTTGCGATCGTGTTTAAAGAATCTTTCGCCCAATATGGCTTCTTCAAGTTATAATATTGCAAATTAGTACAAGTACATTATGAAAATTGTAAACATACGTCATACTATTAGCTCAGATTGATATGGTAAAATAACGATGTTTACTTAATGGATTCTAAGGTACACATTTTCACGTATATACACATATAAGATGTATTTCAACACTCTTATAAATGTCTATGACAAATTGCAAAGGAGTAATATCCCATTATTTCAATAGGCCAAATTGATCCATCGCCTCGAAACGCAATACGGGTAACATGAAGACTCCGTGGCGCAACGGTAGCGCGTCTGACTCCAGATCAGAAGGTTGCGTGTTCGAATCACGTCGGGGTCATATCTCATTTTTGATTTTATGTAGCAGAATTGAAGTGGAAGATTAATGCCAAACAAATAATATAAAAAAAAAAAACATTGTACTGGCACGTCCCCTCATTTTTCTCTCTCTCTCTCGCTCCCCCTCCCTCCCTTTTCACTTTTCATACACAATGTCGTGTCGATTGTGTGTTCGGACAGTTCGGTTATCTGGACACTTTATTACAATTTATTGCCAACAGTAATTTGAAGAAGTTTACATGTAATTTTTCATGAATGTTTCAAGGCTTATGTTGGACAGTATCCAAAATGACAGATACATTTAGGATAGTTAGTGCTATTTGATGCGTATTTTTCGTTCAATCCAAAGGCAGAAGTTATAGCTTTAATGTTTTAAAGCGTCCGGACACGCAAACCCCATGTTTTAAAGGGGAGTCGTTGCCTCGTAACGTCCTTACTCCATTCTTCCTTGGAAAGAGGACATCTATGAATTTGTGTTTCTAGCCTACAGCGATGTAGTCCAGTCACCTGAGTCTTGTCACCCTGAACATGCTAATGGGTCTTTTTTTTTCTCTCTCTCTCTCTCTCTCCCTCTCTCTCTCTCTCTCTTTCTCCTGTCTCTCCCGCTCTCTACCCCCCCCTGCGTCATTTCTGTTCTTAAAGAGAAATCCGATCTTGATAGCAAACTACTCTAGAAGAAAGCAGACAAATCAGAGAAGCAGACTTGTGAAGGTTTGAATGAATTCGGACAAAGAATTATAAAGTTATGAAGTTATGAAGAGTTAGAGGAGGCGCGATAGCTCATGCAGTTGGTAGAGCAGTGGTCTCGCAATCTCGGTGACCCGGGTTCGAAACCAAGTCGATGCGCTAGTGCCCTTTGGTAAGGCATTAATCCTCATTACCAGGTCCCTCGGAGAGGACCTAAAGCCGTCGGTCCTCTGGTTGCTTACTAACAAGCATTTATGCTTTCTTAGCAGTCAGGTAAAATAACCACTACTACTAATTCTCGTAAAAGTGCTCAATAATCCTTGATGTTTATACAAAATTGTATTTGCAAGTCAGTTTCATAATATACAGAGGCAGCTGTTAAAAGACGATGCTGTCATATTTTACGCCTTCTACACACATACGTCTTGTTCCTGATTCCTTAGACAAATTAGCGAATAGTTATTTTATAACAAGCAGGGAGAAGAGAAGGAGAGGTGGAAATCAAAAAGATGAATCAAAGAAAAAGAGATTATTTTGACAGGAAAAAGATCAAGGAAGAAGAACCAGTACTGGAGAAGTATATACATGGAAGCACTAGCTGATTTAAATGAAGCAAAGGGATAGTTGCATCCCCTCCCACCCTAGGCCCTACAGCCTGGCAAAGAAAACAAATAACGAACTTTTGAGTTCAGTTGTTGTAATGTAAATAATGAGCAAACCTCACAAAATAGGTTAGCCCCCCTTTGTTCTAAAAAATTGTGCTCAGCCGCAATTATGACGCCTTCCGTCAAAAATGAAGAGAAACGGAAATGAGAATCACAGACTCCTAATAAGTAAATCCCAATAGAGAAAAATGATTGTCGTTCGTAAGTGATGAATCGAACCAAATTGACATTTTATCAAATATACAAATCAGATGTTCTGAATGTATGAACGCGTTTCCACTGACCTCTCCGGCCCCGGTAGGGATGAACATTTATTGGACGAGATTTTACTCGCCAAGTTGTACAAGCATAGCATAATAATTTATTTGGAAGTAGAGTAAAGTATCTGATATAGGGTTCTAGGCAGGCGCGGATCCAGGGGTGGGGGGCCAGGGGGCCTTGCCCCCCCCCCGCCAAAAAAAAATGAGAGAGAGAGAGAGTAAAAGAAGGGAAAGGGAAAGGGGAGAGAAAGGGAAAGAAAGAAGAGTAAGCAGAAAAGAAAAGGGGGAAAGAATGAGATCGGAGGGGGCCGAAAGGGTGTTGCCTCCCCCCAGCAAAACAAAAAAGAGAGAAGGAAGGAAAGGGAAAGAAAAAAGGAAAAGAGGAGTTAAAGGGAAAGAAATAAAGAGGACGAAGAAAAGAAAAGAAGGGGGATATCAGTTGCGATTTTTCCGCCAACAAGATGTGTATCGGGGGCAAAGGCCTTGCCTCCCCCGCCAAAAAAAAAGGGAAGGGAAAGGGAAAGAGGAGAGCTAAAAGGGAACAAAAAAGAGGAAGAAGAAAAGAAAAGGATGAGAATAAGGGGATATCAGCTGCGATTGATTCGGCCAACAACGTGTGGATCGGGGGGACCGAAAGGCCCGTCCCCCCAGCAAACTTAAAAGAGAGAGAAGGAAGGGAAGGGAAAGGAGGAAAAAGAAGAAATGTGGGAGAGATCAGTTGCGATTTTCCCCGCCAACAAGGTGTGGATCGGGGTATGTATGTATGTATTTATTTGTTCCTGTTTGATACCAATAATATGAATATAAACTCAAAACAGCAACAAAACAAAATGCAGAAGAAAACTATTTTGTAGAATTAATTAGAATTATTCATATTGTTTTATTACATTTTGTGAAATAATATACATTCGGGGGCTCGAGCTCCCCTCCTTTAAAAAAAAGTATATTAAAGAGCAATAGAAAGAAAGAGAGAAAACAAGAAAGAATAGCGACCTGCCAATGTCACAAAATAATGAGGTATCAAAATATGCTCATCTGACCGTGATTTAATACCTAAAACCCATGAGCTTACGGGGGCTCTGCCCCTGGATTCTACCTAGGGCCCTTGGATGCTAAACTGACCGTAATTGAATGCATAAAACCCCTGAGCTTCGGGGGCTCCGCCCCTGGACCCTACGCCAATTAGTGACCTGCCAATGTCACAAAATAATGAGGTATCAAAATATGGTCATCTGACCGTAATTTAATGCCCATACCCCCCCAACGATTTTGCTCATTACGCCACTGCTTTAGTGGTCACCATTACGTACCAATATTTGGCTCGCAAAATTTCAAATTTGGCCCCCCCCCCTAAGAAATCCTGGATCCGCGCCTGGTTCTAGGACACCTACCCCCTGGACAAGCACCCCTGGATAACCACCCCCGGATAACCACCCCTAGTATAACCACCCTCTAGGACAACTACCCCCTAGGGCAACCACCCTCTAGGACGACTACCCCCCACCCCCCTGGGACAACCTACATAACAAACTTTTGAAAGTATTTCCATATCTGATATAGATCAGTATGTGTTATTTCACCAATGCGCAGAATCTGGTTGTTTTAGACAAAAGTGCTTACTAGTTATTCAGCCATGCCGTCATACTATTATTATCGTTGGTGTCAGTCTTGCCGGTATGACTGAGGTATGATTATTGCAATGTATTTCATCATCTCACTATACCTGTTCGGCGCCATATAGGTGTACGACACTGGCTTGTTTTGGCGCTATGCCTCCGTACCATACGGATAAAAGAGTAAAAGTGTTGCAATATCTCTAATATTTTTAGTTTTTTTTTCTTGCCAAATTGTATGCGTATAAATTCCCTGATAAACACGAGGCCCTGTGGCACAATGGTAGCGCGTCTGTCTCCAGAACAGAAGGTTGCGTGTTCGAATCACGTCGGGGTCAATTTCTTTTTAGATAGCAGGACTGGAGTAGAGGAAGAGGCCTACTAGCGAGATATAGAAAGAAGAATATACAAGAATTAAAATTCTTTTTTACTCATTTTCTTTACCCTTTTTCTCTTATTTAAAAACATACTTTTCTGTTGATTTCTTTTATTTTTAATATTCCACTTTAATTTTTAGGTTTAATTTCTTTTTATTTAATTTCTTCTCTTATCCTTTCTTCTGTTTCTTTTTCTTTGATTTAGTTTCTTTTCTTTTCTATTATTTTCTTTCCTTTTCAATTGTATTTTTTTTTTCTTTTCTTTTCTCTTTTTTTTCAATTTTCTGTTCTTTTGTTTTCTTTCCGTTCAATTTCTATTTTTATTCCTTATATTTATTTTCTTTGCTCTTTTCTCTTTTCTTTCGTCTCTTCTCTTTTGTTGGTTTTAGGGGGACTCTTATATCTGTAGTATCATATACTGAGGTGCAGTTTACATAGCTCAGGTTTGATCAGGGAAATGTAAGATTGTTTGAATAAGATACTAGGGTATTATAGATCCTTCAGCAAAGCAGTCGTCTTGATTTGCCACTCCATACCCAAGAGATATTCCCCATTCCTTGTTCCCTTATCTTCGTACCGTGCTCTTGCATTATATATATTTTTGCATTATACATTGTGAAGAGGGTCCGTACATGTCAATCAATGCAGTGTGAAATGGGTCCGTTATCATCATCATCATCATCATCATCATCATTATTTTGTTATTATCATTATCATTATTTTTTATAATGATATACTTTGAAAAATATATTTGTTTACCCTTTCATAGGACCCAACGCCGAAAAACGGGAGCGCCCCAATGAGAGCTGCGGCACAGACCAGGAAAAGAACGGCCCCCGTGGTTCGGGGCCGCGTAAATCTCCGGTGGTATCTATACGGCGTTACCAGCGCCGTGTAACGCTCTACGGACATGAGCATGACGACGAAGCCGGAGGCGAAGGGGAAGAAGTTCGTGATGAACCCGAAGATGTTGCAGTAGACGCGCGGATTTTCGTCGCGAAGTAAAGGTTTTAGGCCAGAGCGGCCGGTGTACGACAACATGGCCAGGCAGTCCATCCAGGCGAGCGTGGTGATAAGCATGACCGGCGTAGTCCGTCGTCGGTTACATCCGGCCTTCGTGTACACGACCAGGGCCATGAAATTGAAGAGCAAGCCGAGAGCGACGATGACATATGTCTGGACCTTACCGGCGCTGTCCTTCGTTAAGATGGCTGGGCTCTGCGTCGATGACACGTGCACTGTCGATGCCGAGTTGGAATCCTGGAGGTCATGGAGACCATTGACGTCCGATGGTCCGTCATCATACGATGTCGTTAAGCTGTCACTGATCGACGTTGACGTTGAAAACACCGATGCGGTGTCTGTGAATATAGTCGTCATGGTCTCTCTATGATATTCCTAGATGTCTTTCCTCAGTCAATCCTAATGAGAGAAATGAGAATGAACAGAACGATCGATGATGCCATTTTGAGAACTTTGTTAAATAGTGGCGAAAGAGATAATTTTTCCATAAAACTTTGCCATCTAAAATATTTCTATTTAGTGGTAAAGAGGAAGAAGAAAAGAAAAGGATGAGAATAAGGGGATATCAGCTGCGATTGATTCGGCCAACAACGTGTGGATCGGGGGGACCGAAAGGCCCTTGCCCCAGCAAACTTAAAAGAGAGAGAAGGGAAGGAAAGGGGGAAAAGAAGAAAGGTGGGGAGATCAGTTGCGATTTTCCCGCCAACAAGGTGTGGATCGGGGGTATGTATGTATGTATTTATTTGTTCCTGTTTGATACCAATAATATGAATATAAACTCAAAACAGCAACAAAACAAAATGCAGAGGAAAACTATTTTGTAGAATTAATTAGAATTATTCATATTGTTTTATTACATCTTGTGAAATAATATACATTCAAACTTTCGGAACTTTTTTGTGTGTATTTGTATGAAAGAAAGCGTTTGAAACTTATAATGCGCATGATGCAATTTCAGGTGCAATTTACTGCAGTTGCCCCCAAATAGAATTTAAGCATGGTTTATTTATAATTCAATACTAGTGATTTACACATTTTGCTAAAAATTACATAATCTTCCGGGATTTTTCCTCACGTTTTAGTAAATTTTACTTTTTATGCGTTTGTTGGAAAATGGCAAATTCCCAAATTTAAAGTCAGGCAAGGAATAGACGTATTTAGAGGCCTTCATGTCAGGGCCCGCAGAACGGCGAGGCTCGGGGGCTCGAGCTCCCCTCCTTTAAAAAAAAGTATATTAAAGAGCAATAGAAAGAAAGAGAGAAAAAAAGAAAGAATAGTGACCTGCCAATGTCACAAAATAATGAGGTATCAAAATATGCTCATCTGACCGTGATTTAATACCTAAAACCCATGAGCTTACGGGGGCTCTGCCCCTGGATTCTACCTAGGGCCCTTGGATGCTAAACTGACCGTAATTGAATGCATAAAACCCCTGAGCTTCGGGGGCTCCGCCCCTGGACCCTACGCCAATTAGTGACCTGCCAATGTCACAAAATAATGAGGTATCAAAATATGGTCATCTGACCGTGATTTAATACCTAAAACCCATGAGCTTACGGGGCTCTGCCCCCTGGATTCCACCTAGGACCCTTGGATGCTAAACTGACCGTAATTTAATGTTAAAAAGGAATATTTTTCTCATGCCTGTTAGAACGATGACCATCATTTTCAGTAACCAAATAAAAAATATTGTCTCTGCACCTCTTCCCTTCTCCTCCTTCTCCCTTCTCTCTCTCTCTCTCTCTCTCTCTAGTACCGTCTTTTCGGCTTATCTGTCTTTGTCTTCTTCATTTCCATCTCTTTTATTCCCCTATATCTTTGATTTATTTTTAAATTTTCATATCATAACAAAAGTATAACGAGCTCGTGGAACCGTCTGCAGACCCATTTCACTTTTCTGGAGTGTTCTATATTAATATTGAAATCATTTTTTTGTTGGTGTCAGTGGTGGATCCAGGAATTTCTTACCGGGGGCACAAAATCGCATGGGGTGAAATATATGAAAAACGATGGAGCGAGGCGTCAGCGGCGAGGGAGCGGAGCAACCAAGCGGGGGTGGGTCTGAGAGCGGGTCAGAACCCCCTCCCTGAGTAGGAAGCATTTGCAATTTAAGAACCACATTAGGTACATTTTAAGGCACTTCCTGGAGTAATATGACGTAAAATTGCTTTCTCCTACCCCCTCCAAGAGTAGGGATCCAGGGGCGGATGATGGGATCTAGCTTTTTGCTAAGGGGGCGGGGTTGACCCAATGACGACACGGAGCATCGTTCACGAGCCGCGAAGCGGCGAGGCGATTTTTTGGGGGTGCTATTTTGAACCCCCGTAAGTGATGTTTTCCTGGCATCTATATACTAACACAATGGAGACCATAAAAAGCAGTGCATGATAACTTCTTTTTAAATCAAGTAACAGTTTAAGGGGTGGTTGACCCAAAGACGATGCAGAGCATTGTCCACGAGCCGCGTAGCGATGAGGCGATTTTTGGGAGGTGCTATTTTGAACCCCCGTAAGTGATGTTTTTCTGGCATCTATATACTAACACAATGGAGACCATAAAAGCAGTGCATGATAATGTCTTTTTAAATCAAGTAACAGTTTGAAGGGGGATTCGACCCAATGACGATGCGGAGCATCGTCCACGAGCCTCGAAGTCCGAGCCGCGTATATAGCGGCGAGGCGATTTTTTGTTGTTGCTATTTTTAACCCCCGTAAGTGATGTTTTCTTGGCATCTATATATACTAACGCAATGGAGACCATAAAAAGCAGTGCATGATAACGTCTTTTTAAATCACTTAAGTAACAGTTTAAGGGGGGTTCTACCCAATGACGATGCGGAGCATCGTCCACGAGCCTCGAAGTCCGAGCCGCGTATATAGCGGCGAGGCGATTTTTTGTTGTTGCTATTTTTAACCCCCGTAAGTGATGTTTTCTTGGCATCTATATACTAACGCAATGGAGACCATAACCAGAACGTCAATGACGTAGCGCTCATCCGCATCTCGCAACAACAAATATCGTAAATTTTATGTGGTACACTTTTGAACTGGTCAAAAAATAAAAATTTGATGCCCTGGAAGGGACATAATTTCATTTAGCTGTACAAGATTAAATAGAAACTAAAGGAAATGGAATGAAAATTGGTTGAAAAATATAAAGTTTTATGACAAGGAGGACTCGAACTTAGTAAGAGAACATACTCACCTTTTATTTGTTATTTTTGGAATAAATTTGAATAAATTACCATAATTAATCAATGGAGCAAAATCTCAAAATTCTGTGTAGAATTTTATTAAACCAAATTTAGCTCTATACCAGATAAACCAAACCAAATCAAAATCGGTCAAGAAATGAGGGAGAAGAAGCAATTTTTGTTTTTTCTGGAATAAATTTTGCATAAATTACCATAATTAAGTAATGGAGAAAAATTTCAAAATTCTGCGTAGAGGTATAGTGTACCAAAGTTAGCTCTATGATATAAAGCAAATCAAATCAAAATCGGTCACAATATGAAGGACAAGAAGCATTTTTTGTGATTTAAAAAAAAATTATTTTTGGAATAAATTTGCATAAAGTACCATAAATAATCAATGGAGCAAAATCTCAAAATTCTGTGTAGAAGTTTAGTGTTCCAAATTTAGCTCTACCAGATAAGGCAAAACAAATCAAAATCGGTCAAGAAATGAGGGAGAAAAAGCAATTTTTGTTATTTTTGGAATAAATTTGCATAAATTACCATAATTAATTAATGGAGAACAATTTTAAAATTCTGTGCCCCCCTGGATCCGCCACTGGGTGTGGTTGTGTTTTCATTTTTTTGAAATTTAATTTTTAGGCTAAAGTGCTATTAATGCATAAAAGAACAAAGGAATAGACGGATTTTAAAATTTAAGATGGCGAGTCACCGTTACGGGATTCTCGCAAAAGAATGAGAGAGAGAGAGAGAGGGGGAGATGGGAGATAGGAAAACGAAGAAGAAGACTCTGTTAGAATACGCTCATCATGGTGTCGAGATCCATGGAATATACAAAAGCAAAATCGCCATCAAATCGTGAATATTATTATTGTTATGCCGAAGGAAATTACAAAATTACATTGCTGTAAAAGTAATATACATTTGATTAAACAGGAATGGATTACATCATAATTATAAATATAATGAACATTTACCTGGCGAAATAAATATCAATCAGTCAATGTATTCATATAACTTACATAACTTATATAATGGGGATGATGGTAGCATTGTGCGTGTTTGAATCCGATGATCATATCCCTGGTAATAGTATCTGTAAAGCGTTTAGAGACGGTATATAAACCCAGATTCTGATTATTATTCTCATGATTAATAATCATTATTATCCTCATTATTATCCTCATTATTATTATTTCTGCTCTAATTGGGAAAACCTATAGTTGATAATGAGCAATATGTTTCCCTGGGGACTAATTAATTAGCCATGCACAATCCTTTGCTTCGAATTCACAAACCTCCAAAAACATGTTTATCTTCCACAAACGAAGAGTTTCACTCCAAAAGGGATTCAATACACTTTTAAGCGATTTTGAGTAAATGAAGGATTTTTAAATTTACCACTTTGAATTTACCCACTTGGCGGGTATTTCCTCTAAAAACAACGCTTTCTGGTTTTTCATTAAATAAGGAGCTAGACCCCAAAATATTCCTTAAATAATATTTCAAAATGTTGAATTAAGTGAAACTTTGCACTGACCATCTAAAATGGTAACTGCACCATATCTATAAAACTCGTAAAATTTAGCTTAACGAAACGTAGTTTTAACGCACAAATTGCTAATCGACATAGTGGATTAAACTCCTTTTGGAATGAAACGATTTTTCATTTATCACCTTTTGGGAATGAAACGAAAATTTGTAATAATTTTGTTCTATCTTTTGAAAAATATTTTAAAGATGCAACATAGTGCAGTTAATTCCCATTTTTCAGATGCACATGTTAATCTTAATAAATCAATTTTTGTCAAAATTGGGTTTAGCACCTTTTGGTATTGAGCTCTTAAAAGGAATTCATTAATCCATGTATTCAGTGGCATAGCGATTGTCCGGCCATGAAAGAGCGCACTATTGCACTAGGGCACTAGGGGTGCACTGGTTTCACGAAAGGATGAAATGTCAGAGAACATGTCCATCGAACGATGGGAAAATATGAATGGGATTGTATAATCTTCTTTTCACGATGACCAAATTCTTTATTTCTCTTTCTCTCTTCTCCCTTTCTTGCCATACATTAAGGCTTGTTCAGATACAGTAGTTTTTTTGTTTAAACTTGTAAATGAATGCAAACTGCGCGCAACAAAGAATTTACGCGTATTCACTGAGCTCTGTGTTATATTAGATGCAGAAATGCGAAGCGCATTATTCCTTGTCGTCATCTGGAGGGAGAGGAGGCAAAAAACTTCCCGTAATTTCAAATTAGGTAGTCTATCAGCCCATAATGAACCGAATTATCCCTGTTAAGTTATGTAGTCGTATCATTCACTTCGGTTGGTCCAAATTATCCCTGTTAATTATAATAGTCGAATGATTTACTTCGGTTGTTCCGAATTATCCCTGTTTAATTGTGTAGTCGAATGATTTACTTCGGCTGTCTTCGGTTGTCACTCGTACTGAAGAGGAAGGCTGAGCTTTTCTTTTACAATAATTTATTCTTGCCGTGTATATCATCGATAATATTTATTGTAGCATCACACCATCTAACCACGCTACTGATTCGAAAGTGGGTGGTATCTTTGCGGATTGATAATCAAATCATTATTCGTCGCTGGAAATTTTTTTACTTCTTAAAGGCCTAAAATAATATGTAAATTAAAAGATGGAAAAGTGCGATAAATCATGCATATACCGCCCTCGGCTAAAATAAGATCGTAATCTTCGAATTGAACAACGATTTCTATGTTTATTTAAACATACGAAATTTGCAGCGGAACATCATCTTCCAGGCCTTTATCACGTACAGACGGCAGTGATGTGACTTGATCCATTATTTACGGGGAGGGGGTGGGTACTAGTTGGGTTATCACTGGGAGGCAAAGGGGCGGGGTATGCTATTTCATCTTCCTCTAATTTTGTTGGTTCGCTCCCTCTCTTTTCCGTCCTTTTCGTTCCTTCTTTCACCTGCTTTTAGATATAACGGGGATTTTTTTTTGGGGGTGCCATACTGGCGCGCCGTCATTAACCCATTACCATTGGCTGAATCATGGCGCAACATCTTGCGTCGGCATGGTGGGGAAAATATCCTATCGATTACCCATTTATTAATGTGCAGGGCAACCAAGCGATATTTTCTTTTTACATAACAGAATCTTGTAAGAAGAAAAAAAAAACAAAGAGAGAGAGAGAGAGAGAGAGAGGGAGGTTATGGAGAGGAGGGGTATAATATCCTATACATCTCTCCCGGCTTTCTTGATTTTCTCCCTTACAATAACAGGTTAATGTTTATTTGTTGACAGGGAAAAATTACTTCATATTGAATACCGTTCTCCAATTCGGACTTCGAAAGTTCGAAGTAAGCTTAAAAAATAAGTATTTATTAATGAATGGGAAAGTTTACATCATACTTTTATAGCAATGAATTATCGCTGCATAGAAGAAATCAAATCAATTTTCATTGGCGTATATCCACACTTTTTTAAAGCTTGTAAAAAGTGTCGTGATCGAGTGCTTTCAATAATTTGACTGGATTTGCAAAGCTGTGGGTTCGATCCCCGGAATAGCTAACACCAACTCTGTCCTAGACCTATATAACTGTCTCCTATGCCTGATATGCATGCTACTAACTGAGAATCTTGTATAAAAACAACACCAGGCAGAGAAATTATTTTATATTGTACAATCTTGAAAACTTGATCACGCCCGAGATAAGTAACTTTCCTTCAAGAATTGTTAAGATTTGGTGTAGTGGCTGACAAGAAGTGTACTTTTTGTAGTAACAATGATGAAATTATTATACATGTTTTTTGCTTTTGTAACTATTCTAATGAAGTATGGTCGAAATTTTAGTTCTGGATATTTCGTAATACGGGGAAAAGGATCAAACTTACAAATCAAAATAAATTGTGTGGATTTTGCGGTAGCAATAATAATGCACTCAACTGTGTTCTGATGGTTGTAAGACAAGAAAATATTTTCAGCCAAATTACGAAATCAACTACCTTCATTTGATATAATTTTATCAGCTGTAAAACGTTATTATGAAATGGAAAAATATATAGGCCTATACCAAACAAATCTCAGAGAGAATAAATTAAAAAAGAAATGGTTTCACTGTAGAAAATATTTTGAGAGTGTTGGAAATGTGCCAACACAAACATGATCATGTATTTTATGTTTGGTATTTTTTAAATTTATTTAAAATACAAATTTTTTCATAAATGTTTGTTTTTTATCTGCCACAAAGTTTTCGGTGGTGATGATTATTATCTGTGCTAAGCCATTATGTAGGGAAATTATTTCTTTAATTATTTGTATATAATGTATGGATATACTGTATAATTATGATGGAATTAGTTTTGAAAATAAAGAACACTGTGGAAGGGGAAAACAAAAAAACACTTTCCTTTAACTCTACGAATCGCTGCTGTGTTCGCAACATGTTGTACTATCAAACAAATAAAAAAATTACCCTTCCTCTGATCTGCAGGCTTCGTTTATCGTATAATAAACACATACATGGAAATATACATACAAGTCATGACATAACAATATCTCTGCACAAACAAAAAATCACCTTCAGAAAGAAAAAAACACAAGACAAAATCAGTTTCCGGTAAACTGGTAAGAAAAAGAAGAATACAAGGATACAAAATACTTGCTTTTGAAGCATGGTACCCCAGGTGTGGCAATTTTAGTGACGCAGCTCTGGACTGGAGAAATCGAGAAGCTTACAAGTCAAGGGGCGAAGTCTGGAGTTATAGTTTTAAGGAAGATGTTTTCCGGTGTCATCCAAAGCTATATTGCCTATACTAGTGACTTTGTGACATAATGAGGTGAGTGATTTGCCAGATAGATGCGTGTTTTACGAGAGCGCTCAAGATCGTTATCGTTCGGTTTAAAAACAGATAGGAAAAACAGAAAAGGGAAAGAGAAGTGATGTGATGCATTATAGCTGAGGGAAAGGTCACTGGTGTAGCTACAGTCGTGGGGGCATGGGGCGCATGCCCCCAATCGTATTGCGAAAGTTTGAAACAGAAGGTTTGTTTGTTTGTTTGTTTGTTTATTATTTTGTAGAGGTGTCGTAGTCGAGTGGTTAAGCCCTTGACTTGAAATGCAAAGGTCGTGAGCACTAACACAAATGCCATTACAAACTGCTACGAACGCCGTACGATCGATTTTCAGACAATGGAAATTCGGGAAGACGATGGAAAAACAGGGGGATTCGTACGAAATAATCGTTCGTACGAACCTTTGTGACCGTAGCTTAAGCAAGGCATTAATCTACAGTTGCTACTCCGTACCCAGGAGTAAAATGGGGACCTGATATGATGACGAAAGCGTTTGTGTTGTTAATTGCCATATGCCCTCACCGTGACCATGTGGTAGGAATACTCCCCAGTGAGTGGAGATGGTGCACATTTTGCGTGAATGAATCCGATGACCAGGGTAATAATATTTGTAATTAAAGCGCTTTAAGACTGTACTTCGTATTATGCGCTATACAGATTATTATTATTTTTTTAAATTTCAATACGGTGATTAAAAAAACTGCTTTCAGCAACTTGAAGTCCGTATACAAAAGAAGACAAAATTACAAAAAAATAACATCAATAATAATTACAAATGATTCACATAGGATAAAATAATACAAATTAATTACAAATAAGGCATTGACGAAAGTCGTCTATGCAAATATAAATACACGTTGTATACAAATAATTAAAAACATAGATAGTAGAGATAGGAGGAAGAATAGAAGAAGAATGCAAAAAGGATTAACGACAACAGTCAGCCGGAGAGAGAGAGAGAGAGAGAGAGGAACAGAGAGAGAGAGGGGGAACGGGGGGGGGGCGAGGTGGTGGGTGGAGAGAATGATGACGACACTTGTAAAGTCAGTTGCACCAGGAAGGTGAGACTGAGGCTAACTGACTAACGTCAATATTCATAATTGAATGATACATGTCACGCTTAAAAACCAAAAAATAACAACAACAACAGCAAAAACAACAACGGGAGATGTGAGTTGGTCTAGCGCATAGAGCTATACTGCTCTATGCTGGTCTAGCGGCATGTTCGATCGGCATGCTCGATCGCTGTCTTCACCTACACTTATAAACTGGCTCGACAGGCGGACCCCAGTTTGAAACTGAGTCACATCTTTCGGATGGTGACGTTAAAGGTCGGTCCCTGGACGTAAATAATCATATCTGATTGATACATGTCTGTAAAATCCCAATTAAACACAAAAACACAACGCAATAATTAAGCACCCCTGACCCCCGATTCCGCTCAGCGCCCCACCGTCCCTTCTCAGACTGCTTTTGCACTTGTGTCACAAGCCGTGTTAATATTTTATTTATTCCTTGATATTGACGAAAGTCACGAAACACATGAATACTTGCATGAATACAACGGGGTTAATTGTTTACATGAATTGTTTAATACATGTTCCAAATCCTTCTTTTTCCATCCATCGTGTGATGATTTCATCATCCTAAAATAAGTACTTCCGGGTGACAGGTCATTCACATGTAAAAAGATGGCGATGGAGGGACCGGCGAATTCACATCTGGCAGTACAAGATTTGGACAATTTGGTATGTAATATGAAATTACTGTGATTACAGTGAACATTATTTATTTTAGTCAACTTAATATTTAACATGAAATTTCAAAAGGATAATATATGTGAAGAAATGGTATATTCCGTTGTAGTAAACTAAGAAAAGCCACACTTTTTTTCGGCGTATTGACTAGCCTATTGCCTTTCTGTGAATCTGTCGCGATCGCATGCACCAGCTGGCGTACCATGCTGAACGCACCGTACCTCTCCTTTTCAGAGCGCCGACGCTCTGGGCACGCTGACCAAGAGCGATTCGACATTCGTATACCCTGCCCTAAACGTCGCGCTGCGCTGTTGTGAATGTTGCCCATTGTTGGGTGCTTGCGGTACATAATGTTCAACTTAAATATTTAACTCTATCATTAAAGATGGCCATCGCCGGCACTTTTTGCTTATGAATTGTAATTCTTTTTGTTTTTTCTTTAAATATAATCTAGGCCTAATAGTAATGCAGTGAGTAATGAAATGAGTAATGTAGGGCCTACATGTAGCCGCCCTAGATCAACGGTGCGGTGTACAGTCTACAGCTACAGAAGTGAGAGGGGATCCTATTATATTATTATTAAGTATTAATAGTAGTAGGCCTAGATCTATTACTAGTGTTAAAAACTTTCGGTCGTTTCATCGAGTGGTACTTGTTCTAAGTTCTAACCTAAATTATCATGACATGGATAGTGGGTGGAGGAAGAAGAAGAAGAAGACTTTGGTGTTGGGAGGACCAGTGTTTGTCCAAACTATTTTAAAAAGAATTGAGTGATGGTGCAGAGATTAACAGATGAATCTGAATGAAGGAAGACTATTCCAGCCTCCAGGACTCGACCACTCTCTGACTGTAGCTGTTTCTTCTTAGGTCTGTATAGCATCTTTGTTTATACAGCCTCTAGCTTCTGGTGGTGTCCTCTTGTACTTGTACTTGTAGCTTCATGAGGTGTAGACGGAAGATTTCTGTCTCTTTCATTCGTTAGCCTCTGATTTGGGGTAGGGTCGGCTCCTCTCTTGATTTGGGTAGGGTCGGCTCCTCTCTTTAGAGAGGAGCCGACCCTACCCAAATCAGAGGCTAACGAACGAAAGAGACAGAAATCTTCGGTCTACATGAGGTGCAGATGTGAAGAGACCCTGGGATGAGAGTTCACGAGGCCGTTCATCATCTTGTACTTGTAGACCGCCATCTATCATGTCGCCTCTTTTCCTTCTGTATTGCAGAGAATACATACAGAGGTTCTTGAGTCTGTCTTGATAGGGTAGGTGCTTGAGCTTAGGAACTAACTTTGTGGCTCTTCCTTGTACCTTCTCAATAAACAAGGTTAACCAGTGAATGCCAGTAAAGCTAGTAAGCTACATACATGTAGATCCTCTTGCTCTGTTGCTCAGTTGCTTGGAAGTAGTGCTGTAAGTCAGGCGCCATGTTCGGGTTTGGTTCGGTTCGGCAGAGTTCGGCAATTTTTTACCCGAACTTGGTTCGGTTCGGGGTTCGGTAATATAATAACAAGCAGCCTAATAGCTACGGGCTGGGCGGGCCGGCCGGGCGGGCCCGACCAGCACGGAGGACTTCTGCCCCACTCCTGATGAAAAACACTGCTTCCGACCGGCACGTATTTTTTTTAATCGTGTTTTATTTGCAGTTTTACAAGAATCATGTTTTCAATTTTAAAATAAATGATATTTTTTAAAGATTTGCCGAGACGGTTGTTGTCTAATGTTACGAGTCATGAAAGCTGCCATCTTGAATTTACCGATGTATACGTTATAATACACAGAGATAGCAGCCCAGGCTCGTTCGATTGCCGTTATTATAAATGTTTATTTTTAATGGGGTAAATAATAAAATTCCTAATTTTCCTGAATAAATCAATTAGAATACTATAATATGTATTTATTTCGTTATTTAGATGGTAAAATTTGTCCGATATTATTACAATTAATTTTTTTAAATTTTTGTATTGTTTGGGTTTGAGCCGAACTTGTTTTGATCAGTGCCTAATAGGCACGTGTATTCTAGCTTGTTTATAGCTTGCGATCGCGACGTTGCAGAGGTCAGGATTTGGGATTTAAATGGCGTCAGTGAAGTCGCGCCCACTACTGGAGAGACATGAATCACAAAGGAGGAAAATGGGAAAAATGTAAATATAGAATGAGCAATCATGACATGAAAATTAGGTATAAAATGACAAGTTAATTAGCCTGCAAAAACATTTAAAATTTTTCTGCCGAACATCCGAACCAGGCCTTTGTGTTCGGTTCGGTTCGGCTCGGTTCGGAAGTGCCATGTTCGGCGAACTTCCGTTCGGTTCGGCGGTTCGGCTACAGCATTACTTGGAAGTCAATAATTTCCCCAATATTTGGCTCCATGTTTTACATAGTATATTTAAATTTCTACAGGATATCTCCAAATTGAATCCACTCTCCCCTGAAGTGATTAGCAGACAAGCAACTATCAATATTGGTGAGTTTCGATTTATTTAACCCTTAAATACAGTGCCACCAACAAGCTTTATTATAAATACAATGTCATTATACATATTTTGGATAATAGGTGCTTGTTTCTTTGTTCATCCATATAAAAATCTTATTTTACAATATCTCTCTCCACAAGTCGTGAACTCATTTTAAATTTCAACAAGAAAGGCAAGCATTTCTCAGTCGAAAAATATTAGAGTATTAGAGTAATATCCTATTTAATTACCAAGAGGGTAAGGGTTAAGTGAAGTGCACCCATCTGTGTACATACTACATTGATATCCTTTCATTTTTTAAATGATTTTCTATTTGCAGAAGTTACTGATTTTTAACTTCTATTAATTTTTCACGAGAACTATTTTTCCAAAACTCTTTTTTGAGCTTTCAAGGGCTAAATTGCTTAATCAATCACATGTATGTTTTGTCACAGTAAAGTATTGATTGCTATATAATATTTGGAAGCTACTATATATTTAGCTCTGAACAAGAATGTTTTTTACTCTGTGCCGAGTTCTAACTTCGTACATAACCCATTAACGTAAATTGCTTTAACTAGCCAGTGATAATTCAACCCACATCAAATTCCTAATTTGTTTTATTTTTCTCTCTTCCACAGGAACAATTGGTCATGTAGCCCATGGGAAGTCGACGGTCGTGAAGGCCATCTCTGGTGTACAGACTGTCAGATTCAAGAATGAGCTAGAGAGAAATATTACCATCAAGCTAGGCTATGCAAATGCTAAGGTAGAGGGATGTGTGTTAATCAACTTGAAGTGGGGATATTGTGAAAAACATTCCAGCTTTTCTTATTTTAGAGACAGATAGTTTAATGTTACAAATCTAATTCAATTGGTTCTTGACCGCGCAGTGGTGGCTGTGGGTGCGGAAGACATCTTTCTTTATTCAGCCATCGTTAAAAAAGTTGCAATGGATTTATTTTGACAATAAAACCTTTTTACTGGAAGTTGGAGAACACAATTTTCAGAATATCACCCACAGATTTCTTAGGTTGTTTGTTTATTTATTTATACAAAATGGGGCACTGTATTCAAGATGAAAAGACAAAAAAAAATAATCAGATGGACTACATATTTGATACACTTTACATATTTTTTTCCCCTTCCAATTCAATTTGCAGGTATGGTTATGTATTGGAAGTACCTAAAATCAAATACATTTTGGTGAAGTCTGTGAAAAGTTTTATACCTGTCAATATCAGAATACGAGACTTGGCTGTTTATCATGATTCAGTTTTTAAAATTGAATATTCCGATTAATGATGAAGTAGTTGATCAATTACTCAACTCCTCAATGTTCTTGATCTTTTGACAAAGTTTGTGAATGTGATGGTCTAGTCTCTAATACTTGGTCACGATGTCACAAGTTCAGTACAATTTTTTTTCTTGTGACTAGGTTTATAAGTGCGATAGTCCAGCTTGCCCTAGGCCAGGGTGCTACAGGTCTGCAGGCAGTAACAAGGATGATTCGTTTTCCTGCGATAGAACGGGCTGTTCAGGCAGATTCAGACTACACAGGTAAATAAAGAGAGACAGAAAACAAGCCTGGAGTGTGAGCATGTAAAGTGTGTTGGAGAGAGAGAGAGAGAGAGAGAGAATGGGAGACAAGAAAGGAGGGAGCAAGGATAACAAGGATGATTCGTTTCCCTGCGATAGAACAGGCTGCTCAGGAAGATTCAGACTACACAGGTAAATAAAGAGAGACAGAAAACAAGCCTAGAGTGTGAGCATGTAAAGTGTGTGAGAGAGAGAGAGAAGGGGGAGAGAAGAAAGGAGGGAGCAAGGATAACAAGGATGATTCGTTTCCCTGCGATAGAACGGGCTGCTCAGGCAGATTCAAACTACACAGGTAAATATAGAGAGACAGAAAACAAGCCTAGAGTGTCAGCATGTAAAGTGTGTGAGAGAGAGAGACAGAGAGAAAAGGGGAGAGAAGAAAGGAGGGAGCAAGGATAACAAGGATGATTCGTTTCCCTGCGATAGAACAGGCTGCTCAGGCAGATTCAGACTACACAGGTAAATAAAGAGAGACAGAAAACAAGCCTGGAGTGTGAGCATGTAATGTGTGTTGGAGAGAGAGAGAGAGAGAGAGAGAGAGAATGGGAGACAAGAAAGGAGGGAGCAAGGATAACAAGGAGGATTTGTTTCCCTGCGATAGAACAGGCTGCTCAGGCAGATTCAGACTACACAGGTAAATAAAGAGAGACAGAAAACAAGCCTGGAGTGTGAGCATGTAATGTGTGTTGGAGAGAGAGAGAGAGAGAGAGAGAGAGAGAATGGGAGACAAGAAAGGAGGGAGCAAGGATAACAAGGAGGATTTGTTTCCCTGCGATAGAACAGGCTGCTCAGGCAGATTCAAACTACACAGGTAAATAAAGAGACGTAAAGGGATAGAAAAATACCCAGACATGGACAAATATTTTGGTGATTCCATACATTTTGAATGCACGAAATGGATGAAGCCAATGATTTGAATGGCAGGAGAAATTTGAAGGAGTAAACAGAGATCATATTTACCACATTGTAAGAGAGAGAGAGAGAGAGAGAGGAGGGAGGGGTTGGAGGGGAAGAGGGACAGCAAAAGTCATACTTCATTAAAGATGTATATGTTTGACAGTGCAAGTTTTTTAAATCGATCCCATTCTTTTTCTTTTCCAGGCACGTATCATTTGTAGACTGTCCTGGTCACGACATTCTTATGGCAACTATGTTGAACGGAGCAGCTGTCATGGACGCAGCATTACTTTTGATTGGTAAGAAACGGCCTGAAATTCATAACGTAATTGTAAGAAGCCTGAATATACGTAATGCTGAGTGTTGACCCATTTCATGATGTGCATTATATGCACCATCTACCAAAAGTGTCTTCCTTCTTTCCTTACTTTCTTTCTTCCTATCTGTTCTCTCTTCTTTCTTTCCTTTCTTTTTCCTTTATCTAGTGCTGTAGCTTTGTAATATAATGTTGAATCAGCTGTTAAGGCATTGTTTAACAATGTTAAATCTGAGATGCACAGCCCTACGTGTTATCAGTGTCTGTGATATGGTGTAATATTGAAGCCCTAAAAAAATTGCGCTTCAAAATGATCAAGAAGTGCCTCAAAAAAGTAAAAAATCTTTGAGTGACCGGTTTTACCATACTAATTTTCCCCAAAAGACTGTAGTGTTATGAAAACCGTTAAGAAAACGCAAAATTTGATTTTGATTTCGAATCATAAATATCTTGATAATCAGACAGACGATCGGCTTGTAAAAGTCATGGGGTTCCTGACTGACCTAAAGGTTTATAATTATCATTGCAGCATGAGCTAAATCCAGGATTTTGTTTCAGAATCTGAGACAAAGTTACCCAATCCCTTTAATGTTCATTAATAGTACTAATTTTGCCTGATTATTTCTAATATACCTTAGTAGTTGAATAGTTTGCAGGCACAAACCCTGGTCAGTCGTAAAAGAGAGCCTGCACTATAAGACTACCATAGGCCATGTACTATAGCTACTTATTGACACAACCAGTAGGTAGCTGGGCTAGGCTTCTCTCAAGGCACAATGATTTTTTTGATAAAGTGTCAAATTGGGGTCTGTGCTTGCAGACTAGTAGTTGAAGGTATCTCTATTTCAACTACTTTGATTTTCTTTATCAATAAAAAGATGTAAGTAGTACATACTTCACTATCTTTTCTAAATATCTGGTATTTTCAGCTGGCAACGAATCGTGCCCCAACCCCAGACATCGGAGCATCTGGCTGCTATTGAGATCATGAAGCTCAAGCACATCCTTATCCTTCAGAACAAGATTGATCTGGTCAAGGAGAGTCAAGCGAGGGAGCAGTACGAACAGATCCTAAAGTTTGTTCAAGGTGAGGGTGAAGAGAAGATAGTCTTTGTTGAAGACAGTAGTACAGTTCAATCCAATGGTTTGCCTATGATTAGGTATTTATTTAGGCACCAAAGCAGCCTGATTTATGAAATCATACTTTCCAATATTCTCAATTTAGTAACTGAAACTTCCCAGCTATTAGATAGGTAAGTAAAATGTGCTGAGTTATAAATGAAATTGTTTCCTTAAAGACTCTTTGTGACCCCTGAATAAAAAAACGTCCCAATTAATTCAACGGGTACCGTGTAGAGGTGCCGTGGACGAGTGGATATGTCACCGGACTGTGGATCACAAGGTCGCGGTTCAAGTCCCACCGCGGCACTAATGTCCTTTGGCAAGACATTGATTTAAATTTGCCACTCTCCACCCAGGTGTTAAGGGTACCTGGTAGGATGCGAAAGTTAATGTGGTTTGATTAGCAAGTGGCGCTTGTAAAATGGCGACTGGCTGGAATGCTCCCCAGGGAGTGGAGAATGTGCATACATTGTGTGCGAGAAAGCATGAATCCGATGACCGGGGTAATAATATATATCTGTAAAGCACATTGAGAGGGCCTGCGGTCCTGAAATGCGCTATATAAGGACAAACTATTATTATTATTATTAATCAAGACTCCAGGTTGTGAATTTTGGTTTTGATGTTTGCTTACCGTAATAATCATTCAATGTTGAGCAGGGGCCTCTTGCATAAAGATTGTTAAACTTTATGCACGGTCTCGAAATCAAACGCAAGCCATCAATACTTGAATCTTGTTTGTGTATTTGGGTTTTTATAGTATGTGTATCAATCAGATGTGATCGTTTACATCTTAGACTGACCTTTAACGTCAGCACCTGAAAGACGTGACTCGGTTTCTAATGGCGGACTGAAAGATTCAGTTTGTAGGCAAAGACAGAGAGCTGACAAT
The DNA here is from genome assembly GCA_037976565.1 of Mesocentrotus franciscanus. Taxonomy (NCBI): domain Eukaryota; kingdom Metazoa; phylum Echinodermata; class Echinoidea; order Camarodonta; family Strongylocentrotidae; genus Mesocentrotus; species Mesocentrotus franciscanus. The sequence goes on along the minus strand of CP137671.1, from coordinate 17,686,878 downwards.
TCCGCTTGAACAACTCATGTCTCCCCATGTTGAAACTTAAGTTCCTTTTCCAAGTTTAATTTCAACTAAAATGCAAGAGTTCCTTATACTTCTAAAGGAAATCTAAGATGATAATCAAGTTTTTATTTCTTCAAATCTTTTTCAGGTACCGTAGCGGAAGGAGCTCCAGTCATTCCAATCTCAGCTCAGCTGAAGCATAATATAGAAGTCATCTGTGAATACATCACGAAGAAGATCCCTATTCCAGTCCGAGACTTCACTTCAGAACCTAGACTTATCGGTAAGATTGTACCACGCACACACAAAAAATAACAAAGTCTTACTGTTTGATCAGCCATTTTCAATTTTTTTGACAAAGGATGTTAAAGTAGACAAAAAATGGGATGTCCTGTCATTGACACAAGTGAGAGGCATCAGATCATCGGTCTTGCAGTACCTTGGATTTTGAAACCTTTGGTCCGTTAACGCTTACCTACAAGTGTGTATTTGCTTTCTAAGCACCCAAGTTAAACGAACACACAGCAATTACAGTTTGCAAAATCTGTTCACTTCTTTATTTAATCTTGCAAGTTCATGAAGCCAAAGTCACACAATGAAAGCGTCAGGATAGCTCTGGGTCCGTGTGAAACATAGCAATTGACCCGAAATGACTGCCAACTTGCGTTGGACACCTTTTCCAACTGTATACTTTGGAACCGGGCAATTGTAACTTTGTGATAGGTTCGAGAATTTGCTCATTTATAGACGTGACCGTAGTAACCAAGATATGAATTAATTTATTTATTTCAAATGCAATTTGAAAGCTGTAAATACTACCTATCATCTGATAATAGTCCTTACTGCATGTTGTTTGTTATATTTACGGGTGTGGTGATGACTGAATAGATACAGGTATTTCTGTTTATTTCATTTTGTAACGCTACCTCATTGTTGAAGTCTTATGAAGAATGTCCCCTTTTTCTCAATAAAGTATGAGGATATATTCAAGCTAGATCTAACCACATATAATTATCGTTCTGGATATCATTTTTGCAGTGATCCGATCGTTTGATGTGAACAAGCCCGGCTGTGAGGTTAAAGATCTGAAAGGGGGCGTGGCTGGAGGCAGTATCCTAAGAGGTGTATTGAAGGTAAGATTTACTTTAGCAATCCATAACTGCTCAGATGTCTGAGATATGACTGGATCAACAGGTGGCATTGCATTCTTATTCTTATCCATGGATGCTGATGAAAATTGCCAGTATATAAAGATTTTAAATTCTTATAATTTTCTTTTCCTTTAAAAATGTTGGTTATGGTTTCTTGGTCACATCATGAGATTCATGACTGCACAATTTTTTAGCCATGCAAAACAATCTGCAGCAAGAGCATAAGGTACAGAGAGCGAGTATCGTGAGTTTAATCTATGATTTTGTCAATCAATCTTGTTCTGGGTGTTCCTCTTATTCAAGATTCTTTGATCTTGCCTTGCAGTACCACCCTTTTTTTAAAGGTAGTCTCATTGAGACATAGCAGAGACATTGAGCGTTGATATAATATTGACTGCATTGAGGGACATGGTTAAACTATTGCCCAAGATGATCTCAAAACTGTGTTGTGCCCCCCGAGATGAAGTTGTGCGCCTGTATCACTGGGCGTATCCATTGTTAACTTCATGCACATCTATTGTGTCTTTTGGTTGTATGAAAAAGTAGAGCTTTTCTAAGTCAATATTTCTTGTTCCACTGCCCAGAAGTCAGTACTGAATATCGTGCCTGCTGTTTTGACCAATCAGATGCCTAGAATCTTGATATGTGATATATGAAAGTATCTAATTGACAGTTTCGACATGTATTTGTTGAATTATATAGGTTATAGTTCTTCTAATGTTCAATTAAAGAAATGCATAACCTGTTGCACCAGCTACTAACTATCAATCGTAATTTATTACTTTTATACGATAGGTTGGGCAGGAGATTGAGGTCCGGCCTGGTATCGTCTCTAAAGACAGCGAAGGCAAGCTTCAGTGCAGACCCATCTTTTCTAAGATTGTGTCTCTCTTCGCTGAGAAGAACGATCTCCAGTTTGCTGTTCCAGGAGGCCTGATTGGTAAGCAAAGTGACATTGAGAGAGATAGAGAGAGAGAGGGGGTTAGGAGTCGAGAATGACTCTCATCAAAAATTTATGATTTAGAACAAGTAAGTTGAATCGATTTGATGTAACTAGGATATAGAATTGGGTTAATATTGAAAGAAGAGGAGGGAGAAGAAGTAGAGAAGGAAGGGTAGGAAGGGGGATAAGTAAGGTGAGGGAAATAGAAAGGAAGTTCAAGAAGAATTTTGGATGAAAGAGATTTAGTTCAATATCAGATGTTTTTTAATTTAATTTAATTTTTCTTCCATGATACTGTTTTTGTTATTTAGACCTAAAAGAAGTAATGCTGCTCTATCGTACACATTTTACTTGTTCTTTCTTTAAAGGTGTTGGTACAAAAATTGACCCCACCCTGTGTCGAGCTGATCGTCTTGTGGGTCAGGTGCTATTAGCTGTAGGGCCTCTCCCAGATATCTATACTTACAGATCTTTAGACTATGCTACTCCTACTGCTAATAACTCTTACATCGCTGTTTCTGATTTCTTTCTTAATAGGTGTTGGTACAAAGATTGACCCTACCCTCTGTCGAGCTGATCGTCTTGTGGGTCAGGTGCTGGGAGCAGTAGGGGCTCTCCCCGATATCTACACAGAGCTTGAGATCTCGTACTTCCTTCTCAGGAGGCTGCTTGGTGTGAGGACTGAAGGAGACAAGAAAGGAGCTAAGGTCAGTCAGTCAGAATTGTTCTTACTAAATTATCACTTTAAATTTCAATCATGAAGCTGTGTGTTGAATGTTGTATTATTCAGCCTCTCTTGAACCAGGTACATAGGAAGGAAGACATTTATTGAATGCTTGGAGTGCTTTAATAGCTGCTTAGTAGAAGATAGTAAAATAGGTTCCAAAAGTAGAGACTCTCAATGTGTACAAATGCAGACTTCAACATACCTTTGGAAGTGACAGAGTTCAAATTTATAGCAGATTAATGTTGTCAGTTGAAATCCATTGAGTTAACCTTGTGTGCCAATTAATTATACCTGTTAGTTATCTGTAGGTTCCACAATTAGGGACTTAAATTTTACAGGTGGATGTATTCATTTATAACAGGAGTAAAATCTAGTCACAAAATCCCTCCTGTCTCTCAGAGCAGTTATTCTATAATGCACAGCATGTAGGACTTTTTCCATTCTCAAAAACTCGGTGGATATGTGCTAACTAACAACCAAGCTATTACAACACCATCTGGATGTTTTAATCCATACAGGTTCAAAAGCTGACCAAGGGCGAGGTTCTCATGGTCAACATCGGGTCACTGTCCACGGGAGGTCGAGTGCTGGCCGTCAAGGCTGATTTGGCCAAGATCGTTCTGACGAATCCTGTCTGCACAGAGATTGGAGAGAAGATCGCCCTCAGCAGGAGAGTGGAGAAACATTGGAGGTAAGCCATGTTTAATTTTGTAGTTGTTGTCAATCATGAGGTTTTGGGTGTTTTTCATTGTCCCCAGACCATTTTTTCTCATACAAGGTTCCTTGCTTGACATATGTAGTGAATGAGTTTGAATTTGGAGGATGTTCTTAAAGTGTACCAATCCCCCAAACATGTTATGCTCTTGATGTAAGGGGTTCTGTGTGACTATACTCTATTCAAAGTATGATTATAAATATAATATTACTTCTATAAAGAGCTTGCAATTTAAATACATTCTCAGTGAACATTAAAACGTCTCTTAGAGTAGACAAATTAACACTCTTTAATAACATGCCTCCTTTCCACAGTGACCAATTGTCCCATGGGTGGCCATTAAGACTGGTTTGACTGTTAACAGCAAAGAGACTTTGAATTCATTTATGTAAAGTAGGAATGGAATATTCTGAATTGAAATGCATTCATAAGACACTATATTATGTGTTATGAAATAAAAGAAGAAGAGAGTTTAATTGAATGGGTTATTTGTATTAAAGAAAAGATAGCAAAGAACCCCCCCCCCCCAACATTTTAAATACATTCATGTTAGTAGTGAAGTGACTGATTTACTGAGAATATTCTTGCTCTATTTCACAGGTTGATCGGTTGGGGTCAAATCAGGAAAGGAGTCACCATCAAACCCACGACCTTTGACTCCTAGAGGTGACATAGATAAACATCAGGAAAAACATATCCCCATGGGAACCATGTATCCTGGAAACAACATTCACTAAAAGACATATTTTCAAGTTGAGCTCTTGCGGGTATGGTGGAGAGGCTAATTAACGTGGATGTTTGCTTAGAACTGTCACAGATCTGCGGGGCAATCTGGTGCAGGCTTTTGAATCTTATACCAAAACTACATTGTTGCATTTAATGGTCATATGAACTCGACCAAATCATGTCTTCTCCCAAACTCCTTATCATTTATAAAGGAAGTACTGGGAAGACTTCCAAGTTGTCATAGAGAGAAAGAGATATGCTCAGTGTTTTAACTAGAGATCAGTTATGCCACATGGTTATTAACAAGAACTGTTCATATGTAAAGTGGCTCGCCAATAAGCTAGCAAATTTGTTAGCCCAGACAACAATTCCCCACACAGGTCAAAATGTTATCTTCTTTTCAGAATGTTTGATTACAGTACTTTTGAACTGCTTTGAATCAAGAACTTTTTCCAAGTTTATATGACCTAAAGAGACCAAAGCAAAAGGAGAAATTTTGAATAATTTCATCATGACTAAGGAAATCATTTAGTTTCCTAGTTTCACAGCTTTAATAACATGTTAATCAAATATCCACCAAAAGTCATATTTGATATATTACAACTAATTATCAGGTTGATATAGTGAATTGGAATCGTATAGATGCTTGATCATTTTCAGGAAAGACATGTGATGCCTAAGAAATATGATAACTACACTGCAAGATTATTTACATTAAGTTAACATGTATCAGATACAGTTCCACATTAGGTAACATGGTTATGTATTTATTTATTATGCAACTAGTTCAGTTTTTGTTTGAATCAGTGGGCAGGTCTAAAAGTGTGCCTTTATGACCACTTTACAATCACTTTGAGGTGGTTACTGGCTCAGCTGTAGAATTTAGTCTCTTCAGACAACCGTACTTTGATAAGTTCTACTTTGTGACAATTATTTCAAAGAGAATGGTTGGCTATATACATGGATGATTTATGAGAGTCAAACGCCATGCAGTCTTTTTTCTCTTAGCTGTATGTTTTTTCTTTATATTGTGTCCATGACAAATATTGGTGATTTTTTTTCCCTCTTTTTCCCCCCTTCTTTAAAAAAAAAATCATTTAGGAATGTCTTATTTTTCTGAAGATCTTTAAAAATGAGTTTTATCTTTGTTCTTAATCATACATAATGATTAATGATAAGAATTGTTTTTCCTTAATCACTGTAATTGGGTTCAATTACAAAGCAAAACAAAGAAGTCTGTCCAAAAATGTGGGATTTCTATTGAATGAGAAGTTTGGACATGCTTAATCTTGTGTAGAAAATGGAAAATTGATAGAATCTTCAATATTAAATGATTAATTGTAATCTGTTGTTTGATGGTCTTATTATGGATGAGTATTGGAGAGGTTAAGAATGAATTTCTATACTTGGAGAGGTGAAGAAGAAGTAACAGGATGAGAAGAAAAAGAAGACAAAGGAGAGGAAGAAGGAGAAGAGGATGAAGGAAAAGAAGGAGGAGAAGAAAGAGAGAGAGCACAAGTAGGAAGAAATGGAAAAGGACATAAGAGGATTAGGAAAGTGTAGCAAGAGACGAGGATGCAAAGGGAGAGGTGAAGGAAAGCTGAAGGGGAAGGTTAATAAATTAAAGAATGAAAGACTTGACTGGTGCAAAAGAAATAAAGGAGAAGAGTGAGTAAAACTGGAGTAAGGTGAAACTAAAAATTATGGAAAGGAGGAAAATGAAAGGAAGATGAAGTTAAAGATGGAGGGAGAGAGAGAGAGAGCAAGAGAGAGAGCGAGAGAGAGAGAGAGAGAGAGAGACGCACACACCCAGAATATACACCAAAGCAAACGATGACGCAATGTTTTCTTTCAAGCGATAGGGGTCAGAACCCTTTTAAAGCCCCGCTGTACTACTTGTAGCTACTTGCTCCCTCTATATCGAAAACAATGCCTAAGCGGTGCCCGTTGGTCCCCCATGATCCTCTTTTTCTTATGTTAATTGACAGCTGAGTTGATGAGATAACCACTTGTCAGTGACCAGTTGACCACGCTAATCCCTCGAATCCCTCCTGGCCAAACTAGTGCGGAGGGGCTTTAACGTACATGTATAAGTATTCTGTCAAATTGGTTTTGTTTTTGGTTGCAATTAAACGGAAATGTTCACTAGCGAATGATACACATTTCTCAAGGTATATCGCTTCCAGTGGTTGCTAAGTAAGTGACGCTAAATATCTTATAAAGCAATTTCCGTGGATCCAATCTGATGCCTCGAAGGCACTTCTTTCGCCAACCCTCGATAATTGCATGTACAACCCTTATACAACATACAAAGAAACGGATTAATTTGGCCTGAACAATAACATAAATACTACTGGCTCGCATGTTTGCTTGGACTATCAATAGATTATCACATATTCTTCTTGAGAAGGGGTAGGGACAGGGAAAAACAACGAGTGTGATTATTATTGAACAGGCCCCGCTATAAAAGCGTTTTGTTCGTCTTTTTTGTCAGATTTTGTACCCTTGGATAGCAAGTTGAATCGGCCATTCAGTCGGTTATTGATCGCCATTTTAGCGCGAGGTATCGATCGATGCATTCCTTTTCAATGTGGAGTATAATGGAGGAGGGTTCCAGCCTCTTTTATAGCGGTTTGCGGTTGTGAAGGGGTGATGTGTTACGTGCCCCTTCCTTAGGAACAACCCAAGTCACTGTGGGTGTAGTATACGTATCACCTACTTGAAGAAAAAGTGAAAGTTATCTTTAAGCCTGTCGTCTGCGCGATTTATCAAGCGAGTCTCATGCTTTGCTGAGAAGATTCTTGGTCAAATATTGGAATTTTCGATCAAAATGCCTTGACGCTTGTGAGAAAAGGAATCTTCATCTGAAGAGTTGATTTGATAGAGAACGCGGATCCACGTAAGAGGGGTCAAACAAAGGAGTACAAAAGATCTTGATATTTGGACTATATTAAAAAAAAACTTCTTACGCTCTCTTGCGGAGATGTCGCCTTCGTCACCCAAGAAGGAAAACATTCAACGATGTTTCCGCAGCATCTGAATTAAATTTTAAAGGATCTCTTCGGACGAGTTTCATTAATGACGTAAATATCATGAAGATGGAATATGGCTAGCGCGGTCGTAGCGCTACCAAGCCCGCATCTTAATTCCACCATGTCTCCGGCTCCCGTCAACCGACTCGGCCGACAGGGCTACGGCCGGGAGACTGCGCCGTCGTCCAATGGCGATGTCGGTGGCGATGTCGCATGCGTTGGCGATGAGGGAGAGAAGAAAGAGGATAGAGGAGGCCACGATGGAAGCGGTGGTCGAGATGGTGGTCAGCCTGAGAGGAGGAGAAGGAAGTCGAGATCGGACGGCACGGTGCTCAGGAAGAAAGTCGGGGGCTACATCTTAGGAGATGTCATCGGCGAAGGGTCTTTCGCCAAAGTTCGTCTTGGAACACACATCTTAACTCAAGAACAGGTAAGACCATTAGCAATGGCGTAACATGAGTCCAACCATTGAGGGACTGGAATGACGGGGACAGGGGAGGGAGGGAGGGGATCTTCACCGGAAAATAAAATGCGAATTTACAAGGCTGCTTACGAGGGTGCTGGAGGTGGTCAATGGGTCTTCTTTTCTCGTTTATTTTCTTCTTCCTTATCTCTTTCCCTTTCGCACTTTCCTCGCCTGTTCTCTTTTTTGTTCACCACTCTTCTGGGGGAGAGGGTGGCACGTGCCCCCTTGTAGCTCCGCCATGGGCCATTATTAATTCCCATCTTTCTAACGGTCCCTCATTCTATTCTATGACGAGTAATGATTTCATCTGCCTTTGGTCATAACAACTTACATAATATGATATCGCCAAGCACCGGGCTTATAGGAAATTTCGCATCTTACCTCTCTGTATGTACAGTCAATGTATAGTCATGTGTATTCATTTGATTATTAGAAGGGAATGGATTTAAAAAAAAATCTAAATCTGACACTAGATGGTGATTATTTTCTCGAGTTCATCTTGGGATATAAGCCATCGCTTGCGCGTAACCTTTTCCCTCTTGTAAAACTTTCAACTAAATTTCATATAATTAAAAATCAGCTTTCAAAACAATTCAGAACAAGCTTAATGAGTTGCATACTGATCTTTTATATTAAAAGATCCACCACTGCTTTTGGAATGACTTCGTAAACATGTTTGCGTCCTTGGGACAAAGTAAAAGCGAAGTCATAAAGCAAAACAGTCATGACTTTCGCCACATACATTTTGGAGGTACACGTATATAGGACAGGCATATTACTTTGGAAAGAAATCCCAAATGCACCTCAATTAATATTTTTTGAAAGCTGAAATAACAATCATCCTCGTTAACAGTTCTCATTAGAAATTCATGAATGACAATAAATGTTCATGTTGATTTTAACGCACTCATTAAATATTAATAAGACATGCACGCTTGGATTAAGATTTAGGAGAAAGTGCTCTCCCCTTGCGATCGATATGATCGATAGCTAGCTCGGTCTTAGTAGATGTGTTGTCTGCTAAACGTACGCAAACCACACATGAAGGTTGATCAGAGGGTGTGTGTAGGTGAGTGAGTTAGGATGTGGGTACATGTTCAAGGAAAGGGTGTGTCTTTCTTCCAAAGGAAACCTTGACTGTTGGTAATGACGCATAATAAATCCTCACCGAATTGAATTAAACATACAATGGTCGTTCGAGACTACAGATAAAATTAATGATACTTTCCATTTTCTATATTTTGCGAGGGAGTGAAGTGCACAAGCAAAAAATATGAAACTTTATCATAGCGAAAATTAATTTTTTCATCAAGATATAGTAGATATCAAAAAGTGAGCTAGACTATTCCACTGCCCAAATATAAGGTTGCAGGTGATGCCGGGATATGAGGTGGCGGTTGCCCGAATATTTGTAATTTCAAAGTTTTCGGGGGAGGGGGGCTGTAGCCCGCAAAGCCTCCCACCTCGTACGCATATGAGCCGAGGGTAATATTTCTCCTTTTTTGAGGGGGATTTCCTTGAGGATAGTCACGGGGACAATAAAATCGTCCTTTTATTTTCCAGGTTGCCGTGAAGGTAATTGATAAGAAGTTGATCGCCAATCGAGACTACGTTCGTAAGAATCTACGCAGAGAGGCCACCGTTCTTCAGAAGATGCGTCATACCAACATCGCTCGACTCTACGAGGTAAGAAAGTTAAATTACGGCCCTTTTAAAGGTTCGTTTATTTTAAAAGATTCGTTTATTATTCGCAGGGAACTACCCATTAGACCATCTGCATTATGAGACCGACAGGTACGGGTATGTCGGCCTCATGATCCCTCACACAGTCCCGAAATACCGACATGTCGGTCTTATTAGCTGTCAGTCTCGTGGGCGGTCGGTCTCGTATTTACTCAGAATAGCTCAGATAAATTTTCAGGAGTACCGCAAGACCAACGCTGTCGGTCTTGTGCGCTTTAGCCATTACAATTTCGTTTCTCCACAGGTTCCGAAATTTCGTCACACCAAAGGTTCGTTATGATAACAAACCTTTGGGGTGACGAACTTTACAATAAATGTGAAGGTCTGCACTAGCTGCCGTGAAATAAAAGTGTTTTCATATATCCAACAATGAACAAAATGAAAGGGTAGCTGAATTCTTTCCAATCTCAGAAATAGAACCCAGCAACCGTATGTACTCTAAGCCCTTATTATTAGGAACCATCTTTATGAGCTAATTATGTCGTACTTTTTTCACCTGCAGGTTCTTGAGACGGCTAGTAATTACTACCTGGTCATGGAGCTCGCAGAGGGCGGGACGTTCATGTCCTTCCTGTGTAAGAGAAGAAAGCTGAGTGAAAGAGAGACGAGAAGATACATCAGGCAACTCGTCACCGCCGTCGATCATATGCATCATCTCGACGTCATTCACAGGTTCGTAGAATGCTTTTGGCTGTTAGCTAAATCTGTCGACGTCGTTTGCTACTTGCCTTTCATTTGAAAGAATCCAACGATTTTTGGACGCACTCTCTCATGCTCACTTCAAAGTATTGGTAATTTTGCACAGCCATTGTGTTGCACAAAACAATTCTTCCGTCAATGGGCGTCTATTATTTTGTGCAAAATTGCACGTCTGACAAACGACCGACCGTGCATAGAGGTGAAGAAAGCAATCGAAGTGTTAAACACATGTACGATTATTAGTGTGATGTGGTGGTGGCGGTAGTAGTAATAAGTGTGTGTGTGTGTGTGTGTGTGTGGGGAGTAATGTATGGACCAATATTATTTTCCCTCTTATGTGTGCCATCATTGGGGGTATTAGTAATTTAAAATGGCTTCTGTTTCATCAATAAAATAATCATTGTTTTCTTTTCAATTATCGGTATTGCAGGGATATCAAGATCGAGAACTTTCTTCTGGATAACGACCAAAATCTGAAAGTAATAGGTAAGTTTTGTAAACAGATTTAAAGCAATTCTATGCTCCATTTTTTTTTGTTCTTCTGAATAAAACCTAATTCCATTTCATTGTATTATAAGGAGGAAATGCACGGTTAAAATAGTAACGTAAAGCACCGCATGTTCGTAGATAACTAGATGGACGACATTTTGGCCTGATAGGGCTGTATCATTAATTTTTGTTGATCATTTTCCTTGTTACTTCTGTACAATCATTACTGAACGTTTAACAACTATCATGAGCTTCGCGGATGGGGAAGGAAGGAAGGGGGCGGGTGCAGCACCTTAAATAACTTGTCGGCAAATCTCAAATTGTTGTCAGACGACGGTTCTCAAGTTAGAAAATCCGGCCTATATTGAAAAAATCTGAAGTCCTATTTACGAGCTCCACGCGTAAATGTGAAAAAGACGATTAACGCCCATAAATGAAGTAAGTATCTAGGATTGGATTTTATTTTTTCAGGTATGAAAATGCGAGGGGCAAGGGGAACTAGGGGATATTCTGCCGATTCAATCACGCAGATATATTTCACTCTTTTTTTCTTTTTCTTTAGATTTTGGACTGAGTAATATTCTTGGATACGATGGGTTTCTTCGGACGCAATGCGGTTCTCCGGCCTACGCTGCCCCGGAGATCTTCAGCAACTCAAGCTATGGCCCAGCTGTCGATGTATGGAGCATGTAAGACATGATCATGCTTATAAAAAATGACCCCTTGTCAATTCTCCACGTTGGGTGTCGGAGGGCAGATTGAAGCAGTTATAGAGGGGGCTTGGGCCTTAAACCCCCCCAATTTCTTCAGGCCCCTGTTTTACAAATGATATTTAGCGTCCCTAGCCCACATACCTGTCATGGGGGGCATGTTGACTGTCAGAAAAGTAGAAGGGCTGCGAGACCGACATGTTGATCTCGTGGGATGTTCATCTCGTGAACGCTCAGAAACCTGTCAGAATGTGCCTCCAAGACCTACATGTCGATTTCGTAACATGTCACATAACTTGTTTTTGTGTGGTCTCGTGGGCCAATTTAAGGTGAATTTGCTTTGAAACTTGATCCCCTTTTTTTTCCTCAGAGGGGTGAACATGTACGCCATGTTGACTGGAGAGTTACCCTTCGTTGTGGACCCGCCCAATAACATGAGTAAACTTCACGCAAGAATCATGCAGGGCGCCACCATACCAGATACTCTTACAAAAGGTAAAATCTAATGTTAACATTTTCACGATCATTTTCAAAATTATTTTCACAATCATTTTCTTGTACGACACGTGCCTCGATCTTTGGCAAGTGGTTTGACGGACCAAACTTGCGAATACATAGAAAAACAATCGCTACGATTATTCCACGCCGTGGAGTTCTGTAGTCTGTCTTGCGATCTTTATTCTGATACATTAACTGTCACATTATTCATCGTTTCCATAATTATGAGGTGAACATTATAATCAAACAGTTGTTATGTCTCACGTTGAACTACATTTTTGTAAATATTTCATATTTTACTTGCCTACCCCAGATTGCCGAGACCTTCTCAGAAGGCTTTTAGAACCGAAGGAACTGGATCGCATCAAACTCCCTGATATTATGCGGCATCCATGGATGAACAAGGGATACTCGCGGCGTCTCTACCCTTCCCGCTTCGAAGACTCCACCCCCAAACCTCTGGTGGATCAACGCATCATCAAAGCGCTCGTACAATGCGGTCATCAGGAGGATATGCTCACGGAATGCGTGCAGGAAAATAGACCAACCTCCGAGAACGCTGCCTACTGTCTATTGGCTAAGCGGATCGCAATGGGGTGGGGCTATCCGGAAAGTAACAATGTCCTCGACAGCGATCGGAGCGAGATGGTGAGCGTGTTAACGGGAATGGGGGTGGACGATACGATGGAGGCGGAGCATGAAGAGAACCCGTCACCAGTGCTTGCGCTTCGTCGTCCAATCAGCGGACGCGGGACGAGAAGTATGGCGGCAAAGGAACAGAACTTTGAAATGGAAAACAAACTCAAGAGCGACGGGATGAAGCTCGAGAGTACGAATTCCCCGATAGAGAAAACTCCGAAGAACTACGTGTCTCCAACAAAAAGAGAAATTCAAGATGACATGCGAAAGGCTTGGAGCAAGCTGCAAACCAATTCAAAGAACAGTGACGAAAGTACAAAAGACCATAGTAAAAATAACAGCGTTAAGAGTACGAATAGTGAAGTAAGCGATATGAATTCAACTGGAAGCAAAATGGACACAGGGGAAGCGTCAAAAAGTAAAACGAAACGCGTTCAAAAAGTGTCAGACAACAAAACTACCTCTCATCTCCCTCGGCGAGTCCACAGCTCCTGTCCCGCCAAAACGAGGACGGTGCCAAGCCTAAACTGTGCACCCTCCCTGCAAAACAACACTTGCATTTTCATAGTCAACGGGAAGGTCACGGCGCCGGATCAAATGGTTGGGCGATCTGCCGGGCGAAATACCGCCCAAATGCCAGGGAAAAGACATTCGTTCCATGGAGGTGAAAAAATGATTTACACAAAACGAGGCTTGGAACGTGCTAAAACTGTCCCGGCTGTCCATATTGAGAGCTCGGACACAACGAATGGTTCGGATGACCCGTCGATGACTGTCCCAGACAAAGAGTCTAGTATGGACACCCAAATCAGCCAACTTCATGCACCTTACCAGCCGCATAGTAAGAATATATATTTGTTAATGTCATCGGCATTTTGGGGTTAGGGTTAGTAACCCTAACCCTATGGAAAGCGAGAGAGAGAGAGAGAGAGGGAGGGAGAGAGAGAGAGAGACTGAGAGAGACATTGGTCAATTTCTCCGCATAGCAGTGTCTTAATCATTGCATACTGTTGTTCTCATGTAAGCATCTGATTGAGGTTTTACCAAGTTTATAATGTTATTGTCTAAAAAAAAAAAAATCGAAGTTGATCTTGTTCAATATTTTGAAAGCAAATGAAAAGAAGGGATTTTTGGTTCTTGATTATTCAGCCGAAAATGTCACGTTTTCTTTATTTCTTGTTCTTCCTCAGATGCCTTTCCAATCCATCGCTTAGGGAAGGAATACACCCTCCCCTCCCAAGCCCACCGCCACTCCTCCCGCTATCTACCGGGGAGCGTGTCAACATCCGCCGTCACCTCGGCAACACATCCTCCTCCTTATCAACACGCACAGCATCTTCAATACCATAGTAACAGACACCAATCGCTACGCCGCTCCCGTCCGAATCACCACCACCACCAGCGATCCATGACCGCGCCCCACCCTCAGGGCCGATCACATTCTCCGCTGCCCTTTCCTCCAGCTTCTCAGATCAGCAGGGAGGAAAGGGTGTCCGGCAAACCCGCCAAGGCTGTGGCGTGGCAGGACCCTCCTGCGACTGTGGTTCCGTCAAATAATGGCCCGTCAAGGAGCATTATGAATCGGCAGAGAGAGCTGCCGAATATAAAGGGATTTGTGGGAAATATGTGACGATTGTAAAGTTGTTATGTACTATATATGCTAGTATGCACGTTGTACACGCGGCGTCTTTTCACTTACTTTTTTCGTCTTCATTAGCTTATGAAGGCAATTGATGCATACGCCACTTATCTGACGTTATAGTAGTACATTTTAATTTTTCATTCTATTATTTTACGATGTCAATCTCATATCGCATCCAAAACCGCTCAAAATACTGACGCATCGCTATATGTCAGGTTAATGACGCCTCCTGTGCACTGTCACACACAATACAAAGCGCAATGTCGATATGTCATTACAATACATAGGCCAATCAATGCTACAACACGATTGGCGCATTGGCGGTGCGTCGATCAACGCAGTGTTTTCATTGTTCAGATAGCATCCACTTTTTGTCCAAACAATATTTTGGATAATATTAATTTCTATGCTTCATTAACTCATTAGAGTTATTTCATAGTGTGGTAAGAGACGAGCGGAATGGTTAGTTTTATATCAATATTATTCAGTGGCCTCTTTTCATGTGGGAAAGAGAGCCGCTATAAGTCGCAAGAAATAAGCCCTTCCAAGGGCGTCGCTTGAAAGGGGGTGGTGAAGTTTCCATTCGAAATCTTATTAGATTATTACAATTCTTTATTTCTTTCTTTTTAAATATATTTCTATATTTACATGTATTTATTTTGCGCCTTGTCGGCAAATCACAGTTCTTTTCTCTCTTGCTTGTTGGCAAATTTCGTGCTGACTTGCCGGAAAATCTGGTCGAACAACCCAACGCAAAATGACCTAGTGAAGCCCCTTGGCTTTTTATCTTATTTCTTACGAAGGATATTATAATGTGCAGCCATGCTTTTTTTTAATGAAAACACATGTCATGGGAGCACAGAGCAAAAAGCGATTCCTTTTGTGAGTCAGCACGACCGTGGAGCACTATAGTAACTTTTTTTTCTTGAATTTCCCCCGCATCTTCCCAGTAGTTTATCTCTATTGCTATGATATATATTTTGTTTAAAGTAAGATATTATTCATAAACATGCCTCAACAAATATAAGGATAAGTTGTTAAATATTTTTTTTTTTTAAATCAAAGTACTGAATTCGTCATCAGTATCAGTATTCATTCATATTAATTTCCAGGATAACATAATCGCATTTCCCCAGATTTTTTACAGGCAATTCTTATAACTTTATTACCAAATTTTACTGCCTAAACTTATGTTCCAAATAATTGAATAAGATACTATAATTTATATAATCCAATTGGAGATATACACTTCACGACTTTCCGAAAATATTTCCGACCTTTTAACAGCTGTCATTTACATGTATTTCATTTCTGATTTCCTTTTTGTTGTTGTGTGTATAATTATTTTGAATTCGTTCAAGCACATTCAGTTTCGAGAATGTAATGTTTTACAATGTGTATATACAATATCGGGTCAACGATTGTGTTCAAATGTATATATTATGATGCACTATAATCAAAGCGATATAATATTGAAGAAAAAAAAATCGCTCTGTATACGGGTAGGTGAGAGACAATCATTATGTGTGATACATTTTTCTTATTGTAATGTTGAAATGATTTTACGCATGCATCATCAAGGCTCGTTCAGGATATGGCGCGGTAAGCCGCCGCAAAAAGCTACCGCGGTTTTTATTTACGAAAATGAATGGCAACTGCGCACACTCGGTCCTCCGCGTAATCCCTGAACTCTGTCTTATATATTAGATAAAGAAATGTGAAGCCATTACACTTTTCGTCATCTTTAATGACCCTGTCGGAAGTGAAAAATGAAATAGATGAATTATATATCAAAGGAAAGCTTACAAGCCATAGATTACAATAATACCAATTATATGCTACTTTAGTACCTGCCAGACGAGTAATAAACAGCTCTCTGAAAACTCGTAATCTAAAGCTTTGAAAATCGGGAGTTGCATGTCGACCTAAAAACTAGCTATCGAATTGATGACATCATCGTATGTGGAGTAAGCATATTCACAATGACTTTGTATTAATAAAGCACGTACGGCTCATCTCCTCAGATATAGGCGAGCCGATCGGGTGCATGCGCACATTATGTCGTCACCATAACTGCGGCAAATTTGACCCCTGTTGACCTGTAATTTGGAGAGGTGCGGAAAATAAGGTTTTTAATTCGCTTTTTTTGCAATACTGACTAGAAGGGAAAATATTTGGAATTCCATTATATTTGTATTTTATGTCCATTCAGCTTTCCATTGATAAAAAGTTGTATTTTCATCGGATAGGGTCTTTTAAAAAAGAATCTTGGTTTATGAACTGGCGTCAATAGTTCGTTCCCTTTTGAAACTTACTACTGTTTGTCACTAGAAAGTAGAGCAAATTTAGATGCGCTAAAAGCTCACCACTGCAAAAGGTGATATGAACAGTCACGATCGTTAAGATTTTTTCGAAATATCAATCTTAGGGAGAAACCATGCAAAAGACCTGTCCATCTCCTGTTGAGGTGTGCAAAAATTGACGTTATGTAACCCGAACATGATTTCTATGGGACGCGAACTAGGTTATTGAAATTGCCTGACCTCGAGTTGATTTCTCAAAAGTCTTTGCGATCGTGTTTATCATCGTATACAGGCGTTGTGGTCAAGTGGATGAGTCACCGGACTGTAGATCACAAGGTACGAGATTCAAATCCAAGCCCGGGACTAACGTCCTTTGGCAAGACGTTAATCTACATTTCCCACTCTCCACTCAGGTTTTAAATGGGTACCCTGTAGGATGCGAACGTTAATGTAGTTTGCTCAGCATTGTGAATGTCTGTAAAATGTCACCTGACTGGAATGCTCCCCAGGGAGTGGAGAATGTGCATACATTGTGTGCGGGCAAGCCTGAATCCGATAACCGGTGTAATAATATATCTGTAAAGCGCTTAGTGACATCGTCTTATGAGCGTTATATAAACGCGGGATATTATTATCGTGTAACAACTGACATACTATATAAAAACAGACTATATACACAAATTGTTTAATAGTACTTGTCATACTTTATTAATTACCGTACTGTATTAAATCTCTTTTCCCAGTGTTAATATGTACATCATCTTACATTGTACTGGTATCATTTCTGTAATTATTACAAACAATGTAATACATGTGTATATATATTATTTGAACAAATAATGAAAATAAATCTGCTGCCTTTTTTGTTATTGACAATCATATGACAATAATTCATTCAACCTGACTGGAATCTCGCATTTATTTTGTACGAGTGCTAACTCGCAGACGGATTTAACAAGGTAGAAATAGACTACATAACACACACCTAAATGAGATGGTGGACGTATACTAGGGGGTCGTTTCATGAAACCGTCGTAAGTACAAGTCCAGCGACAACCCTTTGAAACACGTACATTTAACACTCGATTCCATGGGATGTCGGTGAACTCGTACCAATGATGGTTTCATGAAACGATGCGCGGATCACTTAAAATTAAAGGCAATTTAACAACGTGCATTTTCTACATCGCATCTGACTCCAAGGTAAGCTCTTTTTACAAAAGTCTGGCTTTACAATATGAACTAGCAAATTTAATTTAGGGCAGGAAAGAGAAATACAGATTGATGTTGAGAGAGAGAGAGGGGAAGGAGAAAATGTGAGGTAATATATTATAAAAAGGTGAATACCAAAATGGGGAGAAGAGGAGGAAACAAGGATAGACAAAGCATAGGGTAAGGGCAGGAATTCAAATTCAGGATGTATTTAAGAATGCAAGTTAGAACGTATTTTCAATGAGATTACAGCTTGGTCAAGACTTTCAAACCTTCTTTTACAAAAGTACATAAATGTGAACGTACCTTGAACAAAATGCGTGTATCAAATGGTACGGATGATGTCATTTTGTTCACATATGAATGCTTTTTTCACCTTTACACTGGATGACTGCACCATGGTTTTAACTGTTCTCATACATCATTATATATGGAGGTGTACAAATCACTTTCCTACAATTAACATGGACTCTGCAGTTTTAAGTGAACTGTACGAAGCTCAAGCTCAAAAAAGCTTGTGCAAATAATTTCAAATCAATATCTATCAAAATCAATGTCTATCAATATCTATTAAAATCAACTATTAGAATCAATAGCAAATACATTACTACAAAATACCACTCTCCTTATCTCTTTCTTTTCTTTCAATCATATAGGAGAACAAAAGTACTTTTTTCTACAAAAAATTCTTGCCAGTACAGCTAGTACTTTTCATCAAGTCTCTGCAACGCAAGTATAGATGGCCTTTTAATGACTTAATAATACTTTGAATGATACTATATTTTCAACTAAATATACCTGTATATAAAAAAAATCTGACAATGTGAATGACCTTCAACTACATCGCACACACTTAATACATTTCTACCTACATGAAAGAAAAACAACTCACTGTGTAAAAACTAAACCGTACAAAATACCCCAGCCAGTCCATATCAAAGTATATACAGATAATTAATCTTCTGTAATTGCAGCTTCATCCCCCTCTAGCACAAGTAAGTAATATATACAACTTTTGAACTAAAGACAAACATAAAAGCCCGTGAGCGTAAACAAAAAATATGGGGTAAAACTCGCCCCTCGTTTAAAATAATCAATATCATAAATTAATCTGAAAATATATCCCGTAAAGCTAGTACCTTTGTATTTGATTATTGACTATAAGTGAAAGCAGTGGTATTCCTTTTTAATATGACGGATATTGCACTTGATAACTGAATACTCTTGTTAAGGAAAAGAAAAGAAAAGGTGAAGAACATTTTGATAGAATACCACCCACTGCACTGAGGTGAAAAGGAATTACCTACAAAACGCTTCACCTTTTTTCAAGGTTACATATTTTGCCGATTACAAAATACATACACTTTAAGAACAATACTCTAACAGGATGTTTTGATTTATAACCCATAGCAGAGCGGCGTCTCCTTTTAGTGGCATTTTTGCATTATGTTTTGATTAAGAAAGCTACCATTTACTATTATTCATGAGCAGAAAGAGTAAAAATCACTGAAAATTTTGAGCCTAATTCCAATGCAGTATGTTGTGTCATTCTCAAAGATGATGAAATCACTATATTCGTGTACAAATTAGCAATTTTGTAACCTTTTCAGATTGGTTCATCAAATAAACATTTATGTGTTGTTCGCAATATAAAGGAGTGGGAAATAAGATTGTTGCCAATTTGAGGAGGGAAAATGGATTGATTTATAAAATAATAAAATTCTGAACTGCTATGGGGTTTAATCAGACTAATGAGCCCTTCTTGCTCTAACTTCATCCAATTTTTATCTCATTTCTTGTATCCTAGTTATCTTAGTACAAGATCTAAAATGATACAATTTCAGGGGAAAAAAATGAGCCATTTCTTTTTTTGAAGGATCATTTCCTATTCCCTTTCTAAATAAGAGAGAAAGGATGGATATTTGGTTTAAATACGAAAACAAACCCATCTCCTCAACCAACACACACTTGCTGATATTGTGCTAAATGAAATATCGACAGCCTGCTCGACAATTAAGCAAATATATATACATAACAAATCTACAAGCTTTGATACTCCCTTGCGGCACTGGTTACAAAACAAAATGGATATATATCATAGAGCATTTTTGACCGTGAGTAAATAAAAATAAGAAACCACACCGTATTGAAACATAAAATGAACCCTATTTGGTCCACACAAAAAATATCCAAAAATTACATCTGTAAAATTATTTTGGACTGTTTGAGGCTCTGAGCAATACTCTCTTTCCAAATTTAACTGTCAGTACCAAATATTGAAAAACCAAATCAATTTCTAAATAATTATTTTTGGAATTTGGTTGGCAAGGTAATGAGATTCATATCTTTTACATGAAGCCAGTATAAAGGAACTATAATCTGAACTCAAAAACAAGAGTTTTCAACAAGTATTTTCAGGTGTCTTGCTACTATCAGCAGAGTATGGATAGGTCACTTTCCTAAATCGTACAGCTTGCTCGGGCAAGATGAACTTGTTTTGCTATGAGCTAATGATGCCTATAAAGGCAACATTGACCATTCTATAATCAAAACATTATAAGCAAAAATATTCACAGTAATATGATTAACTTGATCATAAGCCTACTACTACTAATTATAATATGCTCTTCTTTTACAGTGCATATATAACGTCTCTGCATGCTTTCAAAGGAATTTGGATATCACTACCCCAGCTCTTGCATTTCAACTGTGAAAGAAATATTCTTGTACACATCCAATACATTGTAAAATCAGATCTAGCCCTAAAAGATCGCAACAAAAAATGATAAAATGAAAACAAAACCATTACCCCCCCCCCCCCACCAATAGAATACAGTGTGTATCAACCACCGTAACAAGTTTTGAAATACATGTACAATGTATATGTATATTCTTCCCTAAATATAATTACAAGTGGAAGACTATATAACTACAGTACTATCACGTTACTCTTTACTTTTATATAAACCCCTCAAAAATAAGGTTTTCAATTTGAGTTTTAGTGTTGATATCTCTCTTGTTAGTATATTATCATACTTGACGTTGGTGTCATTGAAAAGCCTGTTTATCTCCCCCCCCCCCAATGATGCCCCATTTGTTATGATTATGTAATCATGGAATGTGATAACATACTAACAAGAAAGATATCGGCACTCAAACTTGAATTGTAGAACTCTTTTTGGAGGGATTTATGTAGTTTGGAACCATAAGGGCATTAACTCAAATACTTTGACACAAAGATAATGTCCTTGTGGCGCCAAACAGATGATAAGAAGCATATTGCTTCTATACTGGAGTGTAAAATTATGTGTATTGTACAAAATGGCAGTCATTATAGTCATTGAAGAACGGGGCAATGAAACAAAGTGAACATGTGCTATGGATCGGCAAATAATGCAATGGCAAATTGGCAACACAATATTTCTCCTGTTTCAAGTGCGTAGAGAACTAAGTGTCGGTGACTAGCAAGTGAATAAATAAATAATACAATAAGGCTAAGGCATGGACAATAATAACAAATCACATATAACACCTCCTCAAGATAAACTTCAAATAAGAAAGTAAAACCCAAAGTAAGTACACAATTTCAGCGAATATCAGAGCCACCCAAGGTGCTTTTTTTTCTTCAATCTTTTCATCAAGAATAATTTCATTTAACCTGGGATGATAAAAAAGCAAGCGCATGTTTGTCGATTAGCGACAAGAGGACCTGTAACCTGATGTCCTACCCAAGGGACTACACAGTAGGTAACAGGGGCAAATCCCTTGCAACAGGTAGTAATAGATTTGATTGTAATAGATTTGATTGTAATTCATCTATGTTAATCTTTCCTTTGGAATGGCCAAATATTCATGACAACAGTGGAAAATGTATAACCTGTTGGTTTCCATTGCGTCTGAATAATAGTGAGTTTTGAGGTTTTGGAACCAGCGCAATGGAGACAATATGACTCAATTTTGGTGGCAATCACAGATAGTGAGAAGCACCGCACACAGATATGGCTATCTGGGAATACACTCCAATGCGACATCAAAAATTTGGTCCAAATGTTTGGAATATGAGGGGAAATTCTAGAGCAAGCTGTTTCAAAATCCATGCCACAATAAATATTCTTTCACATAAGAATAAAAAAAGCAAGCCTACAAATTCTTTTTCATGTTTACCAGAGCCCTACGTTATAAAGAGACGTGATTGATTCAAATCAATCACAAACTGTGTAGTTGAGAGATTTGGGATTGACTGGATGGCTTGTCATCGATTCGGATCCAACCTAAATTTTTATAAGACAAGGACTCAACTTTCTCTCACAATTTCGCATAGCAAAAAAAAATTGATAGGCTGAAAATTAAGCAAGTTAATATATGTGAAGACAGATCGTGGACTAGTTGTGCTTGTTATCTGCTTTCATTCTTTGTTGAAAGGGACGTATCAAATCTTTGGATGGCATCTTTTTCAGGACAGTGAGAACTTCCTTCACTCCTCCTCCTCGTTGTCCATATGCCTGTTGTTGCCTGTCAGTGACGTGTGGACACCGTCTTCACTGTCACTCCTGCAATAAGTTAAAGAGATTACGTTACTTAGAACATGATCACAAGGACTTTCAAGAAATCAATGTTGCGCAATTTCATTGGTCCAGACGTGTGTCACATTTCAAATTGTCAAACATAACAGTGACATGTGACATAATCAGAACATAATATCTATTGGGGAATACAACAGGGTATTGAGATTGCATTCGAGTTGATTTCTTTAAATTCTTTGACTTTGTGTTATGGTATAAAGGGTACAGTGATAAGAACACGCGAAGGATGTGTTGAATGTAGAGTCTTTCGGTTCTCCTTGTACTAAACTATACATATGCCAAATATTCTGTTGACATTATGTTCATGATTTTTAAAGAAAATCTAGTGTAAACATCACAAAGGGGCACTGAATGAATCATGGCTATCTAAGCTGTTTGCATAAGGATCTCACAGTAGACGGGCTACTACAAATATTGTAATTGACGAGAAAATTCTTTAGAGCACCATAGAACTGCATTTTTCTTGCCATGTGTAAACTAAAATTGTATATATCTGACAAACGATTCTTTTTTCTGGGGGGGGCAAGGAGTGGGGTTACCAAAATTGTACATGGGTTGATATGATCATTGTAATTCATCAAATGCAAGGACTTTCTAAAGAGCTAAATGAACAGAATTTTCCTCTCAAAATGTTCAATGAGGAAACAAGCACTGCTAACAAGCTAGATTGCCTCCTACTGAGTTCAGTCAAGACATTGGAGGACAGGGTAAAATGTAGGGAAATTGGCTAGGGCTTACCCATAGATAAGCTCATCTTCTGATTCATTTAGCATGGAGAATGTGGGGTTATCCTTGAAGTAGGTATCTAGAAAGAACAGCAAGAAAAACAATAAATATGCATATATATATATATATAAACAAATTGCAAGACTGGTTGACACAAACACAAACACAAATATACATGCACATAGGACTTAACCGTGAGTACACTTCCACAAAGTCCTTGATATGAATTCATTTACCATGAATGCATTAACCACAAGTGTTTTTTGAGGATTATTTTGGGTCTTCATACAATACGAAACAAATTTTTTAACCCCAACCACCATATATACATGTAGTGCATAACCTTACAACAGTCAAACCTGCTTTAGTGACCACCTGTATAGAAAGACCACCTGTCTATAGAGACTGCATTTTTGGTCTCCCTTGAGCAAATTTTTTCCATTGAAACCTGTATTAAAGGAACCTGTAGATAAAGACCACCTGCTCATAAAGGCCACCTTTTCTTGTCTCGCTTGAGCGGTCTTTATATACAGGTTTCACTAAATCTAGGATACCGAGACAGGACTCTTACCTTTATGTGCATTCTTGGATGGAGAGTAAACAAACGCCATGGTGTAGAGATAACAGTTGAGAAGGCTATAGAAGGCCAGGAACTCAGCACGTGAAGAGAAACAGTCAAGGAAATAGCAATTGTAACCTTTGTGTTTACCTGAAAATAAACACTTCCCCCCCTCCTCCCCCACACAAAATAAGGAAAAGAAGAAGAAGAAGAAGAAGAGGAGGAAGAGGAAGAAGGAGAAGAAGAGGATAAAGAGGAAGAAGAGGCGGATGAAAAGGAAGAAGAAGAAGAAGAAGAAGAAGAAGAAGAAGAAGAAGAAGAAGAAGGAGAAGAGAAGGGGGAAGAAGAAGAAGAGGATGAAGAAGAAGAAGAAGAGGAAGAGGAAGAAGAAAAAGAAGAAAAGGAAGAGAAGGAAGAGGAAGAAGAAAAGGAAGAAGATGAAGAGGAAGAAGAAGAGGAAGAGGAAGGAGAAAGAGAAGAGAAGAAGAAGTGAAGAAGGAAGAAAACACAAACAACAAACAAAGAGGTGTTAAGTACATCTCATTACCTAGTGGAAAACAAAATCACTTCTTTCTACATACATGGAAGATAAAAGACCTTACATTCAGGAAATGAGCCAAAGTTTGAACAATGAATACACACACATGAAAATGTTTGATATAAAGAAATGAGAAGTATGCGTTTCCCTGCTATTTATAAAGAACGTGATTGTAATCTTCATACAAATCAAGACAATATTGAACTTATTTCCTTGTTGTGCGACGTAGATGTACATCACACTGGTATTTTTTTTCTGAAAAGCCCACAAATACAATAAGAACAAAATTGTAGGGATGTAATAATGTATCATCCTGAAACCTTTAACAATCACCTATGTCCTTGAGCAAGGCATTCTATCTACATTGCTCCTCTCCACCCTGGTGCTAAATGGGTACCTGGTACATGTAGGATGCGAACGTCATTGTGGTTGGATTAGCATGTGCGCGTGTGTATAAAGACAACTAGCTTAAATGCTCCCCAAGGAGTGGAGAATGTGCACTGCAAAGTGCAGAATAGTAATAGAATCCAGTGACCAGGGTCACTCTGGTCAGGTAATGACAAAGCACTATATAAGAAACTGGTATTATTATTATTATAAAAGATGTACTTATTGTTATATGTATAGAATCCACCACACTTTATTAGTTTAGCCTGAACTTTCATCAATACTTCACTTGCAGTAAACAAACTTTGTTCATATTTCAGAAAGCAATAAAAGGATATAGTTTTTGTAGTAGGTTGAGAGCTCTGTCACAAAATTTTCCTTCAGAATGTTGACTCCGTATCGCATAATGGTGATTGTTATCCTGGAGAAAATGTAAAAAACATACAAAAATATCAGAATTGCTGTAAATACCATTTATAGAAGTTTGGCTAATACATTAGCTCTCATCTCACAATGATTAGGCAAAACATGGACAACAGAATGTGAAATACAAGGGCCCTGTTTCATAAAACTTGTTATCAATAACAAGTGCTAAATTTCTATGATAAATTTGCTCTCAGCCAATCGAATGCCACGATTTCAGTAGCTTATAACAGTCATTATTACTTGTTATTGATAACAAGTTTTATGAAACAGGGCTCAGGCTAGGGATCCCTTATGTGATCTATCTATCCTGCTATCTTCTCCTAGCTCAGAGGCTGATTGCAACATTTTTCCAAACATCTGTTTTCTGCCACCCTAGAACACTCCTGCAGTGTCATTCCACTTATACGTCTTACTGTTCCCCTCCCAGTTGGTTCTTGGGTTCCCCTGTTGGTCTGGTACATTCAACTTTTCCTTCCAACAAATCTTTCAAGAGACTCTTGATGTCGTTCAATGTGGCTAATGTGGTTAATTCAGGGGTAATACTAAATTGTCTCCCATTTCATTTTACTCTAATTTGTAACCTTGTGGGTTTGGGGATTAGATACAGCGCTTACGTCCTTTACAAGATGAGGCATTTCCTGTACAGATGTGTCTCTCAAGTTGGGTTTGGATTCAGCTACTAAGCAGGGCATTGCATACATGTAGTTAAAATATAACTTCTGTAAAGGAAACCTATCGAATGTCCACAGTTTAGCTGACAATCTTTCGGCACAGGTATAATGGTAATCCAGTACTAGGAAAGTAAGTTGGCATTTCTACTGCAAAAGTGGCCACAATCATTAATTATACAATTCCTAGGTCGAGCTCAGGATTTTTAAAGTCAAAGGCAGGATTAATTTACATGTAGTGGTATGAATGAGCAGTAATTATTTACTTACGTTGATACAACAACCACCAACATTAGCATCGTCATGACCTTCAACCTCAGATCTAGAGTGAAATAGAAGAAAATATTTCTCATTTTAAGAAGAGGCAATAGTTTACTATCACATCCATTTACGGAAGAGAGCATCTAGTTCTGTGAATACTCTCATTACAATTAAAAGCTCATGATATAACACCTTTCGTGACAATATTAATCATTCCATATGTTGTGGTATGGCTTAGTAACTTTCATTTCGAGCTCTAAAAAAAAACCAGATGCACGAGTAGAAATAGCAAAAATGTCTGCACACACTACGTTTATTTGTGTTGGGTGACCATATTACGTTTGATGCCAGTAATTTCAAAAAGGAAAACAATGTTTAAAATCCTTAAATTGGCAACATCTTATTACGTTGAAAAAATATCACTTTATTTAAAATAAAAAAAGGCAATTTTCTTACTTCTTGAACTAGTTAACCTAGTTATAACCATTTCAGTGTTGCCAATTTGAAGAAGAATACGTGATCGATTTAGCTCTTTAAAAAATCCCTGTTCTGAAAGGTTTAATGCAACAGAAGTTATCACAAGGAAATAGTTCTCTGTGACAATGATGGCATACTTACTCATGTATGGAAGCGAGCGTAGTTCTGTGAACGCTCTTATTACCAGGAAGAGCAGATATAGAACATAAAACCCTCCAACCACCAGGAAGAATATCACCATACCCTGCCAAACAAAGATCAAACAACACAAATATTGAGTGGGTGTATCGAAACTGTGCAAAAATTTGTATGAAAAGAGAAAAAGTGGTCCAAGAACCGATCCTTGAGGAACTCCAGTTTTTACATCCATATAATCAGACTCGACACTCCTAGCACTCCACAATTATTACCCCGGCAAGTTAAAACACACTCTCAAAGAACATAATAGTGACTCGTGAGTAGACTAGTAAACGCACACATATGCACTCGCATAGAAAATAGGCCTGCATGATTGATTTTATACATTTACCTATACACACAAATTATTTTTTTCAGGTGATCAGTACATTGTAAAAAGAGATGAACAAAGTAAAACTTACGATGAAGTCCCCTGAATCAACTTTATAGTTGAAGGTCGGGTCGTAGAGACTACAGTAAAGTTGCCACGATGTGAGCACCAGCGTTGAGACCCAGAGTACACCGACTATTAACAGCTTGATCATGTAAAACTTCACCCACTTTCTATCACTCTGTGGGGGGTAAAATACAAAAATATGATGTTACGATGTTTATTCATAAATCTGTATGATAAATGGAGCCTGAAGAGTTGGGTTTCTATATTTTGACACTGTACCTTGGAACAAACCAGTAGATATTTGTTTTCATTTCCAGAAGGAAATACACATAGCTAAATTATTCATACCCCTTGTAAATCATGATACTTGTTAAGAGCAAGAGCCCCTTACAGAGAAAAGCTGCAGAGAATGTTATCAATGTTTACAACAACCATCCAGGTGTTAACCAGTAAGTTTATAGGGAAAATTTGAGTTTTACCTGTCTGATTCCATGGTATGCACAGAGCCAGAATAAGATTAGTGCACAAAGGAAAGTTGCCGAGATTGTTATCAATGTTTACACCAAGAATCTAGCTGTTAACCAGTAAGTTTATCGGGAAAATTTGATTTTTACCTGTCTGATACCATGATAAGCACAAAGCCAGAATAAGAGTAGCGCACAGAGAAAAGTTGCCTGGAATACGTTATCAAGAAGAATAGGAATCCAGCTATCGACAAGTAACGTCAGAGGATAGATCGGATCTGAAATTATTAGAAAGAAACAAAACAAATTAAGAATAAACAATTACACAATAATCAGTTACGGTACACAAATACCAGTTAGAGATATATTACATCTGTGGACCCCTTAGAAAATCAATCTTGTTGAAAGGGCAATCACCCCATCTGTGGAAATAAATAATTAAACGTTATAGCTCTGATCACCCCCAAATCAACACAACTTAGTTTATTTCAGGCTTATGTTTGCCAAATACTCAGCGACTGCAAATATTCCATTTATTGTACAATGAGAAACTTCCCCTAATAGTTCACGATAGCAACTTTTGAGCCAATTTTTTTTGGGTGCAAATTTACACAAAGTTATGTTATGATAATCATGATTTGATAATTTGGCAGCATGAAACTTTGCAAATCTTGACCACTTGTGAAATTTGTGAAAGTTTCTGATCATTTACTATATACTTGTAACAATTGGTGGAAATGTCATGTATTTTCGATGACATTTAGACTTCCATCATCATCAGGGCTTGATAAGATTGTCTTATATATTTGAAAACTTACCATTATAGAGGAGGAGCAGAGGTAATACAACCGACAGCCACTTCTGTTCTATTGACCAGTCTCTCATGGAAAACTTCCTCAATGAGTGAGCAAACATACACTGGAACAAAGAAAGAAAGAAAACAATGATGATAATAATATTCTGGATTTATAGTGCTTAATAACATGACAGTAGCTGCCAAAAGGTGATTGTTATTACATACATAACTTGACTTGATATATATGTACTCCTCCTGATACTATCATGAATGTAATTTTTTTCTCCCTCCCCCTTCCTCTCTGTCCCTTCTCTTCTATCTTTCTTCCTTCCTCTCCATATTTTTATGCATCGCTTCACATTGTATGTATTGTTCTTTTTTTCATTTTCTAAGAGGACGTCACTTCAAGCCTATGCTTAAGACGACCCCTTTTCTGTCTATACCATGTCGTTATCATACATATCAATTTATAAGACTGTAAATGTATGTATGTTGATGTATATGGAATAAATAAACATTAAATCAAATCAAATCAAATATAACATTTGTCTAGTGCAATGGTTATGATATGACTTTGGCATAACAGGCTTTTCCCTTAGAATCCAGCCATAGTGATCTCGGGCTTAGTTTACAAGAGGTTATTAACAGATAAGCATTTCCCAATCCAGTCAAACTGGTCTATAAAGGCCATCCAAGGCAAACAGAAAGAGTGGCCATTCTAGACAGGTTACACAACACACATCTCTTTCCTGAGGGAGACCAAACATATGTCCACTATAGACACTATAGACATGTGGCCTTTTTAGAGAGGTGGCCACTAAGACAGGTTTGACCATACTGTATAAATACAACTGACTGTAGGTTCTGTTCAAAGAAATATTTTAGGAAATGATTTCAAGAGGCCGCTACTGGTATACAGTACTTACTGTGATGATAAATGTAATGACCAGGAAAACAAATCTGAACCAGATCATCATGTTGGAGAAGGCCGGATTATAGGTTCGAAACTGTGAAGTGAAATGAAAAACAGAGATACACAGATTATTCTATGCTTGACCTTGAGCACACTGGTCTCATAACATGCAAAATCACACTACAATATCATTTGGTGAGAACCAGAATTAATGAGCAAGAGAGAGAACTGGAGAAGAAAAAAAAATGAGCTAAATGTCCAAATATACATGGGGTCCAAGTACAAGCAAATGTGAATTGTGACTTTCAGATGATGAGACTTATTGGGTGGTATTCCGATAGCGCGAACTAAGTTAAGCTCGGCTTAACTAGTTCACACTTTTATGGAGTGCCTGTTGTCATCTCATTTACCCTGTACAGATTATTTTAATCCTGCAATGAAAAGTGTCAAAAAAATTAATTTTGCAATAAAATGGGAAGAAAAAGATAATATGAGTATGAACAGAATTTCAATAAAGTCTTTGGTAGATTATCTTTGTCATGAGTATTGAAGGAGGAAGAAGAAACCTAGCATTCCATAGAAGTGTGAACTAAAATTCTTGTTTAGTCTAGACTTAGTCCCGGCTTAATTTAAGAGAATACCACCCATAGTGGACATGTCATGGTACAGTGGTTCATGCACTTGACTCTCAATCCAAGGGTTGAGGGTTCGAATCCCAGCCCAGCACTAACGTCCTTTGGCAAGGCATTAATCCACATTTGCCATTCTTCACCCAGGTGTAAAATGGATACCTGGCAATCAATGGGGTTATACTAATTGCAGGACCCTCAGGAAGAACAGCACTGATGCTGATGAGGCTTCCTTGGGTAAACAAAATTATTTTGTTGTAATTAGCATCATGATTTCTAGCGCATTTTTGTCTATTTTGTGCTTGTCCAAGTACCCTATTTATCCATCTATATTACTGTGACTAGTGAGTACTATTAAAAGCCTGTCTGCACTAGTTTGGCCAGGAGGGATTAGACCTCCCAGCGTGGTCACTGACAGGTGGTTATCTCATCACCTTAGCTCTCCATTAACATAAGAAAAAGAGGGGACCAACGGGCACGGCTTAGGCATTGTTTTCTATATAGAGGGAGCAAGTAGCTACAAGTAGTGCAGTGGAGCTTTAAAAAAATTTTAAAAAAATCATTTACTGAAATTAAAATTAATTTTGACTTAGCAAACTGAACGATCTGCAAACTGTACCATAGGTGACTTACATAGAAATTGATTGCAGTAACAGCATGTTTCTCTAGCCCTTGGAAGGATACAGTGACAATGTACGTGGAATACTTCAAGGTTGTCAGATGGAGGAGCAACAGCTCAGTGCAGTGGCCCTGTGCAAAAGGAATTATAAAATAAAATGTACAAGTTATTAAAGGGACTGGGTATCTTTGTCTCAGATTCTAAACAAAATCCTGGATTTAGCACATGCTGCAATCATAATTATAAACCTTAATGACAGTCAGGAATCCCATGACGTTTACAAGCCGATCGCCCGTCTGATTATCAAGATATTAATAATTGGAATTCGAAATTTCAAAAACCATTTTCTCAAAGGTTTTTATAACACTACAGTCTATTGGGGAAAATGAGTATGGTAAAACCGGTCACTCAAAGATTTGTACTTTTTTGAGGCACTTCATGATCATTTTGAAGTGCAATTTTTTTAGGGCTTCAATATTACACCATATCACAGATGCTGATAACATGTAGGGCCATGCATCTCAGATTTGGCATTGTTAAACAATGCCTTTAAGAATGAAATGCTTTTCTTTTTTATTGTTCAAAGTAATCTTGTAGAAGCAGGTACTTCCTAAAGTGGATGATTTATTCTTGCATGCATCTCAACAAATTTTCAGTCCGAAGACTACAGAGAAATAAAAAGTGCCTCATTTATTTTTTTCATTATTTTCTGCATTTATGCCCTTCTGAAAATGCAAAGTTGTAGAAAAAATTCATAATATGGAGAAAAATTTCATTTGGTTTCTGTTTTTCTTGATTCTCTTTTTGTCCACAGCACCTAGAATTGATTTTCCGTTACAAAAGAAGGTAAATTCCATTAAATATGCTGTTATCTGTTATGGTAGGAACCATCAAACTTTTCCCCATATTACTAAAATATTCCATTCAACCATTGCCTCTGGGTAATCTAATATAAAAATGGACATAAATCAATCATAACAATTTCTTATAGCTCCAATCTATTGCTGAATTAATTCTATCTTACCCCGGTCATTTATCACATACAATTTTTTTCTTCCCCTCTAAGTTTTAAAGGTACTATGTCCTTTTGCAGCCAACATCAAATTATGTAGAACTTTGCAGGAATTATGAATATGTCATGTATGTCCTATCTGTGAAATTTAAACGTTAGCAGTGTCCTAATATTCAAATTATGCAAGGAAACCCGTTTACTTGCTAGACTTCACTGTCAGACACTATTGAGTGACTGACTTGCTTTTTCATCTTTGGTAATAACATACATAAAATGAGCTGTAAAGGGTACATGAGCATTTGTCTACATCAATAACCCACTTCTTGTAATGGCCAAAATTAAACTGATTGAATCTTTGCGCAGCATAAAACGTACGACCATTCGGTACAATGGTCTGAAAAATCAGACTATTACTTACTGGCTCTATAGCTCCTAAGTCGATTCGACAACTAATAGTCGTTATTTTCCCATTTAAAGACATTTTCAAGCCCCCTTTTTTAGGGAAGTTCTAAATTAGTATTGTCTTTCAAATGCCGTTGGAATTTAACCTTTTCACTTTTTGGCCTGCAAATGGGATATAGTACCTTTAAGGTATTTCCTAGGAAACTAGACCATTTTTCTGCTACATTCTTTGGGGAAAAAATAAAGAGAAAATAGACAAAAGAACATTTTTTTAGGCTAATGATTTTGAACAAAATATAAATGAAAAATATATTCAGAGGTAAAAATTAAAGACAAAAAAAAATGAGGCGCTGTTTTTTCGACTATTTTACGACAGTTTTATGTTGACTAGGGACCATGCAATAATCTACACTATCTACATATATCTGAAACATAAAATCAATTTCAAGTTTCTATATATTGCAAAGTTGCACAAACGTGTTGTGTAATAAATGGGTACCCGTGGGAGTTAATAAGGAGTTTTCACACGGCGATGCAAGTGCTGACTACGGGTTATTTAAATGAGCTGTGACCGTTCGTACTCTGGCTACCGTCGCGATCTAATTTGCAGTTTCGCAACTCTGAATACGCGGGAGTTTCCGCGCTTGCGTGACGTCAGCAAAGTCATACCGCCCATTTGCATGCGAGCCTCGCCGTCACAGTTAACAAGCGCTCTGCTTGGCTGATCACGCCACCCTGTACTAGCTCGACTCCCGCTAATTCGGCTGAATACCGTCGTAGGTTTGGACGCTATGCGGAAATTTTCGCTCTGAGTGCGACCCCTGCTAAGATTAGCGTTGTTATGCAAATTAGACCGCGACGGTAGCCAGTACGGAGACGGTCACAGCTCGTTAAATACCCCGTAGTCACCACTTTCGTCACCGTGCGAAAACTCCCTAATATCTTCTATGCTAGAGCACCTTAGGGCAGCTGGACTAAAGCCAGGGGAATAATAGAACCTTGTAGGTGCCTTGAGCATACCCTGGGATGGATATGTGAGCAATACAAATGCAGAGCTCTTTCTTTATTATTATTGAAGGAAATACAATATTCATTTTGGGAGATAATTAATCATAAATTTTAATGTAATACAGAGCCCATAGATGCATATCAAGCTCTTAGAGGGAAGAAAATGTGGGATCATCATCACCGTCTACGGTTCCTCCTACCTTTTCACAGCT
Source organism: Mesocentrotus franciscanus (assembly GCA_037976565.1). Classification (NCBI taxonomy): domain Eukaryota; kingdom Metazoa; phylum Echinodermata; class Echinoidea; order Camarodonta; family Strongylocentrotidae; genus Mesocentrotus; species Mesocentrotus franciscanus. The sequence continues at coordinate 17,653,932 of CP137671.1, read as the reverse complement.
GAGTTTCCTTGTTCTGTTATAAGGGACACTAGTGAGTTTTTCTTGGCTGCTATCTTGGGCCACACCTCGTAGCATGATGCTCACATTGAATGGCTTCTGAAAGGTTTCCGCTGGAATGAGAAGACGTGAAATAAAGGTAGATTCAGTTTAGTGCATCAGCTATTGGGATGTTTAATAATAAAACATAAAAAATAATTTAAAAGAAATATAAATAAACGAGCCTGAATAATTGATTGACAGCGCACTGCCGACTCGCCGGACCGCCAGTGCGCGAACAAGCGAGGCATCGATCGCGAAGTTCATGACAATGCCGCTGTATTGTTACTTATTCAATAGGCACGGCCTTATAATGAAATGTGCGAAAACTATATCCTGTCGGTAATTAAATGTTTTGATTGAAGTTTTAATTTAAAGTTTTTTGTGTGTAAATGGCCATTAGATCTGGCTTTATAGGCTGTCGCTGTACGAGCGGCCGCAGATCGCCTAGCTGTGTAGTGTCCGTATACAGCAGAGCTAGTGAACAAAATTGCTCAAGCGCTGCTATTGCTGGTCGCTACACGACTGGCCCTGGCAGTCGTTGTGTGGGCATTTTTGGTGGCTTGCGGAAGCAAAATGAATGGCTGCTGGTCGCGTTAGGCAAGTGGCCGTTGTGTACAGGTTCTTAACTACATGAAATCTCACAGAGAAATTTTTAAGTAGTCGTTATGAACAGGTAGTCGTTATGAACAGGTAGTCGTTATAGACAGGTGGTCGCTATTAAAGACAGGTTTGACTGTACTACTACTAAGTACTACTACTACTACTAATTTTGTGAAGAGCTCCCTTACCTGATGCATCATCAACTTCTATTGCTGTTGTAAGCCATAACGATTTATTGAACTTGTTCAGGATAGGCGACGTCAACTCAAAAGGACCATTCTGTCAAGAAATATGAGGAAAGCTCATAATTAGGATTGAAAATCTATCACACATGTAGAAGATGTAGAGCCCTAATGTTCACACTGAAAGTGTAAAGCGTTGATTCATCCTTATTTTGAATAATAAACAGGAGGAAATTCATATCATATTTAAAAAGAGAACCGTAACCTTGTACTTTGTACATGCGTAGCAACAACAACAAAAATAAAATAGTATGCATTTTGCAAATGCAAGTATTTTATGTTTTCAGTTTAGAAGAAGAGAAAAACACACTTTTATTTTCATTTTTTTAGTTTAAAAAAACAAGTTGTCTATTTGATGTATTCATTTTGAAGAAAAAGAAGATATTTTAGTATACACTGTACATGTATTTTAATTGATTTTCTATTTTGAAATACAAATTTCCAATCATCACCCTCCTAAATTGTCTTCATACTGTCAAGTTACAAGTACTGTAACATACATGAGTACATGCTCAAATAATGCATGTTGGCCCATAATGTTTGCACATTAACTCATTAAGCTGAAGTTGCACACGCTGTTTGAACATTAACTCATTAAGCTGAAGTTGCACACGCTGTTTGAACACGATTGGTGATTAGCAATACTGTATGCATACAGGTACCGTAAGTGGTTTTTGCTGCACCAAGTCACAAACACATATGAATATATTTGAAAAACATGAAAATGTAATAGGCACATTGTTTGTACATCAACATGTACATTATATGGCATTGTCTATTATTAAAGGAAACCTCACCCCGAATTGGCAAAGCCATTTCTTGATAATGTGACGTAACAAGCGAACTCGTTTATATATCATGCACCAAGCTTTAGTTAGAAGGACATTTTAGTTCAATAACAAAACCTTTACTTTTCAATGAGGGGCAATCATAGCTGAGAAGGTAAAAATTATATTTGGTGAAAAATATATAACAGGGGAACAAATGTAACTCATTTATTCAAAAATACTAAAATATAGCAGTTGACAAATCTATTTCATTTATGTGAAACCTTCACCCCAGAGCACCAACTTATTTGTATGCAATTTTCGTTTTGGCAATTTAGTATAAAGGATAATAGCAGGCAAATAAAATACTTCAATACTTCATCACCACCCACGCCTGGGAAGGAAGCATCGATCCATAAATTTGAATACATTAACTTGATAAACGACTTCGCATAGTACATCACGTTATCAAGAATATGGCTATGCCCATGTCGTACTGAGAAACTGTACAAGTTTATTCTTGCTTTATACATCTCTCATACACGTTGGTATGAAATCTTGTAGATTATGGACAAGAATACAATCAATCTCTCAGAATAACTATTATTAAGTTAATTGTTCAGGTGAGGTTTCCTTTATTAAAAGAGACTTGGTAACATTGTTCAGATGAGAGAAAAATGGTGCTAAGGTAGTGACTTCAATACTAGTATTGTAAATGTAAATCGTCACAAAGCAATGAATTGGCTCTATATACCATTTCAAACATTCTAGTGTTGAAATATTTTTAAAAGCCTGTTTAATGTCATATTTTCATGGAAAAAAATAGGAAAAATTCAAAAATTGGTTGGAAGAATTTACTGTAAGAGGGGTTACACATAGTCATTAATGCCTTCAAAGAAAACCATAAATACATTTGTGGTTTGAGACTTTTTTTCAGGATTTTCTGCATGTTAGAGGGAAAGTACAGTAGAAGGAATATAATAAGTAACATTTCATTAAAAAAATAAGCATATTTTCATCAACCTTCAACAATGTTACTGGTTCAAAATAAAGTACACCATAAACCTCACACCCTGGAGATGCATGCCTATGGGGCAGATCTGATGAAGTGATACACTACCAGTATGTTACACAATGAACTACATATTGTACATTGTACTACTACTAACCAAGCAGGGTTATTGTTCTGTGAAGTAATCTGTGTGTTCGGATATAAAGGTTGCATTTTCCCCATGACCAAGGTGGTCAAGGATTCAAGGCTTTCTACCTAAAGAAATGCTTTATTATTTAATACTGGTACACAGTTAACTACTAAATTATTCATCCCCCTTAAGTACCGAGTTGTCCTGATTTATGTTTCTTGAGAATGTGACATATTAAAGCTTAAATCTGAAAGTATTCAACAAAGGCCCTAGTTCAACCAGTCCACCTTTCATTTTTGAATCTTAAGTTACTAAAAACATAGAATACAGCAAATTGAAAAGGAGTATGAATAATTTAGTTGTTACATTACAGTAACTGTACATTGTACACACTCGAAATGTGCATGAAACAGAAAAGAAAGGGGGCAATATGCCTTCTGAACTCATGAAAAGGCTCCTGTAAAATAAAAGAAAAGAAAAAAAACAGCAACTGTAACACAAATTTCCTGTCAATGGGTTGTACATGTATGTGAAATTATTTTAATCTCAGTCATTATTTGGCTAAAACTTAAAACTCCTACTGTCCTACATATATATTTGTTTACTCTGCAGTATCAACACAATTCCAAAATTTGCCTCCTACACATATAATGAACAGTAATACTATCTGATCTGCATCACTGCACCATGATGACTACTGTACAGTACATTGCATTATTGATTTCTGTCCAAACAGAGTGTTGACATCGATATGCTCAGATTTACACCATTAGGGGCATTTACACTGTCATCCAAACACGCCAAAAAATGCCAAACCGGAGCCTGACCGCGATGTTTCAGTGATGTTACCAAGGCAACTACCCTTTACCGGCAAAAATGCCAAGCCCGAAACATTCCAAAACGAAGTGTGATCTTTTGGCATATTTTGGCGTGTTTCAAGTATAAACGCCGCACTTGTAAAATCGCGATTTTAGGTCACGTGACTTTAGGAGCGTGGCTAGCTTTCGTCCTTGAAGCCTTATTTGCATAAAGTAAACAACTTATTTACGCTGAACCGCTACGAAAGAGTCTCAGCTAAACTGTAAAATCTTGCTTTAGAAACCACCAAATGAAATGATTAAAATGTCAAATAGAAGAAGAAGAGTTGTTCTAACTCATAAATATTGCAGATAGCTGTCAAACCCTGTTTTAATATGCGAAAACTGAGCGAAACAAAGCGCAATCTTTTTTGTATTATTTTATCTGAAAATATTTCAGTATTTTTCATATTTTCCGTCATTACACCAGATCGATACTTTCGTACGTGATTAATCAAAGAAAAACAAAGCTCTCTTCCAAATATCTTCTCATAATTCTATATCCCACGGTTGTTTCGGGAATAAATCGAAGGCAATGTCATCAACAAACCCAAGTGGCGAAACATTCACGGAAGCGTAAATGTAGTCCCATCTATAGGGCGTGCGGTAACATGTAGTCCATGTAGTCACACGTACCGTTATATGTGCATGACTGGTTTGTGCTGGACTCGCTGTATGATCGAGCATTTTACATTGGGAAGACCGCGCATGCGCATTACCAACCAAAACACACCAAAACATCGCTGAGCAGCTCAGTCGGTGATGTTTCGGCACAAGTGTAAACGGGTGCACGAAACATCGCGATTTTTCAAAATGAGGTACCTGTATTTGACAGTATAAATGCGCCTATTGAAATACACTCCAAACATACTGGATTATTAAAACCAAATCCACTGATAAGCATGTGTGCACATTACACATACACCTACAAGTACACACATGTACACACCTCAGAATCTGACCCCAGCCACAGAGTGAATACTATGATGTGTTGAAGAAGTGTCATAATTAGTCTAGTGGACGCGGCGTCGGACTGAGGATCACATGGTTCCCGTATTGACTCCCGTCGAGGCACCAATGTACTTTGGCAAGACATTACTCTATATTTGCCACTCTCCACCCAGACCCGTGTTAAATACATGTAGGTACCAATATGAAGGAATCCCTTGAGCGCTGTGAGCACCGAAATTGGTAGCCTTAGCAAAGCCAGGGTAATATTGGAGTGCCTTGAGCAATAGACATGTGCCATATAAAATATCCAATATTATTATTATTATTATCATTATTATTATTATGAGACCTAGTTTGTGTTTCATACCCAAAGTTCCGTATCCTGAAGAACTGAAATACCAGCTACCAGTAGACCTATGAAGACTCAGAGACCCCTATATTTTCCTTTCCAGAGCATTTAAAATAGGATGTTTGTTCATAGTGAGAAAAAAAAAATCTTAACTACTGTACATGTATGCCCCCAAAATGGTAATTTCAGAACTGAGAGCTCTCCCACATACAGAAGATGCAATTAAAATGCAAAATTATATAATTTCTCTGCAAAATACAATGTAAATTAGTAAATTACATGAAATTGAACTACCAGTACAATGTACACAGAGTTGCATTAATGATTCTTATGACTTGTTTTAAAATTCTTAGGTTGCTTAGATGAATCAAGGATTAGCCCTTGCCAGAGCCGGCCCTATTGTCTACTCATAAGTCGCTTCTAGGTTTAATAATTGAGCATGTACCGGTATTTAAACTTGCAAATTATCTTTACAGAAGGAATATTTGAAGCTCATATTTTCAATATAGTAAAACGACATGGATTTACTAAAACATACAAAACAAAATATTTTTTGCGATTGGTACACTATAAGGTTAGAGTTATGGTTGCAACTGGGTTTTAGGTCTTATAACATAATGTACATCAGGGTTAAGTTTATACTAGTGTTAAAACTTTGGTCCCGGGTAAAACTTAAGAATTCAGAATACCGGGAAATGAATGTATTGTAGGTCGACCACAAAGCGATTGTCTTTAGGGGGTATCCATTATGCATTGTAGGAACATTGAAAAAAAAACTGATTAATATTGCATGTAACTTCCACCCGGACCACATTGCATCATCAAACCTCTCAAAACAGATGAGCTCCCTACAGCTAGGCACTTCAAATTTGAAATGTCAGAATATTATAACAACTGATTCATAGATTTGGCTATATTAATAGTGTGTGTGTGTGAGAATGAACACTTTAAAGAGAAAAGTTACACTCTTTCTTCGTCAAATCAAAAACATGCATCATCAAACCTCTCAAAACAAATGAGCTCCCTACAGGCACTTCAAATTCTAAATTCTAAATGTCAGAATATTATAACAAATCATAGATTTGGCTATATTTAGTGTGTGTGTGTGAGAATGAATACTTTAAAGAGAAAAGTTACACACTTTCTTGGTCAAATCAGAAATATAAACATATAGTTAGACAAAGACTACTCATAATCATATGATCCCATTGGGTACAACATTTGCAGTTGCCACGGTGCCATTGACAGGAAAAATCCCATCAGGCATCCTAAAAGTCCTACCCTTGTTTTCCACATGACAAATAAAAAAAGAAATAACAATAATTGTAATTTTATCATTTTCAGGTCATGCATACTGTGTATTGTGTAAATAATTGTAAAAGACTACCATGAGTTGATTTTGGCAACCTACATCTAATCAGGCTGACAGGCTGGCACCCCCTCCCCACCCCCAAAAAAGAAGAAAAAAAAGTGTAGTACAAGCCCTATGACCCATCAATACCAAACCTTGGGTAATGACAATAATGATTCCTTAAAATTGTTTCACACGTTCTAGCCCTGACGCAAGTTAAAAATTACCTCATTCATATTGCATGTAACTTCCTCCCGGACCACAATGCATCACTGACCCTCTCAAGACAAATGAGCCCCCTACAGGCACTTCAAATTCTAAATGTCAGCATGTACAAATGTGTATATTTGCATTCATTCCCTAGGTAAATCTAATGATGAGGCTTCCACACAAAATCCTGACTGTGACATGTACATGTATGTACATTTATGTATACACTTTGGACAATAAACTGAGATTGTTTACATAAGAATATTAGGGCACTGGTGTATTTTACAGGAAAAGGAAGTAATAAACCTACATGTACATGTACATGTAGTTCATTGAAATTAAATGACAGGACAATACAGTTATGTTCACAGAATAAGTTTCAACAAATGACTAATTTGCCTGGATATGTGTGGATACTAATTTATAATTAAAAAATTCAAATTCCATTCTTGCTCATGAATATCCCTCAGCAGAGTTTTTGAAAATGACAATTCTGGGAACTATTCCCCCCTCCCCAAAAAAAGTGAATAATAATAATAGTAATTAAAAAAATAAGATACAAATAATCGAGCCTATAGAGATGAAAGTTTCCATACTTTCCAAATGAAAGAAGTGCTTGGATCTCTACTAAATTTCAAATGAAATAACTGTACAGACATCTCCCATGTACTGTACATAAAATGGGTCATGATGACCTACATTTACATACATGTACATACCGGTACACGTATGAACATGTATGTACTTTACCTGTTCATGCCTAACTACATGCAATGAATGAAATGTGTACCGTACAATTTCTATTGTACATATACAGTTAGCTCTGCATAACTCGAACTAGCACAAGTTGAACTTTCCCAAAGTTGAATGAAAATTTGTTTGACCAAGCTATGAAAAACCTGTTACATGTATTTACACTTCCATAGTCCAACTTTGCATGCAGTGTAAGTCAAGCCAATTTTTTTTTTTCTTTTTTTCTGCAGTCCCAACAGATTTGACTTAGGTAGAGTCAATTGAAATGTAAATGTTAATTGTAACTATTGTCTGTTTGGACACAAGAGGGCGTTACATGTACCTCTGTGTGAGAGTATATGAGAACAACTTCCTTGTGTCTCCCAATGGACAATTACAAGGACCTTATAGGTTACACGTATTTCAGTCACATTATGCATTTATGAAAATCAAGCTTGATGCTCCCAATAGACGATACAAGGATCAGGGTTGGGGCTCCCAAAAGACATTACAAGGAACTTATACTGTACACGTACAGTGTACATGTATTTCGGTCACATTACTAGTATGCATTTATGAAGATCAGGCTTGTGGCTCCCAATAGACGATACAAGGACCCTATACTTAATAAATGTACAATGTATATATATATATATATATATATGTAACTATTATGCATTTATGAATATCAGGCTTGTGGCTCCCAATAGACGATACAAGGACCCTATACTTTAAATGTGTATATGTATTTTGGTCACATTATGCATTTATGAAAATCAGGCTTGTGGCTCCCAAAAGACGATGCAAGGACCTTATACTGTATACATACACGTATTTCGGTCACATTATGCATTTACGAAAGGCAGGTTAAAGAGGGTAAGGAAACTGCTTCACGCACCATATTTATACCAAAGATTTTATGTAGTAGAGTACTTGGGTTTCAGGCATCCCTTCTGCATTGCTACTTGAAAATGTCAAGACACTTATACAGACCCTCTACAAAGGGGCACAAGGTTTCGGACATTATCGTTATTCCAAGGTGTGATTCCTAAAGTTCAAAAGTTCAGCGTTTCAAACACAAGAAAACCCTGTAAAAAGGGATTTAATGTTTCACAGAAAGCTATAAAAGTATTGTTTATCTGAGCATCAATGCACATTGACCTGAAATTCTGAATATTCATGATTTTGATGGTTCAATAATTTGAGGATACATAATTTGGAATGTAATTTCTGAATAAGCATATTCAGAACATCAATACACATTGAGCACATTAATCTGCATGTTTATTATTTCAAAGTGTTCAACTACTTGTATGTGAGAATTCATAATTCTCAACATAAGATAGGGTTCCTTATTTTCCTTTCAAGCATTACAAGCTCGATTTCCATTTTGGAACTCCATTTTTTTATTCATAAACCCTATTTCAATTACAGAATGAAAAACCCAACACAACAATAACAAAATTATTCAAACTTACTGGTAAATTTTCAACCTCTCTCTGCAGTTCATAAGCTTGTATATTTGGACCTGGAGAGCAAAAGTGAAAAGAGAAGAAAAGACAGTAGAAACTTTCCATAAAATGTGAAATATTTTGTGGTTTGACTTGGTTTGGAACGTAGTGAATTTACTAAGATCATCTAAACAAACATCAAGGTGTGTTTTCTAATACTTAAGCGAAATCATTTTCAACAAAAGGATAACTTAGACCTCAGACTAGCTCTTGAAACCTGATTTTGAACCGAAAAAAAAACCAAAATCCAGCGTCAGGTTTACATTTTTGTAGAATACAGTCCAACAGTTTCACAATATTATACAACATACATGTACTACTCATTTCAATGTGAAAATTATTTCCCAAATGGTCAATTTTGCCTTTGGCCATTTAGGAAATGAAATAGGTTCACCTTTCAAAGCTAACAGTAAGTATTTACTCAATTTTCTGCGGATCGCTTGCAGTAAATACAGCATTGAATGAATCGACTTCCTGCGGATAGTTGGAAGCTGTTTGAAAACACAATTTTGTGTCTCCACCGTGTATTTACTTGAGGAGCTAACCAAATAAAAAAATATATGCAATGGTCTCCTGAAAGGTCATGTTGGTCAATATATCTGATTGGTTTCTGAATTTAGACAAACAGCAAGGCAGCAAGAGAGGGAGAAAGAGATAGAAAGGAACCTACAATGTATAATGAGGTTTGCACTGTTTGATATGCATGCTTCTAACAAGAAAATGTATTTACAGTGTAAGTCGTTTTAGCTATCAAACCATGAATATTGGAGGGATTGCTACCTGGTGTGTTTGAGAGTTTCAATGAATTGCATATAAAGTTAAGCCAAAATCTTAAAATAGACAGATAAAATGTAGTCCTAAATTTGTGATTATTAGTACCCCTTGAAGTCACAATTGCAAGTTGCATTAGAGAATGAGAACACTTAGAAGCTCATTAGGAAAGACAAGGTTTAATTTTAGGACTACTTTAAAGATACTATGTCCCTTTTGCAGCCAACATCAAATTCTGTAGAACTTTGCAGGAATTATGAATATGTCATGTATGTCCTATCTGTGAAATTTAAACGTTAGCAGTGTCCTAATATTCAAATTATGCAAGGAAACCTGTTTACTTGCTAGACTTCACTGTCAGACACTATTGAGTGACTGACTGGCTTTTTCATCTTTGGTAATAACATACATAAAATGAGCTGTAAAGGGTACATGAGCATTTGTCTACATCAATAACCCACTTCTTGTAATGGCCAAAATTAAACTGATTGAATCTTTGCGCAGCATAAAACGTACGACCATTCGGTACAATGGTCTGAAAATCAGACTATTACTTACTGGCTCTATAGCTCCTAAGTCGATTCGACAACTAATAGTCGTTATTTTTCTACTTAAAGACATTTTCAAGCCCCCCTTTTTTAGGGAAGTTCTAAATTAGTATTGTCTTTCAAATGCCGTTGGAATTTAATCTTTTCATTTTTTTGGCCTGCAAATGGGACATAGTACCTTTAAGCCAAGCTGAACTTGGATTACAGAATTAGTGTGATCATCAATTCATCTATTACAAGCTACGACAGAGTTTGTCTTTTGCAAAAGCCCTTAGGGGGCAACATCATGTAACTTGATGACAACTTTTTTTTTTACATTGCTTTATGAAATACCTGTAGTAAGTGTTTCATTACCGGGTATAAACTGTACTTAATATGACTTGTACTGTATGTACATAAAAACAATTCCAAATCCAACACTTGATGGTTGTCTTGGAAAGGCAAATGAATAGCTCCAACTTCTTACCTGCTATACCAATTAATAACGAGATGCCGAAAGCCATGAAAAAACAGATGAAGACTAAGACAAACTGCCTCTTGCTCAAGGTGTATAGGCGCATCTGTACCGACCTGCATGAAAGAATTAAAATATAATATGAAATTTATTAGTGTGATAATGCATCCCCTTCTTTTCCAGCAATACGATCCCCTAGAGAGGCCCTAGGGGTCAAAGATACAGCTTACTACATGCAACTGGAGAGGTGTATCAAATTATTATTGTTTTGAGGTGTGACGAAAACAAATGTACACTTCAGCACGAAAAAACAAGGCAGTAGAGTCCAAGGTCAACATTAATTTATTACTTATTTATCATTATTCATTTATTGGTCTATAAGAACTAACCAGCAGCACAAGCTGCAGGGATCAGTTTACAACTAAAATAATACAATATTTACAATATCATTATAAACATAGAATGTACAAAAGAAATATAGTATTAACAAATCAAAAATACAAAGAAATATTTAGGATTTTTTGGGGGGCATATATATCAGCCTGTTGACATGAATTTATATTTCAACATTCATCATCAAAACACACATTGCATGATACTTTTCTCATCCACTTTGACATCATCGACTGCAGGGCACTTAGAAATAATGTGACATCACAATTACACGTCATCATTCATCAACAAATTACAAAACTTATGAATTTTGAATAGCAGATATCGTTGCTCTGTCAAAGCTTAATAGTAGATGTCAGATTTCATGTTGTGTAAACAGCAGCAGCCATAATGCTAGATGATATATTTACCGGGTACCAAGATTTCGAAAAGTGCTCTTTATCAGCCAAAGATCGATTTTGGGAAATAATCAGACCATTCTAATTCCTCGTTTCTAATCCAGATTTTTTTTTTAATGAGGAGGGGGTTCCATGTTATTTTTTGTCTGCACTACAGACTTACAGAGGCTAAAAAGAGGAGAAACTAAGTTATATATAATGATTTTTGTTAACCCCAGCCCCAGGGCCCATTATCTAAGTCCTCTGGATTCTGCTCAGATCCTTCATCATTATTGTTTAGCCACTTCAGCATCCATTTTTCCTATGCTGTTGGGTTCTAAGTTTCATTTCCCTTATGATGGCCCTTCTCCAAGCCTTCCGGTCTTTAGCATCCACTTGGACGAGGCCATATGCTCTCATGTCTTCTTCCAGGTCTTGCAAGGTCTGTCTGACTGACTCTGACACAAGGTTTTGAGCCAGCAACCTAAGTTAAAGTTTACTGCTCTCTGAAGCCAATGACTTTTTTTCTCCTAAGACCACACCATCACAGTCTACTCATCATTATCACCTGTGAATTTTTCATCTTATTCATTTCATTTCAACACAAAAATATCAGATTAAAAAAAAAAATGAAAAGGGCCATAATAGCCAAAACACAGGAAGGAGTTGATGATGAGAAACTACAGTGTAGGATTTCATTTATTGGGCCTTTTCTCTGACAATACAGTTTAATCAGAATGGATATTTCCTACTCGTAATTACAATCGTGACAAGACTAAAGAGTCACAGAGAAAGAGAGAAAGAAAAAAAGATCACAGGCATAGGTATGTATTTCATCATACTTTTTTCACACTCTTTATTATCCGAGGGGTCCACAATTTACAAGCTCTGCTTTTCAGTGGACCTCTCCATTTCCTCAAAATATAAATGCAGTTAAATTTACAATTTTGTCTTCTTCAAAATGTATAAATTACTGTAAAGATTTGTTTATTACAATTGTCACTATGTTTTGTATGTATTTTACATTGCATTTGTTATTATGTATTGTATTTTGTTGGAAATGAAAAAATAAAAATGAATGAATGAATGAATAGCGATTAGTCTAGAAAGGCACGTGCTTGGCTTGGAATGTCGCTTAATTCTGCAAACTCCCTGAACAGCTAGCAGTAGCAGTCGTGCATGCCCATTTACACTCATCTTTGTGTAATCGCTATTGTCGTAAAGTCAGCATCAAACTGAAGAAACACAGTTTCAAACAGCCTTCTTCAAACATCGTATCGTTACTTGCGTTTCTGGCCATGTTCAACATCGCAAATTCTCGGCAGAGCTAGAGGTGAAAATCTGGCCTTCTTGTGAAATAAGCCACGGGTCATCGAGGGTATACATACATGTACACACTTTTGTGTAAAGTCCATGGGGAGGGCCGGTGGAGCCACTTACACAGCATTACACGCAATGAACCACAAATCACAACTTACATTTACAATATACACAGTCAATGAGCAGTGGCTTATTTCACGAGAATCATCAGAATGCCGAACAATTAAACTTAATAATAATAGAAATTTATGGTCATGTAAATTGCATGTAAATTAAGTTCATTACATCATTAGGGACACATGGAAGGTAATTAGGCTAGGTCTAGCTCTAGGACCGCCTGCACTAAATAATTTGTTACAGTTTGTGGGCGTGTGCCAATGTCAAGCAAAGCCCAGCCAGAGTAGACTTCAAAGCTCGAGCAACATTACATACAGGCCCGGCCCACGGCCCCAGCCAAGCCCGCGGGCGAGGAGCCAGTGCTGGGGCAGTGGTACACGGTATTATTGATAGTGGTAGCATTCGAATTATCGCTTACCGGGTACACCATTCACACAGCCAGTTCAAACGCGTGAAACGGTAGACTATAAAAATAAATAATACAATTTTCATTAACGTTTACAATTAAGAGGTATCAATCTGCAACTTACGATTCTAAAATAGACGGAATTTTCATGATGATACGAGAAATTAACCAACTACTTCACTGACAAAGACAGTACAATCGGAGATTTATGCACCACGTAAACATCAATGCAAAGAAGTGCAAATTTACGAATCATACCCGTATTTTGTACAGGTCACATGTTAATTAATCAAATAAAATATCTTTAAGTGATAACCGGATATTGGTGCAACGATGTTTTAATCCGTACATGCAACATTCATGATGGGCACTAAGCTTTCAAGATTGCAGGCAAGGGCGTTAGGACAGGGATGGGGACATGGGTGTACAAAGTTAACGAGGGGGGACAGCACTCATTAGCTAGCTCCTAAGAATTTCGAAATGAGCAATAATTATGTTCGGGCATATCAAAATTCCCGCGGGGGCAAAGAGGTGGCCTTTCCGACTAGTCGGACTGAGTACACCGTGCGTACCGGTACTTCCAGTATCTTCAAAATAAATTAACCTCAGTCTGTAACTCTGTATATCACTCGCTTGTATTTCTTCTTTCACCTTCTTCAGTATTATACCATTATTGAAGTTTACACAATACACGTTCAAAGTCTGATTTTGAAATATAATATGTTTACATTCTTTCGTGTGATATTTTGATAGTTTATGCATTACTCACAATTTCCCTATATTATGTGCGCATTCCGATTTCCTAATATTCATGACTTCATTGATTGTATTTCAGCTTTTTTTTATATGTATGAATGATACTATGAACTGTAATTTTGTATACACATTAATTATACTTCCTCTAATTCTCTCTCCCCCTCTCTCTCTCTCTCTCTCTCTATCTCTCTTTCTCACCCCCTTCTCAATCTCCCTCACATGTTTCTTACTTCTTATGTCGTTCTTTCCACTATCCTCCTCTCTATATTCACTCTTCTCTATAATTTCATTTTCTCCCACTTTCATTCTACTCTCCTTTTTTTGCTACATCTCTCAGAGAAGTGCAATATGTGAACTTAATAAATTTGACCCTGTTTTAAGAATACTTAATTACTTTGATTGCCGTATTGATTTATCTTTTGATGTTCTCACACTTGTATGATCATTGTTACAACATTGATGTGCACATCGAGCTGTTTTTATCTTGTAAACTGGATGTACTAGCCTACGGGCTGCCAGGTTCAGATTTTTAATTAACCATAAACCAATAGGAAGAGGAGGAAGACGAGGATGAATAAGATGGAATTGAATAGGACAAAGTGACAATTAAATGGTGCAAGGTAGGAAATAAGAAAAACAACAAATGTTCCCATATACGTGCATCTGTTGATCGAGCCAAGTACAATTATTTAAGAAATAATTGCGTCCAAAATCTCCTTGCTCTTTCGCGTTTTACGCTTCCATTTTGATTCATTAACGGCTGTCTTCTTTGCCATGGTGACGAGGGAAGCCCAGATGACGGTATCTTGGAGCGCTGTCATGGCAACCAGAACTACCAGAAGGTGATGACGTCAAACTGATTTTGTGCCTATATAGCAGCTTGAATGCATGGCGGGTGATCAACGACGAGATGGAGAATGCCAGCATACGGTGACTGGGGGTGGAGTGGGGAAAGAGAGAGAGAGAGAGAGAGAGAGAGAGAGAGAAGGTATCTAGGGACCTTATTATTTTTATATAATTCTCAGCGGCTGAGCCATTCGGGTATGTCACTGCTCCAAAAGTAAACCTCATATCTGACGACGGAAAGGTGATTTAAAGAAACCATATGGTAGCAGAAAATTGAATTCATCTATACAAACTATCTGATCATAGACCACCACTACTATGACTGCTCGATCAGTACATAGAGAGAGAGAGTCCTCAGTTAAATATAATCATGCATTTTTATTTCATGTATGCTTAAAATTTTATTGCAATGAATAAGCTGCAAACATGTTATTTTACTAAAATACTACACATAATTTTATATGGCACCATAGTGCAATCCACCTCGACGTTGGTGTATTGTTGACTTGTGAAAATTGGATTGTATTTTAGAACAAAGGACCGTTTTCCGTTAAAATATAGGAATAAGGGGCCCTAGTACTTGGCTTATACAGACTAAGACAAATTAATCTTCCTTTCTCAGCTGACAGGGATATCAATATCATCATCATCATCATCATCAACAGCTGCATGCAAAAATGAAAGGCTATTGACTTTTTCTCAAAACGTCCCTATTCTATAACCATAATGTTAAATTTCTTATGGTCATCATCATCATCAGCCAGCTCCTCATCATCAATATAATTATAGTCATCATCATCATCGTCATCGTCGTCGTCATCATCACCTTCATCGTCATCGTTGTCATCAACACCACCTTCATCATTATCATCATTGTCATCATAGTCATCACCACCAACACCACCACCATTATCATCATCATCGTCATCGATCGTCATCATCACCACCGTCATCATCATCTTCGTGAAAATTAACGCAAAGCTGCTAGTGCTTCTAATGTTATAACCGTAGTCCTCCGTTGGAATTCGGAACATTATGGTCACTCCGGGAACATCGATGGACGGAGAGAGCTTCCTTTATTGACCATCATCTTCATCATCATCACCATCACTTTCATCATCATGTTCATCATCTTCATTTGCATCGCCGTCGGCTTCATCATCATCATCATCATCATCATCATCGTCATCATCACCACCATCTTCATAATCATAATCATCATCATTGAAATCACCATCACCACCATCATCACCATAATCATCTTTACCACCATCACCATCATCACCATCACCGTCATCAACAACATCATCATCACCACCACCATTATCATCACCACCACCATCATAATAATCATCATCACCATCATCACTATCATCAACATCATCACCATCATCACCATCATCACCATCATCACCATCCCCGTCATCATCATCATCATTATCAACAACATCATCATATTCACCGTCATAAAACAATGCAATGTTGATAGCATCCTCTAACCTCCTTAAAAAAAAAACAGCATAGGCGTAAGTTGGAATTCGGAACATATGGTCACCAGGAGCATCGATGGATGGGAGGAGAGAGAGTGGGCGTGAACGCATCCTTCATTGACCCAGTTCTCTACGAAGTAGGCAATGGGATGGATGCCGATGTGCAGGTTTCTGTCTATGATGGAGGAGGGTGGATTGGTAAGGATGCGATATAAGCATGTATACAGACTACAGAGGGTACAGAGGAAGACCGGTAAACTGATTTGATGATGTCAGAGGAAAGGGAAGATGACACGGAATGTTTAAGATGTAATTTGTATTATCGCTTCCCCAAAAAAAAATCCTGCAGAAATAATAATCCATTCCTGTACAGCGCATAACACATTACGATATCCTAACGCCCCTATGTGCTTCGAAAGAGCTTTTGAAATGATTACCCTAGCTTTAGCTCCGGCAACCGTTATCAGCGCACAATTTATTTCAAGGAATAATCATACCGAAAACCCATTTATACCTCACCTGGGTGGAGTGTGGCAAATGTAGATTGACGTCTTGCCAAAGGACGTTAGTGTTGTGGCAGAAAGATACTATCTCTGTGTGATGGTTAATTGCAGTACAGGAGAATTACACAAAAATACCAGCAGTTAAAAAAGTATTAGACGGTATGGTAGCGAATCACGACAATAATACCCCCTGGATATTTCCCCGTGGAAAATTACCCCCGTGGAAAATTACCCCGGCCCCCTCCCCCGAAAATTACCCCCTGTTCATTAAAGGGGAAGTCCACCCTGATAATAAGCTGGTTTTAATAAAAGCAGAATTTTTTCGGGATGTTATTGTCCTCGGGGGTAACTGTTCCGCTGGTTATTGGCCGGGGTAATTGTCCAGGGGGTAATAGTCCTAGAACCCATGGTAGCAATAGTAGCAACAGAAGACAGTACTAGAAGCGGTTGTTAGATGCAGCGGTGGTGGGAATAATACCAGTAGCACAGTTGTAGAGAATTAGTAATAATAGTGTCATATATAGGTGGTAATGGGTCGCTGTAATAGTTATAACAAAATGGTGATGGATGTTAATCTTTTAATAATCTCGGGAAGCACTACGGGCTTTCCCCCAAAACAGCAGCAGCAATCTTACTGTAGGCCTATAGTCGTACTATTATGAATTGATATACCCTTTAAGACATTTCACTCCGCTATCAAAATTATGATGATTGTGCGTGACTGTATAGATAATCATCCTATTCAATTATGATATCCGTATACCATGCAATGCCCAATGACAACAAGATACAGGCCAATACGTGAAGGTCACTGCGCTTTTGATATTCACAATGATAAAATTATGATCGGAGTTCGACGTCATGGTTCGAGTGCCGACCATGCAGGATCATTTCATTAATCATAATCATTATTATAACCATAAGTACATGTTTTAGTCGATAGGAAAGTGAAGGATCGTTTGGAAATATTAAGCAAGGACTGTATCGAAGAGAGCTATTTGTGTAAAGGTTGAGGCCCCATGTGTCTAATTTGAAACGGTTTATTGCAATACCAGCTGACTAATAGCAAACAAAACATCATTCTTTCACTTCATACAAAGGGCTGTGTAACTTAGCAAATTGAGATTATGTATTTTCCACATTTGTCATTTATGTTATGGGTCCACCCACTTCCCTCAAGCCATCGACTTTATTGGGTGCTAATGATCCAGTACACTTCTCAATGTATGTGATTTTTTAATGAAATAATAAATTGAGTTAAATTGAATTATGATTTCTTTCTTTTTAATGGTGAGGTAGAAAATAATAGGAGAATATTGAAGAGTACGTTATTAGCCAGGTATAAGTATAGTACTTGAATACACATGTTTGTTATCTGCATAATTATGTCTTTATGTTCCTGCAGATATCTATCCTATTGGGTTGTACAGTGTAACAATAGGGGGGGGGCAGTTATAAAATAAATGAATACAGATATGCCCCCTCCTCTTGCCTCTCCCTCCGAAAGAATTTTGACCTGTTCGTCACTAATTTTCATATTTAGATGGCGTTGCAGGGATTTACACGGTGAAAATATCAAAACTTGCAAAACTTGCAAAATGTTGTAAAAATCATGATTGAAAACTTTCCTAAAAGTATGGTGACAAAATGTTCATTATTAGCAAAATTTACAATCATTTTTAGTTTCAAATTTGAATTTCGCAACTGGCAGTGTTTTATTCACCCCATTTGTTGTATACAAAATGACTTTACATTTCACTCATAGATAGAAAACCACATGCTTTTGATCCGAAATTGTGCCCATACTTTCATGAACTCATCTCGCTGCTACAGATAAATTTTGAGATAATTTTTTGAGGACCTGCAAATCCCTGATAGGGGCTTAAATTCCTTTAAAGGAAATGAAAGAACATAGAACTCCGTCAAATTAATTTCATTAGGCGTACATCAATGGATAGATACATGGCTTCCACGATACACTTAGAGACGGCAGTGAACATGGAAAATGGATGGGTAATTAAAAGTATTTTCACCTGATAAGTCAAGTATGAAAATGAAGGACGTCCAACAAATACACCCTCAACTCCTCAAGGACGCAATCGAAGGGAAAATGGATATTTTAATCACTTATTGATTGACTGCAGGCACTGTGAACAAGAGACTGTAATTGAATCATTGAACATGACAATTAAGGAACATAGTTTTAAAAAGTCAAAGTAGGTAACCGGAAAATGCTATTTTCAATAGTGCAATGTTGAATGATTGTGCATGCTGTCTTTGTTGGAAAGATGTAGCATTTGCTTGCCTGTTTCAACAAAATATCGATGGTAATTTTCCCCGTTGTTAGTTTCTAGATTGTTGAAAAAGAAAAATAACGAGAAAATAGGCATATAACAACTAAATGAGCTCATTTGAACTTAAGTTAATTACTTCATTATTAAGGTGTTAAAATATATACATAACGTTTTCAAACCACCGTCTGTGTGCATATTAAATTAAATTATATTTTGCATGAAGAGAGAGGGGACAGATAGTGTGTGTGTGTGTGTGTGAGAGAGAGAGAGAGAGAGAGAGAGGGGGGGCGAGGCTATATAGAGAGAGAGAGACAGAGACAGAGAAAATATGCAGTCGTCGTAGCAGCATTCAATAAAAAAATATATAAAATTTATATATATTACAAGGGGCAGCGAGCCATCTTCAGGACCGGGGGAGGGGGTCCATAAATAATAGAACAAAGTGGTACACTGGCAGCTAATTCTCAAATTAGTTTGCTTTAGGGGTGGGGGAAAGAAAACAACCCTGAAGAATACACACTTTTGTTTCGTTGGAAGGGATAACATGGAATAATAAGCCCCTATTTTTAGCGTCTACAATTCTCGCGTGGAAACATTGTCGTCACCCCAGCTGCCATTATGAACTACCTGTAATTGGAAAGGGGATTGTGGACCATCAAGATAACGACCAGATTTCATCCAGAGTCTAATTGAAAATGAATATTTGATAGAGTCCTATCAAGGAGTAACTCAATGGTCCTAAGATCACCAGTTCTTCACGTGGAGTAGTCTTCAAATTTAATTTTTGTCGTTGAGAAAATAATTGTAACAATTATTTTCTCAACGACAACAGTTGTGGGTTTTTTTCTTTTCTAACCGCAATTGTATCTTAATTATAAGAGATAATTTAAGAAGAGGAAGAAATAGGTAAATCATAAAATGCATCAGTGTATTCATACGATAAATCAAAATGAACAAGAGAGGCAGAGAGAGAGAGAGAGAGAGAGAGAGAGAGAGAGAGAGAGAGAACAGGGGAATAAGAAGTGCAGATTATTGATAGCTTTCAATTTAATCCAGACTATATTTGGACGTTGTAAAGGTTACACATTAACTGCCATAAAATGCCACGGTCGTATATATTTCCCCGTCGCATAATCGAAAACGACAATTTGAAAGCGAGATTTTTGAAATGGATATTGCTCAAAGCCATCTTCCTTCCCCGTTGCTTCGATAGGCGTAATCGCCGACATTTAGACAACTACTATTTCGTCCCGGACAACACTAACTCCCTATAGGACAATTAGTCCCCGGACAACTATACCCCTTTTGATCATACCCTTGTCTATGGATGATTTTGTATTATCAAAAGGAGTTTCTTTGGGGTATTTTTTCGGGGAAGATTGTCAGAGGGATGGCAGTCATCGAACAGATACGGTAATTTCGAATATGTCGATTTTTTAGGCGTGAGTAAATTCGCTACTTTCATTTGAATCATACAACAATACAAAAAAAAGCGCATACTTTCAAAGCTACTCATGTTATATTAACGATGTCATCAATTTAAAAAACGGGGACGGACAATTAAGCTTCACCTTTTTAGTTGTCGTGACAAATGGGTATGTTGAACCATTTGTTGGCATTGAATCACGGAAACCGATTAAGCTTATTAATCACTATGGTAACCCGTGTATAGAAGAAAAGCAAATATTTGGGACTAAATCCTATTGATAAAATGTTTTTAGATTTTGCAGATTGCAAGGAACTGAAAGCTATACATCAACTTGTCATGATTTCCTCGTCTACACGTGCATTATATAATTGTAGAGGCGTTGTAGTCTAGAGGTTTATAAGCGCTTGACTGGAAATGCAAAGGTCTCGGGTTCGATCCCCGACACGGCACTAATGTCCTTGGCAAGACATTAATCTACATTCGCCACTCCATCCCCAGAAGAGAAAAAAAATTTATGGTGACCTGGTAGGATATTATTAAATGATTTATTGAACTATATATCACTATATAAGTTTATACTATCCCAAAATGCATTAGATTCGGACTATTTCAAATTGGACACGACTATTGTAAGCACTACATAATATCCTTTTTTCTTTTATTTCTTTATCATATCAACTTGCAAAATGGTAATAATTTGTTGAATGCTAAAACATGGAAGGCATGTATGTGAAAATTATGAACGAAACTTAAACCTTGAATGCTTGAAAGTTAAATCAGAGTTAAGAATGAATAAGAGCCTATTAGGTCTAGGATATGGGGGTGGGGGGCTTATTATATTCCATTCGCCCCATTCGTTTCTAGACATGCCACTCATACGTGATCGTTGATTACTCAGATCTCAAGTCAACAATAAACTCTTTCATTCTTCATTAGATTTGTCATCTAAATTCCTCAAGGTTATATGGAGGAAGCGTCACACAATACATCACAAGATGCTCCAGCAAATGGAACACATTGGATATAATCATATAATAAAATAGTTTGTGAATCTGTAATCAAACAGTTGCAATTGAGGTTATAGTACCTCTCTGGGGGCAGGCCCCCTCCGGGGTGTCGATCGCCGGGGTGGGGGCAGGGGCAGTTCCCCAAATTACTTGGGAATTTAGTGTGTATTCTATGAATGGTCAAAGCGAAAACATCCGAGTACTGCACTGAAATGCACCACCGTAGACCCAACCCCCTTTAATGTTGAATATACATTGATGCCCTTGAGGACTTGAGGTATACATCTCATTTTCGTTCTATATACTCGGTGTATCATAAACTGTTACAAAGAGGTCAACCTATTATTTTAGAAGAAACAATCCCAGGCCGGCATACACCAATGCTATTTTTTTTGTAGCACCTTATACCTCGTGAATGTAAACAGTTCTGTACATTCATCGATTTTGTTTTTAATCGGAGTGGTCAATGTCCAAGTTTTATGTGGACAGTCGGCCTTCGATGTAGACTCTTGGTCTTCAAACACAGACCCAATCGAAATCAACATAAATAATTTCTTAATACTCGATAAAGAATATGAAGTATTGATAATGAAAAATGGGATACCAAAATAACAATAGTAGTAACACATCAATTTTGGTAGCTGTTCAAAAGACAGAGTTTCGATCACATACTGTTGTAGAACTCGAATTTATTGCCTGTTTATAAGACATGTCACAGAATATTATAAATGTTCACGCTTCCAGCCTAGCTAGCTAGCATGAGGGACAAAGACAATTCACACGAACCTGATAAAATCCCAACTGGAAAAGCATCGTCAAACCCTAGTAAGGTATATGCAGTTACCAACTAAATTATTCATACCCTTACCAAGTTTTATAATTATTAAAGTATATGAAAAATGATTTAATTGTCCCAAATCATTTATCCTGTGAATGTTACATATCAAAGCTTAAATCTAAAAGTATTCAACAAAGGCCCTAATTCAACCAGTCCACCTTTCATTCTTCAGTTAACTAAAACACACAAAATATCAAATCTATACAAGGGGTAGGAATACTTAAGTTGTGGAGAACGACGGTGCATAGCTGAAATCAAGGTCTATATTGACCGTTTCAGTAAAAGGGAATTTTTGTTGTTGCAAAGATTGAAACTTTCTTCTGCCATGAGTCGAATTGAATCCGGGTCTCTAGCTGTAACAGAGCGACAATGCCCGACCACTATAGGCCGTTTCCTTACAATGGCATATATATATATATATATATATATATATATATTGATAGACCTTTCACATTTTTGCCTTTTTTCGGTATGGGGGGGGGGGAGGGTCTTGGGGCTTTTCCCTTCACTTTCTTATCAAGATTGTCGGGGAAGTGGGGGGCCTTGAGCCCAACCCCAATCCCCTCAGAACTGCTACTGCATAATGCGTGGGGTTAATTTGGGGTAGAGCTATAGAGTGATTAATGTTGAAGAGGACCTTTAAACAAAATAAATGCATTACATCGCGATGAGGCAGTGCACCGAATCGTTACGTTTATCCTTTATTACGTCATCCGAGCATGTATACATTAAAGGGCCCATGACATCGAAATACAAGTGTATTCCTGTTGATGTGCAGTCCTGCATACATCTCATATTTTGATATGTAAACTTCTGAATTTGTTTCATAGATTTTTAAATATTTTTTGAAATATTTGTTTTCAAACTTGCTAGGCTCCACCCCAAAACCTCCAGATCTCATTCCCCTTGTGACATCATCTGTCATTTATCAATGAGCTAACTTGAGAAAGTGGCATGTAACTTTGCCAAAGTTGACCACCTGTTACAATACCACAAACAATAGCAACATATAAGTTGCTATGTCAGACATGTCAGACTAAACTAATATTCTAGAATAGACAATGGTATGTAATTTCCCCCAGCTTAGCACACGTTCATAATAGAATGACATGCTTCCATACATATGGACAATACATCATCATTGCCTTTGTCTTCCTGGTGATGCTACAGCATGTCTGACATAGCAACTTGTATGTTGCTATTGTATTACGTATTGTAACAGGTGGTCGACTTCGGCAAAGATACATACCACTTGCTCAAGTTGGCTCATTGATGACTGACAGATGATGTCACAAGGGGAATGAGATCTGGAGGTTTTTAGGGTGGAGCTTTGCAAGTTTGAAAAACAAATATTTCAAAAAATATTTAAAAATCTATGAAACAAATTCAGAAGTTTACATATCAAAATATGAGATGTATGCACGACTGCACACCAACAGGAATACACTTGTATTTCGATGTCATGGGCCCTTTAAGGCCTGCATGTACTGATCTGTGTAGACAAGGCGTTAAAGAGTGACATGATTAACACAATCTAGACCTACTCATTAAACATTACCGCCGAAGGCCGTACAGAATGTCACATAGGCGTATAAACACTTCACCAATTATTCCGAAAGCGGCATACAATGGTGTAGCCTTGGTACATCATGGGGATAGGGAAGGGGCACTCGGTGGATGAAATACAAGATTACAAAAATGCCCCTTTACGATAGCCATGCCCCCATTTCATTGTCTGAGTATATCGGACCGTTGCCTCCCCCCATCAGGATGCCATTTCCCCCTCCATATCCACATACGCGCTACGCCACTAGGTATGTTAATAAATCATTGAACACGGATGGTTCAATGCAACTTGCAATAAAATCTATATAGGCTGAATTAATTTATCATCAATGCATAAAGACTATAGTTAGTTTCATTCTCAATGCATCCACCCACCTTATCAATCAAATATTTATAAAGTTTTGCTCGAAAGGGCATACAAAGGTTAAACGTACACCTTCCAGTGTATTGAGCTTGATACCCTAGTCACACCAACACGACCGACCCCAGACCGACAATAGACCGAATAAAATATGACATTACACCGAACGGGAATGCATCGGTCGGTTTGGAGTTGGTATGGAGTCGGTTTGGCGGTGTGACTGAGCTGAGGTACCGCTTAAAGTGACTCGGTAACATTGCCTCAGATTCTGAAACAGAATCCTAGATGTAGCTCAGGCTGCAATCATAATTATAAACATTTAGGTCAGTCAGGAATCCCATGAGTTTTACAAGCCGATCGCCTGTCTGATTATCAAGATATTTATGATTGGAAATCGAAATTTCATTTTTCGTTTTCCTAACGGTTTTTATAACACTACAGTCTATTGGGGAAAATGAGTATGGTAAAACCGGTCACTCAAAGATTTTTACTTTTTTGAGGCACTTCATGATCATTTTGAAGCGCAATTTTTTTAGGGCTTCAATATTACACCATCTCACAGACACTGATAACACGTAGGGCCATGCATCTCAGATTTAACATTGTTAAGCGATGCCTTTAACAGTAAAAACCATACATTGAACATGACTATGGTGGGACATCCAAGTAAACCGACAGCCTACGAGGCGGTCAATGTCGGTTTCGTTAAACTTTCAAAAAAAGTTTTTAAAAAGTTGTTAGAAGGCCAATAAGACCGGTATGTCGGTCCCGTAAGCCTGCTCACAACTTTCGGACAACAACAAGGTTCGCTAGACCGACATTATCGGTCTCGTGGGCTGTGGCCCAAGATCAAACCGTATGGAGAAGGATTATCTTTCAAAGAAGTGAGTGTAACCCCACATATTTACATTTAATCATAGAATGGATACAGAATTTACTGCGATCCACATCAGGGACCCGTTTCACAAACCCTTTTTTTCAATGACAAATGACAAAGATCAGTGACAAATCTGCTGATAACCAATCAGAAGCAAGGATTTTAGTAGCTTATAACAAAATCTGTCATTTTTCACTGATGACATGTTTTGTGAAACGGGTCCCGCAAGTATAATATTCGAAACCGTCTGATAAGAGGCAGAAGGGTATTAATTCCGTGTGGAATTATTTATTAATCATATGATTCAATGCTCTTCTGGCTTTCAGCAGATGAGATCGGGGGGTGTTTCACAAAGATCCTAAGTTGAACTTATCTCTAAGTTGGACTTAACAATTATGGAAAGTCGTTAGCATCTTTGAAAATGTTTTGTAAAAATTATTTTAAAAGGCATAACATGTTGATTCGAATCATTCATATTTTCTATTATCAAGGAGATTTCATGTTCTTGATGTGGAATTTCTGAAAAGTCTAAAATATTTGAATTTTTGCTTTTGAGTATATTTGATCTTAAGGCTACAAATGGTTCTCCATAATGTTTAAGTCCAACTTAGAGTTAAGTTCGACTGAGGATCTTTGTGAAACACCCCTGACATCTTCAGACATGCAGATGTGTTGATCACTTTGATATCCATTTTGCATGTTCATATTTAGATTTCTAAAGCGAATCTTGAGCTCTGGTATGGGAATCGTATTTTGAGAGAAAATTGCTATGATTTATTCTGGATTGTTTATCCTGCAGTATAGATTGGTTGTTTGAACCAGTGAAATAAAAACAAACGCACGAAAACTTACTGGGCACCATCTTCGATAAAAACCACACTCCCATTTGCCCATAGTGTGTGTTAAGCACAGGGTGTCGGGCCTACTTACCCGGATTTCCTTATCTTTCTATGCTCATTACTCAGCCACTATACATTTTCTACCAAAATCGTTTCGGACATGTCATTTATTTGTAATCTTGAACATTCAGTGCAAGTTTCGTTGGATTCTGTGAGAATTTATTATCTATATTTACCAGAAGTCAAGTTTATCTTTAAAAGACTGAAATGAAAGAGGGAAATTATTTAAAAAAGTGTTTACTCTGAAATATATAGATATGCGCGATCCTCCCAGTGATATCTTATCCATTATTTTTTAGAAATAGGAATTATTGGAATTGAAAAAGTGCGTGAGCGTACGAATCCCTAGTTACTCATCTATAATCTAGGTTATCGTGATCGCAGCAAATGACGATATTCATGGCGATAGCGATTTATCCATTTCCATGAAACACCCTTGCAATTTTCTCGATTCTTAAGAAAGATTAAATCATATGATCATTGTCTCTCATATATCCGCCCCCATATAAATTACAAAGTGCCTCTATTACGTTTCAATTTTTTCCTTCGGCTTCACAACCGTCAGCGTCTCAGCATCTTCTAATACACAGCATCTTCCACAGAACAACTACTTCTGAACACTTACCCCTGGACAATTACCACCTTAGAACACGAGATGCATAATCAACTCCGACACCTATCATCTATCGGGTAGCGATTTCACCTCTGTAAATATGATATACTACCTCTCTCGTATTATTAACAAAGGACCCATTTTCCCTTTTCTTTATTTTTCAAAGAGTAAAATAAATATAGTTCTGGCGTAGATGCCATATAGGAAAGTTGTCCTATAGAAGGAAGTTGTCCAAGATGTAGTTGCCAAGGGGGTATACTTGTCCCATAAGGTAAATGTCGAAAGTGGCAGTTCGCGTGGCGTCTCTTGCCCGAATATCAATTTGTCGGTTTCATAATCTTGTTAGCGAGTAATCTTTTGAACACTCATTTTGTTTGTAGTGACACCAACTATTGGTGCAAGCTGTCTCCATTTTTAGCACTTTAATGTAATTTTGTTGATATAGACATTAATAAAAGAGACAACCTCGTTGCCTATATATATATATATGTAGCTTAAATATTCGAGAGGGGTCCATTGCCTCCGCCTCATACGTCTTTGCATCTATGTCAAGATTGCAAAGACTCTCGAGATATCATGTCAAGGGCAATGCCAATATCCCATTGTAATTAGAAACAATGGTCGGATTACGTAATGTACTGATGTGTTAATGTTATGCCATTGTAATACGTCGTTGTCGTTATTCAAAAGGTGACGCACAATGCTGATGAAATCGCTCAAGATTGATTTCTTGAAAGTCTATGCGATCGTGTTCTGAATCAATTTCGACATTATTGTAACTTGATCACTTACCATTCAAATAAGAATATCAATACATTACAATATATAAAACAGTACGTACGACAATATAATGAAATATGAATTTATATACACACCACTAGCCGATCAAGTTCAAATATATAATTAATTTTCTCCTTAAATCATTCAAAATGCAGAACAATAAAACCTACGCTCACTCACTCAAGAAGACCTTTTATCTGACGTAAAATCTACCCATTAATGGATTCCAATTAGTCGCCAACTACGGGATGCGCGGGAAAACATTGCCGATCGAAATGTGAAAGTTCACTTTCTATACGGGGAGATGGATTGGGTATTGGTTTTTTAAGCTGTATGAATGGAATAATGATTTGCAAACGCTAGCGGGTAATACGGAATGGTATAAACATGACTGGTATTATATTGGCGTATATATATTAAGACGTCATGTTTCTATTACGACTCGATTGATGTCAGGTGTTAATGTAGTCAGAGAGCATAATTATGATTAGTGAGAAAAATCATGAAATCATGAAAAATTATGAAAGCCAGTGAGACCTGCCTATGTAAACAATTCAAGGGAGAAAACAAAAGTGGTCTTTATAGGCAAGAGGTCCTTATGTACAGGTTTCTGTAATAAATGTATCAATGGCAAAGTCCGTTCAAGGGAAACACAAATTGGGGGTCTTTATAGACAGGTAGACGCTAAACAGATTTCCCTGTACTAATGAAGAACAAAAAAACGAGTTTTCCGCTTATAGCAATCTATGAGCGAAAGGTAGATACATTGTTAATAATAAAATTGTACACTTTGATATCTGAACAAAATTTCAACCATTGTCAGCTACAAAGACAGTAATTTCAACTATTATCTAGGGATAGCGCAAATAACGTCGATCCAATGATTTATTTTATCGACCCCAGCATAACTACGCGTGAAGAGGGGGAGGGACATGAGGGCATGAGGGCCGATCGATGCCTCCAATCGAATATCTACAAAGGTAACAAAAGATATAGAAAGAAAGAAAGAGGGAGAGAGGATGGAGAGAGGAGGGAGAGAGAGGGAGGGGCAAGATAATGTTAAAACGGTGATACAATCTCCTTCCCACACCCTCCACCACCCAAATGACACCAGTATCCAATTAATATCTGCATGGACCTAGGCTACTCCGCTGTCAGAAGTACCTTTTCCTTATTCTCAAAGTGTTTTACGGCCGCAAATAGAACACCACAATCATCAAACCGACGACTAATGTGATTCATAACAAAATTATTAGACCACGCTCCATTAATCATAATTGCTTCTGATTTGGAAAATGTATTTCCTGAATAGTTAAACCTCAATTGGATATTCACGCTAGCTCTATAGCGTGCAGAGGAAATTGTATTTTATGTGTTTTCGTTTTGACTGAAGATGTAGAAATGCTGGAATAGATTTTATTGTAGCTCGTCTATTGACCGATTTCTTAAAGTTAATAAACATGAATTCACAGGTGATCAAAAGGCGATGCAATGCATTCATTTCTTATGTTGAATTTGCGACGAGAATGTTTTTTTCTTCACATTTCGACATTTTCGTTTGTACTCTATTTTCATTACCTTATGTATTTTTAATTATGTCGCGTATATTGTAATGAATCGTCTCGAAACAGAAAACGCGTCTAACAAGACGAAAATGTTAGTTTTGATTATATAGTGATTCATATTTTCTTCTGTCAGTTTGAGCTAATGCTAACTGGTCTGTTAAAAGGAAAAGATACGCATGATGTTAGGTGGAGGCTAGTAAGACGAGTGTATGAATGTGAAAACTCATCAGAAGCATTAATAACTCTTTTACACGTTGACGAAAGTATAAAAGTAACAGTTAGCCTCGCAAGTTTAGGACGTGAAGTGAGGACGTGAAATAATGCTTATCGGTCTCTTTTTTTGTAAACTCTGCAACCTCCAGACCCTTTCTTTTGGTGTTGAAGTCAACTTTTTCATCAAAATCATCATTTCATCACTATCATTCTCATTTTCATCGCCATCGACATCACCTGACTACAACCATCTACACCGACACCATCACCATCATCATCAAAACCACTATCACAAAATTATTAACTCAACCACTAACATCACCCATCATCATTATCATCACCATAACAGCTGCTTAAATCACCAATCAGAATAGTCAAATGACCATCACTCATCACCATCGCAATCACCACCGTCATGGCCATCATCACAACAACATCCATCATCCCATCACTACCATCACGAACATCATTATCGAATCCATTACATTCGCCATCAGGGCTGCCTATACCTTCTCATCATCAACACCATCTACATCACCATCTTACTAAATCCAACAAATACTATAAGCATCCTGAGCATCCCAAGATCATCACCGCCATAACATGGTGAAGCTCATATATATATATATTTACGATATGATATCATAATCAACACCATCACCAGCATCACAAAATCAGCATCAGCATCATTATCACCATCTTCTTCATCATCATCATCATCATCATCATCATCATAACCCGATTACCACAATTACCGTCATCAACATAATCACTATCACCAATTCACCATCACCATTGCCATAAAAAAGGCTCTTCCATGACACTTTCACTTTCACACCATCACTACCAACCACCTGCGGTAGTGTGCGAGAAGATGCAGTCCCGGAGCTAGACTGGAAGATACCATCTTAGAGCATATGCACTGTCAACCATCGACCATTGCTCTACCGTTTCAAGACATCAATCTACATTTCTTAACATCTCTACAATCAATAAACTTCACCACCATTGACAACACATTGATAACAAGACGAAACTAAAAGATATTCCTATACCATAACAAATATAGGCTTCTCCTGGAGGGGTTTAAGGGGGGGGGGTATGAGGTTATGAGCATTTTAGAGTATACTTACCGATTCGAACGGTCGTAGTAATACTTAGGGACGATGAAATCCTGCACGGCGGAGTATATATCAAAAAGACCTTGACAGGATGATTTTAATTTTGCCTTCCATTGTGGCGCCTTATACGAGAATCCATAAGCATCCATCTCGCACACGATGCAATTTCAAGTATATATCCCTCAAATAAAAACGAATAAGTATAGCTGATGCGAGACGTTCATGAATATATTCCGAATAATACGTCCAAAATGATGCTTTCCGTGTTTTCTTGGACACGGCTCAGCAAACTCAACGTGCACGCTACACTGTATGCATAAGAATGCCCATGCCTGATGTGGAAGCCACCCGGAGAGTGCGTTTTAATGGGAGAGCGCCCATGCGAGCGTGTGGGTAGGTATCAACGGAGAGAGCGAGTGTGTATTGTGTGTGAGACTGTGTGTGGGTGCGAAGTACAGTACAATTAACGATACCGGCGGATGCGTGTAATTCAGTGGCGTCCGCATAGAAACCATTCAACGATTTTGGCGTGCGTACGCATTTCAAGATGCTCCAAATAGAATTACATGCTCCAGAAGGAAAGCAAGATGAAGAAGATTGCATCAGTAAATAACGATTTCGGCAATGTCGGCTGATGTAACCCCCTGTTTACATTCGAAACCCGAAACGTAGAGGTTCTCTTCCTTACAGTCCCCAGCGAGCGATTGGATGCGAGAATGTGAGCAGAGAAAAAAAAATAAAACGGGTCTTGAGTAACGCGCGCAGTGAATGGATACAGAAATCAATATTCTAGACGGGTAAATGTATGCTGGAAGATGCACGACGTGAAAATGGATGGGAGAAGAGGAGAGAGAAAAACACAGTACACGCTCATGAATAATTAATGTGTTAGTCTGAAAAAACCAATAAAAATAGAATTTAAGAGCGGAGGTGGTGTAAAAGAAGTCATTGTCAGCTGTGTAGTATTGGCAGCATAACCAATAATGGATGTCAAGATGATCGTGAAAAGTATAAACTTTGAGAAAATAAAGTAGAAATAAAAAGCCCGTTGGATTGTAACACGAATTGCTTTTAAAGGTGGAAGTGTGGGCGAACTGCTGCGCGTCCCTTTGTCTGAACCTCGATTTGTGTTAATGTGCCTGTACTGCAGTATATAATAATAAACATTTCGAATGAATTGTAACAATATTTTCATATTCATTTGAAATGCCTAGACAGAGAGAGGTCAAATCTTCCAATGTACATGTATTTTTCTAGAAATTTAGATCTATACTGATTGATAATATCATGTAATTTATGAATATACATACATTACAAAAAACATGAATTTAACTGCTTCATCAATATGACACAGATGGTGAAAATAAATGAACTAAATCTTATTAAAAATGTATATTACTGGGAAATTTCCTTATTTGGTCGTATATGTTGTATTTTCGGCTATGATGCAGCACAGTTAAAGAGAAAAACAAGAAAACCACGTTTTCAGATTATTTGGTTTCTCATGTTTGTTTTGTCTATTTTGTTTGTTTCGTATTTTTGCTAAACAGAAAACAAAGGATATTCCAGACGTAATGTTTTATATCAAAACCTTTATACGATTATCATTTTGCTTAACATTTGCATCTGTTTTTCGGGCATTTAAAGTACATGCATTCACGCACAGTGATCAATCCAGTGTCCACATGAAAATATATAAAAAGCACCACAAGTAGAAATCAACTGAGGGTCATATCTTTCGGCAGTGCCAGTCATTGCTTTCCTAAATATTGACCCTCATTCCCCCAAATTGACAGAACGAGGACAAAGGAAATGCCAGACACCAACAATTAATACCAAATACCCCAGCTGCACTGCAATTAATCTACCAAATTAGCAATTTGCACTAAAAATCGATGAACCATTAACTGCGGCTAATTATTGAGCAAGGCCTTCTTCACTAATAAGTGTGCCGGTATTATATATTCCTATTATGTATATTATGATTAGACACGCATTGTTCTCAGTATCCTCTATTTTGTTTCAGATCAGGAGATCATTCGATTCGATTTTATTTAAATTGACAAAGATGATTACAAAGTAAAACAGACTGTGCACTGATTTACGATGTGGCCCGTATTTTACTAAAATTAAGGTTTTTGTCTAAAATATGGTCTTAACAAAGAAACTTTGTCTGAGGTCTACGTTTTCCTTTTGTTAAAACCGGAATTTCGACAAAGGGTCGGGTCTAACTTAATTAGTAGAATACCCTTTCCCCCCAGTGATCCCTATTCGATCCCATTCAACATAAATTACATTTCATTTGAATATGTGAATACAAATGATATATACACAAACAGAAATAAGTAAATTAATTGTGAGCACTGATGCTTTAGTCAATACGAACCCATGAGTTTGAAATTATAACACACACCCACACACACACACACGCACACACGCAGTTACACGCACTTACACCATGACTAACACACCCACACGCGCGCGCGCACACACACACATGCACACATACACAAACTTACACCATGACTAACACACCCACACGCACACACGCACGCACACATACACTTACACCATGACTAACACACTCACACACGCGCGGGCCATCAGGAAGATTGATGCCGATGAGGCTTCACTGGGTAAACAAAATCTTTATTATTATTATTATTATTATTATTATTATTATTATTATTATTATTATTATTATTATTATTATTATTATTATTATTATTATTATTATTATTATTATTATTATTATTATTATTATCATCATCATTATTATCATCATTGTTACACACCACGTATACACTGAATGTTTATTTGAGGAAAAATACCTTTTCTATCGGAAGGTACATGTACACGCATTTTAATAAGCATAAGGCACTAAAATGTTTGCGAGCTCAATGTTCAACTTTGGAGTCGCTATATTGTGCTTGATATGTATTAGGAATGACTTTATACTCTAATTTTGAAACAAAGAAGAATTAGAAATTGGTTGAAATTTTATTTTAATATACATGTACAATTTTTTTCTTCTCACTCTTAAAGCGTGAATAAAGATCATAATGTGAATACTTTGTTTTCGATATCAATATTAATGCTACTCGGTAACAAATTTAATCTTATTTCCACTGCAATATGTCTGATCAAATGCGATGGATTATTCCTTGTCGTAACTCCATCCTATAAAGACGTCACTATAGAAAGGATATTTGTCATTCATTATTAAAGCAGTACAATTTTAATATATTTTGTTCAGTGTGCATATTAATTATTTATTTTTAAATAAAACGCATTGCATAGATTCATGGTCTGTTTATAATTTTGATCTACATATATTACTGTTAGTTATAGGGTGGAAAGTTAGCGCAGATGTATTATTAATTCAAGCAATGTTTTCATTGAAACTTGACGATTGATAATATTGCAACTGGTGACAAGTGCCAAATACTGTGTCAATTTCCTTGTTGAAAGGTTATTAAAATGCGTTATTTTTGTAGATGTCATTATCGAATCATATTATCATTATACGATTGTCGTTACAAGAATTCTCTATAGATGAGTAAAAACAATGTATTGGAGGTATTATATGTCATTATCGAATCGTATTATCATTAAACGACTGTCGTTACAAGAATTCTAAATAGATGAGTAAAACAATGTATTGGAGGTATTATATGTCATTATCGAATCGTATTATCATTATATGACCGTCGTTACAAGAATTCTCTTTAGATAAGTAAAAACAATGTATTGGATGTATGTCATTATCGAATCCTATTATCATTATATGACTGTCGTTACAAGAATTCTCTATAGATGAGTAAAAACAATGCATTGGAGGTATTATATGTCATTATCGAATCGTATTATCATTATATGACTGTTGTTACAAGAATTCTCTTTAGATAAGTAAAAACAATGTATTGGATGTATGTCATTATCGAATCGTATTATCATTATATGACTGTCGTTACAAGAATTCTCTATAGATGAGTAAAAACAATGCATTGGAGGTATTATATGTCATTATCGAATCGTATTATCATTATATGACTGTTGTTACAAGAATTCTCTATAGATGAGCACAAACAATGTATTGGAGGTATAAACACCCCTTTAACATTAATATTAAACGATTAAGGGGAATAGTCTGCAGAAGTAAACTGGGAGATAGAAATAAAAGAGAAAATGATTAAGATAAAGATAGACAGAGAGAGAGAGAGAGAGAAAGAGATAAGTAATGGGTATATAGAACGAAGATATAGATTGGATTAAAGAAAGAGAGAGAGAGAGAGAGGGAGGGGGGTATACACAGCGATTTCAAAAAGCGCCATGAGCGGGGGAGGGTGTTAATAGATAAGAGTGTGAGATGAACGGTCTTCAGATCGAGTGATAGTAGAAGCGGTCATCGGAATTCAAAGAAAACTGTCCGCTGTAACTATTCAAGCATGGCATGTTGCAATCTGTATTCGGATTATCTGACCAAATTGCACTGAATAAAAAGGTGTAGAGTGACCGCACCTGATTACAATTCCTCTTTTTTTTTTGGTCCTCCCCTTGAAGAATAAACTAATATATTATTCACTTAAACGATAACAACTACGTATATTCCATTCTGGTCTGTCATTGGATTAACTTATTATGATACGGGATAACATGGTTTTTTTTCATGTACAAAAAATGGCTGTCCCTATCATCACCAACTCCTTTCTCCATCTTTACGGCCTTTTATCTCTTTTCCCCTTTCCCTCTGTTTTCCATCTCCCTTTTTCTCTTTCTCTCTCTCTTTCTTTCTCTCTATTTTGGTCTTTTGAGTCGTCTTCTCTTTCGGTCGACATTCAAGTCACCCCTCTGTCTTTCTCCCTTTTTTGTATGTTTTTTTAATATTTATTTTATTTTATTATTATTATTATTATTATTATTATTATTATTATTATTATTATTATTATTATTATTATTATTATTTTTTTTTTTGGGGGGTTGTCAAACCTTTTAAAGGTAATCAGTTAAATCTCGATAGAAGATCTCGAGTGTTGCAGCTTAATATTTTAATCTTATTTTGATAAAAATTTGGAATGAGAAACGTGTCTGTTATAGTCAGCCAAGCATGACATGTAGCAATCTGTATTCCAGTTAGTTCAACCACGTTATTACCGTCTATAACGGGTCCAGAGCGACATCACGAAAATATGATTCCATTCTTTCTATCTTCTGCGTTAACCCATATATACGTCACCCCCCACATAATTATGATGATACAAAATAAAATATGATAATGTGAAAAAGGAGAGGAAGGTTCCGTATTTCCCCTTTATAATACACATGTAGCAAATTTTTTATGGTTTAATATGTCTTGAGAATAACTAATATTGACGCATGTATGCATCGACAGAGGTTTTCCATATCAAAATTATAAGACTCCATAATCGCCATTTTGAACTCCTTGGGACCTTCCTCTCACTTTCTCTCTCCCCTCCCGTTTCCATCAAAAATATCTTTCTCTATATTTCTCTCTCTGTCTCTCTCTCTGTCTCTCTTTATAACACACGCACACGCTCTTTATCTCTATCACACAACTTCACAAACGCACATTCTCTTTCTTTCTTTCTCAACCCCTCTCCTACTCACCCACTTCCTCTTTCTCTCCTTTTCCCTTCTCCCTAAAGTCTCTCTTTCTGTCTTTCTTTCTCTCTCTCTCTCTCTATCACACATGCACACACTTTTTCTCTCTAACATACCGACAAAACAAGCGCACTTACTCTCTCTCCCTCTCCCCCTTTCTCTCTCTCTGTCTCTGTTTATTATCTTCAGGTCTAGTTTGCTATCGTCCGGTCTCCTCTTGTTTTCTTTATTCAAACCCGGTTTCTGCCTCCCCCTTTCTCTGCCTCTGTCTGTCAGTCTTTATATCTCTCGCCCATATCTCTCCCCCTCTTTCACCTCTCTCATTCTCTCTCTCTCTCTCTCTCCCTCCCCTTCCCTCTCTGTATATGTTTGTGTCTCTGTTCTCATATATTAAGTTGTCAAACTTGTAATTGGCAAATCATTTTGGGGGTTAGGCGTATACACCTTGGGTTTATTCTCAATGATTTGTTACACTTTTTGGGGAACGTAATATTACTGGGTTATCTTAAACACATCAATAGTTGAGAACGAAATATTCAACCTTGACTTTCTTTATATTTTGCGTATTTTATAGTCAGGCAGTTTAGGATTAATTATTTCTAAACACAATTTAACCATTTTCTTTATCAGTGTTTATCCTATAATAGATTCAGTAGGAAATGCGTAAAAACTACAACAAATGGTCAATTCTTGACTCATTAACTCAATATAAATAACATGTCAATTTGCAACTCCCGGAAATGATTTTAACTTTCTCTTTCATTTCTAACAGTACCCCATCTTGTAGCGCCTTCTCGCGGCCACGCTTTCTCCGAAAATGTGTCCTTAATGATTTTACAATAAGCCGTGATGACACAATACTTTAATCTATTTCTTTCATTCTCTCTATCTCTCTTTCTCCCATGTTCCTTCGGGCGTACATCCTTTCTCTTGGCCGTTAATAATACGTTTACGTTGACAGACGTTTCGGTTTCAATAACGAATTTTAATTACGGACTTTACCTCACCCTACAAAAAATAGAGACACCGAAATGGTATAAAAAGGGCGCGAATTCTAGTTTGGAACCATCAGACCCGCAGCAGAAACACTTGTATTCACCGATCAGCTAAGGGTAAGTGAAATACCTTTTTAACTTTTTGGTTAGAGACAAGAAATATTTGACTCAAGTGTAGGCAGTGTCAATAATTTCAAGAATATTCCTTTGGCTCCCAAACTTCAAATTATCTCAATTTTTTAATTGTTTGAAGTATGAATACAATCTATTTGAGTGAACTATATAATATATCTTGAAATACTATGTATTGGTTAATATTGCAAAAATATTCTTTGGTTTTAGAATAGAGTAAGGATTTTCTGGTACAACAAGGGAAAATTCATTTAACAGTGACTGATATTAAGGGAAAATCAATAAAAATCCTTACAATTGCTTTAAACGGTACATTGTATTTAAATGCGCCAACTCCTATGACTAAAGTGCTAAAGGCGCAAAAGATAGGAAGTATAGGAACGTGAAAATACACGAAAATGGGACAAGTTAGAAAATATAAGTAGATCTACAGTCGTTCATTTGTGAAAATATGAGATTTGATGGGTCCTTTAAAGCAATCTACACTTGAAGTAGTGTGAACTTTAGGCTTAATAAGATATGAAACTTCAAAGTTATCCTGTATGTCTTAGAAGGATTTTTCATACGAGATGATCATCCTCTTAATCGTCCATTTCTACCAACTCATGGTTATTTTATCGTCGACAAGATTTTACCTCAAACGCGTATTAATTGATAAAGTTTATGGGCATGTTCCAATATTGGGCCCGGTTTTGATTTCTCCGAATAATTTTAAACATGTTTAACGGGAGCAGAACCATTTTCACCCCAACTGTAATGGCGAAAAACAATCTAGCCCTAATAACTTTCTTTAACTTTAACTTTCTCAATTCCAGTCAAATCCATTAACAGTTGACTTCCAGTGATTGGCTTAACAAAAAAAAAATTATTCCCTCTGAATAGATCGCAAATGATTTTCTTTTGGTAAATAATTGGCACTTGCCAATTGTAGAAGGCCTCGTATAATTTGATTTGATATTATCCGCTAAGTATAAAATGCATTTAAATTAAAGAAATTATGTACCTTACCACGGTAACACAATCATGAAAGCAAATAAGAGGCTTATTCCAGTGACGTCCTGTATTCCGAAATGGAGTCCTAAAATATCAACAAAATATGTATCTTGCCAGACCTCACAGAGCTCAACAATGAAGTTCCTCTACGTCTGCCTCGCCATCGCCCTCGTCGTCGCCTCCGTCGCCGCCTTGGAAGAAGATGACGAGCTCTTCGACCTCATGGACAAGCGTTCGATGGATGACAGTGACCTCCTGGAATCCATGCTCTACGAGAGTGAGCCTATGGTGAAGAGAGGACGATTCAAATGTGAGTAGAAAATAAATCTGGTATGGGGGAGAGAGAGAGAGAGAGAGAAAGAAGGAGAGGATGGGGATGGGATGGGGAAAGCATACCTCTTCACACTCTTAATGGCAGATCAAAACTCTTTTGCGGTGGGGAGGGGGTCACTGGTCTTAAAAATCTCTGAAAAAGCAAAAGGGGAAAAAATTATCACATTTCAGGTGCCTTCGGGAGTATAGAATTTTCATTTTTCGACACAAGTTATGATTAGATAACCTTATGACTTTAACGTTCAACATTAATGTCAAATTTTCTAGTATAGCGTTGATGTTTTTTTAATCATTTTAAATTCGACACAGTCTCAATATGTAGTAGTGTTGATATTTTGTATAAATGTCAAATAAATGTCTACACGGTGATCGCGATCTAAACAGCCTTACAATTTCCTTATTATAAACGTATAATCTTTATTTATTTTAAAGGACCATGTTATAGTGATTAATCAATTATCACTTCTCATTGTTTTATCTCCAGACTGCAAGAACGAGCGTGGAGACAGCTGCGTGTGTGACCGCAAGTTCAGGCGTAACAACAGGAGGCGTTACGTTAACTGTGTACCAAAGAACAAGGGAACACCCATCTAAACGAACCCTTTATCCATGCATCCTACACCAAAAGAAACTTTAAAAGGTAAGCATAATTATTTCATAAAGCCTATAAAAATGGAGATCGAACGAGGGAGGGGTTGGAGCCACTGTCCCCTACTTAAAGAAAGCAAAGTATGAGAAACCATCACTCTTCCTGTTCTTTTATGCAACATCAACATCAACATGACAACGGTTGCACCGCCCTGGACAAAATACTAAATCCATCCCTAATACTAACCCTAAACATGATCTACAATCCCAGTGCACCCCTAACTCTGTAGCCCTATATCAGGTAATTATCTCATTCTTTCACGAAAGCCCCGAGCAATAATTGTCGCCCGGGAAAATGTCAGATCAATTTCCTGGATACTTTTTTATTTAGACAGACCGTCTCCACCCATTCCGGATGGTCGGAAGGGCCGTCAGAGAGTTAGGGTGCAAAAGTGGGTTTGCTTGCCAGAGGAGCTTCTGAATTGTGTCAAAACAGAGATTTCAGAAGAAGTATTACTGGGAAAACGGCTGTCATGTGAAATTTGCACCCCCTCCTCACTGGACAAATCTAGATCCGCCCTGCATCATGACATTTCTTTAGCTACTACTAGCTATAACTACTGTATTAAAATAGTAATAATATTCCGCGTTTATATAGCGCTTACTACCTCGATGATGTCTTTGACGATGGCGCTTTATAGATATATTATTGTCCCGGTCATCGGATTCAGGCTTGCCCGAATACAATGTGTGCACATTATCCACTCCCTGAGGAGCATTCCCGCCAGGCGCCATTTGACAGACGCTCACAATGCTAAGGAAACTGTTTCATTGCATCAGTGTCACAGTAAGGGTTAAATATAAAAAGTTAATGGTGATGTGATCTAGTGGTTGGCCATCGGACCTCAGATAAATAGGTCCTGGTTCAAATCCATTTTACCATTATGTAAAAATCTTTTATTTCCCCTCTTCCAATTTATTTGGTTTCAGATGCTGCATAGTACCTGACAACGTTCCTAGTCGCTAAATGATGTCGCCATGTTTAAATCACAGTTGATAATTTCTCCTGACTGCCAACAAAATGTACTTTATACATGTACGTACATGCAATAAGTACTTTACGACGAGATTAAAGAAAAAACTCCGGTTTTCCATTAAGAGTTCAATTTCTGTTGGATTTTGTTTTTCATTTGAAGAGAAAATAAACGTCTGAAACGTAAAGTTTTCATTTATTGTATTCATTGTAAACATTGTTGTTCATTGAGTGAGATTTACGGTGATGATGTTGATGGAAAAAAGAAGGGTACAAATTATTTTGAAGCACATGAGGAAAAAACCCCAGGGAGAGATAGAGAGATAATTGGGGGGGGAGAGGGAGAAATAATGAGAGGGGAAGGGAGAGGGAGAATGAGAGAGAGAGAGAGAGGGGGGGGGAGGGGGAGAGGAAGAGAGAGAGAGATATATAGATAGGGAGAATGAGAGAGAGAGAGAGAGAGATATATAAAAATGAAACATGTGAGGCAAATAGTATAAGAAAGGGAGAATAATGATAATAAAACACAAGTATAAAAAGTCCACGGTCCAGAGTTAAGGAAGATAGCAACTGATGAATTGAAATGAAATCGAGTGTGATTGAAGGACATAGATTAAAATAAAAAGAATCCTCAAAGACATGATTTCAAAGGGAGAGATAAGCAGATACAACGATGTCGAGCAAAGGGAAATGAAAAAGGAATAATAATAATAATAATGATAATAATGATATTAATAATTATTATTTTAAACAAATAAATACAAAAAATATTAACAATAATACAAATAAAAATAAAAGTAAATAAAAACAATAAAATAATAAAATTTCGTTCTTGTATAGCGCATATCACATATTATGATATGACATCCCTATGCGCTTCCAAAGGACTTTGGAAATTATTACCCCGGCTATTAGTCTGGCAGCCGTTACTCATCAGCGCACAGTGCATTTCAGGAATAATCCTACCAGGTACTTTTTTTTACCTCACCTGGGTGGAGTGTGGAGAACAACGAAACAGAAATAAATGCATGAGAAAGACAAAGAGAGAATAGAAAATTCAGATCATCGAAAAGAACAAGAAAGGACTGATGTAAATAAAGGGAAATAAAGAGCAAAATAGAGAGTTATTGAAAAAGAAATGGAAAATGCCTGTGGGTAAGGGTTGGCAGGAGGAGACAATCGCTGAAAGATTTTAGATTATTATGTATATTTTGAGGGGAAATAACAAGCAAGAGGATTTACGGAAATCCACTTTTACGTCAAGATATTCAGAAAGACAGCATAAAATGAACAGGAACAAATGGTAAAGGATAATCGGATAAATAATAATTATCATTTTCTTTTTGACATTTGAAAAAATAGACCTATAACATTAATGTATCTGTAAAGCGCTTAGAGACGTCCGAGATGTATTAAGCGCTATATAAAAGCTGAATATTATTATTATTAATGTAAAATAGACGATTGGGTAATATATTTGTAGTTCATTGTCGAAAATCTTTCTGATTTGCTACTGCACGCAAAATGATCAAAAAACAAATTATTTTTAATATTTCAGGACATACCACAACATGCTAATAATAATATATCTTGAGTAAATTACCGAGGGAAACGTTGTAAAGTATGGAAAATGAAATTCATGATGACGATGTTATTGTACAACAAATGGCAGAATTGTCCTCAAATACGTAAATGGCAAATTCAATATTTATTAATATTTAGTGATCTCGACGGTCAAGTAGTCATAACTTTATCATATCTAAAATGCCTTCGTTACTTTCATCATCATGAAAGTTGTTACACTCAACACGTTTGATATCTCTTTAATAAGGACACTGCATGGGCAGTGGCGTTGCGATAGGGGCAAGGGGGCACGTGCCCCCTAATCTAACAGCGAAGGGGATAAAAGAAAAAGATGGAGAGGGAGAAGTGAAGGCAATGTAGGAGGAAGATATACCTCTTCCAAACTTTTATCACACTCGACGGCCTCGTCCTTTCGCCTTCATTCACATCCTAAGACCGCCCCCTTCCATGATACCATGGCCCCCTTTACAGCTGGATTCACGCTATGCCACCGGCAATGGGGACTCCTCGCCTATATCCTGCAATAGAAAACAACTACTTCATCCTTATTCCAAACTTTAAAAAAGGCAACACTTCGATTATTCAATAATGCCTCGCATGGGAGTGTAAGCCGTAAAATGCCCTTTCCCCTTCAAAATACCGGCTTATTTTTTCTTGATTGGAAGGAAATAAGATTCTCATAAATATATAAAAGGTTTGGCGCCACCTAAAAGCAGATATGTCAATAAGTAAAAGGTTCTTTTTCTAATAATTTATGCTCACATCCATTAAAACACTCTATAGGTTATCATGTGGATGGGGTACACGTTTTTTTTTTATTGAAGATTACATTTTCCAAGCGCACTATGAGATTTAATATATTAAATAAAGATGTCCTACGTATGATAAAAACAGAAAAAAATCGACAAATTTAAAACAGTTTTAATGGATGTAGGAGGAAAATCAGATGTATATAGGTGGAAATTCTTAAATTGAGATCGATCAACCACTAATGGACAACTCTGTGATTTCTCTCATTGGCAGATTTGAGAAGGGAGGGGGCGGCATCAACTTCTCTTTTTTTTTTGGGGGTGAGCTCCTCAAATCCCTCTAAAACCGCTACATATAAAAATAAAGTCATTTTCAGTGTGTATCAGAAGCGGATTCATTTTTTGTAAAAGAGAGGCTTAATGGTTATTAAAAAAAAAACAGTGTGAAAAGCCCTCCCGACAGAGGTCAATTAAAATGGGAGGGTAAGCTGCGTACTTTCGATATACCACTTTGGTTTCAAAATGGAGGGAGGGGGGGGGGCAGTGGTTCGCCAGTGCTGTGCATGGCAATATACATCTACTACTAACGTGTACAAGATAGAAGCGGTCTTGAATTGCTCTGAGAAAGCAAAAAAAAACATTTAAAAAAAGTCATAGATGGCGCTAATGTAATGCCGTACAGGGGCGTGCATTGAATACATGGAAATTATCATGCCAACAATAGTTCACAAAAATATGTGTATACACACAGATATATGTCATTTAATATTTTTTGGCAAAAAAACTCAAACGGTCAACGAACCATCGAATCGGTCCCTCCTCTGTGTGTTATATATATGGACCATTTTGACTGATTTGTCAGTTCGTGTGACCGCCGACCAATCATTTATTTGTGACGTGTTGTATCCACATATGTAATAATGTAATTTATTTTTAAATGAAAAAAAAAAGAGGAATAAGATGGTGGGACTTAGTTTCGAAGATTTGTCTGGAGTAAAGACTGCGCGCTATACCCATGCTTTATTACAGGGTTTTAGTTTTGAACAAATTCGACAAAATATCCCTTCAAATTTATTACATTTGTGGGTAAAGTCATTATTACATTTGTGGGTGATTCAAAATTATTACATTTGTGGGTAAAGTGGTTATTACATTTGTGGGTGAAATTATTACATTTGTGGGTAAAGTGTTATTACATTTGTGGGTGTTATTACATTTGTGGGTAAAGTGTTATTACATTTGTGGGCGTTGTTACATTTGTGGGCGTTATTACATTTGTGGGTGTAACAACCACTTACCAAAATTATTACATTTGTGGGTAAAGTGGTTATTACATTTGTGGGTGAAATTATTACATTTGTGGGTAAAGTGTTATTACATTTGTGGGTGTTATTACATTTGTGGGTAAAGTGTTATTACATTTGTGGGCGTTGTTACATTTGTGGGCGTTATTACATTTGTGGGTGTAACACACCCCCCCAACAACTACAACAAATTAAAACATGACACCTACTTTTTTGGATTTAAGGCCATTCATGACAGAGTCATGCATAGGCCTACATATTTTGTCCATGTTGAATGAATATCCAACCCTAATTAGATTCAGAATATTAAAAATATATCTCATCGCCCCATCCATACAACACACAATTATTGACATGGCAGCGAAATGTGCCCTTGAACGTGGCGAGCTATGCATAAAGTCAATAAAACTTGTTTATGCCGTTGCCCATCGCAACGGAGCCTATACCATGTATACCATATTTACCAGATATCGGAATATACTGACAGTGGACAATAATGCTGTACTTGACCCGTTCTTTTCTTTACAATAAAGCTATTCATGGAAGTACTAT
This sequence comes from Mesocentrotus franciscanus, assembly GCA_037976565.1. NCBI lineage: Eukaryota > Metazoa > Echinodermata > Echinoidea > Camarodonta > Strongylocentrotidae > Mesocentrotus > Mesocentrotus franciscanus. The sequence goes on along the minus strand of CP137671.1, from coordinate 17,609,752 downwards.
TTATTTGGTGAGTGATATACGTTTGCAATGGGAACTAATAATATGCTTAACATATCGTAACCACCGACAACGTACTGTCTCGTAATGTATGGCATGTATATACCATTGCATACGGATCATATTCATACTGGCATATTATAATGTGTGCAAATAATAGTGAATTTGCCACATATTCTTCCATTGCGCTTACACGGCCCGCTGTAAGTAAATGGTTCTAATACTATCGAATGTGATATTTGCGTACTATAATTTCGTGTCAGTTCATGATGATAATTTTGCCATTTTTTTATCAGGTGAAGTGTTTGGCATTGCTTGTTATTATTTCCAAAAGAAATTGTACGTTGAGCATAAAGGGTACTACTGTAGTACGTGGATTTTGTTCGCATATAATGCATCGTGCAGTGAATTAATAGACTCGTTTTTGTTAATGATGTTTTTACAGCTTTGTTAGAACAATCGATGAGTAATTATTGTCACTAATGATAATAGGTCACAGCAGGTCTAGGCGCAAATATTAAACTGATATACACAAAATCAATAGCCTGTGGACTTTATCAGGTGATTATTGTCACAGTAGGGGTGAATTAAATAATTGTGACAAAGGTGGGATGTGGGTAGATGTGATTTTTTACTCAACATTATTCCCCCTGGAATAATTATTCTCCCAGATAAAAAACAAACCAAAAAGTGATATTGAGCGGTCACTAGACATATTAATATGCTGTCGTTCCGCTTGAGCTAACCTGATAAATTGTTGGCATGTGAGAAATTGTCGGTCTCGGGGAACGTTGATCTAGCGTGCTGTAGCCAAATCAAATCGCACATGAAACATCCATAAATGCAATTTACTAGGTACATTTTACAGTACTTAGGGGAATAGCGAGTATATGTTTTTACAATTTACTTCAATAGAAAATTTCTATTTTTTCAGATAAATCATCTCTCTCCGGGAAACCATATTAAGAGGAACAGCAAACATGACGGCACTTTCATAACAGAGTTTATCGCATTAAATAGATAATAATATTTCGAAAAATAAAAGTACAGATTGATAAATATCCTTTAACTATTTCCTTTCCGGAATTCATGTGAAATAGCGAGTTGCTTTTCCCTATTTTAACGGTACTCATCAGATCACACACAATAAGCTTCGTTATGGCCAATCGAAATGTAAAGCATCGGAGTATTCAAAGAACATAGGAACGGGTCCTCCCTTCACGGATTATCTTTGTAAAATTGAACATACAATTTCCATGTTATACAATGATACAGGTTCCTTTAATATACGAGTAGCATTCGCAATAAGGGAATTTATCTGAAAATGGCATATAAATTATATTGTCAAAGTGTTGATGTTAATTTTTGGTAACGTTCTCACACGACGTGTTAGAACAGTTTCCCCTAGGATTTTTTTAAAATTGAGACCGCACATGCCACGCAGGTGTTATAATTTTGTCGAACTTAAGCGATATATTACCCTGCCGTCAAGATGACGAACAAATCACATGGGACCAGCTGTCACATGAAAGGAGGCATGGATCCCGACACACTCAAAGGAAAGATCCCGGATTCAAAACGGGTAAGTCGAAAATGTATCATTATGATAATTGGCTAGTTTGATAATCTATTTGTGAAATCTATTTAAAAAAAATTCCCTGGCAAAATATTGCTCTTAACACATTATTTTGATGAAGTTGACAAAAGTATTATAAAAGAAGCTAAATGAAATGTTAAGTCTAAATGGAGAGGGCGCCCCCTCCCGTGGATGTTTTCCCGCTGTAACCTAGCCATAATCCTCTTAGCCATTATCCCGTAATGCATTGTGCAACATTGATACATATATATAATTTATTTTGGTTTGGCCAAACCAGTTCTAGTTGGGCATAATAGGGCAAATATTTCTTTGGTGGCCAAGTACAAAACAAGAAAATATACGCCATGTTGTTACGAACTAAAACCAAATTGGCCAAACTTTGTGTCTAGATGGCTCTGGGTACAATACCGGTACATAGCGGAAAGTAAATCGGCAATAAAAAACACTATGATAATCTCTCCGTACCTGCATGCCAACAAATCACAAAGAAAAACAATAGCCAACAAGCCCTTAAAATGAACACCATCTTCGTTTCTTTTCTCATGTTTGATGAAGGTATTTCCCTATGATCCGACATCGCACACCTCTTCCAAGTACGCCCTAGAGCCAGACACACGACCGGAGGTAAGTTTGACAGCTAAAGGAGAAGACCAAATGATCTGGAAGGGGCACTGACTGACAGATTAAGGTGGCACATCCAGCCCGTTCTCTCTTTTGAAACACAAGTAATATACATTTTATACGCCACTATAAGAATCTGCCCCCCCCCCCACTAAAACAAATAAATAATTTAAAAAAAATCCCGAATTTGCCCCTTGGGAGGTGAGAATTAATTATTTTTTTGTGTGTCAATAGAAATTATATGCAAAAAAGATATAGGTGCATCTAGAATATTCGGGTCGGCTAGGTAATTTGGCTACATCCTTTTGGAGAATTTGAATAAGTAACCTACTCGAAATACATTGAAGGCCATGATTGTGGTTTATTACATCACCACGAGAATATGTATAAATTTGCGTTAGTCAAATATTTTTTCCGATTTCTTTTTCTAGAGCTACGATCCAAGCTCTGCTGACTCCACCTTCAACATGGCTCGACGGAAGCTGCACACTCTTCTACTTGGTCTTCTTCTCGGCTCTATCCTCCTGGGTGTGTCACTGACATGTGGTCTGGTCCTAGGCAGGGGTAACTTGTTTGATTCTATGACATGAAGTTTGAATATGGGGGACATCCCCGCTTAGGGATGCCCCTGTGTTCTCGAGTCCTGCTGTAAAAAGGTTCTGATCACTTTTGCATGCACAAGATGTATGGCTGCAACTGTTTATTAATGAAAGTACCGTTTAAAAACTCTTCTCCTAGCATTGGAAATGAAAGCTAACTTTTTATGCAATCAACCCTAGAATTCTGTATGACATTTTTGACGGGTCCATCAATGTAGTTTGTCTAGGGGTGCTATCACTAAATAATGATCTGTAAACAAAATCAATATTGATAATTAATGTAACGAAACGAATAGGTTGTCAATCGATTTGGGTAAGTCAAATTAAGTAAATAAACATCTTTATGTTTTGTTATTGTTTGCTCTTTATCTAAATATCTTTCTAAATATGTTTTCAGAAAGAAATGCCCCCAACAAAGGAGTTAATTATTGGAGGTTGAATATTTGTCAATCTTCCGGTCAATTAAATTTGGTATCGCCGAAATCACCAGCCCGTCTCCGTGTCCTAGTGGTTAAGGCATTGACTTTCTAAGCCAGGGACCCGGGTTCGATTCCCGGCGGAGACATTTTTTAAACTTTGCAATAAAATTCCACTGGGAGGGCAGCAATGTGGGATCTTTGATAGAGATCATAACAAACACTCGTCTTTCTTCTCTTCACCCCTAACAGCCAATGGTCATCCCTTAATGAATTCAACAAATGCATCGCAAACGAACAGCTCAAGTAATTCCACAGTGTACAGCTGACAACAATTAAGAGCCGGCAGTCGAACTTCGTGGTAAAAAACAACAACACTTTGATGATGAAGTAACTTAAACTACGTGTCCCTTGGCAAGACATTAATCCACATTTGCCACTCTCCACACAGGATAAATGGGTACCCGATTTTCAGTATGTCAGGGCGCTACATAATATTTGGCTGGCGGCCTAGACCGGGGTACTCGGGTTGAAACGCCAGGAGCGTCACGGCGTAACAGACATGTGCGCTATTATAAGGGGCTACCAGAGTGCATGACGACTGTGGTCACCCAGACCAGACCTTACCACACATCTGCGTGCTGACAAGGTTCCCAAGAGGTATCTTCAGGGAACTCCATCTTGTGTCGGATGACGCCTTGGCATGGCTCTCCAACCAGGATTTGTCACTTTAGCGGAAAAACGTACGACACAAGAAGAAGACATGTTAAGACCTATATATGACTGTACTCAAATCAGGCAATATATTAAATAAATTTAGCAATATTCAATGTTCAATAATAGATTATTCATATATGCTTATTTGTATCTCTTATTTATGGACAGGATTTATTGCCATATTCCAAATCACTATATTATGTTTCTTTTACTTTGTAATTATGTTATGTCACTCTTTGTAAGAACCATCTGCAATTTGCTCCATCGGCAACAAACGATTTTTTTATCAATAAACTGAATTATATTTATTAAAAAACAAACTAAACTACTTGTCAGAGAGCAAATCATGGAGCATGGGCGGCGATCGCAGTATTGGTTCTGATCACTTTCATGATGTCAAATATATTCACACAATCAATGTTCAGACTTACATACACAACGTGACGCATTGTGGTCAACTGACAGCAAATCAAGGACGGTTGGAACGGTTGGACCTCTTTCACACTCTTAATTTTATTCACACTGTAACAGAACATGAGATAGTGTGGCCACACGTGACATGCGTAATGGGGATTCAGAAGTTTCACAATAAACGAATATATTCACAATATGTTCAAAATGAGTGACAAATGTGACGCATCGAGGTCACAGAGCAAATCGATCATAGAATGTACGAACACAGCAAGACCACAATTTGGATTTTTACGACTTTTATAATGTCGACTGTATTGACACTGTCATGGCTGTGTTAAATTCTGTTGCGATAACATGTGATCCACTAGCTATACGGCCACATAGAAAAATCATGGACTGTAGAAAACAATCTATAGCTTCGAAATATGTTCACAGTGTCGAATATTAGTTTACACTGATGTGTAACAAGAAGATGCACTGTGGTCACAGAGCAAATCTCGGACAGTAGGAAAGACCACTGCGGATTCGGACCACTTTCCTATTGTCAATTATGAAGTGTGTTTACATTGTATGAAACAATTATTCAGTTCACTTCAGTTCAGTTCAGTTCATTCGACTCAGAAGCAAAGATAAAAGTACATGATACATAATAGGTATATTGCCAATGCCACATCCATGTGCACAACGAAATGGAAAGCAAGTTTGCAAATGGAATGACATTAATATAAGGTACGCTTGTAAGTAAAGGCCCTGATGGTAGGAAAAAAAAATCATTATATGGGAAACAGAAGGAGACAAAGGTAAAGGGAAAGGAAAAGAGAAAGAGGCAGCAATGAAAGAGAAAGAAAGAGAGAGAGAGAGAGGGGGAAGTGGCAGATGAAGAAGAGAAAGAGAGAGAGAGAGGGGGAAGTGGCAGAGGAAGAAGAGAAAGAGAGAGAGAGAGAGAGAGGGGAAGTGGCAGAGGAAGAAGAGGAAGAAGAGAAAGAGAGAGAGAGAGAGGTGGAAGAGGCAGAGGAAGAATTAGAGAGAGAGGGAGAGGGGGAAGAGGCAGAGGAAGAAGAGAAAGAGAGAGAGAGAGAGAGAGAGAGGGGAAGTGGCAGAGGAAGAAGAGAAAGAGAGAGAGAGAGAGAGAGGGGGAAGTGGCAGAGGAAGAAGAGAAAGAGAGAGAGAGAGAGAGGTGGAAGAGGCAGAGGAAGAATTAGAGAGAGAGAGGGGGGAAGAGGCAGAGGAAGAAGAAGAAAAAAAAAACAGACTGAGAGAGAGAAAGAATGAGAAACATATAGTGAAGTATAATGGCACACTGTGGGTTGTGGGTAAATCCGAGTACATAAAGTTCATACACAGTGTGACTCTGAAAATGATATCAAACTCATCTGCAGTAGTTTAGAACTTGTCCGCATTATGACACAGTGTAGTAAAATGTAGTCACATAGGAAATCAAAGCATATAGACGCAACAGCTACTCCTTGAGTTTTTAATATATTTTCATATTATGTCGATTACGTTCACACTGTCTGTATGAGGAGTGTGACACAATAGAACACACAGTGGTCAGATATTTAACCACAGTGTCACGCACCACAGTAAGACAAATCCTGAAGCATTTATAAGAGTTTACGGCATTGTGTGGTACACTGTGGTCCGAAAGAAACGCACAACATACACAACAGTATAAAATTTAAAACACTTTCATATTATGTCGACTATGTTCACACTGTCTTTACACTGTGTATAACGCAGTGTAACAGAATGTGGTCAGACAATAAATCACAGTGTGCACGCACCACAGTGAGCCTACATAGGGGAATCTCACTGTAAGCGACAATTTTGTGTTCCCATTGTTCTTCTGTGGAGTTGTCGTGGTGTAGTTGTTCATATATTTGGCTCTCATTATCTCAAGGTTTTAGGTTCGAAACCCAACATGTAAAATGTAAAACATTGACTTGTCCCGATTCATATTTCTTGAGAATGTGATATTTCAACCAGTCCATCTTTATTTCTTGAGCTACGAAAAACTAAAAAAACATAAAAAAAAAAAAAATCAAATTTACAAGGGGTATGAATAATTTATTTGTTAACTGTACATGTACGTGTTTGCATGGCTGCTGGAATATATGGCCGTGGGTAGTGTTGGAACGCCAGGAGCGCTATACAATTATAGTGCACCACCATCAATTAAACATTATTAATTCGTTTTGGGTGTTCGTTCTTAATCCGCTGTTAAAGGTACTATGTCCCATTTGCAGGCCCAAAAAAAGAAAAGGTTAAATTCCAACGGCATTTGAAAGATAAAAGAAATTCCCTAAAAAAAGGGGGCTTGAAAATGTCTTTAAGTGGGAAAATAACGACTATTAGTTGTCGAATCGACTTTAGTGCTACGTGCTAATAAGTGCCAATAGTCTGATTTCAGACTATTGTACCGAATGGTCGTAGGGTTAGGGTTAGGGTAAATATTCATAATTGAATGAAACACGCCAATAAAACAAAAAACAACAATAACCGGTACGTTTTGTGCTGCGCAAGGATTCAATCAGTTTAATTTTGGCCATTACAAGAAGTGGGTTATTGATGTAGACAAAATGCTCATGTACCCTTTACAGCTTATTTTACATAAAATAAGCTGTAAAGTCTAGCAAGTATACGAGTTTCTTTGCATGATTTGAATATTAGGACACTGCTAACGTTTTAATTTCACAGATAGGACATATACATGACGTATTCATAATTCCTGCAAAGTTCTACAGAATTTGATGTTGGCTGCAAAAGGGACATAGTATCTTTAAAGAATATATATAACCATTCATCCGATAAATGTATCATAAAAACTGTTCAGTGGAGGATCAGCGAACGATGTCAAAACAAGATTGAAATATTTGATTTGATAATGGTATTTTTTAAACCTACTATAACAACTAAGTAGCCTACTTTTGACATATAGACTCGATATTAGCTCGAAAATGACTTTATCTATTTCCGATAAGTCTGCGACTTTATCGGTCTCTGCTTATAAGTGTTCATAAGTGTATAAACAGTGCTCGACGGAAGGTGATCAGAGCTAGTACACCAGCAGAAAATCTGAACTTGTGGGTTACACGCAAAATACCTACGCCAACATGCGGGATACTCATCTTTTGCTTAAATATTGTGCCTTGCTAACATTTTGTCTTTACCCTAGCACTCAAGCTGCAGTGTTCAACGTCACAATCTTACATACGAACGACTGTCATGCCCGCTTCGTGGAAACAGACCAGAACGGTCGAACATGCACGGCAGATCCCTCCGCCTGCTTCGGCGGGGTAGCACGTCGGGCTACCGTAGTTAACGAAGTAAGGGCTCGTGATCCCGACGGGCACGTTCTATTTCTCGATGCCGGTGATCAGTTTCAGGGAACGGACTGGTTCTATACGTACCGTGGGAACGCGACGGCGCACTTTATGAATTTACTAGGGTATGATGCTATGGTGAGTACATTTCAAAGTTCAAAGGTCAGAGTTCATTTTGTTTTCACACAATTATTCTCTCCCTCCCCCCCCCCCAAGAACATAAATTTATCAACAAAGTTATTCACAAGTGCATCACAAGTTTAGGCTTATTCGTAAATCGATATGACTGCATGTATACAATCACCGGGGATAGATCATCACAACGAGTATCAAAATTGATCTAGAAATTAGCTTGGATGTAATCTAAAATATAAAACAAATTTAAGTAATTTAGGCATATTAAAAGAAACATATAGGGAAGGAGCTAGTCTCATTCAGAAATGTCTATACAATTCGGTGTGTTTCAGGGAACATGTATCAGTGGCGGTTTTGAGGTGGAGTGGAATTTATACGATCTTCGCATGGGCAGATATATGTCATTTATACCCAAATTATAAAGGATACTGAATAATAATAATAGTACAATTATATTTATAGAGCGCATAATAAACAAAGTTTCTCTATTCGCTGTACAAGCATGAATGACAAGGGAAATATAATCATACAAAGAAATCAACAAAGAGAAGTATACAAATCTTATGACTACTAAAATGACATAGTAACTAACATAATATAATAGAAAGATAGCTAACATGGTCAAAACAATAACGTAAGTAAGGCCAAAATACAGTTTAAGCTAATTAATTGAGGCCAAAGAGGTGCGTTTTTAGTACAGATTAATTTGAACGTTGCAGAAGTGGTTGCCTGTCGTATGAAATTGTGAAGATTGTTCCAAAGGTTTGATCTGGACAGCGACTGCAAAAGATCTGCCCCCATAGAATAATGTATTGGTTTGGGTACACAAAGTAATATAAATGCTTGACGCAATGTTCCCGGAACCACCGGTAGGTGGCGCACCACACGACTAGGGCTTTAACGGAACACTCTCAATTACTTTCGTAGTAAAATACCAGGTAATGACCTAAAATGCCCCAGATATGTATGTTGTAGCCAACATTTTGACATTGTATCGCATGGAACGCCTTAGAATGGTTTCAAGAGGGTTAAAACGCTGAAAAACATACGAAACAGTATATATCTGAGCCAAAAAGTGAATTTTATTATTTTATTTAGTAGACCTGTGACGTCACACAGAACGTCATCTTCGGCATCATAGGTCTTGGAAGCAACGTCTTCGGAAGCATTCGGATGCTCGGAAATGTCACCCAAACAAAGTTGAAAGTTCGGTTATCCTATACTTTAGTGTGTTTTATTATTTTGGGTTTCTAACTTCAGTTAACAGCTCTACATGCATATAATACATACGTTGTGTCATACGGCCGTGCACATGGGCGCGCACAGGCGGATTTTAAAGTGACACACTGGTTATTGAATCTAAGGGTTTTTATTATTAATGAACAGAGGGCAGTATTGTTTAAGGGTGATGAAAAGAGGGAAGGCATAGTCATGTAGCCTGGATGATTAGGGGCTAGAGTGGTGGGGGTGGTGGGGGAGGGGTCCGGGAAGGGGCGTTAAGGGGATAAAAAGGAGTGTTTATTACCTACTTCGTTTTAAGGGTTTAATTAATAAGGAACAGTGGGCAAGATTGGGGGTTGGGCGTAGTGATGTAGTCTGGATGATTAGGGGCTCGGGAGGGGGTCGGGGTAAGGGATATAAAGGAGTGTATATTACCTACTTGTTTTAAGGGTTTTATTATTAATGAACAGAGGGCAGTATTGTTTAAGGGTGATGAAAAGAGGAAGGCATAGTCATGTAGCCTGGAAGATTAGGGGCTAGGGGGTGGGGAGGGGTCCAGGAAGGGGGGTTAAGAGGATACAAAAGGAGTGTTTATTACCTACTTCGTTTTAAGGGGTTTAATTAATAAGGAACAGTGGGCAAGATTGGGGGGTTGGGCGTAGTGATGTAGTCTGGATTGCTTGAACGGAGGGTTCGGGTGGGTATTGTCTGAGCAAATCAGACAGGTATGGAGGAGAAGAGACCCTACTGTGTTGTGTTTTATAATTTATGTATTTAATAAAAGTTTGAACACGATGCGCTTATCTACGGGAAGCCAGTCGAGAGTACTATAGTTATACTTTGTTGACGTGGAGTGTGAGTGACCAGTCTCGCTGCAATTTTCTGTATCATCTGGATCCGGTGAATATCAATTGCGGAAAGTTCAATCAACAAGCGAGACGATTAGCCTACTGAATAGTGCCCGTGAGAGTTATGCAATCATTATTCATTAATTTTGCTTGACACCGACGGTACTATAATGGAACACAGGTGGAATTATTCTTCTCAAGAGGGCAAAAGAGGGCAAAAAAGGGGTAATCATGATCGAAGCACATCCATGACTTTGACAATGATTATTCTAAAATGCACAAAGTGAGACTATAATATATACGTACTCCATGTGTAACAGATGTGTGGATATTTTTGGTGATTCGTACCATGTGCTAACTACGAATTATTATATTCAATACATATAGAACACCTATTAATTTTTCAACAAAAAAAACATCAAAACAAACAAAAACAGATAATATACATACGCCTATTTCTTGTTGATAGCTTGTGTCTTTTTTTTAAATACGTCATAAATTATGCTGTACCAGCGTGGACTTTTTCTTTTCATTCGATAAATCGGGCATAAGGTCGTTAACCCATCCCCTGTCTATCTCTCACAGAGCTTGTCAATATAGAGGTAATTACCCTTGGGATCAACAGTCTTATCATTGTAGACTGATAAAATGGTATTTGAATGTTATTATAGGCTTAGGTTTATCAAAAAGGATTAATATTCAGTACGATCTGCCGATGTTTAATGACACTAGCACAAATTTGACTTTTCGAATAAGAATTAGAGTGCATATTGATTTCCTCATTGCACAGGTGAATTCTTAAAGTAAAAGATATTTAAATTATTGGATATTTGTTCTTTATTCTTTTCTTTTTAATGTTTAAGACGAGTCTACTAAAACGCAGATATTATACTTTTGAACTCAAATACACTTCATTTACGTCTCTTGGGGCAAAACCTCATCTGGCAAACGTTAACTAATCAAGTACACACACATAAATTTGCACCTATAATCGTTTTTAATATATATTTATATATATATATATATATATATATATATATATATATATATATATATATATTTTTTTGGGGAGACTACTGCCCCCACGACCCTCTGCAAGAATAATTCAGAATCAATCCTACTGTGCTTCGCGCCGTCGTGGTGTATAACACAAGAATCATTTACCTTTATTGACAGGTCAATATTATAGCCTGCTGATTGCCAATACATTGTAGTAAACTTTGAACTGAATCAAAACCGTTTGACAGAGATATATTCATTAAATGCTGGTGCTAAATCCTAAAGATCCGCATCAGAGGTTTTACAAAATGCAATCCTAAATTTGTTGACTTCTCAAATAGGAACGATTAACGAGTGTGAGCCTGAATCCAAATGATAAACAGAGATGTGTACTTTGAATTGAGTATAGGAAACTACCTTTAGACTTTATCAGAGGTAATACAAAGATTATACGAACAGGAGTGTACAGTTTCGGTTAAATCCCAAACCGTTCCCAGACAGTTCTCTCAGAAATATATTACCCACACTTTTAAAACTCGTATACCCAAAACTCATTACGTGGAGTAGAAAATAAAGTGATGATAATAATTATGATACCTTTATGTCTGGGCCCCATTTCATAAAACTTGTTATCAATAACAACTGCCACAGGTCTATGAAAATCTGTTCACAGCCAATCAAAATAATGTAAGGATTTCAGTAGCTTATCACAATTTAGGTTGTTATTGATCATAAGTTTTACGAAACAGGCCCCTGATTTTTGTAAACTCATGCGAGATAATTATGTACCAAGTGGAATCCAAGTATGCAGGCGGATGTGGGGCGTGGTGCCTGTATCAGAACAAAGTCCGTCTTTATAATCTCAGTTATTATAATCTGACTGCTTTATTGCAAGTATGGCGGGTTTGAGTAATAAGAAAGAAAGGATGTCCTCATTTGTTGCATGAAGCATGTTTCTGTATGCAAATATGATCTGTGTTTTGAAATCTCACATCAATTGAAAGAGTTAACAAATACTTCGAAGTTATCTCCACATCTCTCTCGCTGTCTGCTAATAGTCCGTTTGTGTTTGTGTGTGTGTGTGTATGTATGTATATACAATTATGTTTAGCTACTCTGTGTCTCACTATATAGATCTCGGCCCCTGAACCCCCACCCACGCCTGTCTGGGTGATAGGCTTTTAGCCTAATATCTCGTCAGTTCTCCTTTCTAATACGTCTAGCTCACTTCGTTTGTCCATGGACCCTACTACAGATGGACTAATAATGAGAGTCTTTCTTTGATCACATCGTGACCACCGCCACCTGATAATGTGTTTGTTGATGAGGACATTCATTTGACGCGACAAATGTCACAATGTTGATTATGTAATCACGCATCATCACAGACAAAAGAACCTATTACATTTCTTCAGATTCTTTTCGGTGGGCCAGGGCCCAGAGTGTAGTTTCAGGAACAATAGGGACTTTAAGATTTTACACGACGAGAACGTGGACTGCCACGCTGACATCATGTTAAGGTAATGTGACGTCCTTTTAAGGCACTGCCGGGCACGGGCCAGTGCCTTGAAAGAATGGCCCACGTTGCAGTCCACGTTCTCGTCGTGTAAATCTAAAAGTCCCTAGTATCGTGATTTAAGACCAGTTAGAGGAGCAGTGAACCCCAAATTATGACAATAATATTTGTGTGTTATTAGATTGATTATTAAAGAAGTGGAAACTGGTGGACATTCATCTGGACTTGCCAAACTTTGAAAAATACATATTCTTTACTGTCCTATTACCTTCTATTCTTTGGAAATGGATAGGATAAGTTTTAAAATGAAGTTTAAAATCATTGTGTTACAGCCAAATTCACAGGTTTCTCTGGTAAACTACTTCTAATTTCCTATTGAAAACTTCATATACGTCAATATTCATTTGTACGCCACAACTGCACATACATTTCCGTGATTTTAAGCGATCCAGTTCCTTTTGCGCAGGCATTTTGTAGATTCTTCAAGTCACAGTTCTGTTTTTTTATGGCTGACTGGCGGCGGTCGTGATGAGATCAAAGCTTGGAAGCATGTTTGGAATGTCATTATGATACTTTTGACATAGTCAGGTGCATGAATGTATTATGGTACCGATCAGTGTCCATTTGTAGTAGGTCCATGGTTTGTCAATTCTCTGTCCCATTGTCGATCAACCTCTCCCCGTTTCTTTCTCCCTATCTCTATCCCCTTTCACTCTCCCTCTCCCTCCCATCCTTTTCTTCTCTCTCTCTTCTATTTTCTTCTCTCCCCGTAAGTTCCCTATCTATTTACGCCCCCTCCTCTCTCTCTCTCTCCCTCCGTTAATTTTCCCTTTATCCTCGTCCTTTCCCCTTTTCTCCACTTCCCATTTACTCTGAATCTCTCTCTCACACTCTCCCACTCTCTCTCTCCATCTCAGGTCCTAGGTAACCATGAGTTTGACAATGGAATCGACGGCATTGTTCCCTTCCTCCAAAACGTGACATTCCCTGTGCTCAGCTGTAACATCGACGCCACCAATGAGCCACGCCTACAAGGGCTCTACGCATGCAGTGACGTGTTCCAAATGGGCGGGGAAAGAGTGGGCGTGGTTGGCTACACCCTCAAGTCCAGTCCCGATTTTTCAAAGACAGGTAATGGAACCACGTTGTGGACTTAGAGTAAGTGAAAAATTGTGTGTATGTGCGTGTTTGTGCGTGTGCGCACGGGTGTGTATATGTGTGTGTGTGTGGGGTTGGGTAATGAATGCATGTCTCGACTCCCGTAATATTTTCCAAAGTCCCTCCTGGCGATGAAAATATATATTCAGAGCCACCAACAATCGTTATAATAATAATAACAACTCCGCTTTTATATTAGTTATCATTATTATGATGTTGATCTGACCGTCAATCCTAAGAGCATTTCTTTCCTACTGTAAAGAAGTTCTAAGTACAGCATTTACAAGGTAAACAAACATTTCAGTGCATCCACTGACGTACTGACTACTGATGGGGATAATAAAAGAATAGAAGAAATAAAATTCAAACGTGGTTTATTCTTAATTCGATACCAGTAATTTAAAAATGTTGCTGAAATGACATGATTTTCCGGTTGGTTCTCACTTTTTTGTAAATTATACTTTTGTATGCGTTTGTTGGAAAATGACAAATTCCCAAATTTACAGTCAGGCAAAAAATATGCTTATTTAGTAGCCTACGTGTCGGGGCACGCGGAACGGAAGGGCTCGAGCCCCACTCCCATTCTTTTGAAAAAATATGTTAAAGAGAAAGAACGAAAGAATAGTGACCTGCCAGTCAGAGGCGTAATGAGCAAATAATTTTTTTTTTTTTTTTTTGGGGGCTGGCAGACAAAAAAAAATCCGCATCACCCCACTCTTACATGCATGCCCCGCTGAACGTTTTTCAAAGTGGGTGGGGGAGGCTAAAGTATTTACGATCAGGTAGAGCGTAGTGTAAATTGGCGTGGGGTCTAGGGGCAAAGCCCCGGCAGGGGTCAAGGGGCAGAGTCCCCAGAAGCTCAGGGGGTATGGGCATTTAATTACGGTCAGATGATTTTTATACCTTATTCGTGACACTGGCAGGTCACTAATTGGCGTGGGGTCCAGGGGGCTGAGCCCCCTGAAACTCGGGGATTTGAGGCATTTTATAACGGTCATTGAGCATTCAGGTGCCAACTTAGGTCCCCTGATGGGGTCGAGGGGGCGGAGCCCTCGGAAGCTCAGGAGTTTTAGGCATTTAATTACGGTCAGATGAGCATATTTTATACCCTATTTGTGACACTGGCAGGTCACTAATTGGCGTAGGTTCCATGGTGCGGAGCCCCCGGAAGCCCAGGGGTTTTAGGCAATAAATTACTGTCAGATGAGTATCCAGGGGCCTGACTTAGGGCCATTGGTTGGGTCCAGGGGGCAGAGCCCCTGGAAGCTCAGGTGTTTTAGGGTAGTGAGCACAATTTTTTTTTGGCACCCGAAAAAAATTTCCCCTACGGGAAGGGTTATTTTTTTTCCACCGCCACCCCCCCCCTTGGGCGCCAGGGGTAGTGAGCACAATTTTTTTTTTGGTACCCTAAAATTTTTTTTCCCTATGGGAAGGGTGATTTTTTTCCCACCGACACCCCTTGGGCGCCAGGGTAGGGGGCCCATCTTCTTTTTTTTCAAAAAAGGGTGTTTTTACCTGTTTTTTTTGTTAGGGGAGGTGGCCCGGCCCCCCCCCCTCCCCCTGGATCCGCCACTGTCATATTGTACCGTTGAGAAGGAAATAAATGTTAATAAATACAAATACAAATACAAAAAATATTTTGATATCTTATTTGTGACGTACTGGCAGGACATTAATTGGCGTGGGGTCTCGGGGCCGAAGCCCCTAGGAGCTCATGGTTTTAGGCATTTTATAACGGTCAGATGGGCATCTAAGGGCCCGATATAGGGCCCTAGGTGGGGTCCAGAGGGCAGAGCCCCTGTAAGCTCAGGGGTTTTAGGCATTTAATTACGGTCAGATGAGCATATTTTGATAACCTATTTGGGACATTGGCAGGTCACTAACTGGCGTGGGGTCCGGGGGGGGGGGGCGGAGCACCCCGAAGCTCAGGGGCTTTAGGCAGTAAATTACGGTCAAATGAGTATCCAGGGGCCCGCCTTAGGGCCATTGGTAGGGTCCAGAGGGCAGAGTCCCCGGAAGATCAGGGGTTTTAGGCATTTAATTACGGTCAGATGAGCATATTTTGATACATTATTTGGGACACTGGCAGGACACTACTTGGCGTGGGGTCCAGATGCGGAGCCCCCAGAAGTTCGGGGGTTTTAGGCATTAAATTACCGTTAGATGAGCATCAAGGGGCCCGCCGTAGGGCCCTAAGTGCAATCCAGGGACAGAGCCCCCGGAGGGTTAGGGGTTTTAGGCATTTAATCACTGTCAGATAAGCATATTTTGATACCTCATTATTGTGTGACACTGGCAGGACACTATTATTTCTTTCTTTCTCTCTTTCTTTCTATTTCTCTTTAGTATACTTTTTCCAAAAAAGTTGGGGCGGAGCTTTAGGCCCCAGAGCCCCGTCGTTCTGCGGGCCCTGCCATATAGGCTTCTAAATAAGCGTATTTCTTGCCTGACTTTAGGAATTTGTAATTTTCCAACAAACGCATAAAAAAGGATAATTTACTAAAAAGTGAGGAAAAATCTCGGAAAATTATGTCATTTCAGCAACATTTGTAAATCACCGGTATCGAATTAGAAATGAACCACATTTGAATTTTATTGTGACACTGGCAGGACACTAATTGGCTCCCCTCCCCCCATCAGTAAGCCAGTGGCCCTCCCCCGATATACACCTTGTTGGCAGGAAAAATCGCAACTGATCTCCCCTACCTATCTTCTTTCTCTGTCTTTCCTTACCTTTCCCTCCCCATTCCCTTTCCCTTCCCTTCCTTCTCTCTCTTTTAGGTTTGCTAGGGGGGAGGCAATGGCCTTTCGCTCCCCGATCCACATGTTGTTGGCGGGATTAATCGCAACTGATCTCCCTTCTTTTCACCCTTTTCTTTTATTCTTCCTCTTTTTCGTTCCCTTTTAGCTCTCCTCTTTCCCTTTCCCTTCTCTCTTTTTTTTTGGCGGGGGCGGGGCGGGGGGGGGGCGGGGGAGGCAAAGGCCTTTACCCCCCGATCCACAACTTGTTGGCGGGAAATTGCAACTGATATCCCCTTCTTTTCTTTTCTTCTTCCTCTTTTTTCCTTCCCTTTATCTCCTCTTTTCCTTTTTCTTTCCCTTTCCTTCCTTCTCTCTCTTTTATGGGGGGCAACAGCCTGGGAAGCAAGGCCCTTTCGGCTCACCCACCCCCCGATCTCCTTCCTTTCCCCCTATTTTCTTTTCTTCTTCATCTTCTTTCTTTCCCTTTCTCTCCTCTTTCCCTTCTCTCTCTCTCTCTCTCTCTTTTTCCTTTTTCTTTCCGTGGGGGCAAGGCCCGCTCGGCCCCCCTGGATCCGCGCCTGTGGAACATTCCCTCCGGAAATGACCCTCTCGCCACATCCAAAACAAACCCTAGGCGCAGGCGACTGCGCGCATTCCCCCGCGTACCGTCTAGAGCAGCCGCGATCTTCTCTAAGCTCTTCTCTAGGCCGGACATGGACACGGTTATTCAGACTTAATATCGCTAAACTGGATATACGGTTATCTACTAGTGTTACTGTTAGTGGCCACCAAGGCCCATTAGTGACTATAAAAAACACGTGCTCTTCCTGGCTATTTGGGAATGTGTCAGTTTGCAACAAAAATGGAGATGCATTTTGTTGATAATCATGTGATGTCACGAACATTTTAAATCACTTGTATGGAATTGAAAATAGGTCATGGTCTAATTTTATTGGGGGGCTAGCGCCCCCCCCCCCCCACCAGTACGCCAGTGCTGCCAGTGTAACAAATAAGTTATCAAAATATGCTCATCTGACCGTAATTAAATGCCTAAAACCCCAGAGCTTGAAGGGGCTCTGCCTCCCGGACCCCCGCCGGGGCTTTGTCTCTGGACCCCACCAGGGGCTCTAAGGCGGGCCCCTGGATGCTCATATCTGACCGTAAAAGCCTAGAACCCCTGAGCTTCTGGGGGCTCCGCCCTCTGGACACAACGGCAATTTGTGACCTGCCACTTGCCAGTGTCACAAATAAGGTATGAAAATATGCTCATCTGATCGTAATTATATGCCTAAAACTCCTGAGCTTCAGGTGGCTCCGCCCCCTTGACCCCACCGGGGCGTTTTTACCCTGGACCCCATTCCAATTTACGCTCCACTCGCTTCGCTAGCTACGCTCTACCTGATCGTAAATACTTTACCCCCCACTTTAAAAAACGTTCCGCGGGGCCTGCATGTAATATGTAAGAGTGGTGATGATGCAGATTTT
This sequence comes from Mesocentrotus franciscanus, assembly GCA_037976565.1. NCBI lineage: Eukaryota > Metazoa > Echinodermata > Echinoidea > Camarodonta > Strongylocentrotidae > Mesocentrotus > Mesocentrotus franciscanus. Next base: position 17,591,964 of record CP137671.1, on the reverse strand, counting down.
TTCTGCCCCCCCCCCAAAAAAAAAGTTTGTGCTCATTGCGCCACTGAGTGCATCATCCATCAGTAATAATAATAAGAACAAAACATAATGAATTGGATGAAAATTTAACTGTACCCAGTCGTTGTGTGTCCGGACAGTTGATTTAAAACAGCAGATTGAAGATCGAAGTGTACAGGCAATATCTCATAAATCTTCTAAGACGTAATATGTTGGACAATATTATAAGGCACAAACATTCATGATGGTTAGTGCTATTTGATTAAAGGTAATACATGTACAAAGTTTTGGTATGGGGTCATGAATCTGGTTCAAATGAAGATATTGGAAACATATGCGATTTTACAATATTCAATGATCGTTGTCGCGGTTGAAATCGAGTCTAAAGTGATGAAATTGTAAAAAATAAATTTGTTATGTTGCATAGAATGATATTGCAAGAATGATATTGCAAGAATGATATTACTTTAGCTTTAAAACAATGTTTGTTGACTACAATCGACCGATTTGCTATTCCCGTTTGGAAATTATATATCAGAACTGTTCAACTGCATATTCTGAGATTTTCATGGTCGCAGCTACCATGAAATGCGCTATTTAAAATATTTGAAATTTACCGGGAGCACTGGTAAATTTTTATTATTCAATTTCTCGAAAGCAGAAGTGTCTTAGGGGCTAAATTTTCTAGTGCTTATAATACATCCACAGGCCCTTTGGGGCATTCAAATAAATCAAAATTTTAAAGAATTACTATCCATCCAATTTTCAAAATTTCCCAAAACTTTGCATTACCTTTCATATATTTCGTTCCATCTGAAGGCAAAAGGCCGTTTTTTGTATTGTTGTATTTTGTTATGTCCTTGTAATCTGGTACTTGCATTTATCTTTTGATTATATATCTTCTTTAGGTCGACCACTTATATGGGTCACTTCCTTTCTGGCTTCCACCTACCAATCAACTTTTATATCGTTGTACCAATGTATATACATGGATTCTATTCTTTTTATGTAACAATGTATATTTCCATTTTAATTATGTATCTTATTTATTTAATTGCTTTGCCTTTCGTGAATCAAAATTGAATTGAATTGCATTGAAAAGAGAAGGCTGGACACCCAACACCCACCCACCCATCATACATAACTACATAATTATTTTCTGTATTATAGAATCATTGGTGTTTAATGACGTGATCCCCGCTGTTCGGGCGAGGGTCAACGATCTTATATCCAGCGGCATCAACAAGATCATCGCTCTCGGTCACGCAGGATTCGACGTCGACCAAGCCGTAGCTCGGGACGTCAAGGGGGTTGACATCGTGGTCGGCGGACACTCCAATACCTTCTTGTACACAGGTAAGCTTATACTCCCAGTCAAACCACCAAACCGACTCCATAAACCGACATAACCCTTCTAAATACGCTCGCTAGCCTTGAAAAAGTTCCAACATTCTAATGCAGTCCCATCGACAAGATCGACGCCATACAAAAACATAGATCGAAGCCAATAATTATCAATATGATGCAATTTCAATAGGAATCCGGGCTAAGTCGGACCAAACACAACTAGGCCCAGCTGCAAAAACGGTCAGTTTTTGTCATTTTACCTACCCTAACCCTAAACCTGCAAAAATTGACCGTTTTTGCAGCTGGGCCCAGTTGTCTTTGGTCCGAGTTAGCCCGACTCCTTCCAATAGCTATGTGCGTCACATTTTGAAATATGCAAACATTACAATGAATAATATTATATTCCAAATTTTTCGAACATTATGTCCATAGGTAAATATACAATAGGCTTTTGAAATTGCCCTTGAGTTTATTACTTGAGAGTCTTTGTGGTCGCGTGTTGGGGTAATGTGATTTTGTATGTTGTGTGTGTGATCTATGGGCGGTCTCGTCGGGATGAATGAGGTATATTATGTTCATTTCTGATGTAGGAATTTTCCGTGATATAAATAGGCTTGGTTTTAGCCACTTTTGCTGTCTGTATCAGTGGCGGATCAGGAGGGCCGGGGCCCGGGCCCTCCTGGCGCTCAAGGGGTGGTGGTGAATTTTGTTTTCTTCAATTTTCGAAGGCAAAAAAAATTGTGCTCACTACCCCACTGAGCGAAAAACCGACCGGCACGATTTTCCAATTTTCAATTTTCGGAAGCAAAAAAAAAACAAAAAAAATTGCTCTTGCTACCAACACCCCACTGAGCGGAAAATCGGCCGGCACGGTTTTCAAATTTTCGCACGAAGTGGGCCCCTTCTTCGGCCCCCTCCCTTGCCGCCGGCTGGATCCGCCCCTGGTCTGTATTGCTTTTCCACTATCACCGAAAGTGGTGGTTTACTGCTATTGCGTAAGTACGGTCCATGGCGGTGCATACGTCCACGTTTTAAAACCAAGTTTCTTTGATAACATATCATTTGACTTGAATTTAGTCACATATACTATTTGTATTGAGTTTCCACTATCGCCTAAATTAATGGTTTATCGCGATTGCGAGAGCATGTTCGATTGGGCGGATATGCTTCACGCCGTGTTGTGGAATCCCTTTTTTTAAACGAATGACACCGACATCCATATTTTTTTCTTTTCAACAAAATAACTCACATTCTTTCTCTTTTGTAGAATATATAGAAATACGGCGGCATATATCGTGCAGTTTTGTCTAAACGTCCCTCTATCATGTCTATGCAAGAGCATGCGATGTTGGCCTTGGTGAGATTTTAAGCAAAATGTGCGGTGAAAAAGATTAATAATTCAAGACATGTTTAAGAAGCATTCGCACTCCTCTAAATATAATCAAGGCCTAGATAAAATTTTACTGTGTTGGTATATATGGTCATTGCTGTAACAAAGAATAATGTTGTTTATAAAGTACAATGGACGCATGTCTACATGGGTGCTTGATTGTGAAACAAAACTTTCATGTGTTGTTGCGAAGGGAAATCTCCCTCTTGTTCAAACATAAATGTTTGTTATTTACTAGGAGAAGCGCCCTCTAACGAAGTACCCGTTGGAGACTACCCTTACATCGTGCATCCAGCCCATGATAGTGAGGCATCCGTGCTCGTCCTATCAGCCTACGCCTATGGGAAGTACCTGGGTCACCTAGACGTCACCTTCGATGAGAATGGGACAGTGACGGAATATGATGGGAATCCTGTTCTACTGGACAGCAGTGTTGAGAAAGGTCAGATCATGCATGAATTTTGTTGTTGAGGGGCTCGAGTCCCTGTCCCCCATCTCCTTCTAGAACAGCTAATAGGTGAATTATTAATTGGGGCATTGAGAGACTGTTTTAAAAGGTGGTGAGGGTGGGCTTCGTCGGGCCAAACTGATTGTGACTTGCCTGATCACTGCTTGGCCTTCTGTCTTTATTTGTTCTTTCAATAACACAATTTGGTCTTCTCAATAGCCTCCCTCCCCTTTGCTCTGTCTCTCACAACTCTCCTGGCGTCTCTTGAATTTCTCTTTTCTCTTTCACCGAGCCTCTCTACTTTCATCTTCTGTAACTTACTTTTGTCTCTCCTACCTTACTCTTTTCTCCCCCACTCTCGAGCTAGCTGTTTCCCTCATTCTATATCTATTCATTGAATTTATCTCTCTCTCTCTCTCTTAAATGTACATGTACCTCATTTCTCGCACTCTTCTTGCTTCTTGCTCTCTCTCTCTCTCTCTCTCGCTTTCTCTGAAGAAACATGTATTGTATCTATCCTCTATATATTTCTGCCATATTCTGATAAGCCAAACTCGTTTCTTTTGACCTCCACTTATTATGTCCCTTGTTCCTGAAATATCTTACAAATTTTCGAAACCTTCATATCCTAGACCCCACCACTCTGGCTGCTGTTGAAGCCTGGAAGGTGAGAGTCGATGAAATCTCCAACAACGTTATCGGTCGCACCGAGACCAGACTCAACGGTGACCTCGCGACCTGCGGGACACAGGAGTGTAACCTAGGCAACGTGATGGCTGATGCCATGCTCTTTGACCATGGCATGGACTGGTATGGGGCTAACATCGCCATGACAACATCTGGTAGCATCGCTTCTTCGGTGGAAGCAGGTAGGAACAAGAGTTGCAAGTCAGAAGATTTCACAGTGAAAGTGGAATTCACTAGTCAGAATTATAGGTTGTAATGTCAGCTAGTTACAGTAGATCTACAAATAATTAGCGGATACCGTATTAAACTTATGTCAACTAAAATTTTGGGGATGATACAGGGAGTAATAATATAGGGGTATTGATTTTGCAGAAATCACATTCCTTTTTCTTGATAAGTATACACAACATTTTGACTATAACATTTATAACTATTTATTCACTAAAATTAACTTTTTGAAAATCTATGCCAAAGATTACTAAATTGTGTGCCCTCTATATTGCTGGATCCATGTTATGCCACTAGTGCAAGAAGTACAAACGAATGCTATTTATAAAGAGAGGTAAATTCTTTTCTCTAAAGCCTGAGGATGAAGTTATGAACTTTGAACTATGAACTTTGTTTTTTGTTTCTTATTTTTTAGATTTCAAATACATGTATTCAATTTTCCTCCTTTGTTTTGAATCAGGTGACATTACAACAGGAGATCTCATTACAATAATGCCCTATGGTAACACAATTGACAAAGTTCGTCTCGCGGGCAGTGACCTTCTCAAAGTCCTTGAGGTACCAATGATGACATTTGACCCCTCCACGCCAATCTTCGGCTTCCTGCAAGTGTCAGGTAACTTCAGATAGTCAATTACATGAACATGCAGTAGCGGATCCAGGGGGCGAAACGGCAAAGAAAGATTTTTTTTTTTAGTGCTCACTACGGATTTTTGTTTTATTATAAAATTGCGACCCAGATCGTATTAAACCATCTTTGAACAAAATGAAGCAAGGTGCAATTGTCAGTTGACAAATGGTCCACAACATCGAATAATTTAGAAGGGTCCCCATGTATCTCACATTAAAAATTCACTGTCTTTACACCCAACTAGGGATGGTGATTGAGTACGACCTGACCCAGGAGAGCGGAAATAGAGTTTACCGAGCGCAGTTCCGCTGTATGACGTGTACCGATGATGGCACCAACCAGCTCATGGACGTCGACCCCGAGGCCCATTATGAGGTCATCATGAACAGCTATATGGCTGGTGGGGGAGGGGGCTACGACGTTGTACGGGAGAACAAGATGGAGCATGTCAGCGGTAAGTTGGACGTGACTAGGGGTAGGGGCAAATCAGGAGTGTTTGAAATGGGGGAAGGGGTTTCTACCAGGAATTTTTCCCACGAAAAAAATTTGGACCTTTTGAGCTTGGTGGAAAAGTTTCTGCAAATTGCTAAATTTTTGTCAGTTCTACTTCCGCCTCCCTGTTTTTTTTTTCCTTTTGAAAGGGTTAAATAGTTCTGAAGGATATATATTTGTATAACGGGTGTAATGACGGTCCTCATTCTCAAATTAAACATTCTCTCCTTTCACCATTTTATTTCAACCAGGAAATAATGACGTTGACGTAACTTCAGATTACATCCAGTCTAATTCTCCTCTCAACGAAAAAGTAGAAGGAAGAATCATACTCTATGATGACGTCAATAGACCATCGTCTGGTCTCACCATCAGACCAATTTCAGGACTACTCATTCTCCTTTCTCTTTGCGCATTATTTCAGATGTATTAGACTTCTGTTTCAAGTCTTAAAGGAAAACAAAATACGTGTCATATTTGTTGTAAATTGTTTATACTTATTACTATATCACTGGAAGGAAAAATGTGGAAGGTTGATGAAAACAATAGACCCTTGTCTAGTCCCATAATCAGACCAATTTTAAGACTTTTTCTCCTTTCTCTTTATGCATTATTCCAGATTTATTAAGACTTGTTTCTGAAGTTTCCAATTAAAAAAAAAAGGGCAAATCTTTATAGAGGTCAACAACGTTAAGTATGGTTTGTCCGTTAAATACCTTGCCTTCAAGTAAAAAATTGGTTTATGTTCACAAGACTTTTGTTTGTTCATTTAGTTGCAGAATAATGGTAACTTTTGCAAGATGGAGAGGTTAACACTTGGCATTCCATAAACCAGTGGAATAAATGTACCAAAATAAACCTAGACTACAGATAGTATGCATTTGTGCCTACTGGCAATGAGTATCAATTGTTCCAAGTGGTTTTTGCTACTAAAAATAAAAAAATTTAAAAAAATGCCATAATTTGCAAACAATACTTCCTACTTGAATTCGATGCAAATAAAGTATACATCTAATAAAGTAGTGGTTCTGCCAATTTGACTTTTTATTTCAATTTTTGTATGATATATAATATATTTCATCTGTCTTCCTCTGTCTTTACAATGGTATAATCATGTTTATTATAACTGTTGCATGACATAATTCTGTTTCAATAAGAATATAGACTAAATGCCATGGATATATTTATTCAGTAGAGGAGAATGAAGTAATAATATTAATATGTAAACGGAATTGAGTGCTTCCTTCGTGTTTCTTAGAGTTTTGTAGAGGTGTCGTGGTCCAGTGGATATATGTCACCGGACTGTGGATCACAAGGTCCGCGGTTCGAGTCCCACTGCGGCACTTATATCCTTTGGCATGACAATAATCTACATTCGCCACTCTCGACCCAGGTGAGGTAAATGGGTACCTGGTAGGATTATTCCTTGAAATGTGCGCTGATAACGGCCGCCAAAGCTAAAGCAAGGGTAACAATTTCCAAAGCTCTTTGGAAGCGCATAGGGATGTTATATAATGTGATATGCGATATACAAGAACTGAATATTATTCTGTTGTCAAGGTAATGAGTGTCTTCCTTAAATATAATTTTATTGTTCTTTAGTTTATGGCCATACACCTAGTAAATCACAAAGAGATGAAAATAAGAGTACTAGTTTAAAGTTGTTCTCATTTTATTGCAATCAGTTTAAGAAAAATGTATCTAATTTGTAGTACTGGACACTGAATACATGTAGTCATTAACATAATTAAAACATTTACAAGGTGTTATCAATCTTGATTTTACCTAACTTTGTCAAAGTACTATAAAAATGTTACGAAAGTAATGTATTTTATTTCAAATTTTCCTCATAATGTACCGCAATGTAGATTAAAATTGACTTGTCTGATCCCCCACCCCAAATTTTGTTGTTGTATTGTCCAAGATATTAATAGACTCAAGGAATATATCTCCCACAAAACCATAATAACTTTTTGTCGGCTCATGACCTCTGCCCTCTTAAATCATATCCAGTTCAGGTCATTTAGCAAAATTCAGTGGCATGAAAAAGACGCGTTTGAAACGCAAAAGGCCTAATAGTTTAAATGAAAGCCGAATAACATTTGTGTTTGTGATAAAACTATGATTTCCAATAGTAAGTATTTTGCATGCCAGACGCATCTTTTCGTGCCACTATATTTTGCTAAGATCCCTAAAATTGCTCTACACAGCCTGTTCATTAACCCATTATCAACTAAATTCTATTATTCCAATGTGCTCTAAAACAAAAGCAATCGGGTTCCAGTAAGCAATGGGTTCATAGATTGTCTCTTCAGATAGGGGAATTATTATGGGTTGAAACCCAGTTGAAAACTATAATTTATATTCATGATTTGTCAAACTTCATACTATGCGTTCCATTTGATTTGTCTTCATTTTCATACAGTGTAAATCATGATCTTTTCAAACATTGTAAATAAGCGAACATTATTATTAAACTCTGACAAATATTGAATGTTACAGCATATTTGAAAGCCCTGATGTGCTTGCTTCAGTCAAGTATTCCAGGCATCACACATTGTCCATATTTAATATCAGTCTTTACACCTTCATTGGAAGAGTGAATTTACAAAATGGAAAGACACTGTATGTACTGTATATGTATGGTCTATGCAATGGAAGGCTCGGGAAGCTAGAAACAGTAGGAAAAATTGAATCTTGCGCATTTCGATGATTATTTTAGATTTCCCTGGCCTTTTCTACAACATCCGGTTACCTTTAATGTACATACAGGTTGGGCCAACTCGGGATTTGTTTAAATTAATGTGATGTCATTTTCAACATCCTTCTTTAAACCATCATTCACAGAGGGCATCAACAGAATATACAGATACTTTTATGGCCTAGGCTAAGGAAGCTCTAAACATCTTATCTCAAACAATTTGATCACCACTGTTGAATACCCTGACCTTTCCCTACAATGCCCGTTACCTCATAGCTGGTTTGGTCCGATTCAGAATGCACACAATAGAGGCCTTGAGGACCTCTAAAGGATCATCACCTCGCGTCTCTTGCTTGCTGACTTCCCTTGGACTTGGCTATCTCTAGGACTGCAGAGGCGAGTCTTTGGTACTCTGGAAGCTCGTTGTAGATGTGGGCAGAGATTCTGACGTACAGCCGGCCCTGAAGAGCTTTGATGGGAACCTGGATATAAAGTGGACAAGCAATTTTAAATTAGAGGATAAAATGGTCTCCAGTAAAAGTTTGGATACAATTATAATTCTCATTACCTCGAACATCTGACAAATATTTACCAGCAAATCATTAAAATAGCCCCCCCTTACATTTCACATTATGTGAGGACAAAAGCCTACCCCCTACATTTGACAGCACATCAGAAAAATCGCCACTAACACATAATTACATTAATGCCAGGTGGCAAATCTATACATTTAAATGAAATTTAAAATAGATTTTCATTTCTCTAATCATTCTAGTAAAATTATATTTCACATCTTTCAAGGAGTTATAGACTACAATGAGCCGTCAGTCCACTGGTTGCTTACTTACAAGAATAAACATGCTTCCTTAGCAGTCAGGTTAAATAAACTAAGAAACCAACCAAACAAACCAACAACAGCCTTACCTCAATATTATACCGATGATATAACTCATTTTGTACAGATTCAGCTAAAGAGTATTCCACCGTTTGGTTGCGACTCAGTTCATGAGGCAACTCTACAAGAGCCATAGAACCTGGAGAGACAAAATTAAAATGAACCATCAGTCTGATGTCATCAACCTGTTTGGCATCGATTCATTCGATTGCATTTCATTTTTGATTGGTTTAATCTACATTTCCTTCTACCGACCCTGATAAAATTGAAAAGATATTCAGAGCAATTCCACATTTATGCAACAGTTTTCCTTCTACCAACCTTGATCAAATTGAAAAGATATTCAGAGCAATTCCATGCTACATCGAGCTTGTTCTTCACAAGTTCATGACGAAAAGTGTAATTTCTCCATTTTAAATACATTAATAAATTTCAGTTGGTAACACATATAGAGATTCAAGCACAACTCAACTGCCAATAACTTACAGGTGCCTTAGCAGTTAAGTGTACCAATCACCAAACATGTTTGGCTCTTGATGTAAGCGGTTCCATGTTGCTATACTGTAGTCAAACCATGAGCTTAAAACATTTCTTCTACAAAGATTACTGCAGTTTAAATACACTCCCAGTGATCTGTAAAATGTCTTGCTGAGTAGACTACATAACACACTCACATAGAATAGGGCTTGCATGAACCCAGGTCCGACTTGGGTTCTGTGCGGGCCCTACGCGCATGGTTATACGTTATCCTGTACTTTCTTAATACTCTATAACCATTTACCTATAGAGTGCCTGGTAAAGTTTTTTAAAAGGTTCATTTCATACATTACACCCATACCTGCCAATCTTTCACAGCAAAAATTAGGAATCTCTCAAGGCAAAATTATGAATACAGTCTATTTTGTTTTCTTTTGACACGGTATATTTCAGAAAAAGAAGAGAGCAATCTAGAGTTCAAACAATAGCCTTGAAGGCTGAAAAAAGGGAATCATTCCTCCAAAGAGGGAATGGTTGGCAGCTATGTCTACCTATACACAAATGATTTTTTTTTTCAGGTGATTGATACACTTTCATGTTACATTCAAACCTGTCTATAGTGACCGCCCAAGGGAAACACAAACAGTGGTCTTTGTAGACAGGTGGTCTTTGTAGACAGGTTCCTTTAGTACATCATAATATGTGTCAATGAGAAACCATTTTCAATGGAAACAAAAAATGTGGTCTTTGTAGACAGGTGGTCACTAAAGCAGGTTTGACTGTATTTGATTTCTTGTACCTATTATGTTTCATGAAAGGAACTTACCGCACATACTGATAGGTGCTAATAATCCAGTCTCCCATGATGCAACAAGTAAATCGACTGAAAGAAAAACAAATAATCATGTATGATGAGTTAAATAAACGTTCAGAGACACAATCAATTTAAACAGCTGGATATCAATGACAAACACATTCGTTCTGCAAGTGTATTTACTTTGAATAAAAACCATTGTGTCTGGTTTATTGAATAACTTCAAAATTAGAGAGACTGGGAACCCCAGAGCTTTTTTTTCTTTCCCTGGGAGGCTATTGTCCATCAGGTTTGTGTTTTTTCTTTGCGGATTGTCTTCAATCAGTGTACCGATCCATTACTTACTGAAGTGCTGAAACTGAAAATTAAACGTTATATCACATGATGTGTGAACATACCTGCCTGTGATAGTAATCCATGCATGCCTTGTCGTATCCTGTTCACACCTACAGCGTTCCAGAAATCCATCACTGTGTGTAGAGCCAGGAAGGGACTATAATCTCTCAAACCTATGATCATAATTATAATGAAAATAAAAAAAACCCATCACAGCATAAGAAAAAGAAAAAGTAAAAGAAGAAGAAGAAGAAGAAGAAGAAGAAGAAAAAGAGGAAAAAGAAGAAGAAGCAGCATAAGAATAAGAAAAAGTACATTGTAAAAGAAGAAGAACAACAACAACAACAAGAAAACCAAGGAGAAGAAGAAGAAGAATAAGAATAAGAAGAAAAAGAAGAAAGAGAAAGAGAAAAAGGAACAGAATGAGAAAGAGAAATAGGAGAAGTAAATTTTCAGTTTTTAGTGAGATGGTATACCAGATTAAGATTATCTGGGCCCCGTCTTATAAAGAGTTACGATTGATCCAAATCAATCGCAAGTTTGCAGTCTCCTATCTCTTATGTACATAGTTGTGATCGATATCAATCGCAAATAAGTTGCGATTAATATAAACTCTTTATAAGATGGGGGCCCAGATGTTGACAACATTATCAATCTTGCATGTTCTTTAGTAGGTAAAGTTCACTCAGACCCAACACCAAGTTAAAATCATGTGGGGAATATGACACCATTAAGGTGTTAACCCAATTAGAGGTGTTGTTAAAGCAGAGAGTTGCCTTCACTTATACGACCAAAAGGTCTTATATAATGCACTCCCCCCTCCACCAACCATTCCCGTAAGAGAAGCTCATCATCATAAATTTCTCTCATCCGAAATTGAAGCTCATCATCATAAATTTCTCTCATCCGAAATTGAAGGCAAGCTCGAGTAATTTGGCTGCCTGTGTCCCATCAAGTTGTGCTGCCTGGAAGACCTGTGCACACATTAACTCCTCGTCTACTGGATACTTTCATGCCCATAGCATTAATACAGGAACAACCCTGTTCCTGTAATAAATGGCTTAATTGGTACTTCAACCACATCTTCTGTCAGTGAATTGTGACCAAATGGACATGGAAGCATAACATTCTTTGTGACCCTTCTAGATTTCAGCAACTTATGAATCGGTGGCATCACATATGTTCTACCAACATTTGCTCCAAGGCCTCATTTTGTTTAAGACATGGGGTAGCAGTTGGCTTTTGGTTATATTTTGGCTTAAGATTAGCGATAGGTACAGTGTTAGTTCCAGCGATGAAGTTGTGAATTTGGTCAGTATTGACTGCAGAGCAGTTGTCACTGGAGCATGGTGATCAAATGTACAGTAGCGGTCCATTACCTGACCAGATAAACTCTGAGTTGAACCCGCTCCCGAATCCGTGGGACACCACGAGAGGTCTCGTCTGGTTGCGGAGCTCTTCCCGTACGTAGAGAAATGCACATCCCTTGGGGTTGCACAGCCACTTGTGGGCGTTGGCTGTGTAGTAGTCAGGGTTCAAGTCCTTCATACTAAGCGGTAACGTGCCCAAAGCATGGGCCCCATCGATCAATACTGGAATGCCCCTGTTCCAAAGAGAGATAAAACAAAAGAACATTGTGAGTGTTAATATGAAAAAGACAAAATATGATAAATTATTCTGCCGATATGAAACATTTTAAAGCCTTTTGCAATTTGCATACTCGATACTTTCCAACATACCAGTGCCAAGTTGCATGTACTAATGCATAATTTTCATGAAACAAAAAGAATTTAGAATATCATTTTCCGCCGACTCTCCAACACTTGCTCAGCAGAGTGAGGAGTTGGTAGGAGCCATTGTTTATGTTTTTAGGTAGGGCAAGCCATAATGTTTGTCCTACCTAGCAAAAACTGATGTATGCGATTTCAAATTCTGACTATTGAGATACATTCATTCGTAACACATGAATGAAATAATATGCATCAAGGCACTTCACAAAGGCGTACGCATAAATTTGGTTACCTTAACGAAAATGGCCTATTCATGAGGGAGCAAGTCTTTCTGTGTGGAACCTTGTAATACTAACCTGTCATGGCAGATGTCGATGATCTCTTTGACAGGCATGACGAAAGCTGCATTGCTTGGAATATGATCAAATACTGCTAGACGGGTGTTTGAACTAATCAGGAGTAAAAAAAAACACAAATATGACAAGAGTAACTGATCTGTTTTTTTAAACATATGTTTCCGTTAATAATTCTGTTTAAAATGGTTTCCTTTTCTATCAAGTTTTCTACAGGTCCATGTTTGTTTACGTGGCCTTACTGAACCTACATGTAACACTCACCTCAGTTTGGAGGAGACCACGTCCAGAATCTGAATAAGGAAAAGAAATATTGATAGTGAAAACATTTTTTTTAGACTACAAACTACTGTATACCTACAAATAATTTATGATATCAGTTGAGTTTTAAGTACCTCTTTATAGGTCGGAAAATCTTGATTTTTGATTTTTGGTTTGTTGGCGCTGTTGATGTACCTCCGTTGCCATACATGTACCTCTTGAGGTGCTATAATTCCACAATAACCTGCATATGTCATCGACTGTGAAAAAATCTGCTTAAAACACCATGCACCTCTGAAAACAACGGTGTTTTTGAAATAAATGTGTTGTTAGACATTCAATCATAACCTAATAACAAACTTTTACATACTTCTTTTTTTTCAATGCAATTATCATTTCTTTGAGTTTGTACACTTTGCAGTATTTCATAAATCTTTCTTCTACGGCATTTTCATTTCTCGTTAGATTTTGTAATTCCATAAGTCAAAATGTCCTTCTTCTTGGATACTTTTAACATTGAATAAAAAGGGGGGCACCTCAAACAGTAAGCAGTGACAGACCCAGGTTTCCTTGGATTCAATGACCACCAGAAAACTCGCAATACTTTGCTATTTCATATTTGTAACTTTATGTTTCAAGATCGTCTCCCACTTGTTGAAAAGTATTCTTGAGCTTGCACCACTTCTGGGGGGTGTTTCACAAAGACTCCGATCGACTTAATTTAGACTTGAACTATGGCAGGCCATTCATGCCACTGGTTGCTCTCACCATTGGTCTCTTAATCATGATCTTTAGATAATATTTTTTCCTTCAATAATGGACAATCAAAAAATGTAAATTCTGTAGATTTGTGACGATTTGTACATCCCTTGAGAAACCAATGCCAGGAATGGTTAGAGAAACTAGTGGCATGAACGGCCTGCCATAGTTCAGGTCCAACTTAAGTCGATCTTAGTCTTTGTGAAACACTCCCCTGATCTCACTGATATACCATCAGAACCACTATAGATTCCATCAATCACCCAATTACTTCCTACCTCTTGGTTTGATGTAAGAGGTAGATTGAGGTTCTCTTCTTGGTATTCAAGCTGCAGAGACTCGGCTGTGTGTTTAAGGAGCTTCTTAACAGCACCTATACATTCAATAAAGTCACAAAATAATTCGGTGGTAGAAAATATGAGGATCATATGAGGACATATAATGAAAAGAAACACTCCGATTTCAATATTCTTAAAAATCTGAATATTCACTTTTCGATGTAATTCAAAATGCTATAGTAAGCCATTTACATAAATCATATATGCATGTACTTGTACAATATAAATGTACCTCTATCCTTCTGGCTTCTCAGTGCGCATTCAAGTATAACAATTGAACTGGGAATGGAAAATTATGGCTGTATGAAACAATGGTCCTATGTGTACTCACTTATTATGGAAATTAAATGTGAAGAGCAGTAAGCTCAAGTATATTTACCCCCTCAAAAAAAAAAAAAACTGTAGCGGTTTTAATTGTGGAATACATGAACAAGTCTTTAGGAATACAAAAGACAATCCATCCATAAATGCTAAAAAAGAAGAAAAGCTGGGTAATAAAATATAGTAAGGGCAAGAGAAACTATTTGTTACTTACCATATGTGATGCTGAGGCAGAATATCTTCTCCCCCTTCTTGAATGGAATGCTCCGGACAACAGCATTGATTGCTGTGGTGACATTGGGCACAAGGACTATGCCACTTGCTTCACTTCCTTCAAAAAGGGGAGAGGGTAAAGATTATACAATACACAATGCAAAGCTCCTAGGACATTCTAAGGGGCAGCTGACAAAATGCATCAAAATTAGTTATACAGCACAATAGATATGTATACAAAAAAGTGAATGATAATAATGACAATTATGATAATATTGGATATTTTCATAGCGCACAAATCCACCACGCAAGGTGCTCAAGGTACTCAAATATTACCCCGGCTCTAGCTAGGCTACTGATTCAGGTGCTCACAGCATGCAAGGAATTCCTTTCTACCGGTACCCATTCAACACCTGGGTGGAGAGCGACAAACATAGATTAATATCTTGCCAAAAGACATAAGTGCTGTAGCGGGACTCAACCTGCGAACCATGTGATCCACAGTCCCAGGACTATCCATTAGACCACAACACCTCTACACACAACTTGAGATTTTCCTATGAAGCAAAAATTAGCTCGCTGCGGGCTTGTCTTCCCGTCTACAGTTTGTACCTACGAATTTGGCCAGTCTCCTGGTAATGTAAGCCATATGTGGAAGGACCTCCCTGTCAAAGAATCTAAGTGGTTGTCTTTCTATGTAACGCTGCCATCGTTGGGCCACGTCCAAGGCATCCTTCAGGACTGCTCCAAATGCTCCATGATTCAGGAATGTACAGTCCTTTAAATAATGTGAAACACAGAGATAGGTCACTTGATTGCTAATGACCAAGAATGGTGAAAAATCTTCAAATTTCAATTGTTATCAAGGGATTATCATACACATATATGATGTCATAATTTTTTCAAGGCATTATTAACATTAGCACTGACTGCTCCATTGTAGTGCTGTGAATAGCATTAACAAAGATTTCCATATCAACTCTTTCACTTATCAAGGCGATTGTCAACTTTGCAAAATTTACAGTCCTGTACATGATTGTAAAACAAAGGACAAGTTCCTCTGCTATTCAATTCCTAACAATGTATCATCTGTTTGGAGCCAGAAGGGCATTAATTCTGAGTTAAAGCAGATGACTTAAAGGGATCCGGTAACTTTTTCTCAGATTCTAAAAAAAAATCCTGGATTTAGCTCATGCTGCAATGATACTTATAAACCTTTAGGTCAGTCAGGAACCCCATGACTTTTACAAGCCGATCGACTGTCTGATTATCAAGATATTTATGATTGGAAATCGAAACCAAATTTTGCGTTTTCCTAACGGTTTTCCTAACACTACCATCTATGGGGGAAAACGAGTATGGTAAAACCGGTCACTAAAAGATTTTTACTTTTTTGAGGCACTTCTTGATCATTTTGAAGCGCAAGTTTTTTAGGGCTTCAATATTACACCATATCACAGACACTGATAGCACGTAGGGCCGTGCATCTCAGATTTAACATTGTTAAACGATGCCTTTAATGCTCGTTTGGCTCCAAACAGACGATTTCATCTACGGTGTGACGTATTCATATATGTTTTAACAAGCAAGCATTGAAACCCCCACCCCCCAAAAAGGGTTCTTAATTATACATTTATGGTTAAAATGGAATGAGTAGGGGTCATTGCCTGCTTTCTCACTGATTCAGTAATATAAAATCATCAGATCATATCCCATCGAGTAAAGAAATGTGAATTGGCACAAACTACTCAATTTACCTCTAGCAAAAAGTGCTTTTTCCTTGCTTCTTCTCCAAACGTCAAATCTTTGCAGTCAGTGAACGCTGGGACCTCAAATGGAAAACTGGGCGGCAAGTAGGACTCCTGGAAGAAAAACGTAGGAGCTGAGACATAAGCACAGTAGGTCACCGTTGCTGAGTTAGTGCATTGTCGAAGAACTGTGGAAGTGTCTTGGTAGTGGATGCATCACCGGACTGTGAATCACATGGTTCATGGTCTGAGTCCCGCCGCAGCACTAACGTCCTTTGGCAAGACATTAATCTGCATTTGCTACACTCGACCCAGGTGAGGTACATGTAAGTGGGTACTTGGTAGGGATTAATCCCTTGAAAAGCTAGAGTGCCATATTAATGGAACCATGCTAAAACCGGGGTAATAATTATGGAGCAATTTAAGGATTTTAAAGCTAATTTTCCTTTTTTTATATTCCTGGCATCAAACGCAAAATAGTCATGAAATCAATATAGGTAGTGGTGTGTGTAGAAATGTGTGCCCTTTCTACTGATGCATCCGGTTTGTTTTTTGGGGGGCTTTGAATATAAAGTTGACGAGCCAAACCTTAAATGTGGAATGATTGTCGCTAAAGGGTTAACCATAAGGCATGGAGTAACCCAAATTATTAATCTGTTTCATGGGCCAGAAATGAATATAAAGTTATGTGGTAGGCTTCAAAATATCACTAAGCACAAGGACCTGTACAGGGGCATGGGAACATTTTTCTATAAAAATAAATGCAACCTGTAGGCCATAGATGAAGAAGCAAAGCACTATTTCTTACGACATCAATACTGGTATACAAAGTTCTTTCCTGTGCACACTACCCTTGGTGCTAATAATAACAAGTGTTTGGAACTTCAGAGAAAAAAAAGAAGAAAAAAAAGAAAAGCAAAATTCTCCCGGACAACAATATCCACAAGAGAAATTCTGTCATTGCATATTGCTTTGGGATTCTCAAATCACCTCGGATGTTACACAAGGTCATAATTCAATCAATTTGGACCAAAGACACATCAAATTCCCGGCGAGAAGCCGGAATACACAAGATGCTCACCTCGGCTGCTTCCACCAGTTCCTGTACATTAGAAGAATGGAAGGAGCCAAAGTCTCTCTTTGCTCCTGGATAAAATTATACAAAAATGAAATTTAAAAATATGAAAATTGTTCCCTTTTTCCTGCACATGATTAAAACAAGATTAAAATGTACTTTGCTTGCTCAACAAACCTTAAAGTTTAAACAAAGGTACAAGAGCCCCCTCTTCATGTATTTATACGATACAGACTTAGACATTTCTGAATCAAATCAATATGTCAATTGTTATATAGTCTCCCAATGCTCATATAGACAAATCAAATAGATTGATGAAATTATCTACAGATACACAATGTTTCCGTACTTATTCCGGACAAAATTAAGTTATGTCAGGAGCCATATATGTCTGCCAGGCCTAATATCTGCAATCCTAAAAAAATAGATGTGAAAAAGTATGGAAGCCTACATGTATATGTCACACATTTAGGGAGCCTGGCCAGCCAAACAGGAGATTACCCCCTTGGCCCCCTCCCTGTTACATTTAGAACCGCATAGTCATGTAGGTTTGCAGACATGATGCAAGGTGACATATTACCTACCTACCTACAACAGCTTGCACAGGCTCAGGCGTACAAGCTTCCATAATGAAATAACCTGTGGATAATAAGCAGAAAAAGACAAGATTATCGGCCGACATGTATGTTTTTGTTCTAGCTACATGTCTTGACTCTTGACCAAAACTTTCTTCTAGTGCATCGGGCAACTTCAGTTAAAAATTGGACAGGTCTATACAGTCAAGGTGCAGCCCACCAATTTGTATCTCATTAACCGCACGTTTGTTAAAAAAACCCAAACTGCCTTCTAGCAGCGTGAGTGCTCGCTGTCGTCAAAACGGCAAAACAATGCATCTAAATTGTGTCGCTGTTTTGGGGATTTATGAGCCCAAACTTTCCACATGAACTACTTAGTAGTTTCAAATGCTTGTCTGAAAAAATCATGAAATATGATGTCTGTTTTGTCAAGTTATCGTAAAATTTTGAAATGAAACTGCCCCAAAACCGGCTGTCTATTTTTCTCTGACATAACTCTATGCACAATGCATATTCATGAAACTTGATTTCCTTATTCATGAATGTGTATTCCATATCTGGAGAAAGATTCGCTCATGTAACTTCTTTCTTTACAGATCGAGATACGGGTAAACAGGGATTTATTTTTCTATTGAGGGTCTATTATATATGAACATTTTATGAAAATATGTCATGATCCACTAAACTGTAAAACTGACTCTACATGTACATGTTTATTTCTACATTATCATGAAAAAATAACATTTTGAATTTAGGTCATTACAATACAGAGGGACCTGGAACATAAAAATCATGATAATACACAAAACAGACAAAACAAAAGATAAAAATTAAAGAACAAGAAAATATTAGACATCGCTATTATTGTAAAGTCAGTATCACTATCAGGATGGCAACGCGAGATTGGCCATTTTCTAGTAAACCGCTTTTTTTCTCTTCATTTCTGGTAGAACGAATATCGCAAAATCTCATTAGAATCTAGAGGTCAGCGTTTTTGTAACGTAAATCGCATGTTAGCTCATTATCAACAGGAACACGTGGAAGGAAAGCAAAGCTCCATCACTCTGCACTGGTAATACATTTCCACATTTGTGGTTACATTCTTGACCGATTTCAAAGTGCTTTGAACGAGCAGAAAAAAAAAAGAGTCCACTGCAAAGGTGTTTGCAAGGTTTCCCGTGAGCGAGAATGGGTGATTACGTATACTTTTGAGGGAGTCCAGACAGCCCGTCCCTGGATAACGCAAACAACTACCCTGGACAAGTCAACCTAGTCGAGTTGTCCAGGATGGGCAGTTGGTAGGGTGCACAGGTGTCAATCCGGACAACTCAACCAATTTTGTTTTCTCATGGATTTATAAACTAAAGTCACTTATTTCACTTTGAATTGTTATGAAAGTGATAAAATATATTGACACTAAAATAATTTCTCAAAATCATGAAAGGAAATAAGATAATCATGGACTTTTCAAGAGTTGTACTGCAAGCAAATGTACTGTTATTTCATTGATCACAAAATCACACTGTTTCACACGCATTACCTTCGACAAAACCACGATATATATACTATTACTAGTAGCCCAATTTAGTATTTAACAATACATGTAGAATTCTAGAATAAATCTTAAGTTTCCCAATCTAACATAAAACTGTAACGACTAACGTTTATAGATCTATTATCTAGTTTATGAGCGCTGCTGGACATCGCAGAGATCAGCTGCTGCTCCGACGCTACGGCTGCCAGCTGCCTCAGCCACGGTCCCCAGCGCCGGCCACAGCCCAGGCCGGAGGTTTGGGCAAGGTTGTGATGCTGAATGATGTATTAACTATTATAGACTTTTGTCTATTGTGGCAGATCTAACAAGTTTGAGGATAAAATGTTCATAATTTCACACACACTAGGATTATTTCGTCAGTACTTACCGCTAATTTAAAAAATAATCGATACAATTATGAGTTATGACATAAAGTTTGCAGAATTTGGTTGAAGAGAAGACTTTCCGACTTTCGGCAAATAGATCGCATTGGCTTAAATGACCTCAAGTCAAGTCTTTGAAAATAATAAATCAAACGATGATCATAATATTACGATAAATGTAAAATAAAAACCATTAGTTTTTATCAATTTTGTTCAGTTAATTGAAGTTTGCTCCTTTTAAATTTTTTTTTCCAAATATATTCTTAGTAGAATAATAAAAATGATATATATATAATTATACATGTATATATATTTGGGGTCCTAAATAATGATACACATACATGTAACAGTAACAGGAAGGAATTTTTTGACAGACTTAACTTATTTCTCTGGTTTGCTGAAAAAAAAACATATGTAATTTCTTCTTGGTTTTATTTTTTTGTCACAAACAATATATTAACTAGACAGGGAGATGGGGTTGCTCTCTATAAGTGTATCCTCGGAGACCTTGAGATTTGACTAGGTATGAAGTAAAGTGAGAATTAAATATCATGGCTTGAAACCCCTTGAAAATATATTTATATAGAGAACAAATCCTGGTAAAAGGAACAACATTATAGGGATTGTCTTATGTAAACCACCACAAAGTAATGTAAACCATTTTATTCACGAAATGTACACTGTCCTTTCAAACTCACTCCTTGTAAACAAAAGATTATTTATTATGGGTTATTTTCATATTAATCTTCTTCAATATGACGTTAATTGATCTATTCCTTGATATACACATCAACAATTTCTCTGTTGCCACTTAATATTACCAAACCGGCTAGATCGAGTAACGGAAGTGGCATCAACTCTAATTGTCACTAACTTTGATCCTGAAACCTTTCCCTGGAAAGTACTGACTCATCATGACCGTCACGTGAATGCTTATAGTTATATTACCCCGATATCAAAATTTAATTACTCGTCATACAGTCATTTTCAGTGTAAAGCTTATATAAAGGGCATATTGCAAGCACTATTCGTCACCTTCTAAAGTGCCTTCTTGAACTACAAATCGCCTACCCTCGATCCTAGGTAAACTCCACAGTACAGTTCAAGCTCAGCTGTAGGCCTATATAGGCCTACTGGTTCGACTGCTTCGGTATTATCACAAGTAAAATAGCAATAAGCAATATTCACGTCTGAAGCAAAAGCTAAGTAAAATCTCCAAGCGACTAGGACAGAATCTATATATCGGAGACTGACATATTTATTGCATCTCGTCGATTTCACACGGAATCTAATTTTCAATTCGCGCGCGTAATCCTTCAGCGCCCGGAAAATCTCGCATGTGATTTGTTCGCCTGCTCAAAATCACGTGGTTTGAGCAGGCGAACCAATCACATTGCGAGATTTTCCGGGCCGTACGCCCAAAGCAGAGCTTTTGATAACACCATGTGGTAACCTTACTAAAAAGGCTGTTGATGTATTCTGTTGTGGAAAGAACCCGCTTATTGGGCGTTTAGAAGAATTGAGGAAGAAGTATAAGGAATATAAAGGAAGAGATGATAATGGAATTGTGTTTTATTAAATACTTAGGCCTACACGAGATTTATTTTGGTTTTAGTTTTCGGTGTTGTGTACAAAAAAGAAAATGAATAATAAATATTAGGAGAAAAGAAAAGGAAAAGAAGGAATGATCGAGATTGAGAAGGCTGTGAACAAGATTTTCTGACTACCGTATTCTTTCGTGAAAAGGAGTATCTGTCTCGACGCGTTTAGAACAGTGTGCTATGTTCATCGTCAGGAGATTAAAGGTATAGACGAACTTTGGAAACGCCCCCTCTCAAGAAATGAAATGGAAGCTCTTATTTCCAATCATGTGAAAGAATATGTTTTAACTAATACGTGATGATACAAATGTTGCCGGGAAACCGCCTACTAATTATTTGGTAAATTATCTCGATCCGCCCTGGATATCGCGAAGCCATTTCAACAGTGAACATTTGGGCATATATTTCTGTTTTTTTGCGAATTTAGGTTGAAGTATTGCCATCTAAATCTCTGAAGTCAATATTGAAACAATATTGAATGGATATTTTGCACCCAAAACCCTTGAACCGCAATTTTACCACTACCGGTCTATATCTTTAACTTCGTCAATTCCTCCAAACGCCCCATGAGCGGGCTCTTTTGACGAAAAAAAAAATATATCAAGAGCATTTTGAGTAAGGTTACGGCCATTATGGTGTGACTGAAAGCCTCAAAATTATTGTGAACCCGGGCAGTGTTTCACGAAACAGTCTATAATTACAAGTTCGCCGACATCCCATTGAAATGCGTGTTAATTCTAATTCATGCGTTCCAATGGGATGTCCGCGAACTTATTCGATGACGGTCTTGTTGAAAGATGCCCACATTTCCAAGGGAACCAAGGGGGAGGGGGAGGGCCCAGCATGCAGTTAAAGAGCTATCATTGATCTTGAAAAGTTCAGTACGGTGTTCTAATCCCCGCCACGGCAGTGATGTCCCTTGACAAGACATTAATCTACATATTTGCCCACGTCGAGGAGGCGCGATGGCTCAGTGGTAGAGCAGAGGTTTCGTAACCGAGAGGTCCCGGGTTCGAAACCAAGTCGAAGTGCTAGTGGTCTTTGGTAAGGCATTACTCCACACTATGAATACCAAGTCCCGTCCCCTGGTTGCTTACATACAAGCATGTAAATGCTCTCTTAACAGTCAGGTCAGGCAAAAAAACTAACAAGTTGAAGTAAAAAATACCCAGTTGGGAATGATAAACCCATTGTATAAGTTCGGCTAAATCGCAGGTCAGAATGGTATAGTACAATGTATAGTATAGTATTTAGGTTAAAGATGCGTTCTTTAAATCCAAGTCTTCAATATCAAGTCATCAGCTCCCTGGAAAGGTGACACCCCTTTGAAATGCAAAACTGTGCCGGTAAATATACGCCTTCGAAGGCCAAAGTGAGACTAAATTAATCAACCAATGAAGTAGGCCTACCCAATGTTGGTTGTCGAAAGCTTACATTGCGATGACCTTTTTTCTTTTTTTTTTCTTTCTTTTTTGCTTGTCAGAGTGAAAATGCGCCTACAAATCTATTGACCGTTTCTTTCCCTTTCTCTCAATCTTCTTGTCGGACATATTTTTAAAGTGAAAAAGATCCCTGAATCTGAAGATTTTATTTTCTCCATTTTGTTATTTTCTATCCATTAGCTTTTTTTTCTCCATAGAATTTTTAGACATGTGTACCTCGAGAATCCAAGGCCCTGTTTCATGACTCTCATGAGACCTGTTATCAATAACAAGTTACAATAACTATTATAAGCTACTAAAATCGTGGCATTTGATTAGCTGAGAGCAAATTTGTCATAGAAATTTAGCATTTTTATTATT
This sequence comes from Mesocentrotus franciscanus, assembly GCA_037976565.1. Classification (NCBI taxonomy): domain Eukaryota; kingdom Metazoa; phylum Echinodermata; class Echinoidea; order Camarodonta; family Strongylocentrotidae; genus Mesocentrotus; species Mesocentrotus franciscanus. The sequence continues at coordinate 17,568,828 of CP137671.1, read as the reverse complement.
ATTGAAAACAAGTTTTATAAAACAGGGCCCAACACTAACTAATGGCAATACATGGTGGAGGGGTGTCTTGCATCTATTAGAGTAGAATATTCTTTCTAAGACCTACAATTTAAAAGATAAGTAGAAGAATTATGGCAAGCTATATATCAAATGCACTAAGAAAATAGAATTAGTTTTTTTTTTTAATAAAGTGATTTCCAACACACTGACTTGTGATTCTTCCAAAATGATTTTCCAGGCATTGTTTGACAGATTATTCTATGCAAAATATTCAAACACTTTATTTTCTGCTTGCAAATGTGAATTACTATACCTTTAAGGTGCTTATTTCAATTTGATTTTAGTTGATATACTACTCCAAAAAATGTTCAACTCTATAGCCTATCCATCGTGGAAAATTGTATATTACAAGGATTATTATGTTCTGTGTTTCTAGGCAACTGCGATAAGCATCAAATTATTGTAGTGATATAAATCATTAATCGTCCACTCTCTGATGATTGGTTTAACTATTCTACTGGAGCCCTAATTCTGATTGCCTGCTCTTCACTTATTGACATTACCTGGGCGAAACGAGGTTAGCATACCTAAGCGTTTAATTATAAAGTCGGATCATCAGTAGTAAGCCTTGATAAAAATTGGACTCTGTCAGAGCACTCGTGAGCGGGGTTAATGGGTTGAAAGAGAGAGAGAGCGAGAGATAAAGAAGGAAAACAAAGTAGCATCTTTTATTTTGCATGTCTGGGAAGAGACATAGTGACATACATACGAATCCCAAATAATGAACATCGATACCAGGCTGCATTTTCGTGTGGCACAGTGGACGGTCCTTCCATTAAACTTTTGGAATGAATGTGCCATTGAAAAAAACAAATGACCAAGTTGTTGGCGGCTGATAAGGATTTGGCTAAATTTAGGGGAACTATGGATTCAACAAACTGCCTATCTAATGGCAGCTCAACGGAAGAAGTTTTGGTACACGCAACAGTACAGTACATTTACGCATCTTTCTTGGTTGTTTCCTGTCTTCTTTGCTTCGTTGGAAATACGCTCAATTTCGTGGTGCTTCGAAAGTTGACGGACATCAGTGAACCTAGGAAAGTGGTATTCTACTTCCTATCCATGTCGGATCTTTGTACGGGTATTGGCTGGGTACCCTCCATACCGGCAGTAGTTCTGAAGTCATGGCCATTCGGACGTGGATTTTGCGTGTTTTGTATCTACCTGATCATCACGAATCTCGGTATATCCATCATCCTCATTCTCCTCGTCACTTACGATTGCTTCATCGCCGTCGTTCACCCGTACAAGTACGCGTCCATGATCACAAAGTCCAGGGCCATTACAGTGTCCTTCTTCATTACCGTTGGTTACTACGCGATGATGGCCGTGGTTATAGGTGTAGGAAGCACGGGGCCTTTCTCCGATGTTCAGTTTTATCCGATGGTTGGTATCTGTTACGTTAACTATGTTGCACGAGGACCCTTTACTTACAGCGTGTACGGGTTTTCATACATCCTGATTTTGTTCGCAATCATGATGACAATCATGCAAGGAATGGTTGCCAACGTTTCGAGAAAACAAGCTCGTCGCATCGCTGAATCGGAGGGCCGGTTCAGGGACGGAGCCCTCAATAAAGACTTAAAACGGACGCAACGTCATTGGACAAAACGCAGGAGCGCGAAGGCGAGAAAGGTGATCCGCGGATGCCGGGTAGGCGGCAACCATCGGAGCTGAAAGGAGTGCTCGTCTGCATCGCAGTCTCTTCGGCATTCTTCGTTGCCTGGTTACCTATAGTAGTGTGGCAGATTTACACGGTACATATTGGGGGATGTGTGAATTCGGTAGCTTTTAGAATTGTGGCTATTCTTTCCACGTCACAATGTTGGATTAATCCTTTCATCTACATGGTGATGAAAAGGAACTATAGGCAAAGGCTTTACAAAATATTGGATCCGATCTTCAAGCGATGTCGGATACATGACTGATCTATATCCAACCAGACGTCTTGAACATTGTGGGGATCAATGGCGGAGCAACGGGGACCATGCCTAATCGAATGGCGAAAATATAAGAAAAAGAAGGAGAAGGAGGAGGAGGAGGAGAAGAAGAAGAAGACGACGAAGAAGATGAGAAAAAAGGAAAAAAAGAAGAGGAAGAAGAAGAAGAAGAAGAAAAAGAAGAAGAAAAGGGGAAAGAGAAAAAGAAGAAAGAAAACACAGATAAAAGTTAACGAATTTGAAAGGAAAACTGGCTGGATCCCTATTCACATTCTCCGTCTAATCGGTGGCCTTGTTAATTCGTATTTCATACACCGAGTAAGACCGGTGCAACGGTCAGTGGCGGATCCAGGGGGAGGGCCCGGGCCCCTAGAAAAAACAGGTAAAAACACCCTTTTTGAAAAAAATGAAGATGGGCCCTCCTGGCGCTCAAGGGGTGGGGGTGGTGGTATTTTTTCAATTTTCGGAGGCCAAAAAAATTGTGCTCACTACCCCCTCCCCACTGAGCGGAAAATCGGTCGGCACGGTTTTCAAATTTTGGCACGAAGTGGGCCCCTTTTCGGCCCCCTCCCTTGCCGCCGGCTGGATCCGCCCCTGGCAACGGTAGCGCATCACCTCCCACAACCCCGCCCTGGTTCCAGTGCCCCTCAATGGTAGGACTCTTGTTACGCCCTTTTTGTCAGCGGCATGCATAAGCCTAATAAGAGTGCCAATACTTGCCACAATGTGCATAAAATATTAACTATTTAAAAAAAAATCAAAAGTTAGGTATTAAAAATAAAGCAGAATGAGGGCTTTCTTTAAGACAGAATGTTGTTCCCGATATGATTAAAATGTAAATTATGCACGGACAAAATGATAATTCGAAGAGCAAATTGGAGTAGAAACAAAGAGAGAATATATTTATATGTACATATATAATTATATATATATATATATATATATATATATAAAGCAGATAATTAGGAAAAGGCGTTACTACTTACTACAATAAATGGCAATTTACACATCCTGCTAGTGTAATCAGATTATTTGGAGTAATGAGCATTTAGTAAATTAAATATAATGACTACTTTTTTCTTTTTCTATTCGTTGGAGAATTTTTGTGTAAGTTTTCATTTCGGTATTTCCATATCGAGAATTTGCATTTTGATTGATGGATGAAATGAGAGAGAGAGAGAGAGAATGTGTGTACGTGTGTGTGCGTGGGTGTGTTGTGTGTATGTGTGTGTGTCTGTGCGTATGTGTGAGGGTGTGCGTGAGTAATGTGTGTGTGTGTGTACATTTCTGTACATTATGGACATTTTTACGTAGTTGTTACTTTTTTTTGATCTAAGTCCTAGCTGTTGTACATTTATTTACTGTAAGTTTATTCAAACTGATTATCAAAAATGCCCTGCAAATGTCAACATGTTATATTGTTTTATTATATGTTTGGAAATTGAAATAAATGAAATCAAAAGAATGAATTTAAAAAAAAGAAGTATTAAATATTAAAAAAAAAGTATGTGTATGTGTGTGTATGTGTGTCTATGTAATACGAGAAAGGAGGGAGTGGGTAGGGAGAGGGAAAAAAGAAAGACATGGAGATTACAGGCCTATAGGAGAATAAAGTGAGGAGGGGCGAGCAAGGAAGAGACTGTTGGAGATAGAGAGAGAAAAAAAGGGGATCTAGGATAGGAGTGCGGAGGGAGAGAGAGAGAGAGATAGAAACATGATAATGTAAGGAGAAAGAGAATAAAAGCAAATGACGGAGAAAAATATATGGGGTAGAGGGAGAGAAAGAGAGCCAACGGGAAAAAAATTGGAGAGAGAGAAACATAATAATGTAAGAAGAGAATGAAAGCAAATGACGGAGCAAAAATATATGGGTTAACACCATGTCGACAAAAGAAATGATGAAGTCTTCATTGTATTGGGGTAAAAAGAATAACAAATTCATCCATTTCATAAATTGAAACAGACAGCAAACGAACGTATACACCGAGGCTACGATTTGATATTGAACTAAATAGTGCAAGCCCTTGCAAACCATGCCACTTTGCCACGAGAGTCAATTCACGTGTATTTCCTAAAATCGGTCAAACATTAATTCTAAATGATGCTCTGATGACTAGTTTTGACACTCCTCAAATATGTGGAAATCTCAGTCAATAGACAGCTCATCCGTTAAAAGGATAGACGTACCTTAAATGTTTTAAAAGTTAATAAGCCATTATTTCATTTGACAACCCCAATTAAAACTTTATTCCGCCAAGGCGTAATTGATCATGGCGTGTGTGTTGTGGTCACTATCCATGGTAACAACACACCAACACATGAATTCGGTATTGAAATAGCTTTGGCGTTATCATGAATATCGTTTGAGGGAGAGCCTATGTAAAATAGTAACTTGTAAAATAGATGAATTAAGGAGTAACTATTCTCTCCCCACTTCCCCATCTCTCTCTCTCACTCTCTCTCTCTCTCTCTGTAATATAATAATAATAATGAAAATGATGATGATGATGATAACAATAATTATAATAATTAAAATGATCATAATGATAATAGGCACATTACTTTGTATGAAGCTTAACACTACCAATGACTACGTTTATAAGCGCTCTACATCGTCTCATTAATACCCCGGTCATTGGATTCAATGACTTATCCGCACATGACACTACACACGCTCCACTCCCTGGAGAGTATCTCGGCCAGGCTCCAATTTACAAGAGCACACATGCCAATCCAACCACACTAACGTTCGCATCCTGCCGGGTACCCATTCAAAACCTGGGTCGAGAGTGACAAAATGTTGATTAATGTATTGCCAAAGGACAATAGTGCCTCGGCGGGACTCGAACCGCAAACCATGTGGTCCACAGTCCGATGACGTATCCGTTAGACTACGACACCGCTAGCTCCGTCTATCAATTTGATGTCTATCACGCGCACACGCACACGAACTACCACATTACATCCTAAAATGGCAGAATGTTGAGATCGATGTCGCATAACATTTTACATTACATATAACATGAACATCGTGCAAGTATCCGCCTGGTTGTGTTGCTTTTGGCGCTCTACATTAATTGCCTCAAATGAGAATGATAAAGAGCAGGCCTACATCCCAAACACACAATATAATGTTCTTGTATGTGTTTTTTTAAACTGCCACTCTTTGGTAAATGGGATTTTAACCATCACTTATTAAACACCAGACCAGGATTCAATTAGGATGATATTAGCATTTAGCTCAAAATTGTGAGTTCATTTGTATGAAAGCAGAAAAAATAAGATAAACAGAATGGCGAAAGGCTGAAATGAATCGGACCAATAATAAGAAAGTTATGAATGTTTCAAATATGAGATCACTAAGTATATACGAATCTCAAATTGGCAGTATGGTCAGGGGATCGTGACGTAGTGGTTGAAAACTCTCATTTGTTGCGTACAAAAATATTATTAACTTCTGTTTTTCTCCTAAGCGCCTTCTCCCTTGGGGCACTACTCCATATATATTTTGAACAGCATATTGTTATAGGTATTTTAAAAGTGAATTTACCCTTCTGAGTCATAGATTTTTTAAAATAAATAATTTTTTTGGGAGTAAAGAATGGCAGATATTCCTTTTCCCCATCTCATCAGCCTGGAAAATTTAATGATTTTAATTGATTTCAATATGTTGATTAGGCTAACTTGTTTATTAACGTAGTTTGTTAGTTGTGTAGTGTATTTATAGTTCTTTGCGAGCGAGCAAAAATATCGGTCTCATTTCCTTTTGAGTTACGTTTTTTGGACAGGGCGTCAATAATGCATGCATAATCAATTAGTTCGTAAGTTTGAGCATATCCAAAAGTGAATTTAATTCGTACAGTAGAAATCGCGTACAATTATTGTGTCTACTTTTATACCTGTTAGAATGTACAGGCATGTACGTGACCTCCCTTCGCTTACTCTTTTTTTGTAAAGCTTAGCTTTGTTAGCTATTCTTATCATTACCGTTTTGGGAGGTCGCATTATATTGTGGCCGATCAGCAGTGAGCAAAAAAAAATAAATTTTGGAACCCGAAATTTTTTTTTCCCTCCGGGAAGGGTAATTTTTTTTCCAACAACACCACCCCCCCCCTTGGGCACCAGGGGTAGGGAGCACAATTTTTTTTTTGGCACCCGAAAAATTTTTTTCCCTACGGGAAGGGTTACTTTATTTCCACCGCCACCCCTTTGGCGCCAGGAGGGGCCTGTTACACCCACAAATGTAATAACGCCCACAAATGTAATAACGCCCACAAATGTAATAACACTTTACCCACAAATGTAATAACACCCACAAATGTAATAACACTTTACCCACAAATGTAATAATTTCACCCACAAATGTAATAACCACTTTACCCACAAATGTAATAATTTTGAATCACCCACAAATGTAATAATGACTTTACCCACAAATGTAATAAATTTGAAGGGATATTTTGTCGAATTTGTTCAAAACTAAAACCCTGTAATAAAGCATGGGTATAGCGCGCAGTCTTTACTCCAGACCCGGTTATTTCAAAAATTTAAAAATCTTCAAAACTAAGACCCCATAATCCTTTTCCTGTGGAATAACATGAGAATCGAGCGTAGTCTTTCCTCCAGACCCGGTCATTTCAAAAATAAAAACAATAAAAAACAAAACAAAAAATTCAAATCTAAGACCCAACAATCCTCCAAACTAAGACCCTGTAATAAAGCATGGGTTTAGAGCGTTGTCTTTACTCCACACCCGGTTATTTCAAAAATAAAATAAAACAAAACAAAACAAAACATTAACTTTAAAACTAAGGCTCCACCATCTTCCAAACTATAAGACCCTGTGATAAAGCATGGGTTTAGAGCGTAGTCTTTACTCCAGACCCGTTTAATTAAAAAAAAATCTTCAAAACTAAGACCCCATCATCTTATTCCTGTGGAATAACATGAGTATTGAGCGTAGTCTTTCCTCCAGACCCGGTTATTTCAAAAATAAAAAAACAAACAAAAACTTTTAAACTAAGACCCACCATCTTCCAAACTAAGACCCTGTAATAAAGCATGGGTTTAGAGCGTAGTTTTCTTCCAGACCCGGTTATTTCAAAAATAAAAACAATAAAAAACAAAACAAAAATTCAAATCTAAGACCCAACAATCCTCCAAACTAAGACCCTGTAATAAAGCATGGGTTTAGAGCGTTGTCTTTACTCCACACCCGGTTATTTCAAAAATAAAACAAAACAAAACAAAACAAAACATTAACTTTAAAACTAAGGCCCCACCATCTTCCAAACTATAAGACCCTGTGATAAAGCATGGGTTTAGAGCGTAGTCTTTACTCCAGACCCGTTTAATTTGATCAGTCATACTTCATTTCAACTCCGTCTACTCTTGAAGCATCTGAAAAGTATTACTGAAAAACTTTTGAGTTGTACGTGTTAAGTAGTTTTATATGGACGAATACTAAGTTACAGAAAGCCAGGTACATTTAGTATTTCGGCATCTTGTTCTCTTGTTTTTCCTAGCTTAGAAGAATTGTCACGTGTTAGGTTGTTTGCGTTTTATATCAAGTTCAGTTGATGTTATCAGGTTCAATATTGCCCAAATTATAACCTTGTTTGCTTGTAAAAGACATGTGAGTTACTCCACCTTTTATACGTAATAATTATTTTGGTTCTGTTACCGTCTGTATATTAATGAAACAACCTCTTCATTCGTTTGGAATAAAATACTTTCTATCTTACAAAATCTATGTATCCATCATTGCATCACTATAAAACCATAACCTCTGCAATTTACTCACATTGATTGAGAGAGTATATAGATATTTTATCAGTCAAAGGGTTCTGCAATCGTTCATTCAAAACATGCAAATATGTTTCGCGTGATCTCGTTATACAGCTATTTATGATTTGTTATATGAAAGTATGCGTTGTTATTTGCTTGTTAACCGATTATCATTTCAGACTTGTTCTTGTTTATATAGCTGCTTGAGTGTTTCAGAAGTAGGGAAAACTGTAATATAAATGTGTTTTGTTTGTATTTGCCTTTGAATAAATTTCGTTCTCATGAATTCACACCGTGTACCGCGTACCAATTGGTAGTCTTCAGTATAAGTAATTGATACGTTCATCACATGAAGAAAGGTAATTCATTCACGCACTCATGAAAATATAACATCGCAATCCAACGTTTCAATGTCACTAATAGCGTACATATATATATATATATGTTACATATCGTGAACATATTTCATAATCACATGCATAAAACAATCAGCGTCAATATTTAAATACATTTAAGGTCACTTATTCGATTACTTTTTTTCTACGAACATTGAATTCCAGGATATTTGTGGGCGTTAGAATATTTACATGATTAAAAATCGTCGACGGTCAACGAACCATCGAATCGGTCCCTCCTCTGTGTGTTATATATATGGACCATTTTGACTGATTCGTCAGTTCGTGTGACCGCCGACCAATCATTTATTTGTGACGTGTTGTATCCACATATGTAATAATGTAATTTATTTTTAAATGAAAAAAGAGGAATAAGATGGTGGGTCTTAGTTTCGAAGATTTGTTTAAATTTCTATTTCTTTTGAAATAACCGGGTCTGGAGGAAAGACTACGCCCTATACCCATGTTATTCCACAGGAATGAGATGGTGAGGTCTTAGTTTGAAGATTTTTCATTTTTTCTAAATAACCGAGTCTGAAGTAAAGACTTCGCTCTAATCCCATGCTTTATTACCGGATCTTAATTTGGAAGATGGAGGGGTCTTAGTTTAAAAGGTTTTTGTTTTGTTTTGTTTTTTTTTGTTTTTTTTAACTTTTGAATAACCGGGTCTGGAGGAAAGACTATGCTCAATACTCAATTAAGGAAAGGTATGTCAATTTACTAACTGCACCTTGCACAAAGCCCAGAATGTCTGCATAATTTGAGATTTTTCAGTTTAAATCATATAATGCAATCCCTTTCTTCTTCTTTTTCTTTTTGTTTTGTCTTATTTCCCGGAAAGGAGACAATCCCACCGACAGGCATCGCATAGTCATGGTTGGTATTGGAGGGGCCTAGGCTGCGCATACGCATACATGCAAGCCGAGAAGCCTGTTCAATGTACCGAACCGGGCTGGCCAGAAGATACAAACATAACAGTCAACGATTTATGCTGACAGCCTGTCTGGGATCTCCAAAATTGCGAAAAATTGAGCAGCGTAGATTTTTTTTTTCTTTCTCCTGCTCCCTCTTAAATTTAATTAATGTGATTTGAATTCTGCGTAAATATTCATAATTGAATGAAACATGCCAATAAAACAAAAACAACAACAACAACGTTCTTCCACAGGAATAAGATGATGGGGTCTTAATTTTGAAGATTTTTATTTTTGAAATAACCGGGTCTGGAAGAAAAACTACGCTCTAAACCCATGCTTTATTACCGGGTCTTAGTTTGGAAGATGGTGGGGTCTTAGTTTAAAAGTTTTTTTTTTAACTTTTGAATAACCGGGTCTGGAGGAAAGACTACGCTCAATACTCATGTTATTCCACAGGAATAAGATGATGGGGTCTTAGTTTTGAAGATTTTTATTTTTTTAAATTAAACGGGACTGGAGTAAAGACTTCCTCTAAACCCATGCTTTATCACAGGGTCTTATAGTTTGGAAGATGGTGGGGCCTTAGTTTTAAAGTTAATGTTTTGTTTTGTTTTGTTTTATTTTTGAAATAACCGGGTGTGGAGTAAAGACAACACTCTAAACCCATGCTTTATTACAGGGTCTTAGTTTGGAGGATTGTTGGGTCTTAGATTTGAATTTTTTGTTTTGTTTTTTATTGTTTTTATTTTTGAAATGACCGGGTCTGGAGGAAAGACTACGCTCGATTCTCATGTTATTCCACAGGAAAAGGATTATGGGGTCTTAGTTTTGAAGATTTTTAAATTTTTGAAATAACCGGGTCTGGAGTAAAGACTGCGCGCTATACCCATGCTTTATTACAGGGTTTTAGTTTTGAACAAATTCGACAAAATATCCCTTCAAATTTATTACATTTGTGGGTAAAGTCATTATTACATTTGTGGGTGATTCAAAATTATTACATTTGTGGGTAAAGTGGTTATTACATTTGTGGGTGAAATTTATTACATTTGTGGGTAAAGTGTTATTACATTTGTGGGTGTTATTACATTTGTGGGTAAAGTGTTATTACATTTGTGGGCGTTATTACATTTGTGGGTGTAACAGGGCCCAACTTCTTTTTTTTTTCAAAAAAAGGGTGTTTTTACCTGTTTTTTTCTAGGGGAGGGGGCCCGGGCCCCCCGGCCCCCCTGGATCCGCCACTGCCGATCAGAAAATCGTTGAGAAAGTGTCCATAATGTATGACGTTTAAACGCAACTGAAAATCTGAGCTTTGCGATAATTTCATAACCTTACTGGAAGTCACTTTTCATTCTATTCTTGGTTGAAAATATATCGGAGGGGGAGGGGGGACAAACTGCCCCTTCCAATACGCCAATCTTGCTGACCCATTGTAGCTTCGGCACTGATATCTAATTATCGATGTTCATTATTCTGTAGAGCACACGTCGGAGCACGCTTTCCCCTTTTATCATAAATCTACCAGTAATTACAACGCCATCCAGAAAATCACTTCTCAAAAGTAGATTTTAATAGAGGCAAGTGGCGCGCGAATGTCCAGCATTCTCCCTCCAGCCACGGAAAGTGGCGGATGTGACGAACGAGATGAAAAGAGGTATTGCTAATTAAGAGGAGTTTGTGAACAATTATTTGAACAGTATGACAATTTTGAGTGATGTTGCCTGTGGACAAAATTATCTCATTTTCATCATCGTTTACAGATCAATTCAGCTGGACGAGAACGTGACCCTTCTTCTGTGTATGGGCTACTGGTATATTGACAGACTATGAGCTACTGAAACGAACCTAATTGCGAGTTTGTAGTTTCTGTCAGCACTGTTGGAGATGGGGCGAAAAGGATACCGTGAAGTGGCTAACTTTACACGGAGGAACGAGTTTCACCAGATGAAGATCAGATATTTCCGTTCGGATATTACATTCTGGGCTTTGCTAGTGTTATAGGGCAGTAAATTACACCAATGGGAAGAAAAACAACAATCATCATTGATATTCAATCTTTATCGAATGCTAGACATCCTTTTTGCAGAAAGTGAAGAATAATGTGGGCAAGACTGCCTCGTTTCAGTTGGCTGATGTGTCTGTTGTCAAAGAGGCCTGCACAACTGGGAAGGAAAGAATCATCGAGTTGTTTAAAGTAAACAATATCTAGATGTACTCTTTTGCAGAGGACATGAAAGAAGACTTATCAATGTAAGTAAGATTGTCTCAGTTCAATGGGTTTATGTTTCTGCCGTCAAATACTCAACTGAAAAGAAAGATAACGCTCAACAGTATAATTGAACCTTTAAGCTATCTTTTTCTTTCGGATAATAATATACAAGAAAACTCAAATCAACAATGTCAGTGAAACTGCCTGAATTCAATGAATCTTGCGATGCGACTTACTCCGCAAGAAACGGGGTTTATTTTTCGAAGCTATCGTCATCTCTCTAGCTTCTGTCGCTGGTCTTCTGACAAACATCTTTAACATCGTCATCGTACCTCATCTACCCGGTACGAGCCTTGCCAGCAAGGTACTCTACAGCATTGTATTCATAACTGATATATTTGGTTCATTGACTGCCTTTCTCACCCTCCCAGGATTTTCCTGCGTCGGTGGGTATTTGGAAAAACATTCTGTTTGATTTTCACCTTGGTGTGGAACACATGCCCGAGGATTACAAGCACATGTCTGTTTCTTCTGGCCATTGACAGGTACATCTATGTGACTCGGCCTCTTCGATATGAGCAAATCGTCACACAAAGTCGTTTAGGTGGTGTTACGGCAAGTGCATTGAGTCAGATCGTTTTCAATGGTCCAGTGTCGTTGTTGTTTTCATCTTCGAAGCCTACCATCACCTTTGACCCTTACGCAGGAGCATGCGACTGGGCTCCAGATGGCTACGACAGTGTGTCGAATGATATAACCATAACGTTCTTTTGGTTATGCCTTTTCCTTGTCACGATTATCTGCGTACATTCACATATTGCCTGCATTACCCGCCGCCACTCGAAAGCGATTAAAACCCATCAGAACATGGCCCCGAGGGCAACAGTCAGCTCAGTTTCGATGACAAACAGAAGAACACAAAACACATCCGCGTCGGGAGTTACATCAGCGTTCACAGAGACGTCTTTGACCCATCCAAATAGGAAACCCGATCAGGGTAACGATTTCCAAGAGGGTACGTCCGCCTACACCTCAAGTCCGAAGTCGCACGATGCCTTCCAAGCACCTGCTCCGCTCGATGTCTCCGAGCCTTCTCCTACCACTCCTACCACTCTGAATGAAGTTGTCCAACCCTCAACCAAGGAACCTTTTTACAAAGTAGACGGTGATCCTCATCAACAAGACGACAAGGCAGTTCCTCAACGACAATCCGTAGAGTGGAAGGCAGTCAAGTTGGCCATTCTGTTGTCAGGTGCGTTCTTCCTCGGTTTCCTACCAGAGGCCATCTACAAAGTCATGCAAATCACTGGATTCGTAGATATCTACCAAGTCTTTATAACAGTCCATCTTTTATATATGAATCGGGTTTGGTGGAATGCTCTGATCTTCTACTACGGAAGGAACGCGTATCGTCAACAAGTTCGGAGACTATTTCGTTGTCTGAAACCAAATCGGGTGGACAACATTAGCGATTTTAAAGCCAATAGAAATAAACATCTATCATGTTTCCACGTAAAATAAACGTTCTTGTAATATCAATTTTAGTATTCAAGTTAAAGGCATCATGTGCTGCAATCTGTGCCCCCTAAAAGGGAAACCTACGATATCTAAACTGCATAATAAATAGGGTGATGTAATTTCCTTTCGGATCTGGTGTCGGCCTCACCGATGTGACTAGGCAGTACAGGTTTCTCCTCTTACCTTCGTCTGTTTGTACAGTTATACACCACCGAAGAGACCGAAATGAGACCGAAATGAGACCGAAATGAGACCGACACCAGACCGAACTAACAATATTAGGGCCAACATTACCTCATACCTCGGTCACACCGACGAAACAGTCATAAGACCGACAAATGATCGAACAAACAATCTGTATATAAGGTAATATATTGGCCTCTTGGACGTTATTCCACTTGTCAACAAGGAACACTAGAAATGTATTTCATAATTTTGAATATTTTCAGAGCACTTCTACGTAGTCATCAATCTAAGAGTAAATATGGGTAATAATATGGTTAGTATATAATAAAGATCGAATCAACTGACGTACAATTTGGCACCTACTATCCCCTTGTGATTCGTGTTCGTTTAATTTTAAATATCACAAACTAGCATGCACAGTTTATGTGAAATCGTCTTTATCTATAATTATACTTCATTAACGAATAGACGATACATTTATGTCTAATGAGAAAATTAAATATCTTGAATTAGCTACGATAGAGATATTGAATACATTTTACAGAGGCTAATTTTAAACAAGCTCATAAACAAATGGGTTTTTATCATGTTTAGTAAGAAGAGTTTTGTTCAAATAGATATGGTTCACGATTGAAGACAAAGAGGTTCAGGCTCGTATCCAAACGTTTTGAATTCTTTTTATACCAGTGAAATATTTTTCTCCTTTTTGCTCATTTCTTCGTGTAGCCAGGCGCGGATCCACGGGGCCGACGGCCCGGCCCCGGCCAAAAAAAAAGGAAAAAAAAAAGAAAAAAAGGAGAAAAGGGAGAAAGGAGAAAAAATAGTGCTCTACCCCCGCTCAGGCGCGGATCTACGGGGTTTAGGGGTTTGAACCCCCCACCCTTGGGCCGCCAAAAAAAGAAAGAAAAAAAGAAAAGAAAGAACGCACACTGGAGAGAAACCTTTCAAGTGCAAATATTGTGAGAAGATATTCGACACATCTGGTAACTTAACCAAACACATGATAATTCTGGATATAACTGTTTATTAAACTGTTACTTGATTTAAAAAGATGTTATCATGCACTGCTTTTTATGGTCTCCATTGTGTTAGTAGATACCAGGAAAACATCACTTACGGGGGTTCAGAATAGCCCCACAAAAAAAAAATATATAAAAAAAATATTAAAAATACAAAAAAAATCGCCTCGCCGCTACGCGGCTCGTGGACGATATGCTCCGCATCGTCATTGGGTCAAACTGTTTTAACTGTTACTTGATTTAAAAAGACGTTATCATGCACGGCTTTTTATGGTGCCCATTGTGTTAGTAGATACCATGAAAACATTACTGACGTGGGTTCAAAATAGCCCCCCCCCAAAAAAAAAAAATCGCCTCGCCGCTACGCGGCTAGTGGACGATGCTCCGCATCGTCATTGGGTCAAACTGTTTAAACTGTTACTTGATTTAATTAAAAAGACGTTATCATGCACTGCTTTTTATGTTCACCATTGTGTTAGTAGATGCCAGGAAAACATCACTGACGGGGGTTCAAAATAGCCCCCAAAAAATCGCCTCAACGCTACGCGGCTCGTGGACGATGCTCCGCATCGTCATTGGGTCAAACTGTTAAAACTGTTACTTCATTTAAAAAGACGATATCATGCCCTGCTTTTTATGGTCTCCATTGTGTTAGTAGATGCCAGGAAAACATCACTGACGCGGGTTCAAAATAGCCCCCAAAATCGCCTCGCCGCTACGCGGCTCGTGGACGATGCTCCGCATCGTCATTGGGTCAAACTGTTTAGACTGTTACTTGATTTAATTAAAAAGACGTTATCATGCACTGCTTTTTATGGTCTCCATTGTGTTAGTAGATGCCAGGAAAACATCACTGACGCGGGTTCAAAATAGCCCCCCAAAAAATCGCCTCGCCGCTACGCGGCTCGTGGACGATGCTCCGCATCGTCATGGGGTCAAACTGTTTAAACTGTTACTTGTTTTATAAAGACGTTATCATGCACTGTTTTTTATGGTCACCATTGTGTTAGTAGATGCCAGGAAAACATCACTGACGGGGGTTCAAAATAGCCCCCCAAAAATCGCCTCGCCGCTACGCGGCTCGTGGACGATGCTCCGCATCGTCATGGGGTCAAACTGTTTAAACTGTTACTTGTTTTAAAAAGACGTTAGTAGATGCCAGGAAAGCATCACTGACAGGGGTTCAAAATAGCCCCCCAAAAATCGCCTCGCCGCTACGCGGCTCGTGGACGATGCTCCGCATCGTCATGTGGTCAAACTGTTACTTCATTTAAAAAGACGATACCATGCCCTGCTGTTTATGGTCTCCATTGTGTTAGTAGATGCCAGGAAAACATCACTGACGCGGGTTCAAAATAGCCCCCAAAAAAAAAAAAATCGCCACGCAGCTACGCGGCTCGTGGACGATGCTCCGCATCGTCATGGGGTCAAACTGTTTAAACTGTTACTTGTTTTAAAAAGACGTTATCATGCACTGTTTTTTATGGTCTCCATTGTGTTAGTAGATGCCAGGAAAACATCATTTACGGGGGTTCAAAATAGCACCGCCCAAAAAAATTACGAATTGGGCCCCCCCTCATGCCGCCGGCTGGATCCGCCCCTGCGTGTAGCATTGTTTCATATCGTGTTGTTTATTTTGTTGTTGTGTTACGGTCTGGTTTGGTTGTATTTCTTGTTAACGAGAATGTGTGTTTTCATTCAATTTTTAGTTTTTTTCTTCTATTTGCGCTTTCTGATATCATTAGTCACATGTTGTCAGCATCACAATGTAAGAAGTGTGTTTTTTGGGATCTTACCATACTTCACCATTGTCATTTATGTTACTGTTATTATTTTATATCTGTTGGTATTTTTTTACTTCTGAGTTGAAATAAGTGCGTTGAACCGAAAAAGAAATTATTATTCACACTGCATGTTTGATGAATGACTAAATAGATATGGCTTTATATGTGTGTTTCTTTGTAAACATAATTTTATTGTAAACATAATAATAACAATTCAACGCAAAGCGTAGCATCCCCTCGCCGGGTCCAAATGGCTTATATAAGTCAGAACAAGTTACCTCCATTATACTATACTATTATATTACTAGGCAAGGAAGTTAACCACATTTTCGAATATATAATTATGTATTTTTGCATATTCAATGAGCTATGACCTTTGACCTTTGACCTACATACTCCGAAATCAATTTTAGGCTGTATTTTGATACCATGCATCTTCATATCAAATGTCATTAAAATCCGTAAAACATTACTAAAGGTAGATGCTGCTTATAAGTATCGGCTTGCACGGTGATGTAGATATACAGTAGGCTTGCGGTTGCACCATGTGAGAGAGAGGGAGGATTTGAAAAGGACTCTCGGTAATCTTTCTTTCTTGAGTGTGTGTAGTCCTGGAAAGGACTGTTGGTGTAGTCAGTGGTGTAGTCTTGAAAAAAGACTGTTGGTTATCTTTCTTAGCTTATAGTTCTAAGGAGAACTATAGCGCCGGTTGTAGAGGATGGGTGGTAGGAGTGGCTCGACGTTTCGAACAGGTTGACTATCCGTCGTCAGGAGTGGGGAATAGTGTGTGTGTATTGGGTTTTTACAGACGTGTATCAATCAGATATGATTATTTACGTCTGGGGACCGACCTTGAAACGTCACCATCCGAAAGACGTGACTCAGTTTCGAACCTGCGTCCTCGGCTGAATCAGTTTGTAACTTCCACTGTTAGCTGGATTACAGGCGCACGCCACAACGCATAGTGTGTGTGTATTGGGTTTTTTACAGACGTGTATCAATCAGATATTATTTACGTCTGGGGACCGACCTTTAACGTCACCATCCGAAAGACGTGACTCAGTTTCGAACCTGCGTCCTCGGCTGAATCAGTTTGTAACTTCCACTGTTAGCTGGATTACAGGCGCACGCCACAACGCCTAGTTGGCGTACGTGAGCTTAAGTCACCGGGTTGCGGACGTGGGTGTACTATACTCGAGCGTGTGGGCTTGAGTCACCGGGGTGTGAACTTGGGTGGGCTGCTTGTCCGTCTGGGCTGGAGTCTCCGGCTTGCGGACTTGGGGTGCTTCGAATCCATGAGTGGGGTGTGGTGTCGGCGAGCCGGTGTGTGCGTCCCCGACGTAGGGGGCGTTGTGGTGTCGGCGAGATGCTGTGTGTGTCCGCGTCCCGGGGAGCGTGCGTTGTGGTGTCGGCGAGACGCTGTCTTTTCCCCGACGTAGGCGGCGTTGTAGTCTGCTGTCATCTGCTATGCATTGTAGCTGTGAGGCTGGCGGCTGCTTTGTGGGTTCGGGGGTGGTGGTGGTTGATGTACGGGTGCCCTCGGCGGAGTTGTAGGCGGTGGTGGAGGCTTGACCGGATACTTCTTGATGAGGGGTTTACAGATGTCGTTGATGTATAATCCTGGGTCTTGGGGCACGGTGTTGTGGCGGTGAATTTCGATGGCTTCTCGGATTCGGCGTGTGTGCCAGCTAGTGCTTATTATGGAGATGAGATGACCGTTGTCCTATTCGATGGTGTGTTTGTGTTGTTGGGCGTGTTTGACGATGGTGAACTTATCCCAATCGCTGAGTCTGAAGCTGGTTTTGTGCTCCTTGAGTCTTGTTTCCAGATTTATCCCAGTTTCACCAATGTAGACTTTTCCACATTCGCATGGTATCTTGTAGACTCCCGCTTTCTTGTAGTTTGGATCCTTGTATTTGTGGGAGTGGAGTATCGATTGGAGTTTGTTGGAGGAACTGTGCCGAACTTGGATGTTGCCTGAATGATGCGTTGAATCTTGTGAGAGGCTTGACAGATATAGGGTAGAACAACAGTTTGTTTCGGTGGTGTAGCTGCGGGTTGGTTCTCTTCAGGTTGGGTGTTGGCTGGGGGCTTGCTGGCTGGAATCCTGGACTTGATCTTATGTCTTGGGTATTAATTTTGTTGATGGTAGATAGAGCTGTTGTGACGTGCTGGATTTCCTGGTCTAGATGGTCGGCATCGCTGAGTTGATGGGCTCGGCGGATGAGGGTGTTGGGGACTGATTGTAGTACGGCTGGATATGGTGGAAGGATATGTAGTGAAGATATCTATCGGTGTGCGGGTTTCCTGTAGACTTGGTGAGCGGGCTTGCCGGATGGCGATTTGGTAACGCGGACGTCTAGGAAGGGGATGCTGTTGTTTTGCTCGGTCTCCATGGTGAATCTGATGCTCGGGTGATGCTGGTTGATGTGGGTGAGGAAGTGGTCTAAGTCACGTCTGCTATGCGGCCAGATGACGAAAGTGTCGACGTATCGGAGCCAGAGAGAAGGGCGTTGTGAGAGAGTCTGGAGTGCGTTGTTTCGAAGTGCTCCATGAAGATGTTGGCTATAACAGGTGAAAGAGGCGATCCCATGGCTGTGCCTTGAAGTTGCTGGTAGTAATTGTCTCGCCATTTGAAGGAAGTTGAGTTGAGGCAGAAGTACATGAGGTCATGTATTTCATCCGGTGTCAGGGAGTTCTGTCGCGGAGGGTACGTGTCGTCAGCTTCGAGGCGTTCTTTGACGATTCGGCAGGATTCGGTGACAGGAACGTTGGTGAAGAGAGATTCAACATCGAAACTGACCATGATGTCTGTATCGTGTATGGTGGTCTTGGAGAGGATGTCAACGAAATGCTTGGAGTTATTGATGTGGTGCTGCGACTGTCCTACGAGTGGTTGGAAAACCGAGGTCAGGTGTTTGGCTGTGTCATAGCAAGGCGATCCTCGGGTTGAAATGATGGGGCGAAGTGGAATGGTGGGTTTATGTATCTTCGGCTCGCCAAACAGGATGGGGCGGGTAGCTGAAGATGAACGAAGTTTGAAGTAGAGCGGCTTGGATATGACTTCTGTTCTGTGAAGAGAGAGGAGTCGCTGGTTGAGTTTCCTTTCCGTTGCTAGTGTGGGATCCTTCTTCAGTTGTTTGTAAGTCGCAGTCTCGAGGAGGGCACCGATCTTATTGTTGTAGTCCCCTTTGTTCAGAAGTACTGTAGCGTTGCCCTTGTCTGCCTGTAGAATTTGTATTGACGTTTTGCTGCGTAGATCTTTGATAGCGGCTCGTTTTGTTTTGCTAATATTGGGTTGTGGTGGCTTAGCTGTGGATAGGGCTTGGGTGACTTGGAAACGGATTTTGTCTGCTGCGGTTCGGCTCAGGAATCTCGGTTTGGGTTCTAAGAACCCGAGAGTCCTTTTCAGGACTCCCATATCTTCCCTCTCTCTCACATGGTGCAACCGCAAGCCTACTGTATATCACTAAAGTTATCGAACGGAAACAAGATTCGCATATTAAATGAGCTATGACTTTTGACCTACATACTCCGAAATTGAACTTAGGCTGTGTTTTATACCATATACCATCATATCAAATTTTATTAAAATCCGTCAAACATTACTAAAATTAACGAACGGAAACCAGATTCGCATATTTAATGAGCTATGGTCTTTGACCTACAAACTCCGAAATCGAACTTAGGCTGTGTTTTGATACCATGAACCTTCATATCAAATTTCTTTAAAATCCGTCAAACATTACTAATATTATCGAACGGAAACCAGATTTTTTACTAACGGAAGTACGGAAGGACGGAAAGACGGACGGCAGCATTACTATATCCCCTCGGACTTCGTCGGCAAGGGGATAATAACTATTTTTTTGTTATCATAATTTCCTCAATCATCACGTACAAGTAGTAACAATAATAATGATGATAATAATGATTTTGATAACAATGCGAGGAAAACAATTTCTATACAATGTTGTCAATTTACCCCCTTCGTCTCTTTACAAATTCCTCTCTCTCTCTCTCTTTCTCCTGAGTCCTTTTCTCTCCCTCTATCTTTCTCTCTCTTTTGACTAAAATAGCTAGACATGGTATATAACTAGATGTATATATAGTCACACCTGGCTCAGTAATTGACATGACGATAAATGACTGCGTCTATATGGACACATGTATGAATAAACATTCTAAATTTAAAGCTATCAATAATAATGACAATAATAATGATGATAATAATGATAATAATAAATATGGATTTATACGGAATACCGTCTCTTCTTTTTTATTACCCCGGTCATCAGATTCATTTACGCACACATATGCACCATCTCCACTCCCTGGGGAGTATTCCTACAATAATTATGGTCATTACGAGGGCATAATTTATGGCAATTCGTTATCTTACAAGGTCCCCGATTCTCTCCTGGGTATGGAGTGACAAATGTAGCTTTATGTTTTATTAGAATGAGAGCGAGATAGAAGAGGGAGAAACTAGTCATATGGGCCTAATATAACCCTACATACTGTATTAACAAGTCATTTATATAACCCTACATGGACATGGTACATTAACCGGACATCTTATAAACTGGTATATTACCCTAACCCTAATGACTAAATAATGATTGAACCTTTTGTTTCTTGGGAGGCATTTCCTCTGCCTGCAAACGTACGTAGAGGGCAGTAATTCTATTGTTCAATCGTTAAAGGTGAAATTCTAGGATAATCCCAAATATTGAGATAATCACATCAATAGAAAGCTTTTAACCCCCAGAATAACACTAAATGGCGTTCAACCGACAAAAAAAATTCAGAATAGTAAATTTATGCGAGTAAACTCCACCAAAATCTCGAAGTCGGAAACCCGGACATGCACGGAATTGCCGGGTCCTCTATTCTTGACGTCACGACCGGGGATCATGGGCTGAGTGAGAGAATGCCAATGATATGCCCACGTAAATGCTATCCTGTTAGAGCTTAGAATTTTTCTTTTAACGAGTTTATGTGATAGATTTTCTGTTTTTATTTGAATGAAGAATAACTAAGCAACGTTTTCCAGTCGCTGATTTCTTTTTATATCCTCACATTATCCTTTTTGGTAGAGTTTTAAGACGGGTTTACTGCTTGGAAAATAAGGTTAAATCATATGCAGGTATGAATAGGTGGGTGTACATATACATTATCTTGTCATCAGATAAGGTACAGGAGCAGTTTTGTGAAACGAATAGGCCTAGAACTGTGACTGTAATTATCATGGATGTGTTTGACTGCCTCAAAACAGGATACAGAACCAGTTAAATATTTGTTTTAAATATATATATCACACTTGAACAAGATCAAGCTTCCTCTATTTAGCGGACGACGTCTATGAACGATATTCATCCGCAATTAAGTGATACGGCTCTTGCACGAACGTTCGTGAAGCGAGCGGAATCGGCAGGTAAGACCAGGCCGCTGCTCTAGGCGGCTTGTTGAACGTACATCGCCGACATTGCAATGAGCTCCGTGTTGAAATGCTTGCAGCCGTATTTTAAACTGTTACTGTCAATGGATGACGTCATCTTCCTCCATGCGCAGTAACAGTTTAAAATACGGCTTCAACATGGCCTGGAGCTCAATTTCGGCGATGAAAATCCGGAAAAAAGACCCTTAAACGCATCATACAGTCAATCTGGTAAGTGGAACCGATGTAGTTTAGCCTAGGCCTAATTTACAATAATAAATGCATCGGATATGCATCGGGTAAAATGTAGTATTTTGGGCATTAGTTTAATGCTCGGACGCGAGCAGTAGTTTGCAATGCAGTCACTATGGTCGGCTTCTGTCTCTAAAGAGAGGAGCCGACCCTACCCAAATCAGAGGCTAACGAACGAAAGAGACAGAAATCTTCGGTCTAGAGCGCTAGGTGCTACTGCCGCTACTCCCCGGCCCCGGCTGCAGGAACGTCGACATCTCCTTGCTCTCCAACTTCTCTATCGTCTTCTCCCCACTTGTACTTGCGTCCTCAGCCCAACTTCCATCATCCTCGTCTGCACTATCGTCCCTTTTTCCTTCATTACTTTCATCTTCTTTCTCCATAAACTCTTCAAAATCCATAAAAGATCGTTCTCGTCAAACTCTCCAGCCATTATCAATTGATATAATTATATAATATGTACCGTACGTGAATCGAAAGTGTATATGTATAAAGCGAGCTAGACCGAACGCGAGAAAGACTCGAACGAAGCCAAACGACCGGATCTACTTTACCGAGCACACGAAAACAATCTCACCAAATTCAACACACTCAAACAAAATTACATGGTGAAAATATCGACTAATAGCGCATCGTTGGCTTGTTTATGTCATAATTCTGAAAAAGGGAATTGATATTAGTACTATGAAATATTAGGGAAGGTGAAGAATTCTACATAGAGTTATGAAACTAAACTTTGAAACTAAATAGCAGAAATTCGTATCTCTCTGTCCATGTTTTTCTATGGAACATCCGGGTACGTGAATATACTCGTCCCCGGGCGTGACGTCACAAATAGTGGACCAGCTCCGTGACTGACTTTCTAGGCAAAGAGAGGAGGCTATTTTCGACATTTCAATTGAGGATATCCAGTAGCTAGAAGATTTTTGTGATATGCAATGAAAATGAACAACTTCGAAATAGCATAGGCTTGCCGTAGGTACCAAATTAATGGACATTTATTGTCCTAGAATATGAGCTTTAACATGACACGAAAATGTCCTGCTAATGACCATGTCTACTTAATGACTCACTTTTTCACTACATAATGTCCGTCTAATGACGCTGTAAGATGTATACATGTATATATATAGATATATATGTCGTAGTTGAGGGTTGGACCTTGCTAGGGGCCGGATAGTTCAATGATGAGACCGGACAGCAGATATAAAGTCATTGAAGTTTATTCTGTGTCATAACAAAAAAAAACCTGTAAAGATACAGAAAAAGCCGGTGATAAATCACTTGTATCACATTACAGATTCAAACAGTTCAATGACATTGTTCACATACATATTCAATATATTTGTTCATAATTTTACATTGTATAGAAACGAAACACACTTCTAGTCATTGAGTAATCATATTTTGTTGCAAACAATATACTCGTGCATGTCTCGTACTTTTACTAAGTTAGAGATTCCTATCATATTCAAATAATGTTTAACTCAATCATCGAAAAGATACAAGACAATAACATTACACCTAACTCCATATAGTGCATTATCTTCTCAAACCCTCTGATAAAGGATTAATTCAATCCCTCATAAATCATCCTTAATAACATTATTTGAAATAATTTATAAAACATGGTAAAGCAATGATCAAATAGCTCATTAGGCATTACTATTTGACCTTGGGCACGTGGATGCTCAAATGGTGTCTGCGAACAAACCACAGACAATCTTACTTACATTGATAAATCTTCTTTCATGTCCTCTGCAAAAGAGTACGTCTAGATTTTGTTTATTTGAAACAACTCGATGATTCTTTCCCTCCCAGTTGTGTAGGCCCATTTGACCACAGACTCATCAACCAACTGAAACGAGGCAGTCTTGCCATCAGTATTCTTCATTCTCTGCATAAAGGATGTCTAGCTTCCGATAAAGATCGAATATCAATGATGATTGTTGTTTTTCTTCCCATTGGTGTAATTTACTGCCCTAACACTAGCAAAGCCCAGAATGTAATATCCGAACGGAAATATCTGATCTTCATCTGGTGAAGCTCGTTCCTCCGTGTAAAGTTAGCCACTTCACGGTATCCTTTTCGCCCCATCTCCAACAGTGCTGACAGAAACTACAAACACGCAATTAGGTTCGTTTCAGTATAGCTCAGAGTCTGTCATTATACCAGTAGCCCATACAAAGAAGAAGGGTCAAGTTCTCGTTCAGCTGAATTGATCTGTAAACGATGATGAAAAACTCAAAAACTCAAAAACTTCAAAACTATAATGCTGTTCAAATATTTGTTCACAAACTCCTCTTATTTAGCGATTCCTCTTTTCATCTTGTTCGTCACATCCGCCACTTTTCGGAGCGGGAGCGAGAATGCTGGACATTCGCGCGCGATCTTTCCGCTATTAAAATCTACTTTTGAAAAGGTATTTTCTGGATGGCGTTGTAATTACTGGTAGATTTATGATAAAAGGGAAAGCGTGCCCCGACGTGTGCTTTACAGAATAATGAGCATCGATAATTAGATATCAGTGCCGAAGCTACAATGGATCAGCAAGATTGGCGTATTGGAAGGGGCAAGGGGCAGTTTGCCCCCCCCCTCCGATAAATGTTCAACCAAGAATAAAATGAAAAGGGACTTCCAGTAAGGTTATGAAATTATTGTATAGTTCATATTTTCAGTTGCGTTTAAACGTCATACATTATAGACACTTTCTCAACGATTTTCTGATCGGCCACAATATAATACGATCTCCTAAAACGGTAATGATAACAATAGATTACAAAGCCAAGCTTTAAAAAAGAAGAGAAGGCGATACGGAGTTCACGTACATGTATCTTGTAACAGTTCTAAAATTAGACATAATTATTGTACGCCATTTCTACCGTACGAATTAAATTCAATTTTGGATATGCTCAATCATTCGAACTAATTGATTATGCATGCATATATGATGCCCTGTCCAAAAATTCCAAAGGAAGTGAGACCGAAATTTTTCCTCGCTCACAAAGAAGGAGCTTAGGAGAAAAGCAGAAGTTAATGATATTTTTGTACACGACAAACGAGAGTTTTCAACCACTACGTCACACTCCCCTGACCAAACTGCCAATTTGAGATTCGGATAGACCTAGTGAAACATTTATTAATTTCTTATTATTGGTCCGATTCATTTCAAACTTCGCCATTCTGTTTACCAAATTTTGCTGCTTTCATACAAATGACCTCATTACAAGTTTTGGATTGCCCTTTAAAGCTAGTATAATCTGACGATGTATGTATAACTATACACAATGCTGAGCTAAAAGCTAATAACATCCTAATTGAATCCTGGTCAGGGACTCAGGGCCCCATTTCACAAAACTTGTCACCAGTGACAAATACAAGTTTTTGTTATAAGCTACTGAAATCCGTGCTTCTGATTGGTTATCAGCAGATTTGTCACTGATTTTTGTCATTTGTCATTGAAAAAAAGCTTTGTGAAATGGGTCCCTGATGTTTAATAAGTGATGATTAAAACCCCATTTACCAAAGAATGGCAGTTTTAAAATATATATATAAACAAGGTCATTATATTGTGTGTTTGTAATGTAGGCCTGCTCGATCTCTAGCAATTTATGTAGAGCGCCAAAAGCGCCAAAACCCGGCGGATACCTGCGCGATGTTCATGTAATATGTAATGTAAAATGTTATACATTATTCGTGATTTATATTGCTTTTATGACGAGATTAGATTAGTTGCTTTTCTTATTCCTAATCCCAAGTTCCGTTTTTTTTTGTTCCGCAGTACATAGTAAATACTCAATTGAGAATAACAGGTAGCCTCGGCGTATTGTGCCCTATTTATTGATTGATAGATTGATAACAGGTGATATCATGTCATGTCATAAAGTTACCTTAAAATGGACTACGAACAGGATGGAGTCGGCCGTTTCAATGCAAGTATAGTTTCGCTTTAGGCTATAATATCGTTCAGTGATATTTTATCACTGAATCATGTAGATAACATATACATATCTATAAGAATTTTAAAGATACTATATCCCTTTTGCAGCCAACATCAAATTCTGTAGAACTTTGCAGGAATTATAAATATGTCATGTATGTCCTATCTGTGAAATTTAACGTTAGCAGTGTCCTAATATTCAAATTATGCAAGGAAACCCGTTTACTTGCTAGACTTCACTGTCAGACACTATTGAGTGACTGACTGGCTTTTTCATCTTTGGTAATAACATACATAAAATGAGCTGTAAAGGTTACATGAGCATTTGTCTACATCAATAACCCACTTCTTGTAATGGCCAAAATTAAACTGATTGAATCTTTGCGCAGCATAAAACGTACGACCATTCGGTACAATGGTCTGAAAAATCAGACTATTACTTACTGGCTCTATAGCTCCTAAGTCGATTCGACAACTAATAGTCGTTATTTTCCCACTTAAAGAAATTTTCAAGCCCCCTTTTTTAGGGAAGTTCTAAATTAGTATTGTCTTTCAAATGCTGTTGGAAATTAACCTTTTCATTTTTTTGGCCTGCAAATGGGACATAGTACCTTTAAATATAATACGTTTATATTTATCTCGTGAATACAAAGAAAGATAAGATGAAGGAACCACGTCATTGCTCGAATTATCAAATCAGCAATTTATTTAGATCAAATCCATACTTTTGGAATATCATCAATAAACATAATAATAACAACAGAAGACTCAAAAGGGGGTCAAAAGAGTCAATAAATTATATACTATTCTATTCTATATTGGCTTCGATGACGATAAGGTCTATCTTTGATAGCTAGAGTAATTTTAATTTAGTGCTAAATAATAATTTTCACAGCAATTTCATAAGCTGTTTTTTTTTAAGAGGTGTAGATCTCTAATACATTTGCTACTTTTAGGTAGACATTCTAGAGCACATTTGGAAGTCATGGCTATGCACGCACACCATGCTGACATAGACGAGGCGCTGTCTGTGTGTAAAGAGCTTCGCCGCACCGTTTCTTTGCATCCGTAAAATCTTTAGCACGCGTAAAGCTTGTTATTGACATGATGAGCCCTGATTGGCTGTATGCAAATGATTTCAAAACTGGGGTCCGGAACTCCAGTGTGGAAAAAAATTACGCCTCCCGCGTCTGGCAAATTTCTTTCAAACGAGCACGAATTTTGGAGCAACACCAATCCTTTTTTCATGAACACTTATGTCTGATGATGAATTGGCGCCTTATAATCTAGGCCTATATAAGCTTCTTCGGGAATACTATTTTTGCGTGGGCAGATAAATGTCATTATTTCATACAAATTAAAGTGTGAACCCATCAAGACGAATGTTACTTTGATATAATACGTGATCATGAAAGTTAAATCAACATTATTCATTTAGCCCCGACTCTGCATTCTGCATTTTGTATAATTTCAAAAGGGCAAACAAACGGCATTTATGAAGGGCCTACATCACTTGGACATGGGTTATTTTAAAATGCACAAAGCGAGACTTATCCATGTTTAAAAGATCTGTGGATATTTCTTAAGAAGCTTGCAGTCTGTTTTCATACATCTCACGGTAAAATGGCAAGGAGTAGTCAACACATCGGATGACGTCATCCGTGAGCTGATCACGTGGTATAGGCCCTCTTTCAGCAGGCGCCATGAAGTTTGCGCTGGTTAAAGCTGTAGAATAGAACGCAGCGAATTTTTTGAAGTTTTCTCCTGCCGTCACAAAGTTCTTTGGGAAGTCCTGGCTCGGGGACCACTGCAGGAGGCTATCGCTGTAGGGAAACCCAACAGCCTCACAGAAACTCTTCAAGATCTTCCGCGGCTGGGAGACGAGATCAATGGCGTCGATGATGATCGGGTTAGGGTCGAGGTTCTCTTGGACATATTTCCAGAGCTGGTGCTGTTTCTCGTACCAAGACATTGGTCGTATATTCGCCGGATCATCGCGTATGATGTCCAGATTGGGACCTTCTGTTTGATGATGTATTCCCGAGGTTTGTAGACTTTTCCGGTAAGATTTGAAGACCCTCGTAGGCTCTCTAGTAAGGAAAATATACTTGAAGCCTTGCGGCAGATACTCCTGGACGTAATCTGTGATGTAGGCCATCTCCTTGATAAACACGAACTTACTCTTCGTGCTCTCAAGATCTTGTTTGATATCATAGCATCTGAAAAGATATGAACATTTTGATAAAAATGAATAGGCCTATAATTTGAATCACAGGAATCCGACTTGGCGAAATCACAAACTAGTCAAGACAAGTTTAGGCCTAATAGCGTTCTGATAATTACGGTAGCAATGATTGCACATTAGTATACAATATTAATGAATGCCCATGAGTTGAAAGATTAACGTTCTATTCAGCGAGGCGTCAGCCGAGTTGAATAGAACGTTAATCTTTCAACGAATGAAAATATTTGCACTATTGAACGAATGAAAAACATTCATTATTTGTTTTATACAACATCTTTCAACAAATTATGCTTTGCTCTTTATATTAAAGATAAATTAAAGTTGGAGTCAGGTCTTCTCGATTACCTTTAGATTGCCTCCGAGTCAGATGCGCGCAGCTAATAACAATGGGATATAATTATACGTGCAGGGCAGAAAGGTACGTACGCGTCGCAGTCTGCATATAACCAAAAATGCACGGCGAATATAACCAAAAATGCACGGTCGTGCAATAGTATTATTTATTGAATATCATGTGACCAACAATCCTCCAATCAAATGACAAGGATCTACGTAGGTGTTGTATAATATTGTATAATATGCAGATTATTTATACCAAAAGTGGGCATATTTTATACAATCTACCCAGAAGTGGTTGCTTTGAAAACGTGGAACAATATGAATATCACACTTTCTATTAGACGATCAACCCGTCTTGCCACTTTCAAAAGATCACATAAGACATACCACTTCCCTCAAGCGACGGCTTATTTCATTTATTTGAACTTGGCACCGCTAACCTGTCAATCATTTACATGTAATTGGGAGCTGTCGATTTCATTAACATAATAACCCAACAGCGCTTCGTTGCCTGCTGGCTGACCCCCACATTTAAAACATTTAAAAACAGAGTAGTACGTTTTGACCCACCCCCTCCTGATTATCTCCTTATACTCCAGCTGATTTCTTTCTTTTTTCTTCTAAATTTTACTCACGATATTCTTTTGGGATTTAAAGTGCTGTCAGTTTCTTCCTTCCACATTGCCAGCGCTTCTTCGTATACCGTCTCGTTCCCGGCAAGCTTCTTCGGCAATACACGGCCCGTCTCCGAGTGCAAAGCGCCGCTCACTGCTGCAGAATACGAATAAAGCTCCAAATAGACTTCCATCTCGTCAATGGCACTCATGCATTTCGCAAACACCGTGGACATCGACCGTGGCACGCACCACAATGCTACCTTGATTTGCTTGTCCGCCATGTTCACGACGCGAGAGTATAGAACGTAGAATCGGGAAGTTAGATTTCGAAATATTGCAGGTCAAGGAAATCGAAGTTATATCCCATATATTATCATATTTGATCAAATAAAACATTCAGAGTTGATGTTCAAATACATACCTTTGGACTGTGGAGATTAATGTGCAAACAAACAATGGAGAAGCCGTTGACATCTCTCTCTCTCTCTGTATATACATGTATATATATAGAACAAATAATATAATGTTGATAATCCTCCGTCACGGCGATATACAAATAATAATTAAAACAATTCAAATAAAAATCTTTGAGAGTTCTCTTTTTTACCATGACCGGGTTCAATTTTATTACTATCTGAAGAAAAAAATTATAATGATATATTTTTCTTTAAAATTTTTTTAAAAAATTATTATATATATACTTGACTTACTTGACTTATGCCGTCCACGCAGGCAAAGGGCCTCGTGATGGCTTCTGTATGGTGATGGTGTGCCAAATAGTTCTGTCTGCAGCCAGTCTTGATGCATCTGTCAGCCTTGTTATGGATCTTGCTTTGCAGTCCTCTGAGATGCAGTCAAGCCATATTTTGGGTGGACGGCCTGTGGGTCGATTTCCTTGACGTTTCCTTCAACAGCAATTTTGGGGTATCTTGTGGGTTTCATTCTTAGGACGTGACCAAAATATTTGAGTCTTTTAGTGGAGACTTTGTCCATAACATCTTGATCGAGGTTGAGGGATTCTTTGATGTGTGTGTTCCGAATCTGTCTAGTCTTGTCACCCCCATCATTCGACGGAGTCACGGAGGCATGCCATTTCAAACACCTGAAGCCTGTTGCTATCTTCTTTTCTTACTGTCCAGGATTCTGCCCCATACAGCAGTATTGAGAGGATAAGTGTTTGATACAGTTGCATCTTCGTGCGGCTACTAATGCTTTTTGATATCCAGATTTTATTTAGTCTTAAGTTGGTAAGCTGCCCCTGCTTTCCTGATTCGATTCTTAATGTCACTTGAACTTGAGCCGTTTTCTGCTATTTTTTCCCCCAGGTACACAATATATATATATATATATTTATATACACAAAATATAAATATGATTATGTATATAAATATATGAATTATTTCTAATAAAACATAAATCTCTATTTGCCACTCCCTACCCAGGAGAGAATGGGGGACCTGGTATGAAAACGAAAGCATTTGTGATAGGAATTGCCATATGCCCACGTGATGACCATAATTATGGTAGGAATACTCCCCAGGGAGTTCAGGTGGTGCATATGTGTGCGTGAATGAATCTGATTACCGGGGTAATAATAAAGCGCTTAGAGACGGTATTTCGTATAAACCGCTATATAAATCCAGATTTATTATTATCATTATTATTGATAACTTGAAATTTAGAATGGTTATTCATACGTGTGTCCATATTTATCGTTATGTTAATTACTGAGCCCGGCGTGACTATGTATATACAGTAGTTATATATCATGTCTAGCTATTCTTGTCAAAAGAGAGAGAAAGATGAGGGAGAGAAGGGGTGGAGAAAGAGAGAGAGAGAGAGGGGAGAATATGTAAAGAGACGATATAAATTGTAATCCTCGCATTGTTTTTTATAATAATTATTATTATTATTGTTACTACTTGTACGTGACGATTGAGGTAATTATGATAATAACAAATAAGTATTATAATTATGTTTATAATGAAATTATGTTTACAAAGAAACACACAAAAGCTATATCTTTTAAGTCATTCATCAAACATGCAGCGTGAATACTAATGTCTTTTTCGGCTCAACGCATTTATTTCAACTCAGAAAGTAAAAAATACAAAGAGATATGAAATAATAACAGTAAAATAAATAACAAAGGTGGAGTATATGGTAAGAGCCAAAAAGAACACACTTCTTTCATTATGATGCTGACAGCATGTGACTAATGATATCAGAAGGCGTAAATAGAAATAAAAAA
Source organism: Mesocentrotus franciscanus (assembly GCA_037976565.1). Classification (NCBI taxonomy): domain Eukaryota; kingdom Metazoa; phylum Echinodermata; class Echinoidea; order Camarodonta; family Strongylocentrotidae; genus Mesocentrotus; species Mesocentrotus franciscanus. The sequence goes on along the minus strand of CP137671.1, from coordinate 17,537,929 downwards.
TAAAAATTGAAAGAAAACAGACATTCTCGTTAATAAGAAATACAACCAAACCAAACCGTAACACAACAACAAAATGAACAACACGATATGAAACAATGCTACACGAAGAAATGAGCAAAAAGAAGAAAAAATAGTTTACTTCTATAATGAGATATACAAATATTTCACTAGGTATAACAAGAATTCAAAAAGTTTCGATACGAGCCTGAACATCTCTGTCTTCAATCTTGAACCATATCTATTTGAACAAAACTCTTCTTATCTAAACATGATAAAAACCCATTTGTTTATGAGCTTGTTTAAAATCACCCTCTGTAAAATGTATTCAATATCTCTATTGTAGCTAATTCAAGATATTCGATTTTCTCATTAGACCTAAATGTATCGTCTGTTTGTTAATAAAGTATAATTATAGATAAAGACGATTTCACCTAAACCGTGCATGCTAGTTTGCGAAGTTTGATATTAAACGAACACGAGTCACAAGGGGATAATAGATGCATAAGTGAAAGTCAGTTGATTTGATCTTTATTATACACTTACTTTATATATCAACAATATTTACTCTTAGATTACTGACTACGTAGAGGAAAATAATTATGAAACAGGTTTGTTCCTTGTTGACAAGTGGAATAACGTCCATGAGGCAAACATAAGCTTATATCCAGATGAGGAGGTAATTTTCTTTTTATAAGTCTCAATTTTTTATAATTCAGTAAGTATACAAAATGGCGATTGGTTGTGATGTATAATGAAGTAAACTTGCTAATGCCCAGGTCAGACAGCCAGCCCGGCCAAATCGGCTTTTGGCCGTTATGTTGTTCGGTCTGTTTTCGGTCTTATGTCTGTCTCGTCGGTGTGACGGAGGTATGCGTTACTGCAGGGCCTTATTATTTGTTCGATCTGTTGTCGGTCTTATGTCGGTGTGACTGAGGTATGAGGTAATGTAATTGATTGTACAAACAGACGAAGGTAAGAGGAGAAACCTGTACGAGTCACATCGGCAAAGATCCGAAAGGAAATTACATTCCCCTATTTATTATGCAGCTTAGATATTGTAGGTTTCCCATTTGAGGGGGCACAGATTGCAGCACATGATATCAATCAAGTGCCTTTAACTTGAATACTAAAATTAATGGTACAAGAAAGTTTATCTTACGTGGAAACATGATAGATGTTTATTTGAATTGGCTTTAAAAATCGATAATGTTGTCCACCCGATTTGGTTTCAACGAAACAACTTGTAGACGATACGCGTTCCTTCCGTAGTAGAAGATCAGAGCATTCCACCAAACCCGATTCATATATAAAAGAAGGACTGTTATAAAGACTTGGTAGATATCTACGAATCCAGTGATTTGCATGACTTTGTAGATGGCCTCCAGTAGGAACCCGAGGAAGAACGCACCTGACAACAGAATGGCCACCTTGACTGCCTTCCACTCTACGGACTGTCGTTGAGGAACTGCCCTGTCGTCTTGTTAATGAGGATCACCGTCTACTTTGGAAAGAGGTTCCTTGGTTGAGGGTTGGGCAACTTCATGCAGAGTGGTAGAAGTGGTAGGAGAAGGCTCGGAGACATCGAGCGGAGCATGGTGCTTGGAAGGCATCGTGCGACTTCGGAGGATGATTTGTCGTTTTACTTGAGGTGTAGGCGGACGTACCCTCTTGGAAATCGTTACCCTGATCGGGTTTCCTATTTGGATGGGTAAACGCTGATATCACTCCCGACGCGGATGTGTTTTGTGTTCTTCCGTTTGTCATCGAAACTGAGCTGACTGTTGCCCTCGGGGCCATGTTCTGATGGGTTTTAATCGTTTTCGAGTGGCGGCGGGTGATGCAGGTGATATGTGAATGTACGCAGATAATCGTGACAAGGAAAAGGCAAAACCAACAGAACGTATGATTATACCATTCGACACACTGTCGTCGCCATCTGGAGCCCAGTCGCATGCTCCTGCGTAAGGGTCAAAGGTGATGGTAGGCTTCGAAGATGAAAACAACAACGATACTGGACCCTCAAAAACGATCTGACTCAAGACGCATGCTGTGACCAAACCTAAACGACTTTGTGTGACGATTTGCTCATATCGAAGAGGCCGAGTCACATAGATGTGCCTGTCAATGGCCAGAAAAACAGACATGTGCTTGTGATCCTCGGGCATGTGTTCCATACCAAGGTGAAAATCAAACATAATGTTTCCCCAAATACCCACCGACACAGGAAAATCCTGGGAGGATGAGAAAGGCAGTCAATGAACCAAATATATCAGTTATGAATACAATGCTGTAGAGTAATTTGCTGGCAAGGCTCGTACCAGGTAAATGAGGTACGACGACGATGTTGAAGATGTTTGTCAGAAGACCAGCGACAGAAGCTAGAGAGATGACGATAGCTTCGAAAAATAAAACCCCGTTTCTTGCAGAGTAAGCCACATCACAAGATTCATTGAATTGAGGTAGTCTCACCGACATTGTTGATTTGAGTTTTCTTGTAAAGAATCATCCGAAAGAAAAAGATAACTTTAAGGTTCAATTTTCCTGTCGAGCGTTGCTTTTATTTTCAGTTGAGTATTTGACGACAAAAACATAAATCCATTGAACTGAGACAATCTTAGTGACATTAATAAGTCTTCTTGCATATACTCTGCACATGAGGACGTCTAGATTCTGTATACTTTAAACCACTCGATGGTTCTTTCCTTCTTTGACCACAGACACACAAGCCAACTGAAACGAGGCAATCTTGCCCACAGTATTCTTCATTCTCTGCAAAAAGGATGTCTAGCTTCCGATAAAGATTGAATATCAATGATGATTGTTGTTTTTCTTCCCATTGGTGTAATTTACTGCCCTAACACTAGCAAAGCCCAGAATGTAATATCCGAACGGAAATCTGGTGAAACTCGTTCCTCCGTGTAAAGTTACCCACTTCACGGTATCTTTTTCGCCCCATCTCCAAAAGTGCTGACAGAAACCACAAACACGCAATTATGTTCGTTTCAGTAGCTCATAGTCTGTCAATATACCAGTAGCCCATACAAAGAAGAAGGGTCACGTTCTCGTCCAGCTGAATTGATCTGTAAACGATGATGAAAATGAGATAGTTTTGTCCACAGGCAATATCACTCAAAACTTTCATACTGTTCATATATTTGTTCACGAACTCCTCTTAATTAGCGAATCCTCTTTTCATCTTGTTCGTCACATCCGCCACTTTTCGGAGCGGGAGGGAGAATGTTGGACATTCGCGCGCCACTTGCCTCTATTAAAATTTACTTTTGAAAAGGAATTTTCTGGATGGCGTTGTAATTACTAGTAGATTTTATGATAAAAGGGAAAGCGTTCCCCGATGTGTGCTCTACAGCATAATGAGCATCGATAATTAGATATCAGTGCTGAGGCTAGAATGGGTCAGCAATATTGGCGTATTGGAAGAGGCAAGGGGCAGTTTGCCCACCCCCTCCGATAAATTTCCAACCAAGAATAAAATGAAAAGTGATATCCAGTAAGGTGAGCAAATTATTGCAAAGTGAATATTATTTTCAGTTGCGTTTAAACGTCATACATTATGGACACTTCTCATCGATTTTCTGATCGGCCACAATATAATGCGACCTCCTAAAACGCTCATGATAAGAATAGGTTACAAAGCCAAGCTTTAAAAAAAGAGAAAGCGAAACTAGTTCACGTACATGTACCTTTTAACAGTTATAAAATTAGACACAATTGTACGCTATTTCTACCGTACGAATTAAATTAAATTTTAGATATGCTCAAACATACGAATTAATTGATTATGCATGCATGATTAATGCCCTGTGCAAAAAAAACGTAATTGAAAAGGAAATGAGACCAAAATTTTGCTGGCTCGCAAAACCTATGAATTCACTACACAACGAACAACTACATTATTGAACAAGTAAGCCTAATCAGCATATTGAAATCAAAATCATGAATTTTTCATATTCTAAAGATAAAAGGAAAAGCAACGTCTGCTACCCTGTACCCCACCCCAATTTCCGTTCAAGTAAGGGCTCAGGAGGGTATATTCTCTCCAAAGGACCTTTAACAATATGCTATCGATAATGTATTTTGAGTAGTGCCCTAAGGGAGAAGGCACTAAGGAGAAAAACAGAGATTAATGATATTTTTGTACACGACAAACTGCAGAGTTATTAACCACTAGGTCTCAATCCCTTGACCAAACTGCCAATTTGAGACTGAAGGATTTAGGACTGAAGTATTTTGCCTTTCTTTCTTTAAGTAGTCCTATCAGGATAGTTTGTTGACATCCATTTTGCAATTAGCGCCATCCAATAGATGAGCTCGATCGGTATAATCACTTTCTTTTATAAAGGATGCTGCTTTCAGACACTGTTGCCGGGATAGTTGCTGTTGTTATTCCTAATCCCAAGTTCCGGCTTGTATCGTAAATACTCAGTTTGAGAAGAACGGGTATAGCCTCGGCGTATTATACCCCATTTATTGATTGACAGATTGATAAGAGGTGAACTTATCACGTCATAAAGTTACCTTATATTGACAACGAACAGGGGGGAGTCGGCCGTTTCAATGCAAGTATAGTTTTGCTTTAGGCTATAACGGTTCAGTGATATTTTATTACTGAATCATGTAGATATCTACAAAAATCATAAAGATAACTTGTTTATGTAAATCGAGTTAATAAAAAGGAAAGATGATATACAGGAACCACATTGCACGAATAATAAAATCAGCAAATTATTTTAATCAAATCCACAATTTTCTAATGTCATCAATACACTTATAACAAAAGAAGACTCAAAACAAGTCACAAATGAACAGTCGAAATATGGAATGTCAAATAGACATTAGACACAAAAAATTACATGGGAAGGTATTGCAGTATTATATCAAAAAGGGACGATCACTGTAGAAGTAAACCTCCTGCTTACTCTATGATTACAAATGAATTACCGATTTTTAACTATATTTTTTCATATTACTCATAGATATGACACAGAACTTAGTTAAATCATAATCATTATTTTGCCACCTTTAACTATTAAAGAGCGAATATAGCTTTAAATAAGGGTACCATGGTATGTGTATTAGCGCATTGTTATCTATGTTATCTTTCCTTCTTATTCACGCAATAAACATAAACGTGTTATCTTTATGATTCTTGTAGATATCTACATGATTCATTGATGAAATATCACTGAACGATATTATAGCCTAACGCAAAACTATACTTGCATTGAAACGGCCGACTCCACCCTCTTCGTAGGCCATATAAGGTAACTTTATAATGAGTTTGATATAATAAGTATATTCAATTCGCCTCTTATCAATCTATCAATCAATAAATAGGGTACAATACGCCGAGGCTACCTGCTATTCTCAATTGAGTATTTACGATACACTGCGAAACAAAAAATCCGGAACTTGGGATTAGGAACAACAACAGCAACTACCCCGGCAACGTACAGCATCTGAAAGCAGCATCTCTTATAAAAGAAGATGATTATGCCGGTCGAGCTCATTTATTGGATGGCGCTAATTGCTTAACGTATTCAACAATCGATCCCAATGGGACGTCTTAAAGAAAGAAAGGCAAGCTACTTCGGTCCCACCGAAAGAAATTAAAGTCTCTTGAAAGAGATGCTGCAAAGAAAGATAGAAGGTAGGCTAACTGGATCAAGAAGGACGCCTAAAACCAACTGGGAGAAAAAACATAAAAACCTGTGACTAGTCTAATGAAGAGCTGCGAATGATTAATATTCACATACAATTTACCACATCAAATCAAATCAATAAGAGTTTATTAACCCAATGAAAAAACACGTTTTATTCACGTACTAGAGAAAAGAGAGAGAGAGAGAGATAGAGCTGTTGAGCTAGTACCCTTTGGTAAGGCATTAATCCTCATTATAAGCGGAGGGCCAAAGTCAGAAAAGAGAGGTTTGCCTGCCACTACCGCATAAACTAAGCACACCTTGTTTATTTGAAAGATTTTATCATAATACACAATATTTCAGAGGTACTTTTCTCCTGGCCTAATCCTTTTAACTGTCTGGACTGTCTGCATTACTTTGTTCGTGCTCATGGACTAACTTGTCTTGGTCATGGGCAAGATTATGACAAGAGGCTGGAAGGGGCGGGGGTGGGGGAACTGCCAATGCCCACATTTCCTGAAACATCCCAGAGTACAGAAGAAGTACTTATCAATTGCAGTCAGCACTCCAAATCCCTTGAACTTTCTGCACTACTAAATGTCCAATCACTTTTGTCCAGTTAATATACCGAGATACTGGCCAAAATTAGAGGGAAAAAATATCTTGGTTGGGGGCAACTGCCAATGCCCACATTTCCTGAAACATCCCAGAGTACAGAAGAAGTACTTATCAATTGCAGTCAGCACTCCGAATCCCTTGAACTTTCTGCACTACTAAATGTCCAATCACTTTTGTCCAGTTAATATACCGAGAAACTGGCCAAAAATTAGAGGAAAAAAATATCTACAAAAAAGCACCTTTTTGGCTCAAAATTTACATTTCACACACTACATAACTCAATGAAATTGATATCAACTTGAAAGTATTTTAATTATCCATCTTTTGACACCAAATCCATGGTGATTAGAGGTTTTACTCAAAAGTCATCTTTAAAACTCGATGTAAACACACCAAACAGGTCCTCAATACGCTAATACACGTATATGCATACAGTAAATACACATGTGGGCAAAAATGTTGTTTTTGTGGAAATCGAATCAATAACTTTGGGTTGCTATAACTTTTTATTGAAAAGAGATATACACTTTTCCTTTTCACAGAATATTTTCCTTGTATATGGGCAAATTCCTGGAAAGTTTCAAAAATGCATTTATCCGATTTTGATATAATTATGGAAAATAACGATTATTGATAACATTCAATATTTGGAAAAAAATCACAAAAATCATGTTTTTTACTTAAATTTGCGATGTTAATTAATTAAAATTTAGATAATTTAATTCTCTTTCATATGACACCAAACTCATGGTGTTTCAAGGTTCCCTTAAAATATAATTCACAAAATACTATTTTTCGTCAAAAGGGCCTCTTTTTTGGACACCCCTCCGATTTAGGATTGTTCGCAACAAATTTAAAAAAAAAGCACCTCTGAAATATTGTGTATTATGATAAAATCTTTCAAATAAACAAGGTGTGCTTAGTTTATGCGGTAGTGGCAGGCAACTCAAAAACTAAGCATGATATTTGACTTTGGCCCTCCGCTTATTACCAAGTCCCTCGGAGAGGACTTAAAGCTGTCGGTTTACTGGTTGCTTACTTACCAGCATAACATGCTTTATTAGCGATTAAGCAAAACCAAATAATGAACGTTCATACTTATCGTTTCAACAAGCAAGTTGGGGCAGTTTTGTATAACGTGAACCAAACGTTAACCCCAATCTTGAAGCTAAGTGTAGTTTTGTATTATTTGTAAGCTCTGCTCGAAAACGAAAAACAAACACAATGATATATTTTGTTACTCTTAGCTGATAAGGCAAGATACTAGGAGTCAGGAGATATGCTATTAATTTCCTCCTCAGACGGAATATTAAGCAAGAATTGTGAGAGGCGAAAAATAATTTGTATTCTGGCCAGGGATATAAATTCAAACGTACGACCGTTAGGGCCTACGTGTATAACAAACGATCTATATAACAGCTTTGATAGATGCGCGATTTGTGAGAAGCACCGTGAGATTTCAGTAACTTTTGGGTTAGGACGGATTCGGAAGGTATGTCCTCGATTTGGAGTCGCTTTAGGATATACTTTATTTACATTATAATTCATCAGAAATCCCAGTGAGAACATCAAATTAAATATCTGACCCGTGCACTTTTCTTTACTACTCGATTCATAACGTTTTCTTCCACTATTCTTTTCGCTACCTACCAAAACTTATTTTTATCTGGAATACCCAAGTTACTTCAACGAGACCGACACCATGCAGGGCCCTGTTTCATAAAACTTTTTATCAATAACAAGTTACGATAGTTGTTATAAGCTACTGAAATCCTTGCATTTGATTGGCTTTGAGCAGATTTGTCATAGATCTGTGGCAGTTGTTATTGATAACAGGGCCCACAACAATTAGTTTCTACAATCGCCAGGAAGCGGTCGGTTTGAAATCTTCTCAGCTGAGGTATTACCTGAATGCTAAAAAATGAGAGGTTACGCCTTAACACACATACATAAAATCTCTTTATAAAATGGTAGAAATCACTCATGCATTCTCGATATTTTACTTCTTCTTCATGAAATAACATTGAGGTGTTGTGGTCCAGTGTATAAGTCTCTGGACTGTAAACCACAGGGTATAGTATTTCGAATTCCTCCACCCAGGTGAGGTAAATGAATATCTGGCAACAATTAATTCCTTAAAATGCTCGAGCGCTGTAATAATGGTGATGGCCGCCGTGCCAAAGCCGGGGTAATGATAATGGAGCGCCAGAAATGGCACTGTGCCAGACATGAACGCTTTATAACACTCTGCTATTATTCTATTATTATTATGCCCTAATCTCGTCATAAAAGCAATATAAATCACGAATAATGTATAACATTTTACATTACATTACATGAACATCGCGCAGGCATCAGCCGGGTTTTGTTGCTTTTGGCGCTCTACATCAATTGCTAGAGAGCAGACCTACATCCCAAACACACAATATAATGACCTTGTATATATATATATTTTAAAACTGCCATTCTTTGGTAAATGGGATTTTTACCATCACTTATTAAACCCAAGGGACCCGTTTCACAAAGCTTTTTTTCAATGACAAATGACAACAATCCGTGACAAATCTGCTAATAACCAATATGTTTTGTGAAATGGGGCCCTGAACAGGATTCAATTAGGATGCTATTAGCTTTTAGCTCAGCATTGTGTATAGTTATATATACATCATCAGATTACACAAGCCTTAAATGGCAATCCAAAACTTTTAATGAGTTCATTTGTATTAAAGCAGAATAATAGGGTAACAGAATGGCGAAGTTTGAAATGAATCGGACCAATAATAAGAAAGTTATGAATGTTTCAAATATGAGATCACTGAGTCTATGCGAAACTCAAATTGGCAGTTTGGTCAGGGAATCGTGACGTAGTGGTTGAAACTCTCGTTTGTTGTGTACAAAAATATCATTAACTTCTGTTTTTCTCCTAAGCGCCTTCTCCCTTGGGTGCACTACTTCATATACATTATGGATAGTATATTTTTATGGGTATTTTAAAAGTGAATTTACCCTCCTGAGTCATTTGAAAATAAATAATTTTTAGAGTCCTTATTTGAACGGACATTTGAGTGGCAGTGAAGGATGGCCGATATTCCCTTTCCCCATATCTTCAGACTTGGAAAATCTAATGATTTTGAATTTCAATATGCTGATTAAGCTTCCTTGCTGAATAACGTAGTTTGTTGGTTGTATAGTGAATTAATAGTTCTTTGCGAGCGAGCAAAAATTTCGGTCTCATTTCGTTTTGAATTACGTTTTTTGGACAGGACATCAATCATGCATGCATAATCAATTAATTCGTATGTTTGAGCATATCCAAAATTGAATTTAATTCGTACAGTAGAAATGGCGTACAATCGTGTCTACTTTTATAACTGTTAGAAGATACATGTACGTAAACTCCGTTTCGCAATCTTTTTTTTTTTTAAAGCTTGGCTTTGTGACCTTTTCTTATCATTACCGTTTTGGGAGTTCGCATTATATTGTGGCCGATCAGAAAATCGGTGAGAAAGTGTCCATAATGTATGACGTTTAAACGCAACTGAAAATTTGAACTTTGCAATAATTTCATAACCTGACTGGAAGTTACTTTTCATTTTATTCCTGTTTGAAAATTTATCGGAGTGGGTGGGGGACAAACTGCCCCTTGCCCCTTCCAATACGCCAATCTTGCTGACCCATTGTAGCTTCGGCACTGATATCTAATTATCGATGCTCATTATGCTGTAGAGCACACATCGGGGAACGCTTTCCCTTTCATCATAAAATCTACCAGTAATTACAACGCCATCCAGAACATTCCTTTTCAAAAGTAAATTTGAATAGTAGCAAGTGGCCTCGCATGTCCAGCATTCTCGCTCCCGCTCCGAAAAGTGGCGGATGTGACGAACAAGATGAAAAGAGGATTCGCTAATTAAGAGGAGTTCGTGAACAAATATATGAACAGTATGATAGTTTTGAGTAATGTTGCCTGTGGACAAAATTATCTCATTTTCATCATCGTTTACAGATCAATTCAGCTGGACGAGAACGTGGCCTTCTTCTTTGTATGGGCTACTGGTATATTGACAGACTATGAGCTACTGAAACGAACCTAATTGCGTGTTTGTAGTTTCTATCAGCACTGTTGGAGATGGGGCGAAAAGGATACCGTGAAGTGGCTAACTTTACACGGAGGAACGAGTTTCACCAGATGAAGATCAGATATTTCCGTTCGGATATTACATTCTGGGCTTTGCTAGTGTTATAGGGCAGTAAATTACACCAATGGGAAGAAAAACAACAATCATCATTGATATTCAATCTTTATCGGAAGCTAGACATCCTTTTTGCAGAGAATGAAGAATACTGTGGGCAAGACTGCCTCGTTTCAGTTGGCTGGTGTGTCTGTGGTCAAAGAAGGAAAGAACCATCGAGTGGTTTAAAGTAAACAGAGTCTAGACGTACTCTTTTGCAGAGGACATGAAAGAAGACTTATTAATATCATTAAGATTGTCTCAGTTCAATGGGTTAATTGCTTCTGCCGTTAAATACACAGCTGAAAAGAAAAAAAAAACAACGCTCAACAGGAAACTTGAACCTTTAAGCTAGACAACCTTTTCTTTCGGATAATTATATACAAGAAAACTCAAATCAACAATGTCGGTAAAGCTGCCTCAATTCAATGAATCTTGCGATGCGACTTACTCCGCAAGAAACGGGGTGTTATTTTCGAAGCTACCGTCATCTCTCTAGCTTCTGTCGCAGGTCTTCTGACCAACATCTTCAACATCGTCGTCATACCTCATCTACCCGGTACGAGCCTTGCCAGCAAGGTGCTCTACAGCATTGTATTCATAACTGATATATTTGGTTCATTGCCTTTCTCACCCTCCCAGGTTTTTTCCTGTGTCGGTGGGTATTTGGAGAAACATTCTGTTTGATTTTCACATTGGTATGGAACACATGCCCGAGGATCACAAGCACATGTCTGTTTCTTCTGGCCATTGACAGGCACATCTATGTGACTCGGCCTCTTCGATATGAGCAAATCGTCACACAAAGTCGTTTAGGTTTTGTCACGGCATGCGTCTTAAGTCAGATCGTTTTCGAGGGTCCAGTGTCGTTGTTGTTTTCATCTTCGAAGCCTACAATCACCTTTGACCCTTACGCAGGAGCATGCGACTGGGCTCATGATGGCGCCGGCAGTGTGTCGAATGATCAGACCATAACGTTCTTTTGGTTATGCCTTTTCCTTGTCACGATTGTCTGCATACATTCACATATTGCCTGCATCACGCGCCGCCACTCAAAGACGATTAAAACCCGTCAGAACATGGCCCCGCAGGCAACAGTCAACTCAGTTTCCATGACATACAGGACAACACAAAACACATCCGCGTCGGGAGTTACATCAGCGTTCACAGAGACGTCTTTGACCCATCCAAATGGGAAACCCGATCAGGTTAACGATTTCCAAGAGGGTACGTCCGCCTACACCTCAAGTAAAACGACAAATCATCCTCCGAAGTCGCACAATGCCTTCCAAGCACCTGCTCCTGTCGATGTCTCCGAGCCTTCTCCTACCACTCCCACCACTTTGCATGGAGTTGTCCAACCCTCGACCAAGGAAGCTTTTCTCAAAGTAGACGGTGATCCCCATCAACAAGACGCCAAGGCAGTTCCTCAGCGACAATCCGCAGAGTGGAAGGCAGTCAAGATGGCCATTCTGTTGTCAGGAGCGTTCTTCCTCGGTTTCCTACCAGAGGCCATCTACAAAGTCATGCAGATCATCGGATTCGTAGATATTTACCAAGTCTTTATTACAGTCCATCTCTTATATATGAATCGGGTTTGGTGGAATGCTCTGATCTTCTACTACGGAAGGAACGCGTATCGTCTACATGTTCGGAGACTGTTTCGTTGTCTGAAACCGAATCGGGTGGACAAAAGTAGCGATTCTTAAAGCCAATACACATAAGCATATATCATGTTTCCAGTTAGATTAACTTTCTTATAATATCAATTTTAGTAATTAAGTTAAAATCACTTGATTGATATCATGTGCTGCAATCTGTGCTTAAAATAAATCTGGGAAACCTACCGATATCTAAACTACATAATAGGGTGTTATACAACTCACTCCCAGATCCTAATCAAATGATTGGTCATGCGCGGTCACGTGTGATTCATTTACTGAGCCTATTGCACGCTTTTTCTTGAAAAAGCGTGCAATATTTTCCAGTACTATCTAACGATTTTTCAGTGCCGCGCAGTAGCGTGCGTAGAGGTTAGAGCGCTGTGTGCGCACTAAATTGAGACTTATTAAAACTTGAGATTTATTTGTCACGAAACAATCTTGAATTAATTATTTTTACATCAAGTAACAAGGATCTAGGGGTTTCGTTGTATAAAACAAATGATGCATGTTTTCATTCGTTCATTATACGATCTATCCGCCCTCGTTGATGCTGTGTGTATCCATCGCACTCAGCCTAACGGCATCGTGCGATAGATACGCACAGCCTCAACTCGAGTGCGGATAGATCGTATAATGAACTCATGCGCATGCTTCATTTGTATAATGTAATTTTCTTTCTGGTCTGGTGTCGGCCTGACCGATGTGACTAGGTAGTACAGGTTTCTCTTCTTACCTTCGTCTGAATGTACAGTTATACACCAGTCACACCGACGAGACCGAAATGAGACCGACGACAGACCTAATAAAAAATTAGAGCCTACATTCCTCATACCTCGGTCACACCAACGAGACCGACATAAGACCGACAAGAGACCAACCAAACAATTAGGGCCTAAAGTACCTCATACCTCGGTCACACCGACGAGACCGTAATAAGACCGACAAGAGACCAAACAAACAATTAGGGCCTAAAGTACCTCATATCTCGGTCACACCGACGAGACCGTAATAAGACCGACAAGAGACCAAACAAACAATTAGGGCCTACATTACCTCATACCTCGGTGACAACGATGAGACCGGCATGAGACAGACAAGAGACCGAACAAACAATTATTAGGGCCTACATAACCTCAACCTCTTTCTGTTGGAAATGAAATAAATACAAATTGAACCTCGATCACACCGACAACAGATCGAACAAACAATCTGTATATAAGGTAATATTGGCCTCTTGGACGTTATTCCACTTGAACTTGTTCATAATTTTGAATATTTTCATAGCACTTCTATGTAGTCATAAATCTAAGAGTAAATATTTTTAATAATATGGTCAGTATATAGTGAAGATCATACGTACAATTTTGCATTTACTATCCCCTTGTGATTCGTGTTCGTTTTAATTTCAAACTTTGCAAACTAGCATGCACAGTTTAGGTGAATTCCTCTTGATCTATATACACTGTACTTCATTAACGAATAGACGATAATATTTAGGTCTAATGAGAATATAAAATATCTTGAATTAGCTACGATAGAGATATTGAATACATTTTACAGAGGCTGGTTTTAAACAAGCTCATTACAACAAAATGTGATTTTTATCATGTTTAGATAAGAAAAGTTTTGTTCAAATAGATATGGTTCACGATTGAAGACAGAGAGGTTCAGGCTCTTATCCGAACGTTTTTGATTTTTTTTTGTTCAAACAGAAAATACCTAGTGAAATATTTGTATATCTTACTATAGAAGTGTTTTTTCTTTCTTTTTGCTCATTCGTTTGTGTAACATCGTGTTTCATATCGTGTTGTTTATTTCTTTGTTGTGTTACGGTTTTGTTTTGTTGTATTTCTTGTCTGAATGTCTGTTTTTATTTATTTTTTTTATGTTTGATTACTATTTGCGCTTTCTGATATCATTAGTCACATGCTGTCAGCATCATAATGAAAGAACAGTGTTCTTTCTGGCTCTTAACATACTCCACCATTGTCATTTATGTTACTGTAATTATTTGATATCTGTTTGTATTTTTTGCTGTCTGAGTTAAAATAAATGCGTCGAACCGAAAAAGAAATCATTATTTACACTGCATGTTGGATGAATGACTAAATAGATATGGCTTCTGTGTGTTTCTTTGTAAACATAATTATAATAACTATTTCATGTTATCATAATTACATCAATCATCACGTACAAGGAGTAACAATAATAATAATAATGATAATAATAATCATAATAATTAAAAATAAAACAATGCGAGGAATACAATTTCTATACAATGTTGTCAATAATATATCCTCTTCGTCTCTTTACATATTCCCCCTCTCCCTCTTTCTCCACCCCTTCTCTCCCTCTATATTTTTCTCTCTTTTGACAAGAATAGCTAGACATGACATATAACTATATATATATAGTCATTCTGGGCTCAGTAATTCACATGACGATAAATGACCTCGTCTATATGGACACACGTACGTATGAATAAACATTCTAAATTTCAATAATAATGATAATAATAAATCTGGATTTATGTACCGCTTTATACAATCTCCACAGTCCAAAGGTATGTATTTAAACATCAACTCTGAATGTTTCATTAGATCAAATATATGATATTAAATAAGATATAACTTCAATTCTCATGACTTGCAATATTTAGAAATCTAACTTCCCGATTCAACGTTCTACTCTCGCGTCGTGATCATGGCGGACAAGCAAATCAAGGTAGCATTGTGGTGCGTGCCACGGTCGATGTCCACGGTGTTTGCAAAATGCATTAGTGCCATTGACGAGATGGAAGTCTATTTGGAGCTTTATTCGTATTCTGCAGCAGTGAGCGGCGCTTTGCACTCGGCGACGGGGCGTGTATTGCCGAAGAAGCTTGCAGGGAACGAGACGGAATACGAAGAAGCGCTGGCAGTGTGGAAGAAAGAAACTGACAGCACTTTAAATCCGAAAAGAATATCGTGAGTATAATCTTTTATAAAAGAAAGAAAGTCGGCTAGAGTATAAGGAGGAAATCGAGGGGGGTGGTCATACCTGATAGCAGAGCGACGTCTTAAAGACGTCATATTTACGTCTTGTACTACGTCTTTAAGACGACATAACATGACGTAAAAGACGTAAACTTGCACCCGCGTACGTCGTCTTCAGGACGACATATTTTGACGTGATTTTTACGTCTTATTCGTCAAAGAAAGACGTCTTTAAGACGTCAACTTGTACCATAGGAAGACGTCATATGGACGTCATATTTACGTCTTTAGTTAAAGAAAGACGTCTTTAAGACGACATAACTTTACGTCAAAAGACGTAAACTTGCACCCGCGTACGTCGTCGTGAGGACGTCATATTTTGACGTGATTTTTACGTCTTATTAGTTAAAGATAGACGTCTTTAAGACGTCAACTTGTACCATAGGAAGACGTCATATGGACGTCATATTTACGTCTTTAGTTAACGAAAGACGTCTTTAAGACGACATAACTTTACGTCAAAAGACGTAAACTTGCACCCGCATACGTCGTCGTGAGGACGTCATATTTTGACGTGATTTTTACGTCTTATTAGTTAAAGAAAGACGTCTTCAAGACGTCAATTTTTACCCAAGAAAGACGTCTTACAGACTTCGTGTATACATTGTATGGACATCAAATTTTGACGTGATATTTACATCTTATTGATAAAGAATAGACGCCTTCAAGACGGTAACTTGTATCAAAGGTAGACGTCGTACTGACGTCATATATTAATGTGATTTTTACGTCTTACTGGTAAAAAAAGACGTCTTTAAGACGTTAAATTGTAAAAAAGGAAGTCGTCATACAGATGTCATATATTTATGTAGTTTTTACATCTTTTAAGTAAAAATTACGTCTTAAAAGCATAAACTTGTATCAATAGTTTACATTGTACGGACTTGAATCTTTACACAATTTGTCCATCCTATTGGTTAAAAGGACATCTTCAAGACGTAAATTTGTAGCAACGGAAGACATAAGGACACCAATTCGATGTACTTTTTATCCTTACATGAGCTTTACGTCTTTTTGTCCTCTAAATGACATCTATATGACCACCTGATCAAGGAAGAAAGTGTACAAATCACTCATTCTGAGCAATCACACGGTACAATCAAAGCAACAAATATTGCATCACATACGGTAATATATACATGCCAGACAGAAAGTAATTTTCATATTTTTAATGTACATGTAAATGGTGTGAAGAAGGATAACACAAAACTATAAAATACTTATTTCTATACCTTCTTTTTCTAACTTGCCTTCTATACGTACAGTGTCTTTCCATCCCCATCCTAATCTCATAATTGATTTTAATAAAGTTAACAGGCCATCACAAAGATATCTGTTTTGTCATAAAATGTGCTACTTTTTAAAGATAAACATTACAATTAAAGAACGGTTTTCATTTGCTTTCAAATTAAATTCACTTATCAGTACAAGAAACCATGACATATTATATTGCATAATTGGTTAAACTTATAAGTCTTGCGGTTGTGAGAAGCAGGTTAGCAGCATAGAGACTAGGTAAAGCTATACTGATACCCGCAGTTTTTAGTAGATAAGCAAACATCACACTGGGAAGCTCCTCACATTCAGCAAAACAGAATAGTGGAAAGCAGGGCATTCATCAGCATAGCTCTACCTCGTCTCCATGCTGCAAACCCGCTCCTCACAACCACAAGACTGTAATGCAGATAAAGAGTATCAGATAAAACAAAAGGTTGTTGGAAACAAGTCTTACCAGAGAGTCAAGACAAATGGCTATATGTCAACAGAAGTAATTGCATTATTAGCAGCACATAATACATCAAGTAAACACAGATGCTCATTCAATATAGAATTTCTGAGCGTGAAAGATAAATTCTTGTTACATACAAGGGAATCTCTAAGTTTATGGCAATAATTCATATTCACAGTTTTAAAAGGCACATGCAAATGAAGTATAAAACTATACAATCTATATCACACATAAGAGAAAAATGGCACAAATGATAAACACATGGCTTAGCTTAGTTATCTCTTACACTCAAAAGAAACAAGTTGGCAGCAAGGAAAACAGGGAGAGCTATGCTGATACCTGCAGAGTTTTCTGATGATGGTTGCTTGCCCGTTGAAACCACGATGTTCGCATTTGGCGATACAGCATATTGGAAAACTGTGCAGAAATTAGCTCAACTGTACCTATTCTCTGTGCTAGAAACCTGCTTCTTACGGGCACATGACTTAAATATAAGAAAAGGCATTACTGGCAGTGGCAACTTTCATTCTTATAAATATCATCAAAGATTTTGTTTGCGAATACAGAAGCTGAAGTATAAAAACACAATTTTGATCAGATTAAACATTCCTGCCAGTACGACTGGCTCAATTGGGCAATTCAAGGTGACTGTGCAATAATGATGCAGAAGATATTTCCAACTTTAAGATAAAATAGCAAGCATGATGAAACAGTTTAGCACAAACAGATATATTCCATTGCTTATGTCACAACATTCATTTGGCAAGTTTGAAACTCCTGGGGTATTTTCACAAAGAATTAAAATTTAACTTAGATTCAATATAGGTAAGCCGTATTGTGCTTTCAAAATCACAGGTACAATCCAACAATTTTATACTTTTAACTACCAAAAATTCTCAAACCACAAAGATATTTATGGTTTTCTTAGAAGGCGCCACAGTGTGACACCCTTTAAAGACACATAGAAGTCAGCTCTCATGGGGAATTCGACACCGTTCGGGTGTTTACCCAATAACAGGTGTTGTCAATCACCAGGGTTAGCCTTCAGTTTTATGACCATTCGACCTTATGTAATGCTTTGCTTTTCCCTCACCCGATCCGAAGCGGGATCGGAAGCTAGACTCTCCGAGAGATTAGGAGGTAATTCTTGACTGGCCTACGGGTTTGCTGTGTGCAGATTTGTACTCCCATTAATGTTATTTCCACCAAGTCTGGTGTCAGCGAATTATGGCCTTCTGCACATGGAAACTGACGATCCACTCACTTTAACAGTTGATTCTCCCAATAAATTTTTGAATTTTCCCCAACCGTTTTCCATCGTTCGTTCGTACGAAGAATATCAAGGAGTACATCATGATAGGAAGATCCTTATTTATCCAACTGATTGTCTCATCATCGAGCTCCCGAAGTCCAGAAGCACCGTGAGGGATTTGTAGATAGGACAAGCATCGATGACATGATCCATAGTTTGGATCTCTCCACAGGCACAGTTTGGCGATGGATCAGCTCCAATTTTATGCAGGAAGTATTGTGTACGGCCAACTCCAATTCTGATACGGTTGAGGTTGACCCAGCTTTTCTTGAGAGGTCGCTGCCACTTGGTTTTGCACAGGGCTCTGGGATGAACTCCTTCAAGTTGGTAGTAGACGAATTCCACTGGTCTGACCAGCGTTTTGCTTTCCAGGTGGGTAAGGTGGAGGGGCTTCTCAAACGGCAGCTCAGCAGCCTGTGTTGCAAAGTGTCTTCTAGGGAGACGCTGTCCTTCAAAGGCAGAGGGGCAGGAACAAGGCATTTATCTCTGTCATGCTTTTGGGCAAGCTTAGTGTACTGCGCATCTCGTCTGAGCTGAAAATAAGATATAAAACAGGCCTTTAAAAACTTTCAACACTTAAATGTTTGGAAAAGGTATATAGAGCCAATTCTTTGCTTTGTGATGATTTACATTCACCTAAAATTAAATTAAATTATAATAATATAATTGGGAGAATTAAGGAATTGACCACATCAGTTTTTCCCAATTGTTATCATTAATAATGGTCTTTTTCACTCGAACTTTCATATTATCTTTAATTGTACATCTAACATTGAAGTCAATACCTTAGCACCATTATCTCTCATCTGAACAATGTAACTAAGTCCCTTTATGGCTCGTTCAGATATGATGCTGCAAAACATTCAAAACCGCAGAGTATTTTTAATGTTGACATAAAGTTCAATATGCTTTACATTTCTGTATATTATAAAACAAAGCTCACTGAATACGCGCAGTCCAAAACATACTTCACTTTACACATAAACCAAATCTGCATCATTTTTAAAAATTTGTTGGCGGTTCACGTGCCGTACCTGAGCAAGTCTTAATTGCTTAAGAATGGAATCGATTTGTATTGCATTTACCTCACTCAATTTTTCTCTATTACCAACTTATATCATACACAGGTTTTAGGAACCGATACAAAGGGGGGGGGGTGAGCATGAGACAGAGCATATCAAGTGTACGACATAAGTATATGAAACAGGTCAACTTCATAAATAGTAATTACAAATATACGCAAAATACTGATTTTTTTACCCAAATCATTATGTCAGTTTGTAAACCCTGTAATTCGTTAAAATTGCAAGTGACATGATTCAGTTCTACAGCTTTGCCATTCAGGTTTGTGGCTACACCTCACCCCGCCCCATCCCCTCCCCCAATCTCTCTCTATAATCAATGGAGGGAAAAATAACCTGAAATATTTCTTGCAGTTATGCTATCGGGTGAGTGTAGACATCATTTTGGAAATATTCCTCTTCAGCTTGGACTCACGGTTTAGCTTTTGGGTGGAATCTCCTGTATTATGCACTGCTTTCAGATCCCGGGTACATAGGCGCAAAGAATTCTAATGGATGAAGAAAGCAAAAAGAAAGGAATACAATTAAGAAAAAAACTGTTATATATTTTAAAACTGAAATGTAAACAATTAATTAAATAATGAATTCTGCCAGAAAATTACTGCTTGGTAAGATTTATCAGAAATAATTTCTCATTGCTCACAAACATAATGTAAACACACCTTTGGATTTTAAACTTTTGTTGGCAATGCAAAACGTGATTCAGGATTGTTTTTGTAAATTATCAATACAATTCTAGTTTGCTGATGAGGGTAGAATAAAAGCTCCTTGACCTATGCTGAAGGGGAAATAAAAATGTTTGAAACTCGCAAAATATGGTCGGTTATTGCAACATACCTGCAGGTTTTAGTGATCTGAAATTAATTGAATTATATATACCGGTATATATAGTCAAACCTGCTTTAGTGACCACCTGTCTACAAGGACCACATTTTTGTTTCCCTTGAAAATGGTTTCTCATTGAAAAATGTACTAAAGGAACCTGTCTACAAAGACCACTTTTGTGTTTCCCTTGGGCGGTCGCTATAGACAGGTTTGACTGTATATTTGAAACTACCGGTAAGGAAAATACGCCTTTCGAGTGAAATGATCAATTCTGTAGTGTCTAATTAGTCGGTGATCATGCACAATATGACAAAAATGTACAAAAATAATACAAGTACATGTACACATTTACCGATAATGGCTTCGACTTTTCATGAGGCTGCTGATCCTTAAGGAACATCCAGAAGGCTGAGAGAAAGTAGCATTTTCTGCATGGTACGTCTCACGTCAATCCAATCTATTGTGGCCACAATGTGCTTTGAATCCACTGCTTTGACGAAAGATGTTAAAAAGATGCCTACAATTAATGAGAAAATAAATAACGTTAAAACAAAATGAATGGTTGATAATGTATGCATGTGCAACACATGTATAGGCCTACTACAAACTTCTTTGTACAGCCTGTGGGGAAAGAATTTTGTTTACCATTTACGGGTGTAACCGATTATTTCCAGATAAAGGCTTGTGTTTACGGTAGCCTATAGGAACACACCATGAATTGATTAGAATTTATACCATTAAAACAATTTATGGTAACACAAATTTGTGCACGTCTTCAAAGGTGAAGTTTTTTCTGATACATTTGCTGTCTAAAGACTAAACTCTGTAGAAACGACTTGTTTAAGGTTATATGTATGTGACACAAGTCACAATGCTTTATTCCTCTGCGCATCGCACTCACAAAGCTCAATTTCCAGACATCTGGGCCCAGTCTTATAAAAATTGCAATTAATTCAAATCATTTAGCTGCGCAAATAACCAATTCTTTTTATTTTTAAAATAATAAAGCACTAAATTCTCAAAACTGACATTACTCACAGCAGATGTGAGGCAGGCGTACGGTAGGCGTACGGTATGCCATTGTATTGTGCAGCAGTTTGCCGTGAATCACGTGAGAAAGTGTATATTTTAAGCCTTCATTTTTAGGAAAAATAATCCAAAAAAAGATAAGAAAATTGACACGAAAGGGGTAAGAAACATAACTACTTTTAAATCATGACCATTATTTGAACAATTGATGAAGATTTAGTTGATTTTGGGTTATGTTTTAGTAGGGTATCTCCACGCCGTTAGGGTTAGGGTTTTAAAAAATGGATACGAAACTACACTAATAATAATAATTATATTTGCTTATATAGCGCCTAACACTTACTTTATCAGAAGTCTCTAAGTTACTTAGTAAGCGCTCTACAATAATGCAACATAATTACCCTGGCTTTAGCAGAGCAGCTGTCACGTGCTCTGCATTTCAAGGAATGAATTCCTACCAGGGCCCCGTATTACAAAGAGTTGATATCAATCGTAACTTATTTGCGATTGATATCAATCGCAACCATGTACATAAGAGATAGGAGAATGCAAACTTGCGATTGATTGGAGGACTTACGATTGATTTGGATCAATCGTAACTCTTTGTAAGACGGGGCCCAAATATTTTCTCACGAATTGGGCTAGAAAAAAGTGCTCTTACCCCTCCCCGCTTATTTGCTGGCTGGCTAAGTCGCCGCTAAATATTTTCTCACGAATTGGGCCCCTCCCCCTCTTGTCGCCGGCTGGATCGGCCCCTGCCTTAGGCTGATCGATGACTTATGCTTGGAAGGAATCACTGATTAGTAGACATAAAGGCGATGAGAATCAGCAATGCCGACTGTTATAATAATAATAATAATAATATCGATTATTTAGGAGCGCTAAAAACAAAAGGCACCATAGCGCTTACAAATTCACAGATAAGAATGAGAGAAACTTAAATCACATAAAATAGGTATAAATCATATTTTATTACCGAGGGAAGTAGTATGTCTTATGTGATCTTTTAAAAGTGGCAAGACAGGTTGATCATCTAATGGAAAGTGTGATATTATTCCATGTTTTCGAAGCAACCACTTCTGGGTAGATTGAATAAAATACGCTCACATCGGGAAAGAGGACACTTTGGTGCTCATTTTTGGTTTTGAATAATCTGCACATTATAAAATACTAATGTGCATTCATTGCTACCGTAATTATCAGAACGCTATAAGGCCTAAACTTGTCTTGACTAGTTTGTGATTTCGCCGAGTCGGGTTCCTGTGATTCAAATTATAGGCCTATTCATTTTTTATTAAAATGCTCATATCTTTTCAGATGCTATGATATCAAACAAGATCTTGAGAGCACGAAGAGTAAGTTCGTGTTTATCAAGGAGATGTCCTACATCACAGATTATGTCCAGGAGTATCTACCGCAAGGCTTCAAGTATGTCTTCCTCACTAGAGAACCTACGAGGGTCTACACATCTTTCAGGAAAGGTCGACAAACCTCGGGATTGTTCCATCTAGCGGAAGGCATCATATGCGAAGATCCGGCGAATATACGACCAATGTCCTGGTACGAGAAACAGCATCAGCTCTGGAAATATGTCCAAGAGAACCTCGACCCTAACCCGATCATCATTGACGCCATCGATCTCGCCTCCCAGCCGCGGAAGATCTTGAAGAGTTTCTGTGAGGCTGTTGGGTTTCCCTACAGTGATAGCCTCTTGCATTGGTCCCCGAGTCAGGAATTCCCGAAGAACTTTGTGACGGCAGGAGAAAACTGCTTCGAAAAATTCGCTGCTTTCTATTCTACAGCTTTCAGCAGCACACAATTTGTGGCGCCTGCTGAAAAAGGGCCTATACCACGTGAGCAGCTCACGGATGACGTCATCCGATGTGTTGACTACTCCATGCCATTTTACCGTGAGATGTATGAAAACAGACTGCAAGCTTCCTAAAAAATGACCACAGATCTGAAGAAGTCTCGCTGCGTGCATTTAAGAATAATCCATGCCCAAGTGATGTAGGTGCCTGTTGTTTGCCCTCTTGAAAACAATACTGAATGCAGAATGCAGAGTTGGGACTAAATGAAAATAATGTTGATTTAACTTTCATGATCACGTATTATATCAAAGTAACATTCGTCTTGATGGATTCTTACTTTAATTTGTATGAAATAATGACATTTATCTGCCGACGCATAGATAGTATTTCCGAAGTAGCTTATAGATTATAAGGCGCCAATTCATCATCAGACATCAATATTCATGAGAAAAGATTGATGTTGCTCCCAAATTCGTGCTCGTTTGAAAGAAATTTTCCAGATCCGGGAACGCTATTATGCAGCTCTGTGACAGTTTCGCATCATCGCACAAAGGAACAGTTGACGCACCCAAAGAACTTGCTTCATGGTTCGCCAAACAAAAGTTCGTGCCAGTTAATGGCTTCACAGTTAGCAACTTGCAAAACACAAGACCAAGCCAATTAACCAATCAAAAAAGCTATATACACTATACAGTGGCCGAGCAGCCCTTAAATAGCCGAACATACCCGGACAGATTTCATTCATCTCTTCATCATCGTTCGAAGTTGATCTCTCTGCACTCTACCAATAACATTGCCAATCGATATGGCTCGTCGCATATTGCTGGCTCGAAGAAACGAAGGTGTGAAGTCGTCCAGCCCGCCGATGCCGGGAATGAGCAGTGCTCCCATCGCCAAGCCTTCATCCTCTCCTCAAGAAGGTGTTCAGTCCAACATTCAAGCGATGTCAGCTCATATCAAGAATACTTCTAAGTCATTCTAGATTATTTATCTTCCGATGGAGGAAAACGGCTCTTTTCAGAGCCGCCATCTATATACACGAAAGAATTTGTGATTCATGTCAAGCATGCGAGCTAGGCGGAAAGGATAGGGACATGATCGGTGTCGTAGCCCGGGTCCTCTGCAGTTATAGAGGGGCATTGATTTCATAGAGGTGGGGGGACGGGAGATAGCCGTCAAAGAGGGGGTGGGGTGGAAGCGGTTTGTATCCTCTTCTTTTCACGAGGGAACTGTACTTATGGCTATGCCCCTATTTTCACCTTGCATTCCCATCTCTTTCCTTTTTCGCCTGTTCTCTCTTTCTCTTTTATCCTTTTCACCATTCGATCAGGGTGGTGATACGTGGTCCCATTTTCCTTGTAGCTACACAACTACTTCATATACATACCATGGTACCCTAATTTTCGAGATATGTATATATTTTCAAAGTTATACGGCAGAATAATGAATATGATATAACTAAGATTTGGTCTTAATCTATGAGTACAAGTAATATGTAACTGTAAGGTGATAGAATGGACAATACGGCTAAAAATGGGTAAATCATTCTTTAAAATGGAGTTACCTGTAGTAGGTTTACAATTACAGCTACAATGATTGTACTTTCTGAATACTGCTGTGCCCCCCATGTCATTTTTGTGTCCAATGTTGATTTGACGTTCCCTATTTCGACTGTTAATTTGTTTCTTGTTTTGAGTCTTCTTTTGTTATTATATGTCTATTGATGATATTCCAAAATTGTGGATTTTATCTAAATAAATCGCTGATTTGATAATTCGAGCAATGTTGTGGTTCCTGTATGTTATCTTTCCTTTTTATTCACGCGATTTACATATACGTGTTATCTTTATGATTCTTGTAGATATCTACATGATTCAGTGATGAAATATCACTGAACGATATTATAGCCTAAAGCGAAACTACACTTGTATTGAAACGGTCGACTCCACCCCGTTCGTATACATTTAAGGTAACTTTATGACATAATAAGTTCATTCAATTCACCTCTTAATATCAATCTATCAATCAATAAAAAGGGTACAATACGCCGAGGCTACCTGTTATTCTCAATTGAGTATTTTCGATAAAATGGGAAACCAAAAAATTCGGAACTTGGGATTAGGAATAACAACAGCAACTATCCCGGCAACGTACAGCATCTGAAAGCAGCATCTCTTATAAAAGAAGATGATTATACCGGTCGAGCTCATCTCAGGGTTTCAAGGTTTCTTTTATTTTCCACATAATATTACATAATCAAATGAATATGCAATATATACAAATTCAATAACATAATATTAAACAAAAGATATGACAAATGATTATACAATTATTCAAATAAATCATTTAAGATTGGCACAGTGGTGAAAACATAGTGGAGGAGTTTATTAAAAAAGCATGGCTTGTAATTTATAGACCCCTTAAGAATAAAAACAGTAACAAGTGCTCTGTAATATAAATAGAAAATATATGTATAATTGCTTAGGTAATCCTACACCCGCCCCCCCCCCCATGCTACAAAACAAAAAGTTTGTCTTTAACATTGGTGTATACACATAATTTTTTTGTACAGATATCGGAAATAATAACAAATGATGGCCTTTCTAGCAGAGAAGAGAGAGAGAGAGAGAGAAAATAAGAAGGAGAAAGTGGAAGATGACGCATGAAGGGCTGGGACATTACACACTATGGTTACTTTTGCAATGTTTTGATCTTATCTTACTAATAGGTTTATCTTTTTTTTTTTTTAATTATTATTCCAAAAGCTATTTTCCCTATACATGTTGTCGTTTTAACAATTGTATCTATCTGTAAGGAATTTTTAAAGTCTGGTTTAAATGAAAAAAATAGTAGGAGCTGATATAATTTTATCATTTAATGAGTTCCAAAGCTGTGGTCCGGTATATATAAAAGTCTTTTGAGCAGTGACGGCTCTGGTATGTGGTAGATGAAACTGATCTGATTGTCTAGTGGGGTACTTGTGTACTTTTTCACTTAAAAAAAAAAAAAAAAACTATTTGCAAAAATATTTCTGGTAACTGATTTTTGTCCAAATGGTACATAAAACAACCGAGATTATACAAATATAATTCATCAATTTTTAAGACCTTATTATTATGAAAGAGAGTGTTAGTGTGAGAACGATAGTTTTTGTTGCAGATGATTCTCATAAGCCTTTTTTGTAGTAGTATGAGTTTAATTATTGAGGTTTTGTTTAGTAGGCCTAGAGTGGCCCCATGCGAGTATTCTATAATTCAAAAAAGGATAGGACAAGAGTACAGTATAATATATAGAGGGTGGGCTGTGGGAAGAAATGTTTAATTTTATTAATGACACATCTATTGAATTGCGCAAATTGCAAAACGGATTTCAACAAACTATCCCGATAGGACTACTTAAAGAAAGAAAGGCAAGCTACTTCGGTCCTATCGAAAGACATATTAAAGTCTCTTGAAAGTTACGCTGGAAAGAAAGATAGAAGGTAGGCTAACTGGATCAAGAAGGAAGCCAGGAACCAACTGGTAGAAAAAAAACATAAAAACCTGGGACCAGTCTTATGAAGAGCTGCAAATGATTTATATTCAAATAAAATTTACCACATCAAATCAAATCAATAAGAGTTTATTAACCCAATAAAAAACTCGTTTTATTCATGTACTAGAGAAATAATTCGTATTCTGGCCAGGGATATAAATTCAAACGTACGACCGTTAGGGCCTACGTGTATAACAAACGATCGATCTATATAACAGCTTGGATGGATGCGCGATTTGTGAGAAGCACCGTGAGATTTCAGTACCTTTTTGGTGAGGACAGATTCGAAAAGTAGCATCGATTTGGTATCGCTTTAGGATAGACCTTATTTACATTATAATTCATCCCAGTGAGAACATCAAATTAAATATCTGACCCATGCACTGTTTTTTTGTATTACTAGATTCATAACGTTTTCTTCCAATATTCTTTTCGCTACCTATACACCAAAACCTATTTTTATCTGAAATACCCAGGTCACTTCAACGAGACCGACACCAGGGCCCTGTTACATAAAACTTGTTATCAATAACAAGTTACGATAGTTGTTATAAGCTACTGAAATCCTTGCATTTGATTGGCTGTGAGCAGATTTGTCATAGATCTGTGGCAGCTGTTATTGATAACAAGTTAATGAAAGAGGGCCCACACCGAACAAAAATTAGTTATCCACAATCGCCAAGAAGCGGTCGGTTTGGAGTATTCTTAGCTGAGGTATTACCTGAATGCTAAAAAATGAGAGGTTTAATACGCCTTAACACACATACACAAAATCTCTTTATAAAATGGTAGAAATAACTCATCACATCATTGATATTTTACTTCTTCTTAATTAAATAACATTGAGGTGTTGTGGTCCAGTGTATAATTAACCCCCTGTCCACACACAACATTTTCCGTGATTAGGCGTGATTAGTTATACCGTTTCGCGATAGTTATATGATGAAATTGTGTGTGCGGACGCTTACTAACGATACGTCGTATAACGAAACGTCGTATAACGAAACGCAGGTTTGGGCATCGTTTCGAACTAGAACTCAATAACTAATCACGCGTAATCACGCACCTATACGACATTTCGCAGAAGAGTTTTGGGATTACTTTCTTGTGTGTGTGGACACCCTTGAATTTATACGATGATTCTTTATACGACGTTTCTTGTGTGTGGACACCCTGGAATTTATACGATTATTCTTTATACGACGTATCGTTATAGAGTTTCGGGATAAATTGTTTTGTGTGTGGACACGCTGTAAGTCTCTGGACTGTAAACCACAGGGTATAGTATTTCGAATTCCTCCACCCAGGTGAGGTAAATGAATATCTGGCAACAATTAATTCCTTAAAATGCTCGAGGGCTGTAATAATGGTGATGGCCGCCGTGCCAAAGACGGGGAAATGATAACGGAGCGCCAGAAATGGCACTGTGCCAGACATGAACGCTTTATATAACACTCTGCTATTATTCTATTATTATTATGTCCCCAACCTCGTCATAAAAGCAATATAAATCACGAATAATGTATAACATTTTGCATTACATATTACATGAGCATCGTGCAGGTATCCGCCGGATTTTGTTGCTTGTGGCGCTCTACATTAATTGCTATAGAGCAGGCCTACATCCCAAACACACAATATAATGACCTTGTTTATATATATATATATATTTAAACTGCCATTCTTTGGTAAATTGGCTTTTAACCATCACTTATTAAACACTAGGGACCCGTTTCACAAAGCTTTTTTTCAATGAAAAATGACACAAATCAGTGACAAATTTGCCGATAACCAATCAGAAGCACGGATTTCAGTAGCTTATAACAAAAAATTGTATTTGTCACTGGTGACAAGTTTTGTGAAATGGGGCCCTGACCAGGAGTCAATTAGGATGCTATTAGCTTTTAGCTCAGTATGGTTTACAGTTATATATACATCGTCAGATTATACAAGCTATAAATGGCAATCCATAACTTGTAATGAGTTCATTTGTATGAAAGCAGGAAAAAAGGATAAACAGAATGGCGAAGTTTGAAATGAATCGGACCAATAATAAGAAAGTTATGAATGTTTCAAATATGAGATCACTGAGTCTATGCGAATCTCAAATTGGCAGTTTGGTGATTTGGTCAAGGGATTGTGACGCAGTGGTTGAAAACTCTCGTTTGGCGTGTACAAAAAAAAATTCTGTTTTTCTCCTAAGCTCCTTCTCTTTGCGAGCGAGCAAAAATGTCAGTCTCATTTCCTTTCGAATTACTTTTTTTGGACAGGGCATCAATCATACCTGCATAATCAATTAATTCGTATGTTTGAGCACATCCAAAATTGATTTTAATTCGTATGGTAGTTATGGCGTACAATTGTGTCTACTTTTATAACTGTATCCTAATGTATGACGTTTAAACGCAACTGAAAATATGAACTTTGCAATAATTTCATAACCTTACTGGAAGTCACTCTTCATTTTATTCTTTGTTGAAAATTTATCTTCCAATACGTCAATCTTGCTTACCCATTGTAGCTTCGGCACCGATGTCTATAAATTATCTATGCTCATGATGCTGTAGAGCACACGTCGGGGCATGCTTTCCCTTTTATCATAAAATCTACCAATAATTACATCGCCATCCAAAAAATCTCTTTTCAAAAGTAGATTATAATTATTATTATTAATATTATTAATTATTTGGCGTCACCTGTGCCTGGGAGGCGAAAAGCGAACTGAATCACTATAACCCTCCAGCATTCTCGCTCCGGCTCCGGAAAGTTGCGGATGCGACGAACAGGAGGAAAAGAGGAATGGCTAATTTGGAGGGTTTTTTAAAACAAATATTTGAACAGCATGATAGTTTTGAGTGATGTTGCCTGTGGAAAAATTATCTCACTATCATTATCGTTTACAAATCAATTCAGCTGGACGAGAACGTGACCCTTCGTCATTGCATGGGCTACTGGTATAATGATAAACTAAGAGCTACTAAAACGAAGCTCAACATGAAACTTGAACCTTTAAGCTAGACATTTTTTTCTTTCGGATAATGCTATACAAGAAAACTCAAATCAACAATGTCGGTGAAACTGCCTCAATTCAATGAATCTTTTGATGCGCCGTATTCCACAACAAACAGGGTTTTGTTTTTCGAAGCTACCGTCATCTCTCTAGCTTCTGTCGCTGGCCTTCTGACAAACATCTTCAACATCGTCGTCGTACCTCATCTACCCGGTACGAGCCTTGCCAGCAAGGTGCTCTACAGCATTGTATTTATAACTGATATATTTGGTTCACTGACTGCCTTCCTCACCCTCCCAGGTTTTTTCCTGCGTCGCTGGGTATTTGGAGAAACATTCTGTTTGATATTCACCTTGGTATGGAACACATGCCCGAGGATCACAAGCACATGTCTGTTTCTTCTGGCCATTGACAGGCACATATATGTGACTCGGCCTCTTCGATATGAGCAAATCGTCACGCAAAGTCGTTTAGGTTTTGTCACGGCATGTGTATTGAGTCAGATCGTTTTTGATGGTCCAGTGTCGTTGCTGTTTTATTCTTCGAAGCCTAACATCACCTTTGACCCTTACGCAGGAGCATGCGACTGGGCTCATGATGGCGCCGGCAGTGTGTCGAATGATCAGACCATAACGTTCTTTTGGTTATGCCTTTTCCTTGTCACGATTGTATGCATACATTCACATATTGCCTGCATCACACGCCGCCACTCGAAGACGATTAAAACCCGTCAGAACATGGCCCCGAGGGCAACAGTCAACTCAGTTTCGATGACAAACAGAAGAACACAAAACACATCCGCGTCGGGAGTGACATCAGCGTTCACAGAGACGTCTTTGACCCATCCAAATGGGAAACCCGATCAGATTAACGATTTCCAAGAGGGTACGTCCGCCTACACCTCAAGTACAACGACAAATCATCCTCCGAAGTCGCACGATGCCTTCCAAGCACCTGCTCCGGTCGATGTCTCCGAGCCTTCTCCTACCACTCTTACCACTCTGCATGGAGTTGTCCAACCCTCAACCAAGGAAGCTTTTCCCAATATAGACGGTGATCCTCATCAACAACACGCCAAGGCAGTTCCTCAGCGACAATCCGCAGAGTGGAAGGCAGTCAAGTTGGCCATTCTGTTGTCAGGTGCGTTCTTCCTCGGTTTCCTACCAGAGGCCATCTACAAAGTCATGCAGATCATCGGATTCGTAAATATCTACCAAGTCTTTATTACAGCCCATCTCTTATATATGAATCGGGTTTGGTGGAATGCTCTGATCTTCTACTACGGAAGGAACGCGTATCGTCTACATGTTCGGAGACTGTTTCGTCGTCTGAAACCGAATCGGGTGAACAACAGTAGCGATTCTTAAAGCCAATACAAATAAGCATCTATCATGTTTCCACTTAAGATTGACTTTCTTGTCATATCTATATTTGTAAATAAGTTAAAAGCATCTGATTGATTTTATGTGCTCAAACCTGTGCCCAAAATAAATCTGGGAAACCTACCGATATCTAAACTGCATAATAGGGTAATGTAGTTTCCTTTCCGGTCTGGTGTCGGCCTGGTGTCGGCCTCACCGATGTGACTAGGTAGTAAAGGTGTCTCCTCTTACCTTCGTCTGTTTGTACAGTTATACACCTAAGAGACCGAAATGAGACCGACAACAGACCGAATAAAAAATGAGGGCCTACATTACCTCATACCTCGGTCACACCGACGAGACCGACAACAAACCGAACAACATAATGACCAAAAGCAGATTTGGCCGCGCTGGCGGTCTGACCTGGGTATTGGAAAGTTTACCTTATCATACATCACACATTTTGTATATTTTGTATATTTACTAGATAATAAATCTTTGAGACTTAACAAAAAAACAAAAAAAATGCCTCCTCATCTATTTATAAGGTAATGTTTGCCTCATGGATGTTATTCCACTTGTCAACAATGAACGAACTTTTTTCATAATTTTAAATATATTTATAGCACTACTTCATAGTCATAAATCTAAGAGATAATATTGTAAATATATATGGTTAGTATACAAATAATACACACCATTTTGTTCGGGCATTAGTAAAAATACCCACACAAGGTACCTTTGGAACAGTCTAATACGCCCGAGGCGATAGCCCAGGGTGTTTGGACAGTTTCGAAGTTACCGAGTGTGGGTAATTTTACTAATGCCCGAGCAAAATGATGTGTATTATTTGTTTTATAAGATGATGTTTTATTTGTTTTATAAAATAATGTTTTATAACATGATGTGTCAATGACCGGTCAAAAGTATTTACTTAGGACCGGTCATTAGTAAAATTACGTGTTAGGCAAAATAAATGCCTGGTCACGTGTACGCTCTCAACCAATCATTTGATTAGGATCCGCTTCATCATCTCATAATATGTAATAAAGACCAAATCAACTGACATACACTTTTGCATCTATTATCTCCTTGTGACTCGAGTTCGTTTTAATTTCAAACTTCGCAAATTAGCATGCACAGTTTAGGTGAAATCGTCTTTATCTATATACTTCATTAACGAATAGACTATATATTTAGGTCAAATGAGAATATCAAATATCTTGAATTGGCTACATTAGAGATATTGAATACATTTTACAGAGGCTGATTTAAAAAAAGTGTATAAATTGATTTTTATCATGTTTAGATAAGAAGAGTTTTGTTGAAATCGATTTGGTTCACGATTGAAGACAGAGAGGTTCAGGCTCTTATCCAAACGTTTTAATTATTCGATTTCGAGCAATGTTGTGGTTCCTGTTTGTTATCTTTCCTTTTTATTCACGCGATTTACATAAACGTGATATCTTTATGATTCTTGTACATATCTACATGATTCAGTGATGAAATATCACTGAACGATATTATAGCCTAGAGCGAAACTACACTTGCATTGAAACGGTCGACTCCACCCCGTTCGTATACATTTAAGGTAACTTTATGACATAATAAGTTCATTCAATTCACCTCTTAATATCAATCTATCAATCAATAAAAAGGGTACAATACGCCGAGGCTACATGTTATTCTCAATTGAGTATTTACGATACGCTGCAAAACAAAAAAATCCGGAACTTGGGATTAGGAATAACAACAGCAACTATCCCGGCAACGTACAGCATCTGAAAGCAGCATCTCTTATAAAAGAAGATGATTATACCGGTCGAGCTCATCTCAGGGTTTCAAGGTTTCTTTTATTTTCCACATTATATAACATAATCAAATGAATATGCAATATATACAAATTCAATAACATAATATTAAACAAAAGATATGACAAATGATTATACAATTATTCAAATAAATCATTTAAGATTGGCACAGTGGTGAAAACATAGTGGAGGAGTTTATTAAAAAAAGCATGGCTTGTAATTTATAGACCCCTTGAGAATAAAAACAGTAACAAGTGCTCTGTAATATAAATAGAAAATATATGTATAATTGCTTAGGTAATCCTACACCCCCCCCCCCTCCACGCTACAAAACAAAAAGTTTGTCTTTATATTGGTGTATACACATAATTTTTTTATACAGATATCGGAAATAATAACAAATGATGGCCTTTCTAGCAGAGAAGAGAGAGAGAGAGAGAGAAAGTAAGAAGGAGAAAGTGGAAGATGACGCATGAAGGGCGGGGACATTACACACTATGGTTACTTTTGCAATGTTTTGATCTTATTTTACTAATAGGTTTATCTTCTTATTTTTTAAATTATTATTCCAAAAGCTGTTTTCCCTATACATGTTGTCGTTTGAACAATTGTATTTATCTGTAAGGGATTTTTAAAGTCTAGTTTAAATGAAAAAAATAGTAGGAGCTGATATAATTTTATCATTTAATGAGTTCCAAAGCTGTGGTCCGGTATATATAAAAGTCTTTTGAGCAGTGACGGCTCTGGTATGTGGTAGATGAAACTGATCTGATTGATGATATTGGCTTTTAGCTCAGCATTGTGTATAGTTATTTTCTTAAGATTATACAAGATTTAAATGGCAATCCAAAACTTGTAATGAGTTTATTTGTATGAAAGCAGCAAAATAGGGTAAACAGAATGGCGAAGTTCGAAATGAATCGGACCAATAATAAGAAAGTTATGAATGTTTCAAGTATGAGATCACTAAGTCTATCCGAATCTCAAATTGGCAGTTTGGTCAATGGATTGTGACGTAGT
Source organism: Mesocentrotus franciscanus (assembly GCA_037976565.1). Taxonomy (NCBI): domain Eukaryota; kingdom Metazoa; phylum Echinodermata; class Echinoidea; order Camarodonta; family Strongylocentrotidae; genus Mesocentrotus; species Mesocentrotus franciscanus. The sequence goes on along the minus strand of CP137671.1, from coordinate 17,504,196 downwards.
AGTTGAAAACTCTCGTATGTCGTGTACCAAAATATCATTAACTTCTGTTTTTCTCCTAAGCTCCTTTTCTTTGCGAGCGAGCAAACATTTCGGTCTCATTTCCTTTTGAATTACATTTTTTGGACAGGGCATCAATCATGCATGTATAATCAATTAATTCGTATATTTGAGCATATCCGAAATTGAATTTAAGCCGTACGGTAGAAATGGCATACAATTGTGTCTACTATTATAACTGTTAGAAGATACATGTACGTGAACTCCGTTTCGCATTCTCTTTTTTTTAAAGCTTGGCTTTGTAACCTATTTTTATCATTACAGTTTTGGGAGGTAGCATTAAATTATGGCCGATCAGAAAATCGGTGAGAAAGTGTCCATAATGTATGACGTTTAAACGCAACTGAAAATATTATTAACTTTGAAATAATTTGCTCACCTTATTGGATGTCACTTTTCATTTTATTCTTGGTTGAAAATTTATCGGAGTGGGGGAGACAAACTGCCCCTTGCCCCTTCCAATACGCCAATCTTGCTGACCCATTGTAGCTTCGGCACTGATATCTAATTATCGATGCTAATTATTCTGTAGAGCACACGTCGGAGCACGCTTTCCCCTTTTATCATAAATCTACCAGTAATTACAGCGCCATCCAGAAAATCCCTTTTCAAAAGTAGATTTTAATAGAGGCAAGTGGCGCGCGAATGTCCAGCATTCTCTCTCCCGCCCCGGAAAGTGGCGGATGTGACGAACGAGATGAAAAGAGGTATTGCTAATTATTTGAACAGTATGACAGTTTTGAGTGATGTTGCCTGTGGACAAATTATCTCATTATCATCATCGTTTACAGATCAATTCAGCTGGACGAGAACGTGACCCTTCTTCTTTGCATGGGCTACTGGTATAATGACAGACTATGAGCTACTGAAACGAACCTAATCGCGTGTTTGTAGTTTCTATCAGCACTGTTGGAGATAGGGCGAAAAGGATACCGTGAAGTGGCTAACTTTACACGGAGGAACGAGCTTCACCAGATGAAGATCAGATATTTCCGTTCGGATATTACATTCTGGGCTTTGCTAGTGTTATAGGGCAGTACATTACACCAATGGGAAGAAAAACAACAATCATCATTGATATTCAATCTTTATCGGAAGCTAGACATCCTTTTTGCAGAGAATGAAGAATACTGTGGGCAAGATTGCCTCGTTTCAGTTGGCTGGTGTGTCTGTGGTCAAAGAAGGAAAGAACCATCGAGTGGTTTAAAGTAAACAGAGTCTAGACGTACTCTTTTGCAGAGGACATGAAAGAAGACTTATTAATGTCAGTAAGATTGTCTCAGTTCAATGTGTTAATGCTTCTGCCATCAAATACACAGCTGAAAAGAAAAACAACGCTCAACAGGAAACTTGAACCTTTAAGCTAGACATCCTTTTCTTTCGGATAATTATATACAAGAAAACTCAAATCAACAATGTCGGTAAAGCTGCCTCAATTCAATGAATCTTGCGATGCGACTTACTCCGCAAGAAACGGGGTGTTATTTTTCGAAGCTATCGTCATCTCTCTCGCTTCTGTCGCAGGTCTTCTGACCAACATCTTCAACATCGTCGTCATACCTCATCTACCCGGTACGAGCCTTGCCAGCAAGGTACTCTACAGCATTGTATTCATAACTGATATATTTGGTTCATTGACTGCCTTTCTTACCCTCCCAGGTTTTTTCCTGTGTCGGTGGGTATTTGGAGAAACATTCTGTTTGATTTTCACCTTGGTATGGAACACATGCCCGAGGATCACAAGCACATGTCTGTTTCTTCTGGCCATTGACAGGCACATCTATGTGACTCGGCCTCTTCGATATGAGCAAATTGTCACACAAAGTCGTTTAGGTTTTGTCACGGCATGCGTCTTAAGTCAGATCGTTTTCGAGGGTCCAGTGTCGTTGTTGTTTTCATCTTCGAAGCCTACAATCACCTTTGACCCTTACGCAGGAGCATGCGACTGGGCTCATGATGGCGCCGGCAGTGTGTCGAATGATCAGACCATAACGTTCTTTTGGTTATGCCTTTTCCTTGTCACGATTGTATGCATACATTCACATATTGCCTGCATCACGCGCCGCCACTCAAAGACGATTAAAACCCGTCAGAACATGGCCCCGCGGGCAACAGTCAACTCAGTTTCCATGACATACAGAACAACACAAAACACATCCGCGTCGGGAGTTACATCAGCGTTCACAGAGACGTCTTTGACCCATCCAAATGGGAAACCCGATCAGGTTAACGATTTCCAAGAGGGTACGTCCGCCTACACCTCAAGTAAAATGACAAATCATCCTCCGAAGTCGCACAATGCCTTCCAAGCACCTGCCCCTGTCGATGTCTCCGAGCCTTCTCCTACCACTCCTACCATTCTGCATGGAGTTGTCCAACCCTCAACCAAGGAAGCTTTTCTCAAAGTAGACGGTGATCCCCATCAACAAGACGCCAAGGCAGTTCCTCAGCGACAATCCGTAGAGTGGAAGGCAGTCAAGATGGCCATTCTGTTGTCAGGAGCGTTCTTCCTCGGTTTCCTACCAGAGGCCATCTACAAAGTCATGCAGATCATCGGATTCGTAGATATTTACCAAGTCTTTATTACAGTCCATCTCTTATATATGAATCGGGTTTGGTGGAATGCTCTGATCTTCTACTACGGAAGGAACGCGTATCGTCTACATGTTCGGAGACTGTTTCGTTGTCTGAAACCGAATCGGGTGGACAAAAGTAGCGATTCTTAAAGCCAATACACATAAGCATATATCATGTTTCCAGTTAAGATTAACTTTCTTATAATATCAATTTTAGTAATTAAGTTAAAATCACTTGATTGATATCATGTGCTGCAATCTGTGCTTAAAATAAATCTTGGAAACCTACCGATATCTAAACTACATAATAGGGTAATGTAATTTTCTTTCTGGTCTGGTGTCGGCCTGACCGATGTGACTAGGTAGTACAGGTTTCTCTTCTTACCTTCGTGTGATTGTAAAGTTATACACCAGTCACACCGACGAGATCGAAATGAGACCGACAACAGACCTAATAAAAAATTAGAGCCTACATTACCTCATACCTCGGTCACACCAACGAGACCGACATAAGACCGACAAGAGACCAAACAAACAATTAGGGCCTACATTACCTCATACCTCGGTCACACCGACGAGACCGTAATAAGACCGACAAGAGACTAAACAATTAGGGCCAACATTACCTCATACCTCGGTCACAACGACGAGACCGGCATGAGACAGACAAGAGACCGAACAAACAATTATCAGGGCCTACATAACCTCAACCTCGATCACACCGACAACAGATCGAACAAACAATCTGTATATAAGGTAATATTGGCCTCTTGGACGTTATTCCACTTGTCAACAAGGAACAAACTTGTTCATAATTTTGAATATTTTCATAGCACTTCTACATAGTCATAAATCTAAGAGTAAATAATTTTAATAATATGGTCAGTATATAGTGAAGATCATAAGTACAATTTTGCATTTACTATCCCCTTGTGATTCGTGTTCGTTTAATTTCAAACTTTGCAAACTAGCATGCACAGTTTAGGTGAATTCCTCTTTATCTATATACACTGTACTTCATTAACGAATAGACGATATATTTAGGTCTAATGAGAATATAAAATATCTTGAATTAGCTACAATAGAGATATTGAATACATTTTACAGAGGCTGGTTTTAAACAAGCTCATTACAACAAAATATGATTTTTTTTAAAAATCATGTTTAGATATGAAAAGTTTTGTTCAAATATATATGGTTCACGATTGAAGACATAGAGGTTCAGGCTCTTATCCGAACGTTTTTGATTTTTTTTTGTTTAAACAAAAATTACTTAGTGAATTATTTGTATATCTCACTATAGAAGTGTTTCTTTTTGTTTTTGCTCATTTGTTTGTGTAACATCGTGTTTCGTATCGTGTTGTTTATTTTTTTTGTGTGTTACGGTCTGGTTTGTTTGTATTTCTTGTTAACTAGAATGTCTGTTTTTATTTTATTTGTATGTTTTATTACTCTTTGCGCTTTCTGATATCATTAGTCACATGCTGTCAGCATCACAATGAAAGAACAGTGTTTTTTCTGGCACTTACTATACTCCACCATTGTCATTTATGTTACTTTCATTATTTTACATATGTTGGTATTTTTTTACTTTCTGAGTTGAAATAAATGTGTTGAACCGAAAAAGAAATCATTATTCGCATAGTTATGGCTTCTGTGTGTTTCTTTGTAAACATAATTTCATTGTAAACATAATTATAATAACTTTTTCTAATTATCATAATTACCTCAATCATCACGTACAAGTAGTAATAATAATAAAGAAAATAATAATAATCATAATAATTAAAAATAAAACAATGCGAGGAATACAACTTCTATAGAATGTTCTAATTTATCCTCTTCGTCTCTTTATACATTCCCCCTATCTCTCTCTCTTTCATGATATAAAGCTATATATATATAGTCATTCCGGGCTCAGTAATTCACATGACGATAAATGACTGTGTCTATATCGACACACGTATAAACAAACATTCTAAATTTCAAGCTATCAATAATAATAATAATGATAATGATAATAATAAATCTGGATTTATATACCGCTTTATATACGGAATACCGTCTCTAAGCAATTTATTATTTTCCGGTCATCAGATTCATTCACGCACACATATGCACCATCTTCACTCCCCGGGGAGTATTCCTGCCATAATTATGGTCATCACGAGGGCATTTCGTTATCCTACCAGGTCCCCGATTCTCTCCTGGGTATGGAGTGGCAAATGTAGATTTATGTTTTATTAGAATGAGAGCGAGATGGGAGAGGAAGAAATTATTCATATATAACAATTATACAAAATAATTTAATGTTGATAATCCATGTATTTAACATGTATAACATGTATATAATATACATTTATATATTAGATAGCTTAGACAGATACCGAGAAGTGATTGGTCTACAGCGCGTCACGTGATATCGATTGCGAGGATCGTAATTGTTATATTGCCCAACCGGTCAATATAACGTTGTTATATTGACCCGCTGCAAAAATTTTCCCCAATTTGTTAATTATATTATAGAGATATCGACTGCTTTGAGAGGCCTGGCTGTTTTATAGGCTCAAGAGAACGTGCACATCCTGCCATGAACCCGATGCGCGCCTGGGTGGGCGGCGCGCCGATGGGCGTACGCGGGTACGAGGGCACTTTTTAAAAGACTATTGGCTGGCAGGCGGGGCATGGCTAAAATCACGACTCCAATTTCGACCAATCAGATGGCTAGATTTCTAAAGTGAGGTATATAATATTATATAGTAGCTAGCTTAAACAGATACCGAGATGTGATTGGTCTACAGCGCGTCACGTGATATCGATTGCGAGGATCGTAATTGTTATATTGCCCAACCGGTCAATATAACGTTGTTATATTGACCGGCTGCGAAAATTTTCCTCAATTGTTTTTTTCCCCTCAAAAAAAATTGTCTCTAATTTTTTTTTCGTCAATTTTTTTTTCCCCAATTTTTTTTTCTCGAAATTTCTTTTCTCTAATTTGTTAATAATAATAATAATAATAGTAATATTTTTTTTCTTCTCACTTTTCTCACCCAATTTTTTTTTGGTCGAAAACAAAAATGTAAAAAAAATTTCGGGCCAAAAAATGGACCTCCCCCTAAACATTCAAACCAAGGCTATGTAATATAACAGATATTGACTGGCAGGGGGTATATAACATTATTCGAACCTGAAGGGAGTTATATTTTCCCTCGTGACTATATTTTCCCTCGTGACCATATAACCACTTGGGAAAATGTAACTGACTTCAGTGGTCCGAAGAATGTTATATTACACCCCCTGCCAGTCAATATCCGTAAAATATATATACATGTACATAAAGGGAGATAGAGTTTGTTTGCACACTAATCTCCACAGTCCAAAGGTATGTTGTCGAACATCAACTCTGAATGTTTCATTTGATCAAATATTATGTAACTTCGATTTCCATGACTTGCAACATTTGGAAATCTAACTTCCCGATTCTACGTTCTACTCTCGCGTCGTGATCATGGCGGACAAGCAAATCAAGGTAGCATTGTGGTGCGTGCCACGGTCGATGTCCACGGTGTTTGCAAAATGCATTAGTGCCATTGACGAGATGGAAGTCTATTTGGAGCTTTACTCGTATTCTGCAGCAGTGAGCGGCTCTTTGCACTCGGCGGCGGGGCGTGTATTGCCGAAGAAGCTTGCCGGGAACGAGACGGAATACGAAGAAGCGCTGGCAATGTGGAAAAAAAAAACTGACAGCACTTTAAATCCCAAAAGAATATCGTGAGTATAATTTAGAAAAAAAAGAAAGACATGTGGATTATAAGGAGGAAATCAAGGGAGGGGGTGTTGGTCATAACGTACTACATTGTTTTTAAATGTTTTAAATGTTTTAAATGTCGGGGGTCAGCCAGCAGGCAACGAAGCGCTGTTGGGTTATTATGTTAATGAAATCGGCAGCGCCCAATTACACGTACAGCGTGATGGGCAGGTTAGCGGCACCAAGTTCACATACATGAAATAAGCGTTGCCGACCTAAGGCTGATCGATGACTTATGCTTCGAGGGAATCACTGAAGTAGACGTAAAGGTGATGAGAATCACCAATGTCGACTGATATAATAATGATAATGATATCGATTATTTAGGAGCGCTTTCAAAATCATAGAATGAGAGAAACAGGAAAATCATAGGATAGGTATGAATCATAGTATAGTATAACTGAGGGAAGTAGTATGCTTTATGTGATCTTTTGAAAGTGGCAAGACAAATCTAATGGAAATTGTGATATCATTCCACGCTTTCGAAGCAACCACTTTTGGGTACATTTATTAAAATACGCTCACATTTGGAAAGAGGACACTTTGGTGCCCATTTTTGGTTTTAAATAATCTGCACATTCAGGCGCGGATCCTGGATTTCTTAGGGAGGGTGCCCAAATTTGAAATTGTGCGAGCCAAATATTGGTACGTAATGGTGACCACTAAAGCAGTGGCGTAATGAGCAAAATCGTTTTTTTTTTGTTTTTTTTTGGGGGAATCCGCATCACCACCACTCTTACATGCAGGCCCTGCTGAACGTTTTTCAAAGTGGTTGGGGGAAGCTAACATTTTTACGATCAGGTTGAGCGTAGCGTAAATTTGCTTGGGGTCTAGGGGCAAAGCCCCGGCGGGGGTCAAGGGGCGGAGCCCCCGGAAGCTGAGGGGTTTTAGGCATTTAATTACGGTCAGATGAGCTTATTTTGATACCTTATTTATGATACTGGCTGGTCACTAATTGGCGTGGGGTCCAGGGGGCGGAGCTCCTGGAAGCTCAGGGGTTTTAAGCATTACATTACGGTCAGATGAGCATCCAGGGGCCCGCCTTAGGACCCTAGGTGGGGTTTGCCCCCGGAAGCTCAGGGGTTTTAGGCATTTAATTACGGTCAGATGAGCTTATTTTGATACCTTATTTGTGACACTGGCAGGTCACTAATTGGCGTAGGCTCCAGGGGGCGGAGCCCCCGGAAGCTCAGGGGTTTTATGCATTAAATTACGGTCAGATTAGCATCCAAGGGCCCGCCTTAGGGCCCTAGGTGGAATCCAGGGGTAGAGTCCCCGTAAGCTCAGGGGTTTTAGGTAATAAATCACGATCAGATGAGCATATTTTGATACCTCATTATTTTTTTTTTATCTCTCGTTCTTACTATTTCTCTTTAATATACTTTTTCAAAGTGGGGGCTCGAGCCCCCCAGCCCGCCGTTCCGCAGGCCCTGACATGTAGGCCTCTAAATAAGCATATTTCTAACCTGACTGTAAATTTGGGAATTTGTAGTTTTCAGCAAATTTTGTAAATCACTAGTATCGAATTAGAAATAAACCATGCTTCAATTCTATTTGGGGGCAACTGCAGCAAATAGCACCTGAAATTGCATCATGCGCATTATAAGTTCTAAACACTTTCTTTCATACAAATACACAAAAAAGTTCCGAAAGCTTGAAAGCATACTATTTCACAAGATGTAATAAAACAATATGAATAATTCTAATGACACACTTACATGCAAATGCATGATCATTTTTGCGTTTCTCTCTGCCTGAATAGTTTTCTTCTGCATTTTCTTTTGTTTCTATTATGAGTTTATATTCATATTATTGTTATCAAACAGGAATAAATAAATAAATAAATAAATAAATACATTTGTACAATGAAAGTTGTACAATGATGATAGAAGAAGCGATAAAAAATCGCAACTGATCTTTCCTAATTTTCCCATTTTCTTTTCTTCTTCCTCTATATTTTGTTTCCTTTTCTCCTCTTTCCTTTTACCTCCCTTCCTTCTCTCTCTCTCTCTCTTTTTTACCGAGGAGGGGGCAAGGGCCTTTCGGTCCCCCGTCCGATCCACACCTTGTTGGCGGGGAAACTCGCAACTGATCTCCCCCACCAATATCTTCTTCCTCTTGTTTTTCATTTCCTTTCTCTCCTCTTCCCTTCCTTCTCTCTCTTTAAAGTTTGCTGGGGGCAAGGGCCTTTAGTTCCCCCGATCCACACGTTGTTGGCCCTAATCGCAACTGATCTCCCTTTCTGTTCATCCTTTTCTTTTCTTCTTCCTCTTTTTTGTTCCCTTTTAGGCTCTCGTCTTTCCCTTTCCCTTCCCCCTTTTTGTTTGAGCGGGGAGACGCAAGGGCCTTTTGCCCCCCCCCATCCACAACTTTTTGGCTGAAAAATTGCAACTGATATCCCCCTTCTTTTCTTTTCTTCTTCCTCTTTAGTATCATTCCCTTTATCTCCTCTTTTCCTTTTTTTCTTTCCCTTTCCTTCCTTCTATCTTTTTTTTGCTGGGGGAAGGAGGCAACAGCCCGGGAGGTAAGGCCCTTTCGGCCCCCCGTTCTCCTTTCCCCCCTTTTTTCTGCTTCTTCTTCTTTCTTTCCCTTTCTCTCCTCTGTCCCTTTCCCTTCTTTTCCTTCTCTCTCTCTCTCTCTCTCTCTTTTTTGGAGGGGGCAGGCCCCCTGGCCCCCCTGGATCCGCGCCTGTGCACATTATACAATACTTATGTGCATTAATTGCTACCGTAATTATCAGAACGCTATTAGGCATGAACTTGTCTTGACTAGTTTGTGATTTCGCCAAGTCGGTTTCCTGTGATTCAAATTATAGGCCTATTCTTTTTTTTAAATCAAAATGTTTATATCTTTTCAGATGCTACGATATCAAACAAGATCTTGAGAGCACGAAGAGTAAGTTCGTGTTCATCAAGGAGATGGCCTACATCACAGATTATGTCCAGGAGTATCTGCCGCAAGGCTTCAAGTATGTCTTCCTCACTAGAGAGCCTACGAGGGTCTTCACATCTTTCCGGAAAAGTATACAAGCCTCGGGAATACACCATCTAACAAAAGGTCCCATTCTGGACATCATACGTGAAGATCCGGCGAATTTACGACCAATGTCTTGGTACGAGAAACAGCACCAGCTCTGGAAATATGTCCAAGAGAACCTCGACCCTAACCCAATCATCATCGACGCCATTGATCTCGTCTCCCAGCCGCGGGAGATCTTGAAGAGTTTCTGTGAGGCTGTTGAGTTTCCCTACGGCGATAGCCTCCTGCAGTGGTCCCCGAGTCAGGACTTCCCAAATAACTTTGTGACGGCAGGAGAAAACTTCTTCGAAAAATTCGCTGCGTTATATTCTACAGCTTTAAGCAGCACACACTTCATGGCGCCTGCTGAAAAAGGGCCTATACCACGTGATCAGCTCACGGATGACGTCATCCGATGTGTTGACTACTCCGTGCCATTTTACCGTGAGATGTATGAAAACAGATTGCAAGCTTCTTAAGAAATATCCACAGATCTTTTAAACATGGATAAGTCTCGCTTTGTGCATTTTAGAATAACCCATGTCCAAGTGATGTAGGCGCTTCATAAATGCCTTTTGTTTGCCCTCTTAAAAATAATACTGAATGCAGAATGCAGAGTCGGGGCTAAAAGTATAATGTTGATTTAACTTTCATGATCACGTATTATATCAAGTAACATTCGTCTTGATGGGTTCACACTTTAATTTGCATGAAATAATGACATTTACCTGCCGACGCATAGATAGTATTCCCGAAGTAGCTTATAGATTATGAGGCGCCAATTCATCAGACATCAATGATCATGAGAAAAGATTAATGTTGCTCCCAAATTCGTGCTCGTTTGAAAGAAAGTTGCTAGATCCGGAAACGCTATTATGCAGCTCTGTGACAATTTCGCATCATCGCACAAAGGATCAGTTGACGAATCCAAAGAACTTTGCTTCATGGTTCGCCAAACAAAGTTGGTGCCAGTTAATGGCTTCACAGTTAACAGTTTGCAAAACACAAGATCAAGCCAATTAACCAATCAAAAAAAGCTATAGACACTATACAGTGGCCGAGCAGCCCTTAAATAGCCGAACGTACCCGGACAGATTTCATTCATCTCTTCATCATCGTTCGAAGTTGATCTTTCTGCACTCTACCAATAACATTGCCAATCGATATGGCTCGTCGCATATTGCTGGCTCGAAGAAACGAAGGTGTGAAGTCGTCCAGCCCGCCGATGCCGGGAATGAGCAGTGCTCCCATCGCCAAGCATTCGGTCTCTCCTCAAGAAGGTGTTCAGTCCAACATTCAAGCGATGGCAGCTCATATCAAGAATACTTCTAAGTCATTCTAGATTATAGTTCTTCAACTATCAATCTTCCGATAGAGGAAAACGGCTCTTTTCAGAGCCACCATCTATACAAGAAAGAATGTTGTATTTCATTTCAATTAAGGGCATGCAAGCTAGGCGTAAAGGATAGGGCCATGATCAGTGGCGTATCCTGCGGGTCCACTTCAGTTTTAGAGGGGCATTGATTTCATAGAGGGGGGAGGGGCACGGGAGATATGGCCGTCAAAGAGGGGGTGGGGTTGAAGTGGTTTGGATCCTCTCCTTCTCACTACGGAACTGTACTTTTGGCTATGCCCCTATTTTCACCTTGCATCCCCCATCTCTTTCCCTTTTCACCTAGCTGTTCTCTTACATTCGATCTCTTTTATCATTTCCATTCGATCAGGGTGGTGATATGTGGTCCCATTTTCCTTGTAGCGGCTACACCACTACTTCATATACATACCATGGTACTCTCATTTTTCGAGATATGTACAATGTATGTATTTTCAAAGTGTTACTGCAAAATAATGATTATGATACATGTATAACTAATTAGATCTGTGTCATATCTATGGGTAATATGGAAGGTGATACAATAAATAATATGGTTAAAATTCGGTAATTAAATTGTAAAATAGAATAGAGGTTTACATCTACAGTGATCGTACCTTCAATTGATAAAACTGCAATACCCTCCCATGTCATTTTTGTTTCAATATTGTATATTGTTTATTGATGATAATCCCAAATTGAGGATTTTATTTTTTATTCACGCGATATACATAAATGTGTTATCTTTATGATTCTTGTAGATATCTAAATGGTATCTATTACATTATTAAGTGATAATATATCACTGAACGATATTATAGCCTATTAAAAGCGAAACTATATACTTGCATATATTGAAACACCCGACTCCACCCTATTCGTAGTCATATATAAGGTAACCTTATGACATGATAAGTTCATTCAAATCTCCTGTTATCAATCTATCAATCAATAAATGGGGTATAATAAGCCTACCTATTCTTCTCAAACTGGGTATTTACGATACACTGCGAAACAAAAAAGCCGGAAGTTGGGATTAATTAGGAAAACAACAGCAACCAACTATCCCGGCAACAGCGTCTGAAAGCAGCATCTCTTATAAAAGAAAGTAAATACCGGTCGAGCTCATCTATTGGATGGCGCTAATTGCAAAAGATTTCATCAAACTATCCTGATAGGACTACTTAAAGAAAGAAAGGCAAGATACTTCAGTCCTATCGAAAGCTATTAGAGTTTCTTGAAAGATATGCTGGAACGGAAGATAGAAGGTAGGCTTAGTGGATCAATCAATAAGCCATGAACCAACTGGTAGGAGAACAAAAAAAACCCCGGAATTTGTCTTATGAAGAGTTGAGAATGATTCGAATTCATCACATCAAATCAAATCAATAGAGTTTATTAACCCAATAAAAACTCGTTTCGTACATTTACTAATATCATTAAAAAAGTTTTATACACTTACATGAAAAGCAGCTGAAGCTAGTTCATTAATGTTTACATATTTTTGCATTGGCATAATTAAGGACATTATACAAAAAGATTCAAACAATTTAGAAACCAAACAAATGCTGTACCAAATGATTTGCAACTATGATAGAAGATTATAAATTTGAGGAAATGCGATCAATTCGGACCTTTCTCCACTCTCTATAGACAAGGCCCTGAAGAGGAAAAATTACTGCTAGAGTGCTCCAGGACTCCAGGACCGAGACGCGCGGCGGTGTCCCCGAGAGCCAGTACAGGAACAGCTAGGCCTCGAATATTAAAGCTGTCAATATATCTTTTACCGGTATATACCGAATTCACAAAAAATATCTACCAATAATTCTTACCTTATCCATTTCTTGAGTAAAGATTGGTTAAAACATCACAGAAAATCTGAGACACTGTCTGTTAATCTTCGCTGGAAAGTTGACTGAATGTTACTATCATTTGGGAATCGCACACACACTGCACTGTTAGGTATCCGCGCTCGCACAAAGAAACTTTTTACATGTAAACCAATGGGGATTGGAGCAGAATTTAACTATTTTCCCATTACCCGGGGCAACGGGAATCTCACTCATGAACTATTGGCCGTTATTGACTCTAATTTTGACCAATCAGATGGCTAGATTTCTAAAGAGAGGTATATAAAGGCATTTATGACGAATTATGCGAGTCAATTTAGGGCTGCATGGCCACATAATGATCGAGATAACATCAGTCTATGAAGAAAATGTATAGACTCCGAGGAAATCAGTGCTGAAGGCACGTTCGTTATTGGCACGAAAGGTCAATTGAATAAAAAGGAAATTGTAAGAAAAGAATCAGTTTTATATATCTCTCTCTAGATATATATATATAGAGAGAGAGAAGGAATATGCATTCCGTATGGCTTCTTTCTCGCCATCTCTGTAGGCCTACTCTCTATTTTGAACTATATTTCAATCTCTCTACTCCGGCCGTACTACCCCCTTTCTACTGTCTATCCCCCTCTCTCTCTACTATTTTCCTCACCCTCTTGTCCCTTTACGACCCCCTCTCTGCTTGGTACTCTCTACCCCTTCCCATCCCTTCTCTCTCTCTCTGACTATTCTGCACAATTTTCCTCTTTCTCTCTCTCTCTACTCTACTCTATTCTGTACTCTCTCTCTATCCTCTCCCCACCCACTCTATCTCTCTCTCCCTACCATATCACATTAGTCTGTCTTTGCTATTTACTCTCTTTCATATCACCCAACCACTTTGTCTTTCTTACACCATATCAAATTCAATTGATCGAATACTACATGTCTACGCCACATACTTTTTACGATTGCTGTAGTTTAATTCTTTCACATAATCAGAAACCATATTGCAATAAAGGAGCCAAAGCAATCATAACATTCCATTTTCATAACACTGTACACCCAAAAATAAACTTTAAAGACTGTTACAAATATGGTTTAAAATCAAAACATGAAATTTATAAAAAAAAAATTGATGTCGAATAACCGGGTTTTAAACCAACTGTACAATTTGCTTCATTATATTTGTTTGTTTGTTTGATGTTTCACCTTTCAAGGTGTTGCCTCCATGAAATCAAGTACATAAGGTATTGCCATTAAATCAATAAATTCAAATAAACATAATTTTAACAGGGTTCCCACAGAAACTTGAGAACCAAATTTTTTCCATTTTTTTCCTTTTTTCCATGACCGATAAGGATTATTTTGGTATGGGTTGCGGCATCCACGCAGCCTATAAATACCACGCCCAATGTCAGTTTGAACTGGAAGGCTGCCATTGCCACACATGGGTGTGGGCTGTGTGTTGGGGACACACGGCCCACACCCACAGTCAACTATTCTTTTCATTTTCCATGACTACCCAGATTTTTCCATGACCATGGGAACCCTGTTTTAAGGTCATAACTTGACCCCTAGGATAGGTCCGAGCAAACACACAAGACCTTCAAATTTCAGTATAATTAGGTAAAGTATAATTGGGTAAAGATAGAACACAAATTCTATACAAGCAAATGTTTTTTTCTCAAAAAAGTTCTTTTGACAGAATGTCCTTGAATCAGTCAAAAGTATCATGAATACCGATGTCATAATACTGTCATCTCTCACCTCACCATAATGCTTTATTCTATTTCATTCAGGGTATTTACAGGAATTATTGCAGCATCAAAGTCATAAATTTCGAACTACTTTGAAGAAGAAAAGAAAGTGAATTGCAATGATTGGTATTTCAAGTTGTAAACCCTTTTGCACACATTTAATGCATGCAGGGAAGTATAGATAATCATGTACAAAACTGGTAATGTGATGTCAACGCATCAATTCTGCTAAGCTTTTATTTCATATTACAAATGTAAGATAAGGGCAAAGTCAGTGGCATTTCAGAAGAATTCGTGCAAAAGAAGAAAAAAAAAAGCCTCAATAGTACTATTATGGTAAATATATATAAAAGTATGGAACAGCTAACGGCAAGAAAAGCTATTATTTTCTTGCTGTTGGCTATCAAGTCTAAACTACACTATTTCTAACTTATACCATTTAATAGCAAAGGAATGAACACTAATAATACAAATGCTTGAATACTTTTTGTTATATTTCTTTTCAAGATATCATTTCAGGAATTTTCTCTCTTCTTTAAAGTCCAAGTCCACTCCAAAAAAATAACTTACTTTCAATAGAAGCAAAAACATCAGACAAACCAATCAAAAAAAGTTTGAGCAAAATCGGGTACAGTAACTGATAAGAAAGTTATGAATTTTTGAAAAAGTATGTAAAACTATGGAACAATGGAAATCACTACACAAATTGCCAATTTGGTTATCAGTTTGTGACGTCATGTCCTCACTATTTATCAATTGCTTTATATAGTTTAATCCCATTAATTTCCCTTTTTATCCCCTAAAACTTGATTTCCCCATGCCTTTGCCCAGGTTATATGATTTGTATCATATTGCTTGCATGACATTGCACACAAATTTTCATGAACTTTGAAGAATTGATACTACAGTCAAACCTGCTTTAGTGACCACCTGTCTACAAAGACCACCTGTCTACAAAGACCACATTTTTTGTTTCCCTTGAAAATGGTTTCTCATTGAAACATGTACTTAAGGAACCTGTCTACAAAGACCACCTGTCTACAAAGACCACTTTTTGTGTTTCCCTTGGGTGGTCGCTATAGACAGGTTTGACTGTATTTTCTGAATATTTATATTCATAATTATTGATATTTATATAAAAAGCTTATCGAAATTCATTTTTTTTCATGATTTAACTGGAAAAAAAGTTACTCTTTATTAGTGCATCCACACAAAAACATATTACTATCAATCTAACTTGGATACTGGTGTGAAAAAATAAGATTCTTTGGGAGAAAATAGGAAATTTATATTATCAATATAAAGAAAATAATTAGTGGATAGTGAGGACATGAAGTCACAGACTCATGAGTGAGTTGCCAATTTGTCTAGTGATTTTCAAAGTTTTTCATGTCATTAAAAATTCATAACTTTCTTATTAGCTATCCGATTTTGCTCAAACATTTTTTGATTGGTTTGTCTGATTTTTCTGCTTCTATGAAAGTAAGGTATTTTTGGAGTGGACTTGCCCTTTAAGCCTTGTTCAGATATAAATTGCAGCGTTTTTTAAAAATGATTACATAAAGCGTAATCTGCTTCACATTTCTGTATGTCATAACACAGAGCTCAGTGAATACATGCAATTTTTTTGTTGCACGGTTACCATTCATTACACGTACCAGGTACACAAAAAAACGTGGCGGCTTTTTTTGGGCAATTTACCGCCCCACAACTAAACAAGCCTTAACAAAGAACAATCATACATTTATATTTTGCATACTAAAAGACTAGTTCCTATTGAAGAGCCGTACTTCATTTGCTAGCTCTAAAATTAGTCTCATACTCTAGTAAAATTGCCAAACTCACTTCAAACTGAGCAATAGGTCTCGTCACGGTGTATTTAGAAGAAACATGATTCTTTCTTTTTTCAAAAATGATGTGTATTTTCAGCAGATTCAGGTCAGTTAGATCAATTTCACAATTCCATAAAGAAAACAGGTAATGCTCCATCATAACATTAAAAATAATAATGGACATTTTTTTATATCTCTCATACTTGCAGCATTCCAGGAATTCCTTCCTACCGGTGCCCATTTAACACCTGTGTGGAAAGTGGCAAATGTAGATTAATGTCTTGCCAAAGGACACTAATGCTGAGTTTTGGCTCCATCCATAACCTCTGCCTCTCCAGTCAAGAGTTTAATTGCAATCATGACAGTCTCTGATGTACATAAATATCCATAGGAAATCAGATATCTGTTTTCTGATAAATGATTATATAACATTAAAAAAAAAATCACTCTACAATATTTGCAAATGGTTCTTCAACCCGACATTTAATGAGTTGAGAGAACTTGTTTTTTAAAGTCGTTTTGAGCAGAGTATGCAAAATTAAAGTTGTATATAGTGTTTCAGCCAAGCAGGAATATCGGCATATCTTATGTTTCGCACACAGTACATTTTTTTCTTCAAAAGCATCTCAATAAATATTAATCGACTCCTATCTACTGCATGATAAACAATCTAAAATGAGATTAAGAGTTTCTCTCGAAAAGCAGTTCTACTGCCAGTTCTCGAGAGGAAACTTTAAACTGAGTAAAACAATGACCCCTACCCCAAATGGCATTTGACAATTTTTGATACAAATATAACTATCTTCATACAAAAGTCACATTCCCTCATTTCATTCAGATGACATTTCATTATGAAAATGAAGCTATAAACAGAACAAAATGAAAAATAAAATGAGTGTTGCCAATTTGAAGAATAGCTCCTCCGTTTGACTCATTTGTGTCCAAAATGGATTAGGGTCTAACCCTAACCTGAATCTATGAGTTAAACTACAAATGCGGGCAGTAAATGAAAATGATGTTCTACCTATAAGATACTGACTCACATGCTACAAATCAAGATGAGATTCTACCTCCAAGATATAGACTTAAATGAGAATGATCCTAGTATTTTGGCTTGGGTGTGGTTGGTGTATGATCCTTGAGAAGAGACAGCATGACAGACTGTAAGAAAAGAGAGAGAGAGAGACAAAAGAAAATCATTTAAGGCACAGTATGGGTTGAGACTTGAGAGATTGTTACAAATCACAGTGGGGGTACCTGGACCTTGTTAATTCAGGAGGGGTGTGTGTGTGTTTTTTTTTTTTTTTTTGGGGGATAACCAAGCCAGTGGTCATCCATGTATTTCAGCAAGAAAATCACTTTTCCATGCCCTGATTTGCATCAGGGTGCAATGAGGGCACTGCACTGCAGCAATCACTGTTGATGGTTTAACGCCATTTGAAGTCAAATCACTTCTTGGGGACCTCATTTTCAATGGGGTTCACATGAGACGTGGACAAAATAAAAGTAATTGTCAACAACAACAACAACAGAATTCTATAAGTGGGCTGTGTTACATAATACCGCTGAACCAACATCTATCAAAGGACACGATTAGGTATCCCCCACAAATCAAATTCTGTTTTCCATCCTGTAGATAGAGAGTGAATTTCTTACCATGGCTGTCCACTTGCGGTTCTCAGCAGCAGGAAAAGCCAGGGATCTAGGAGAATAGAAGACCTCATCGTTCACCTCCTCTGATTTCCTGGGCAAACAATGCAGGAACGTCCAATCCTTGGCTGCTACGCCACACATCTAGGTCAATGAGAGTGAAATGGTTTCAGTACCTTTTTGAAAGACGTTTATATGGGGCTGAATATGAGAATGATCAAAGTCAATCACGATAAATCACAATATCAATACCTGGAACATCTATTGAGACTTTTCAACTGAATATATTTAGGATATTTTCTGACAGTGTCACTCATATCAAACTTCTGATTAATCAAATCAAGAATCAAGACTATCATTTACAAATGACACTCACCTGTAAAATCTTAAAGTTGTAGGTTCCTTGAATTTTTAAAGAAAGAGTGGAAAACTAGCATCTCTTCAGAAAATATTTGAATCTATGAATATCATCTACTATGGCTTTTTTATACATAAGATTTCTTTTTTAAAGTGTCACACATAAAAAAAAAAAAAGGTTCTGATTAATCTAATCACCGAACAAGAATGTTATTAACAATATCAGTCTCAAGTGAAAACTCAAAGTCATAGGGTTATCTATTTTTTACAGAAAAAGTCAAAACTATTATAATCATTAAAAAAAAAATAATATTCACAAGTGAAATCTTTAAAAAGTCGTAGATTTTCTTGAATTTATTTAGAAAGGGGAAAACTAACATCAATTTTTATGATTGCTTTACCTGACTGCACATTTACAGGTCAGAGGTGAAATCTTAAAAGTCATATGTTCTTTCTTTCTAAAAGAAACAGTGAACACTAAAAATCAATTTTTGATAATAACATTCACAAGTGAAATCTTTAAAGCCAAACCGGTAGGTTCCTTCATTTTCACAGAAAAAAAAGTGAATAACTAATTTCATTATTGGAAATTCATCTCCTCTATCAGATGACCTTTGCATACCTTCATATTGACCTGGTAGCCCTCAAACACCCTCAACCTCTCAGCCTTCTCTTCCTCCTGACCCATGCTGACCCAGGTATCTGTGACGATGACATTTGCCCCTTGACATGCTTCCATAGGATCGTTGGTATAGTGGAAGGATGTACCGTACTGTTGATTCACATTCAGAACAGGAAAATATGTAATGATTTTACTTCATATTCTTCTTTAGTTTATCCGAGTAAACTGTCATGCAGGCATTAGGGACTTTTAGATTTACGCGACGAGAACGTGGACCGCCACGTGTGACATCCTTTTAATGTAAATCTAAAAGTCCCTATTATCATCAACAACAGAAAGTAATCCCCGAGACCACTTTTCCCGGTATGCTCTTTAACTCATTCGGGACGACCATTCAACATTTTGTGGTTTGGCTGAATAACTACAAAGTGGTCTATGGTACGGAACATAAAACTTGGTGGAGTAAATCTCTCCGCCTTGTAACTACATGCAAGGCTGAAAACATACAGACATTGACTGGTATGATGTGTAATATAACATTCTTTGGATTCCCAAAGAGAGTTATATTTTGTGCGCTGAGGGAAAATATAACTCATTTGTTGTCAAAAGAATGTATATTACACGCCCTTCCAATCAATATCGGTTACATTAGATAGCCTTGATAACACTCTGTTATGTAAAATCAAGAAAAATTGCGATCTCAATGTTTTTTAATGTGTTTTTTGTGATATCCAGGTTTCCGTGTCAAATGCGCACCGTTAAGACAATGCAAACAATGGGAGACAATTGGATACCGTATGATGCAAAAATATAATAATTCGACCACGTAGTCCATATAACAATTGTAAAATGACCTGGATAGTGTTTCACAAAGACTAAGATCGACTTAAAGTTGGACTTGAACTATGGTAGGCGATTTATGCCCTTAAAAAGGCTTGAACCAGGTGTAAAATTAGAGTTAAAAAAAAACCTTAGAAATTATGATCTTTAGATAATGTTTTTTCCTTCAATAATAAACTATCAAAAAATGTGAATTCTGTAGATTTGTGACGTCCCTTGAGAGACCAATGGTGAGAGCAATCAGTGGCATGAATGGCCTGCCATAGTTCAAGTCCTTTGTGAAACACCCCCAGGAGTGAAATTAGCTAATTATGATAATCACAAATTATAACACATGACGACCTGTGGACCAATCACGTTTCATGTGTCTGTAAGAGCTTTCTATTATAAATAGATGATGAACTTACTTGCTCTGCCAATTTGGCTGCATCCTTCTCCACTTGAGGGAAAACCTCATAACCCTGTGAACAGAAAAATACATCTATAAATATAAACATTTTCAAGAATAAAGGTCATGTAATTGGTCATATGATATCATATTGTTTCCTCCCATTAATTTTTTCTCTCATAAACAAGCGCATGGTTACAAAGAACATACAATATTATGTGCCTCTGCATATACATTTTACGTCTGGGGACTGACCTCACCATCCAAAAGACACGACTCAGTTACATTTTTCTTGCCATTAAAAATTGTTCCAATAAACAAGCACATGGTTACAAAGAACATACAATATATGTGCCTCTGCATATTTTTTTTCATCTGAGGACTGACCTCACCATCCAAAAATAGACATGACTCAATTACGAACCAGGTACCGTCATAGTCACAAAGAATCGACTGTACCACTAGACCAACTCAAATCTCCTTCAAGTTGAATACACTACCTTTTTATATGATTGGTAAATAATAATTAAAAAAAACATTATTCAGTGAGAAGGCTTAGTGGTAAAGCAGTGGTCTTGTATATGCGAGGACCAAAGTTAAAACCACATGAATTCGCTAGAGCTCTTCTGTTAAGCATTACTCCTCATTACCAAGTCACTCGGAGAAGACTTATGCCTTAGTCACACCTTTGCGTATTTGGCTTGCGTATTGCTGTGTTTCTATGGCAAGCCGTTTTAACATTTATTCCTATTCTTGATATCAAGAAATTCATTCTTGATATCAAGAAATCGAATTCTTGATATCAAGAATTACCATTGCTTTACAACAGAAAATCATTTCTTGATATCAAGAATTAATTTTTCTTGATATCAAGAATGAGAATAAATGTTAAAACGGCTTGCCATAGAAACGCAGCAATACGCAAGCCAAATACGCAAAGGTGTGACTGAGGCATTAAAGCCGTCAGACCCGGTTGCTTACTAAGGCCTCGCTCAGATATGACGCGGCAAACCGTGGCGGTTTTTTATGATGACATGCAGGGTAATACGCTTCACACTTTTGTATCTTATAACACAGAGCTCAGTGAAAGTTGCACCCAGTTGCCATTCATATACACGTTTTAAAAACGTCAGTTGGCGTCAGTTTACAACGTCATATCTGAATGACATGCTTTCTTAAGCAGTCAGGTAAAATAAACCTTCAAACAGTGAAACCAATATTGAAACATGAAACGAAGGTTTAGTTACCGAACCTTAGGTGTTGCCACTCTGACGTTGACATGCTTTCTTAAGCAGTCAGGTAAAATAAACCATCGAACAGTGAAACCAATATTGAAACATGAAACAAAGCGTTCGTTTACCTCAGGTGTTGCAACTCTGACGTTGACATGCTTTCTTAAGCAGTCAGGTAAAATAAACCATCAAACAGTGAAACCTATATTGAAACATGAAACAAAGCGTTCTTTTACCTCAGGTGTTGCAGCTCTGACGTTGACATGCTTTCTTAAGCGGTCAGGTAAAATAAACCATCGAACAGTGAAACCAATATTGAAACATAAAACAAAGCGTTCGTTTACCTCAGGTGTTGCAACTCTGACGTTGACATGCTTTCTTAAGCAGTAGGGTAAAATAAACCATCTAACAATGAAACCTATATTGAAACATGAAACAAAGCGTTCGTTTACCTTAGGTGTTGCCACTCTGACGTTGACTCCCAAAGGAGCAGCAGCCATCATGAGGAATGTATGATGTTGTTTCCGTCTCCAACCCAGGCTACAGTCAACCCTTTCACAGAACCATAATGCTCCTGTCACCAGAAAATAGGAAAGAACAGAAAAGGAAAAACTATGAAATACATTGAACACCAGGTAGAGGGTAAGTTGTTTCTATCTCCGACCCAAGTTATCATCACAGCCCCTTCGCAGAACCCTACTTCTCCTGTCACATGGGGGACAGTACTTGGTCTGATCTAAAGTCTAATAGGATGATTAACCTCATACAATAATCACTCACCAGATATCAGGGATGAGACTTTCCCAAAGAGGAGGAAGATTAAATGGGGGTTCAG
This sequence comes from Mesocentrotus franciscanus, assembly GCA_037976565.1. Classification (NCBI taxonomy): domain Eukaryota; kingdom Metazoa; phylum Echinodermata; class Echinoidea; order Camarodonta; family Strongylocentrotidae; genus Mesocentrotus; species Mesocentrotus franciscanus. Next base: position 17,482,023 of record CP137671.1, on the reverse strand, counting down.
GGAAAACTTTAGAATATATTCTAAATTTGAGAAATATTTGTTACCCTATCTTGCTTAAAGGGACTCTATAACATCGTTCAGATGGGAGAAAATGCTGCTAAGGTAGTGAGGTCAATGCTAGATGTACAATTAATGATAATCTGAAAGTTCAAGTTTTCTCCCCTTTCTGCCATATCTCATCTCTGAGATATATCAAATTTTACATAAAAAGGGAATAAGGTACATGTATGAGACAATATAGCTTGGACATACTTGGATGCAATTATGATGAAAAATTGGATGAAATATTATGGCACATATTCTTCAAAGATAAAACCAGGCTTAATCTAGTCCACGGAAGGCCAAGTGTCAACCCTTATAAATTTCTATTTAAATTACTGTAAATATTTACCAAATAAATAGACAAAATTAATTTGATCATAAAATGAAAATGGAAAAGTTATCCTTATGGAAAAGTTATCCTTATGTCATAAGTTCTTGTATTTTTATTTATAGTAACAGAAATATGGCGATTTGTTTTGCACGGGATAAAATGACTGACATTTGGTACTCCTCAAAACAGTGGAATTGACTGCACTGCCAAACCAGGTACAGGTTTGCGATTATATTTTGGTTCAATCATGAATATCTTGATATCTGAAGAATTAAATGGCTTATAAAACGAAGAACCTCTCTACAATATTAAGACGTTTGAAATTATGAATACGACAGTCATGCGTTCAGTGAAAACAAATCTAGATTACAAGCAATATTACGAATGCCTTTAAATCACTCATAGCATCATTCGGATAAAGTCGTGAAGTAGATATAAGAACACATGTACCTGGAGGGTTTGGAAATCTGCAAGAGCCTGCAGAGGATGGTATATCTCAGAGAGACCATTCACAATCGGAATATAGCCCTCTGTTGACAAGGTGAGGAGAGTCTCGTGGTCGTAGACTCGAGCGAGAGCGATGTCAACAAAGCCAGACAGAACTCTGGAGTAAGATAAAGTTTTAAAGCGATACTTGTCTGATGAACTTTCTGCCCTAGCATACTGTTTATGAAACAGCGCCATCTCATGGTCAACTTGCCAACAGTACCCAACCCAATACCTCATTTCCACTTCGCAGACAGAGGATTTGATGGGAGAACCAACACCGCAGCTAGGGAAGCAAAACGTTACAGGACCATGATAGACCTGAGATGGAGCTAGAGGGATTTTGTGGTAGTGCTTCTAGTACAGTATGGCTTTGATTAAAGCAATCTTAATGTACATAACCCAATAAAAAAAAAGGGGTCATTTTGACTGTACAGCCAATTTTGAGACCTCAGTCATAAGAAATATAATTCGAGATCACAAACTTTTTTTTGGAAATTCAGAGTTTTTAGACAATAATATCCCAGGTCTGTTGTATTTTGTAATTTAAGATTTTCACATCCCCCTCCTCCCGTGTAACTGTATCAATAATCGTTAAAGGGAAATCCAACCCAAATAGACAACTACTTTAAAAGAATGCAGAAAAATCAGAGAAGCAAATTGATGAAAGTTTCACTTAAATCTGACTAAATATAAGAAATTTATGAATTTTTGACAGTTGTAATCACTATACGTATGGGCACTTCAACTTGGCTGAAGCGGTAATGTCAATGTAATGTAGTGCCGGACTACTTTCCACACCTGTTCCAACATATCAAATGACTAAAATTTAAATTTTTCAAAAAATCATGGCTCAGGAGGGTCTATTTCTTTAGAGGCCCCATAATAATATGCTATCTATAATATATTTTGAGTAGTGCCCCAAGGGAGAAGGAACTTATGAGAAAAACAGAAATTAATGATATTTTTGTACAGGGGAAATGGGAGAGTCCACGTCCTACATCACAATCCACTAACCAAACTACAAATTTGAGATTCGCATAGACTTAGTGATCTCATATTTCAAACATTCATAACTTCCTTACTATTGGTCCGATTCCTTTCAAACTTTTGCCATTCTGTTTCTGTTATTATTCTGCTTTCATACAAATCAACTTATTACAAAGGTTGGATTGCTCTTTAATTACAGAGAGTGAGAGAGGAATGCAAGAATAACTTACCTTGCTGTATCTTTCACAGATTCATTGACTCCAAGATGAATGTCTGCTGGTGATAAGAAAGCAGCATGTCCACCCAGCAAAGCAAATCCTGTATGAATTAAATATAATGTACATGTAAATATGAAGAGGCTTTTTTTTATACACCATGATATAAACACACAAAAATAGATATTTAGGCCTATAATTTGTTGACAATTTTGTTTCATGATGCAGAGTGGGTCAAGAACGAAGGAATAATGCTGTTACCTGTTTCGTTAGAAACCCTGGTTCTGGTGCTACGTTTCTCGAAGATCAGGGCAGCTGACTTGCCTTCCAAGGGTCTGTAGGCCTCACCGTTTTGCTTGTAGCGGATCTTCAAGTCTGCAGCAGTCCAAAGCAGCTGTTCAATCTCGTTCTTGGTAAAGTATTTGAGCGTGAGGAAGTGACGCCCAACAAGCGAAGACCAGCTGCAGAAGGGAAGGAATGAGGAATGTGTTTGAGAAGGCTTACTTCGAATCATTGGGTTATCGTGAACGGTCGGGTGATCACGTTACACGACCTTTCGTGACACGAAAGCGAAAGATGACGCGACTTTTTGTCAAGGCTCAAAATACACGGGGGCGATGGGCGATTCGCCCCCGTGAGCTACATAATCGCCTCCGTCAGATTGCTCACGGGGGTGATTGCAAAATTAAAAATCGCCCCCATGGATCAATTATAAAATATAGATTATCTTTTCTGTTATAACTTTCAAACAATATTGAGTTTTAACTTTCAAGCCTTAAACCATTGAAATGGAACTAGACCTATGGAAGTTAGATTAGCGAGCAGGATTTTTTTCGCTCGAATTTTACGGTGTCTCGCGGTCGCCATATTGTAAACAAATGTTAACTTATTCGCCGGAAGATGGCGCTATATCTCCCAACTCCATATCTCTATGAGTATTACTGATACAAACGGAAGCTCGCAGTGCAGTGCGGCCGTCAACAGTGGCTATACTGCGCTGGTAGTACCGGTGTGCATGCTGACACCCCATATCTGCTGGAGCTAGAGGTTTTTCGTTGTGAAAAGCGTGAATCCTCTGAAATCTGGTGATTCCAAAAGACCAGCAAATAATGAACCTCGACCAGTAAATCAATAATGAGAAGAAGAGGAAGACCAAAGATGTGGTGGAAGGATATGGTAATTAGACTATAAAAAAAGAATGTAAATAAGGTTGCTCGATGAGGAGGAAATAATGTGCAGAACGGGAAGAAAGAAATTGAGAGAATGTCATCACGGGATGAAAGTCAGTAACCCCTATGTTACTTGTAAATTTGTAAGAGGGAAAATGCCGACTTAAATAAATGATAATGATGGAGTAGCAATGAATTTAGGAGTATCATAGGTACAAATTCAATGGAAATTTGTATTAAAAAAAGAGCCCCCATGAGTACTAAAAGAGCCCCCATGAGAAGGCTCACGTGGGCTCATTTTTTTTGGAAGAGCCCCCGTGGACAAAAAATTAATTTGAGCCTTGCCTTTCGTAGATTTGCCGCAGGGTTTTCACAACGTGTCAGGTAAATTTGACTAGACCATTTCCCTGTCATTTCGTGAATAAAGGGGCATGTTTTCACAAAGGTAGGGTAATGCGACCATTTGACCCAATTACCAGATGATTTGAAGTAAGCCATTTGAGAAGAAGTCTTTGTTTTATTTTCATTGATTTTAAACATAGATCTAAGTCAGAAAGCTTTGATCTCCATACATAACTGTACAAAGGAATAAACACAATAAAAATCCCCCAAGGGCCCAAATGATGTGCAACTGTGCCACTCTTCCCCAAGCAAGCTCACTCTTCCCCAAGCCAGGACAGAGAGATTAGAAGCAATGCAGTCGGTAGAAATAGACAGGAGAAAGAGATCCAACAAATAGAGAACGTGGAAGATAGATTATGTGCAGACCGAGTAGCTCCTAAACCAAGCGGCAAAGAGAGGGAAAAAAGCTATGACTGTGAGCTGAGAGATACAAGAAAAGAAGCACACCTCGAGGAAACCGCATGCATCACAGTAGAAAAAAACCAGAGTACGAGGAAAAAAATACATGTCAGTGCAGTCGGAGCTATAGAGAAACCTGAAAGCATGACCCTGAGATACTGTGCTAGAGAGAAAATTCAAGAATCAGAGATGACAAGGAGTGTTAACACAAACAAACATAAGCCAAGAACATCCAGGTGTCACAGCAATCCTCTTGCTGACCATAGATCTGCTTCCGCCAAGGATGCTACAAAAGGAAACACTTCACTACCAGTAATGTCAGCACTAATGAATAACTACGGAAATGATGGAAGAGAATTGAACCTGAATATATTATTAGATAGTGGTGACATATTAGAACGAGAGTCAGACGATGAAACATCATGCACTGCTGATGGTGAGGATGAAGATGATACCTCTTCATCCAGCAGTCAGAAAAGCAGTAGTGAAGGCTCCGACACTGAGACTGAGTCGACTGACAGCGAGGACCCAAGTTTGGACTCACAACCTACACCCCAATCCTTCCTTAAGAGGAAACTGAAAGTCATGTCTACAAACTGTGACTCACTTATAAACAAGAAAAATTAATTGAGTGGCTTCTGCTCTGTCTACAACGTTGATATAGTGCTAGCAACTGAAGTCCTTCCCAAAAATGTACGAGACGAGGTGACAGAAAACGACTTATAGATCGATGGCTTTACACTGCACAGCAACATTGGAAGACTAGGCAAAAGAGGAGTAGCAATCTACATCACTGACACCCTGGCTGACTTAGTTGATGGTACTGAAGTCCTGCATGACTTTGAGGAAAACCTGTGGGTAACCATGAAACTGAGAGGAAACGACAAACTTGTGATGGGGTGCATCTACAGAAGCCCTCCAGTGATACTTATCATTATTTCATTATTTTCTCTACTCTTTATTCTATTTTTCTTTTCTTCTCAAATTCACTCTCCTTGTATGTCTCTAGAATCTCTTACTATACTACTCCGTTTTTGCCTCCTATAACACCTTATAAATTCAGACCTACTTTATTGTGTTACTCAATACGGAAGCCTATTCACATACAAGCTATGCATTTTATTTAGGCTCCCCACATTTTACATTGTTTTACCTTACCTGTCATAACTATACATTTCGAAACTTTGTACCTATTTTCCGTACATTATACTTGATTTGAAATCTTTAATTTTTTTGTGTGTTTGTAATTTACGCTTATACGCTTGTATAAAAAGAAGAATTTAAATTGTTTTTTGATGTAAATGTGGAACAAATAAACTTCAAACTTCACTTCAACAACACAAAGCTATGCCAGCTTATTTGCAAAGCATGGGAACTGCAGGCATCTCATCTGTTGATTGCTGGTGACTTCAACTATGCTAGTATCAACTGGGAGACCCACACTACATCAAAAGAATCAGAAGAAGCTTTCATAGATGCAATAGAGGACTGCTTCTTAACGCAACATGTAGAGGAGAGGACTAGATACAGGGAGAACCAAACACCAAACCTGCTTGACCTCCTCTTAACTAATAGAGATGACATCATTTCAAACATTGACTTCCTGCCAGGACTGGGAAATAGCGACCATGTGTGCCTCCTCTTTGATCTCCTAGTCTACCCTGACCGAGGAAGTGGACATTCTCCAAGACCACAGTACCATAGAGGGTAGTACCAGGAAATAGTGAATGAGCTGAATGAGGTTGACTTGGAAAGGGAGATAAGTGACCTGTCAACAAACGAGGCTTGGGAGTTCCTAGAGAGCCACTTGACTATCCAGATGCAGAAACACATCCCTATGACAAGGGCAAAAAGTAGGAAGAAGAAGCATGCATGGATGACAAAATCTGCCATGAGAAAACAGAAGAGGAAAGCAAGAGCATGGACGAACTACATCGCAATGGGCAGACCAGAAGATAGGGTGACTGCAAACAAGGAAGCCAAGGACTGGCGTCACCTAATTAAGAAACTCTGCTTAGACTTCGAGAGAGATATTGCCTAGAATATCAAAACCAACCCCAAAGCCTTCTGGAAATACACAAATGAGAGATTGAACTCACGCAGCCAGATTGGAGACTTAATGAAGGGTGATAGTCAAGTGACCAGCAACGACAAAGAGAAAGCAGATATTCTGAGCAAATATTTTGCAACAACATTTACAGATGAAGACAAAGAACATATTCCCACTCTTGACAGCAAATACAACTGTACCAAGGAGCACCAGTAGAGACTGTCACTATCAACCCAGATAATGTTCTACGCAAGCTTAAAAACCTACTCCGTGAAACAGCCCCAGCAACCTGCCTACCTCTCTCCATAATTTACAACAAGTCCTTGGAAGAAGGTAAACTACCAACTAGATGGAAGCAAAGCAATGTTGCTCCAATATTCAAGAAAGGCTGCAAGAAAGATCCAAGCAACTACAGACCAATAAGTCTCACCTCTGTCTGTTGCAAAGTCATGGAATCACTGATAAGAGATGAAGTATCCGACCATATGCTGACCAATGACCTATTCAGTGACCATCAGCATGGATTTTTCCCCGGAAGGTCCTGCATGACACAACTGCTCTGTGCCATGGAAGCATGGACGGACTTGATCGACATCGGGGGAGTCCATTGACGTAGTCTATCTAGATTTTAGGAAGGCTTTTGACTCTGTTCCACACCAGCGTCTAATAAACAAGCTCGAGGCCTACGGAATCTCTGGTCCTATCAGAACATGGATCCAAGACTTCCTCACTGAACGAAAGCAGAGAGTGGTCGTGAACCACAACATGTCAGATTGGACCCCTGTCACCAGTGGAGTACCGCAAGGGAGCGTGCTCGGACCACTTCTATTTGTCATCTACATAAATGACCTTCCTGACGAGATTGAGACAGCAGTCAAAATCTTTGCAGACGACACCAAACTGTATGGCAAAGCTACGTCTGAGGAAGACTACACCACCCTGCAGAGAGACGTACAGAAACTTAAGGGATGGTCAGAGAAATGGCAGTTCCACTTCAATGCAAACAAATGCAAGACCCTGCACCTAGGGGCAGGCAATCCTGAAGGGAATATGAGCTAGACAGTGTAAAGATCCCAGAAACCAAAGAAGAAAAGGACCTTGGAGTGGTCATTGATGAGAAGCTCAGATTCCATCAACAATCTGCAATTGCTGCCAGAAAAGGGAATGGAATACTAGCTCGCATACAGAGATCTTTCACTTGCAAGGACAGGTCAACAATTCCACTCCTCTACAAAGGTCTTGTTCATCCCATATTGGAATATGGCAATGTAATCTGGCACCCTCACTATGTGAAGGACAAAAAAACCATAAAGTACAAAAAAGAGCAACAAAAATGGTACCAGAGATAAAACACCAAAGCTACCATGAGAGACTAGAGAGTTTGAAGCTTCCCTCGCTCAGCCACCGCCGCCGTCGAGGAGACATGATTCAGGTGTTCAAGTTGATGCAGACCATTGACAGGTTGGACTCTACACAATTCTTCACACCTGCAATCAACTCAACAACGAGAGGGCATTCATTCAAACTAACCAAACCCAGGTGCAACACCAAACTCAGGCAAGACTCGTTTAGCCACAGGGTCCTCAACGACTGGAACCCCCTCCCTGAGTCTGTAGTATCTGCAACCTCGGTGAACAGCTTTAAAGCCAGACTTGACAAACACTGGAAGAAGGAGCAATATGATTCACCCTTCTCCCAGTAGACACTCCAACTACGACAATCCTGATGTGACCCAGCAAGCAAGATGCAGACGTAAAATGACCATGGTGCAAGACCCAGAAGCTGGGACACCCCTTGAAGTTAGATCTGGAAGCTCGACAGCTGTAGACGGCTTTCTTCCAGAAGCTTTGGTATTCAAGGTATTCAAGGTATTCAAGAATTTCGCTGCTGCACTCATGTAAAACACCAAAATTAATGTCAGCAGGATTTAATTCACTAGCTACAAAGTACAAGTACAATTGCCAGCCAACCAGATTCAGACACTCTTCAAACTGTACACTGCTACAAATTTGTGGTTTCCAAGTGTTTTTAATTGTTGCAACATTCATATCAATATTAACATTGCGAAGGGGAAGCCTTTCTGATCAAATATGGATCGGGTCCAACTTGAATCTGGGGACAACTCGGCCCCGCTGCAAAAACGGTCAGTTTTTGTCATTTTACTCTAGAGTCTACTAAGATAAGCCTAACCCTAACCCTAACTCTAACCCTATACCTAAACCTAACACTAAACCTGCAAAAATGACCGTTTTGCAGCGGGGCCGAGTTGTCCCCGGGTCCGAGTTAGCCCGACTCCAAATCTAGATGGAGACTAACACTAACAGTAACAGTAACATTGTCATTACTAACATAACAACAATCTCCCAACATAATTTTGAACAAGTGGGACTGAGATTTAATTCATTAAATATGTTACCCCATGTCTTGGCCATCATTGTACACCTTCTTGCTGGAATGAAGACTTGCACATAACAGTCGAGATTTAGACTTGACTAGTAAAAATTCTGTGCCTACAACGCCGCAAAAACGACGGAACGAGGAAGAGATGGAATTCATGCCTGGATTTAGTTTCTTCTTCTTCTACCTTCTTCTTCCGCTCATTGAAACTGGCGACCATTAAGCCCGCGACCAATAAGAAGGAGATTAGCCACCAACAATGGGGCCTATAGTGTCTCTAAATCGTACAATCGAAAAGGAAAAAGAAAAATTTGCACGTGTCGGCTGACGGTAACGGCAAAAGAATTAGTAAGAGAATAGATTTGGATGTTATAAAAACTATCGCATGACATTTTAACTGAATAATGGCCTACACCATTTTTAAAGTGATATCTTACTCTTTACTCTCATAATATGTCACATGCCGAAGCAAGTTGTTTGGGACTACCTGTTTCAGATTGAATTTAGAGCTGAAAGCGGCATGTACAGGGTTTATCCGGGCATTTCGAGTGTATAATTGGACAAAAATCATTTTCTACTTTGATGGCTTTTAAAACTATCGTATGACATTTTAACTGAATAATGGCCTACACCAATTTAAAGCTGATACGTTATTCTTTACTCTCATATATGTCACATGCCGAAGCAAGTTGTTTGGGTCTTACTGTTTCAGATTGAATTTAGAGCTGAAAGCGGCATGTACAGGGTTTATCTGGGCATTTCAGTGTATTGGACAAAAATCATTTTCTACTTTGATGGCTGTTAAAACTATCGTATGACATTTTAACTGAATAATGGCCTACACCAATTTAAAGGTGATATCTTACTCTTTACTCTCATATATGTCACATGCCGAAGCAAGTTGTTTGGGACTTACTGTTTCAGATTGAATTTAGAGCTGAAAGCGGCATGTACGGGGTTTATCCGGGCATTTCGAGTGTATTGGACAAAAATCATTTTCTACTTTGATGGCTTTTAAAACTATCGTATGACATTTTAACTGAATAATGGCTTACACCAATTTAAAGCTGAGACATTATTCTTTACTCTCATATATTATGTCACATGCCGAAGCAAGTTGTTTGGGTCTTACTGTTTCAGATTGAATTTAGAGCTGAAACCGGGAAATACAGGGTTTATCCGCACTATACAAAAATAATTGGACAAAATGCGTTTTAAAATTTGACGGCTTTTAAAACTATCGTATGACATTTTAACTAAATAATGGCCTACACCAATTTAAAGGTGATATCTTACTCTTTACTCTCATATATGTCACATGCCGAAGCAAGTTGTTTGGGCCTTACTGTTTCAGATTGAATTTAGAGCTGAAAGCGGCATGCACAGGTTTATCCGGGCATTTCGAGTGTATAATTGGACAAAAATCATTTTCTACTTTCATGGCTTTTAAAACTATCGTATGACATTTTAACTGAATAATGGCCTACACCAATTTAAAGGTGATATCTTACTCTTTACTCTCATATATGTCACATGCCGAAGCAAGTTGTTTGGGTCTTACTGTTTCAGATTGAATTTAGAGCTGAAAGCGGCATGTACAGGGTTTATCCGGGCATTTCAGTGTACAATTGGACAAAAATCATTTTCTACTTTGATGGCTTTTAAAACTATCGTATGACATTTTAACTGAAAAATAGCCTACACCAATTTAAAGCTGAGACGTTATTCTTTACTCTCATATATGTCACATGCCGAAGCAAGTTGTTTGGGTCTTACTGTTTCAGATTGAATTTAGACCAAAAGTAGCCCAATTTCTTCTTCTTGATACTTGACCAATCAAGGTATCGCCGAAACGTCCAATCGAAAAAGGAAATTATTTCAAAACCCCCAACAGTTTGTATAAAACTCATTTATTTACCACATTTGATACGTAGCCTACAGGGTATACCAAATGTTCTTTAAAATATTTCTAATAGACTTAAAGAAAACGTCGCATTGCACTGACACTGAAAAGGGATAGTGCAAAATTAAACACCTTATTATATTAATAACTGACAGAACGTGAATAAAGAAATAATGATTGGCCTGTTTTTAGATCTTATAATTAGCTTTTGATTCTCTTGATCACTCAATTTTATTTAAAAAATTGGAATGTTATGGTTTTAGAGGAATTATACTGGAATGGTTTTAAAGTTATTTAAATAATCGAAAACAATATTTTGTACTCATGGGTGTCGATCACGTGGGGATGGGGATATATCCCCCAATATTTCAGGTGGGGGGAGGGTGGCCTGTACAATCATCCCCCCAATAATTCACCATAAAAAAATCTCATTTTCATAATATATACATATATAAATAGAAAACGAAGTAAATGAAACAACCGTATATGAGACAAGAATAAATTAAATTCTCGCTCATACGGCTTCATCAGGAATTGATGAAATTTATTCAATTTATTCAATCAACAGCATCATAGAAATGCAGTGCGCCAAATGCAAAGCCGCCGCGTTAAAAAGCAACGAGCTAAATGTTAAGCGCGAAGCGCAAAAGTGCAAAAAAGAAGTAGAGAGTGGAAGAGAGAGATAATGAGAGACATAGATGATAATAACCCAGGTAGCGAGCCCATGTGGGACCCACATGGGTCCCATATTCTCTGAAACATGGGCCCCATATGGAAAACCATTTGGGGCCCTAAGGCATCTGCACCCAAGAAGCATATGGGACCCATATAAGACAGATGGGACCCAGATGGGACCCATACCAAACTGGGTCCAAATGGGTATGCCCAGCTTAATCCCATCTGGTACCCATATTGGTTAACCCAGATATATCCCATATGTGTTACTAAATATTGGCCCAATATGGGATACATATGGGTTCCATTTAATAGCGCAGATGGCACAAGTGACCCAGATCATCCCCATATGGGCCCCATATGGGCTTGCTACCTGGGAAAAAGGGAAAAGGGGAAGAAACGGGCAGAAGAAAAAGGAAGGGGAAAGAGGAAGAAAGACAAGAGAAAGAGGGACATATATATTCCAGCATTTCCTTCAGGGAACTGATGTGAATGGGCGATGAAAAAAGAGGTTGACTTTAAAGTAACCTACAATGAAATATTGCTCATGTTTATTTCTTACAATGTCAAAATTACTTTACGGGATCCCCTCCCTAAAAAGCTTAGGCATGGGTGATGGTAGGTATGAGGTTAATGCATGATCAGGAATTAGTTGAGTGGATGGAAAAGAAGTGAGAAATAAGCTGAAAGAAACATGGAAAATTGCCATGGAATGATGGAAGGCAATGTGAGACAGGCCCAACATGTTCTAAAACAAGTAATAATATTCAAGAATAGTTATGATTTCTTTCACCTAGGAGTTCTTCAAAAACTAATTAAAAACGAGTAAATAATCAATGCCACATTATTGACAGGGCTTAAAAGGAAAGTGAAAAGAAAAGCAAGAAACAAAAAGATTGAATGAAATTTGGGCCTTTTTGTTTATAACACCCTTCCAATAATAATGCACCTTCTAAGACTGGTTATAGTTTTTGAATAAAAAAATAGTGCCCTGGTTAGGGCCTTAGGGGAATATTATGCTTATATTTTAGAGCGTATCTGGTATGATAAGTATATCTGGGTGAAGAAGGAGATAATGGAAGTTTGTTGTTTGGTAGTTGGAACGTAAGTTTTATATTATGTTTTTAAGAAACAGACAGTTTGTATAAGATCAGGAGTGGAAATTTTCTGTCATTTTGAGAACCAAATTTTGCATCAGTGATATTCTGTTTCATTGAATTGAGTTTCCCGCAGAAAGGATTCAGTTGGTTTAATTAAAAAAAGGAAGAGAGTCAAATGAAGAACCAAAAGCAATATGTTTTTCATTTACTAATGAGAACTATGTATTTTTGAGATCTCCTTACACAGAATATTGGAATGGGTTTTTCACGATGAATGTTGTTTGGAGACATCAAAGTTCATAAAATGTATGTTTCTATCACCAGGAAATAAAGAATTTTCTGTCTACATGAACCTTTCCTGGTTGCTTATTAATGCATTTGCCCACTGGTAACATAATACTTTCACAAGTTGATATCCCTCACCATTTGATTTTTGTGTGGTAATGTCTAAATTTCGTTTAAAAATAGATGATATCAGTCTGGTAGACCTACACTGCAGGCAAGAGTCAGGACTAACATTTAGCATGTTATTAATTTTATTACCACTCTTATATTCTCTGAAATGTTATCTTTATTGAGGGTGACTTGGAAAAGTTAATAACTTGGAAGGGAGGGTGCAACCTGCCACACGCTTCTACCTCTTGGTTGCTTTGATCCATTGCCGAAAATATTTTGGCACCTATCATCCCCAACCACGGATACAAATCGACACCCCTGCTCTTAGGGTTTAAACAAAAATCAGAGCCTCCCGGACAGTCCGGATAGACACGCCCCGCGGTCCGGACTTTGAGAAGCCCTGGTCTACGGTATACATTATGGTATGTAAAACAGACTCGGATGTTAGTTTTTTCTGACTCAGTTTAAATTGAATTATTATGATTTATATTTTTTGCAGTTGTTTTGTCATATATATTTTGTAATTGTTGTCATATATATTATGCTATGTTATGAATATGTTTTATCGTATTGAAGAAATAAAAAAGATATTAAGAAAAAAAAGAAGAAAAAAACACCCCAAAAAGCAAACGAACGTCTTAGATGGTGAACTTTGCCCCAACCCGCAGAATAAGACAACCCTATAATGTATAGAGTCAGTATGTAAGGTACATTTTAATCATTATCGTTTGCGGCATGTTCGGGTCGCTTTATCATAATCGTTAGCATTCTTTTTCAATCTCGTATCATATCAGCTTACCTCTTAACCCAAGGGTAATTTTCCTACAATCAGCCCTGGACTGACGTCTGACGTATCATTAACATAAACTTATTTTGGAACATTATAGTCTTGGATATCCGCATCGGTTTGACTGCCAATCAATAATGAAGCAAAAATATCAGGTAAGCCTAAAAAGACATACTGAAATTGTAATATTGCTGACAGTATATTGCATTTGGAAGAGGGTTCACAACTTACGTTGAATTTTTTCTTCTTTGTTTTAGAGTGTACATATATGTTTTCTCTTGGCAGAACAAGAATAAATGCATTGTATTTCAATTCAGATACCTTATGTAAATCTTTGCTATTTTGTATCGAAGTGCAATTTTGTTATTCTTGCTCTGCCAAAAGAAAGATAACGATAAAATGCCTCAATATGGTATATCATAATAATAATAAAATAATAATTCCATTTTATATATCGCAGCTACTATATGAGTATACTCTACTGCGCTTAATACAAAGTGTCATATTATTACCCCGGCTATAGCTGAGCCGCCATATTTAATGAGTCCGTTTGGTAGCCATATTGTCAACCATTTTGGGTTTCTAGTACGGGGTGTCTAAAAGAAAATGCAACGAGATTTTGATATTAAAAAGTCAAAATCTTCCTCAATAAATTGTCATAGGTGATAATTTAGTAGTTTTCCCTTTGCTTTGTACATAATTTAAGTTATGCTTGTTTTTGTAAGACGTGGGATTTTTTTTTCAAATGTTACAAATTAGCGCATTGAATAGAATCGGTGCGCAATAAGCGTCTATACGGATGCTGCTGCTGTCGCTCCCGGAGTTTAAAGACAAATCTTTACATTTAAAATAAACACTCAAAGGTTAAAAATATGGTCGAATTTCATATCAATGTAGGCCTCAGTAAATTCAGTAGCAATCATTGCTAAGATTGCTTGTCTCTAAAAATTCCCATGGGACATAAAGCTAGATAAAACTATATTAAGGCCTATAATTGACAAAAATGGTAATATATATAATACGACTGGGCTCTCAAGAAGGTAAAAGTGTTCAAGGTTTTGACGAGGCCGCATCTTGACTGACCAAGTGACCATATAGCGTGATTTGTTTGACGACGTCATAATGTTGATAGATAAACACGGAGTGAATAGTTTTAAGCTGAAGATATTGAGAATATAATTTCCTAGATGAATGCCAAAATAGTCAAAGGTAGAAAATCTAAAATGAATCGAATTGTCTTCAATCATAAAATTTCTCAGTATACGCCTACAAAAGTAACATGAATGAATTTGAATCATTTCCGTGTTTTCAGTGAAATGTCATATCTTTTAATAGTATTTATAACTTAAAAAAACCATGTGAAAAAGTCTGTGTTGCATGGTTGTCATCTCTTTTCACGCGTAATGCTATAGTTATTTACGCAATCTCACAGAGCAAACGTAATCTTCTGCAGTTCTGTTTCCTGAACACCAAACTATAACTAAAGTAATATAATAGGGACTTTTAGATTTACACGACGAAAACGTGGACCGCCATGTGTGACATCCTTTTAAGGTAATGTGACGTCCTTTTAAGGCACTGCCGGGCACGGCCCAGTGTCACACGCGGCAGTCCACTCTCGTCGTGTAAATCTAAGAGTCCCTACTGTCTCCTTCTCAACTTTGGTTTTATATATGCCCAAATCTGAAAATAGACCCAATTGTTTTTCTTTCTATTCACCTTCCAACTTTTCATTTCCTAAAATCTATAGAGTGACAGAAATAACATTTTGATTACAATATTCATTCTATTGTCCTGATCGTTGGCATTGCGTGCGGGGTTTTATTGTGACGTCATTATATATACCGCTATGTACAATGAATTTTCTAAAAGTTCATCAGGGGTGTCGATTTGTATATGTGATTTGGGGGGGGGGGATGATAGGTGCCAAAATATTTTCGGCAATGGATCAAAGCAACCAAGAGGTATAAGCGTGTGGCAGGTTGCACCCCTCCCTTCCAAGTTATTAACTTTTTAAAGTCACCCTCAATAAAGATAACATTTTCAGAGAATATAAGAGTGGTAATAAAATTAATAACATGCTAAATGTTAGTCCTGACTCTTGCCTGCAGTGTAGGCCTACCAGACTGATATCATCCATTTTTAAACGAAATTCAGACATTACCAAAAAAGAGGGATATCAACTTGTGAAAGTATTATGTTACCAGTGGGCAAATGCATTAATAAGCAACCAGGAAAGGTTCATGTAGACAGAAAATTCTTTATTTCCTGGTGATAGAAACATACATTTTATGAACTTTGATGTCTCCAAACAACATTCATCGTGAAAAACACATTCCAATATTCTGTGTAAGGAGATCTCAAAAAAACATAGTTCTCATTAGTAAAGGAATTAATGAAAAACATATTGCTTTTGGTTCTTCATTTGACTCTCTTCCTTTTTTAATTAATTAAACCAACTGAATCCTCTCTGCGGGAAACTCAATTCAATGAAACAGAATATCACTGATGCAAATTTGGTTCTCAAAATGACAGAAAATTTCCACTCCTGATCTCATACAAACTGTCTGTTTCTTAAAAACATAATATAAAACTTACGTTCCAACTACCAAACAACAAACTTCCATTATCTCCTTCTTCACCCAGATATACTTATCATACCAGATACGCTCTAAAATATAAGCACAATATCTGCGCGAATGCCTGAGCTTGTAAAATTCGCATTGAAATTCACAATCAGTCCCAAATTTCATTCAATCTTTTTTGTTTCTTGTTTTTCTTTTCACTTTCCTTTTAAGCCCTGTCAATAATGTGGCATTGATTATTTACTCGTTTTTAATTAGTTTTTGAAGAACTTTACTGATGCTGTTGAATTTGAAGAAAGTGTACTTCCTATTAGTCACGAGTTTAACAAAGTAGAAATTATTTCACACATTGCACAATCTTTAAATATAACCGAAGGAGATACCAACAATGGACGGGATCCAGATGTAAATTTTGCTCAACTATGTCAGGACTGTCAGTATATACTTCCAGAAGATTTTACTCATAAGTATGACAAAATTGGTCGACAAGATTTTGGCTTGCTTCACATCAACTGTCGAAGCTTAAATAAAAACTCATGTGATGTTGAACAATTAATCAATTCTTTAAATTACCCTTTTTCAGTGGTTGGGTTAACTGAAACGTGGATATCAGATCATAGTCTACCTGTATTTAGTATTCAAGGTTATGAGTTTATACATTTAGACCGAAAAACATGCCGAGGAGGTGGATTAGGTTTTCTTGTTTCTAGTACTCTTACATATTCAATACGAAACGATTTAAATGTTATAACATCTACTCAAGAGTGTTTTGCAATTGAAATCACAGTGTCTCGTGGAAAAAATATTGTTATATTGGTTATATATAGGCCACCGAGCTCAAGTGTAGTTGACTTTAATACCTATTTTGATAATATTTTACAATGTTTAACTAAAGAGAATAAGCATCTATATATAATGGGTGACTTCAATTTAGACCTGTTGAAGTCCTCTATTGATACAAGGATTAATGTGTTTTTTAAATAACGTATATGCTAATGGTTTAACACCTATGATCGACAAACCAACCAGACTTACAAAAACTACTGCATCACTTATAGATAATATTTTATTAATTCTTATACTTCAAATGTAAATGCTGGTATCATATACTCTGATGTATCAGACCATTTGTCAGTTTTTGTAATACTGAATAATGTTCAAACATGTTATGAGTATGACAAGGGAAATAAAATAAGAAAAATCAATGATAATACGAAGAGTTCATTTTTCTGCAAGTTATCTTCTGAAGAATGGACAGATGTTTATAGAAGTAAAGAATGTTGCCTATGAATCTTTTTTCTTCAACTTTCAAAGGCATTATAATGAATCTTTCATTTTTGTTAGGAGTAATAAGAAAAATAAAAACAAAAGGTTATGGGTATCATTAAACTTGTTGATAAAAATAAGATTGAAGAACAAAATTTATAAAAGGTTTTGTTGTAATCCTACATATGAAAATGAAAACAAATACAAGAAGATTAGAAACAAAGTGTCATCTGAATTGAGAAAGGCAAAAAAATGTATTTTTATCAAAGGTTTAATGATTGTAGAACTGATCTCAAGAAAACATGGCGATTGATTAATAATATATTTAAAAAACAAAAACCCATTTTACCTCAACACTTTATACACGAAGGAAGAACACTAAATGATCCACAATTGATATCCAGTGTTTTCAACAATTATTTTAACAATATTGGACCAAAACTAGCTTCTTCCATTGATGCAACTACTTGTAAAGATACAAATTTCTCCTCTTTTATGGCATCTCCGATAAAGGAAAGTTTATTTCTGAAACCTATTAATGAAGATGAAATTTTGAAAATAATGTACTCTTTTAAAAATGGAAAGTCGTGTGGATGGGACGATATTAGTCCAGATATTGTTAAGTATGTCAGGTATGTTATTGCAAAACCTTTAACTTATGTTTTTAATCTCTCTCTTCAAATGGGAATCGTACCCTCACAACTGAAAGTATCAAAATTATCCCAATCTTTAAAAAGGGGGATAAGCACACTATTGGTAATTATCGTCCTATATCACTTTTGTCATGCTTTTCAAAAATCATGGAGAGATTAGTCTATGATAGAATATACAAATTTGTTTATCTAAACACCATATATTACATGATAATCAATTTGGATTTCGAACCAATTTCTCTACTGACCATGCTTTAATAACTGTTCATGATATCATTGTTAATGCCTTGTATTCAAAACAGTTTATATTTGGTGTCTTTATGGACCTGAGTAAGGCGTTTGATACCATTGATTTTTCTATTCTCTTTAAGAAATTAGTTAATTATGGTATAAGAGGTGTTGCATTGAATTTGATTAAGAGTTATTTTTCACAAAGGTACCAATTTACTGAATATAATGGATACAGTTCTACCAAATTATTGATTAAATCTGGAATTCCGCAAGGGTCAAATTTAGGGCCACTTTTTTTCCTTTTATATATAAATGACATATGCAACTCTTCCTTAAAATTTGTACAGTTTGCTGATGACACTTCTTTGTTCTTAAGCCATAATAATTTATACTCACTGATAGACCAATTTAATGAACACATGAAGAATGTATCTCTGTGGTTAAAGGTAAATAAATTATCGCTTAATTTAGACAAAACCAAATGTATTCTTTTAGAACAGCTCAGAGTAACAAAAGAGAATTAACAAATCAAGTTCCACCATTATATATTGATCAAACCATTATTGCAAAAGTCTCAAATATTCAATTTTTAGGTATTCTCATAGATGAAAAACTGTCTTGGAAATCTCATATTGCCATGATCTCTACAAAGATTAGTAAAACTACAGGATTATTGTCAAAGCTGAAGTATTATTTACCAGGAAATGTACTGTTTATGATTTATAATTCACATGGTAACATCGTGTGGGCAAATACAAGTCCTTCTAAGTTGAAACCTTTATTTTTACTCCAGAAGCGTTGTCTACGATATTGTACAAACTCTCATTATCTGGCCCATTCTAAACCTTTATTTAGACAATTAAATACTCTCAATATTTATAGCCTAAATAAATATCAAAATGCTGTGTTTGTATTCAAATGTATTAAAGGTAATGCACCGTCATCTCTTGCCACTATGTTCCAAACTAACTCCAAAATTCATAAATATAATACTCGAAATAGTCTAAAGTTACACATCTGGAATATTGATAAACAGTTTATGCAACAATCGGTAAGATACACAGGGCCCACAGTATGGAATTCTCTTCCATCTTCTGTCACACAATATGTTTACTTGAACTCCTTCAAGAAAAATCTTAAAATATATCTATTATCCCTTTAACTTGTTTTCGTTCAATACATATTTTAAAATCAAATGCAATTTTGTAAATTACCATAAGAGAGAGAAGGGGGAGGGGGAAGTGGTGGAAGGGGGAGGGGTAGATGAATCTATGCGCAATACTCATTATGTTATATCTGTGTAATTATTTTATTCATTTGGACGCCTGAATCAACAAGCTAAAACAGGCTTTCTACAGGTGCTCCTTTTCCTGCTACTCTTTTTCACAGTTTGTTTAAATTTACTTAACATAATGCTCATGATTTTTATATTTTGAACTGTCTGTACTATATCACATGTATATATTTGTTCGTTTTTAATGGAAATAAAGTCTTTTGAATTGAATTGAATTGAAAGAAATCATAACTATTCTTAAATATAATTACTTGTTTTAGAACATGTTGGGCCTGTCTCACATTGCCTTCCATCATTCCATGGCAATTTTCCATGTTTCTTTCAGCTTATTTCTCACTTCTTTTCCATCCACTCAACTAATTCCTGACCATGCATTAACCTCATACCTTCCATCACACATCCCTAAGCTTTTTAGGGAGGGGGATCCCGTAAAGTAATTTTGACATTGTAAGAAATAAACATGAGCAATATTTCATTGTAGGTTACTTTAAAGTCAACCTCTTTTTTCATCGCCCATTCACATCAGTTCCCTGAAGGAAATGCTGGAATATATATGCCCCTCTTTCTCTTGTCTTTCTTCCTTTTCTCTTCCCCCTTCCTTTTTCCTTCTGCCCGTTTCTTCCCCTTTTCCCAGGTAGCAAGCCCATATGGGGCCCAAATGGGGATGATCTGGGTCACTTGTGCCATCTGGGCTATTAAATGGAACCTATATAATATTATGTATCCCATATGGGGCCAATATTTAGTAACCCATATGGGATCTATCTGGGCCAGCCCTTATGGGTCCCAGATGGGAATGAGCTGGGCGTACACATATGGGTAGAATATGAATATGCCCATATGGGTAACACATGGGGAAAATCTGGGTTAACCCACATGGGATATATCTGGGTTAACCAATATGGGTACCAGATGGGATTAATTTAATCCCATCTGGTACCCATATTGGTTAACCCAGATATACCCATTTGGGCCCAGTTTGGTATGGGTCCCATCTGGGTCCCATCTGTCTTATATGGGTTTACCCATATGGGTCCCATATGCTTCTTGGGTGCAGATGCCTTAGGGCCCCAGATGGTTTTCCATATGGGACCCATGTTTCAGAGAAGATGGGACCCATGTGGGTCCCACATGGGCTTGCTACCTGGGTTATTATCCTCTCTGTCTCTCATTATCTCTCTCTCCCACTCACTACTTCTTTTTTTGCACTTTTGCGCTTCGCGCTTAACATTTAGCTCGTTGCTTTTTAACGCGGCGGCTTTGCATTTGGCGCACTGCATTTCTATGATGCTGTTGATTGAATAAATTGAATAAATTTCATCAATTCCTGATGAAGCCGTATGAGCGAGAATTCAATTTATTCTTGTCTCATATACGGTTGTCTCATTTACTTCGTTTTCTATTTATATATGTACGTATTATGAAAATGAGATAGCAAAATGTGTATATTGATGGTCATCTTGCGAGTAATAACCATTAACTACTCTCATCGGGCTCTCATCATTAATTTTCTCTTCATTTTTTTGATGGTGAATTATTGGGGGATGATTGTACAGGCCACCCCCACCTGAAATATGGGGGGATATCCCCCCATTCCCCCTCCCCGGGATGGACACCCATTATCAGAACATCTTTAAAAGGTTTTAGTCATAAGTATGATTGTGATTATTGGTTAATTTCTTTTTATATTTGTTGAAATTCGTGAAACTATTTTGTTTTGTTGTTATATATCCTGCTTGTGATCGATTGACGGTGACAAACGCTTTTTCTCCATTCACAATAAAGGGGTGCTATAACAAAAAAAGGTAAAAGTGTTCATACTGTTGAGGCTACCGTGTGTAAACAAAACATGATTTCATCCTCATTATGCACATAAATGATAAAAATATGCATGTTGCAAATTTCTCATTTTCATCGTCACTATGGTAAATCATAGAAATCACCAATTTCAAATCTGGGAAACAGTAGCTATAAAGCTATGAAGTATTTACTTCATCATCCTTGTTAACGTTTTATTTGTGACTTGTAAGACCTACTGTCTAGAATAAAATAGGTCACGTTATAAGTCAATGACGAAGCTCCGGGAGGGGGGGGGGGGTGGATGCAACTAAAAGGCACATGCATTTCCCCCAATCGTATTGCGAGAGAGAGAGAGAGCATTGACCGGGGTTCAAATTCAGTTTTCTTTCAAATTATTAAACCTGGTACTAAAGAATTTACCTGCCATGTGATTGCCATGTGATGCTGCATAAAATAGTAACACAATGTTGTTTATTGTTGTAAAGAAATGGTTGGCTTGCACCCAGTAGATTATGATCGCGTAATCAAACTGGTAATGGAAAATGATTCAGAAAAAAATCTTGGAACCAGTAGGATCTACTGTGTGCAGGGCAAGGAATTCTTTACAACAATTGACACCTCTCCAATGCATGAAGCCTAACAATGGGACGTAAAAAAAAAATTGATTGAAAAAGTGTTAAAATGCCGGGACGGGAAAAACTATATTTACACCGTCGTTAATCGTGAGAATATTCACTTCTCTCTCTCTCTCTCTCTCTGCTAAATCCTCCGAACACAAGATGGGAGCATTTGTTTCTTCTCTTTCTTTAGAGTGGAACCACGTTAAAAATATATAGGGATTCACTATCAATAAAGTATTTTAAACTACTACTTTGTGTGGATACCACTATAATTTAGAGTGGAATCAACTCGAAAACGAAGTGATCCCTAATTATGAGTCCTGAAAGAGTGAATTACCACTCCATGCTATGGTTGTATTAAAGATTGTTGCTAAAAATACCGGTACGTATCAGACCAAACACTTATTATCGCTTCCATAAGCTATAAGCATAGTTACATAGTTTTTCATCATTTTGTTGCCATGACAAATCTTCTGTCAGATAAGCCCGTATCAAGCGTGATCGGTACTTTAAAAGCCCTCATTTAGATTTGAAAACAATCATTTATATCTAGACATTCTTTTGTATTTTAGTTATGTTTAGATAAAATATTTTTCGCAAAATACCAATTTTTACCATGTCGTTCCCATAGCAACAACAATGTTCTGGGATACATAATGACTTAGAATGATCATGATCAGGATGGAATCAAAATGTTAGCATAAAATGGATATCTTCATACCGTTCTAAATGTTTTTACATTTTTTCATTAGGAATATAATTCATTTTCTGAAATTACAGGCGTCACCATGTCAACCGCTATATATTTTGAGCATAACCATGACCTGGGAAGACTGAGAATCTTATCAAAATGAAATGGGTAGCTGGAAATAAATTTATTTAGCCACTAACATTACATTTTTGGGTTGTTTGGTGGGAAATACATATGATTTTAAAGAAAATAATTCGTTACCATGACAACGGCTGAAGAAATCATTTAGAAAAATGGCAACAGGTAGATCTATGTTTAGCACCCCTAAAATAGGGGAAATAGCACATAAAATCCGAATTCTACAGAACCTCTTCCATTTTGAACTCTGCCATTTACAAACTGAACTTATGAACCAGCAGCAGAAGTTAAATTCTTTGCTGGTTGTCGGTGTGCGGCGAACGTTTGCAGATTAATCCTCGACTGATCGTAAATCATTCGACGATCAGCTGCCGAACTTTTTAAAACCACTTATCGTCCGGAAATAATCGTTGAGCACTGGAGATCAGTCGGCGATTAGTCGCTAATCAGTCTGAGAATTATGGCATACCCTTGTAAAACCAAGAAATACTTTTTCACGACTACTTTAGGCGGTAAAGGGTTTTCGATGCAGCAGCGTAAACATTCAGCCGACCAAAATATTACGGAGATCAATCACCGATCACTGATATTTTTTAAAAGACTGCCAAAATCCTCTTCGCGACCTCTGACAACTACCTCCCGACCTGTGGTTGTCGGTAGTCGGCGACCGGTCCGACGTAACTCTAGTGTGACTTAGGCTTAATAATGAGCGAGAAATGTAATTTTCGTGTTCATTTTTGCGCCGGTGATTATATTCCTTAAACCAATGTTAAGCTTGCCGGTCGTCGTATGAACATCAGCCATTTATATCCGATCTGTTGTTTGTTATCGCAGATCAATCGCCGAAAATGTTCCAATCATGTAAATATTTCCAGGAGTGGTCGCAAATTGGTTTGAGAAAATGTTTGATGATCGGACCATTTTCGTATACGACATTCGGCAACCGATCGGCAACTGAACATCCACTGCATTTTTTTTTTTTGGGGGGGGGGCGGGGAATTGGTTTCCGATGGTTGCGTTTAAGATAAAAAAAAAGGAGGTTTGGCATGATTTCTATTTGAGACCCTTTTGATTTGTCATCTTCTTTCATTTTTTAAAAAGATATATTTTTTACTATGTAATTACATTGAAACATGTATTTTTGGAATTCTATATTCTCTGTGATATGTATATATTTTTAGAAATAAATGTAAGCGACTTCACATGTTCACGGTTAAAGATTACACTTCCCGTGATGTGTCTTAATTATCTTTTCCTCTTCCCCCACATCCACAGCAATTCCTGGTACTCGCCCTTACATGCATTGTCTCGCTGGCATACCATTCCCACATGGTGAAGAAATATAGCATATTCAACAATTTCAACAGACACGTAATGACCCCAAGCAAGACCAGAACCTATCCGCAACTAGCTGTGCTTCAAAGGAAATGCGTACCCGTGAACAGTGTGGTCTTCATCAAGACTCACAAAACTGGGAGCACCACCATCAGTTCCATTTTGAACAGATACGGTGAACGGCACAATTTGTCCTTTCTCGCCAACAGACGTGATCTTACTAGAGGACATTTCCGCACTGTCCTGGCCGAGAATAAGACCATCTTGCCACCACTGGGAGTTCCCAATCAGGATTATACAAACTACAAGAACTATAACTTGATGACATTCCATATCATTTTCCTAAAGAATGAGGAAAAATTGAAGCAGCTAATGAGTCCAGAACCGAGATTCATTACCATTTTACGTGACCCAATCAAGCAATGGGAGTCAGCCTTCCTTTTCTTTAAAGGCTACGCGAGAATGAAAGTCCCAGGAAAAACGTCTATTGAAAAAGTCGATAATTTTATTAAACGGCCACTCATATATTGGTCAAAAAAGGGGAAAGGTTTATTCCGAAGCCAATATAGAAACGGACAGTGGGTAGACATTCTTGGGAGTTCAAGTTCCATAAATGATAATATGACTCATGTTCAAGAATTGATTGAAGAACTTGATAAAAAGTTAAAATTAGTGCTTCTTACCGACTATATTGATGAATCGTTGGTACTGCTTAAACGTCTCCTGTGTTGGGAGTTCGAAGATTTACTGTACGTTAAGATGAACCAACGTCCATCAGATTTGAGCGCAGTGATGAGCGAGGACCAGCGAGAGAAGATTGGAGAGTGGAATAAAGCAGATATGCTTTTATATAATCATTACAATCGAACTCTCTGGAGAAAGATAGATGATATTGGTCCAAACTTCTACACGGATTTCGACGTATTCCAGAAAATGTTGGACAACTATGGTCGATGGTGCGATATTACAATGGAAGTTAATAAAGTGAGGAAGGTACCTGTTGCTAGAAACTCTTCAGATTTGTGTCAAAGGCTTGTAGCAGATAGAACCAAATACGTTCGAATAATGATGGAGCGCCAAAGGAACCAGACCAAATTTTCCATGAATGCCACTCAAACCTCTTAACTATACTGGTATGACGGGCCTTTAATAGTAGAAAATGGTCTTATAAACATAAGACTGGGGAATATCAAGCAAATTTGATGAAACCATTCAACTGGGTGGAGGTGAAAAGTAGATTTGTTGATTATAATTCATCATTATTATCATGACAGTTATGCAGATCAAGTGACACCGATGGACATTTAGAGTAGGGGTGCTCAATTCCATCCCCGTAATGTAGCTATTCGGGCCAGATCATCATTTTATTTCAATCCAATTAAATCAAATCAGCATTTATTTCCTTCACACAAAAAATCTTATCATGAAATGCATATTTACAATGTTAGGTAGGAAGGAGGCGAAATTCCCTTAAAGCACAGGGCTTGTGGTGGGGTCGCCTTAATAAAACATACATATGGTACATAAAACGTACATAATAATCATAATCATTATTGTTCCCCTCCTACTTTTTTTTGTTGAAAATGTGTTTACTACTAACCTATATATCAGACTACACGAAGAGAAAAGGTAAGGTTTGGACCCCGTCCAATGTGGCGACATTTTATGTTTTCTAAATGTTCAGATAGTTATGAATCCCAGTTACTAGAATTAACTTGTATTTTTTTGGGGGAAGTGGTGGACGTGGCCTCCAGAGCTGTTGTAATGGTAACGCATCAAGATAATAATGGATTTTGCAAATAAAATTCCACATATATAAAATTTAACTACATGGAAACAAATGAAAAACATCTAATTATATGTATGTCGAGCTTCCTATTTTATAGGAATAAAAATCAGAGCCATTTGAGGACACGATAGGGTAAAAAAAAAACACAGAGTCGTTACTATAGAAACGGTGTGATGAAGAATAATATTTTTGGGGAAAATACTTTTGTATCTAATTAATATGAAACATCACATAAGTGTCTGAATACAATAATTTAAAATTGTCCGGTTGATTCGGATCCAGTTTCAGAAGATTTTAAAGAGAAAGACCAGTTCTGGTCATGCGATTGCATTGTGAAAGAAACGTTGTAGAATCGATCAGAAAAGATTGATCATCTAGCATATAAGTATTGATGTGTACTGCAAGGTTCTGGAATCATCAAAATGATAAGAAATTTGGCCGAGTCTTGGTAAAGTTACAAGCACTGCACAGAAAGATGTATATAGGACTACGCGACACGTGCGCGATATCTATTTGGTCCCAATAGATATAATAATTTACTAAATATATCAATAGTAGGCCGTTTCCCGGCAAAATTTGTACACCCTGTATCATCACGTATTAGTCAAAACATATTCTTTCATATGATTGGTAATTCATCTTGGAAACGGTATTTCCAATGTTATTATGAATGTTGATCTTTCCCAAATTATGGGCGATTTTAATCGTCAATGAAATATTCTGTGAGTAATTTTAAATAAGGTATATGTGATGTTCGTAACGTTCTCTTTCAAATTTTTGTTTGTAATTAACCTTTAAAAAATAATACTCAGTTGTTTCCATTATTTGTTTTATCATTAGAGGCACTATTCAGACATTGGAGTATAGCAATTCGTAGTGTCTGGAAAGTTCCATGGCAAACACATAATGTCTATTCGCCCTTTCTAGCTAAATCGATAAATCCTGAATTACTGTTTCATAAAAGATGTCTGAGTTTCATAGTTAAATCTTTAAACTCAAATAATCATATAGTATCATATACAGTGCGTCCCAAAAAAAACTATACACTTTTGAAATGGCTGCCGAATAAAAAAATATATGATTCTGGGGGAAGAGTTTAATATGTATGGAAAGCTCATAAACTCAACTTTCATATGACACCAAAAAGTCCGAAAATAATTCATGCTTGGGTGAGCACTGCTCACTTTTGTAAAGGGTATGAAAATTAGGTTGCGCAGGAATTAGCCTTCCAATTTGTGAGAGGTAAATCCTTTGGAGCTTAAAAATTGAGGGTGATATGATTCATTCATGATTTGCTGAGTGAATTTCATGGTTTATTAAACCAAACTTTTATGCATGAGTGAACAGGAATTGCATTGTTTATTGTAGCATTGTAACTTTCCCTGGTAAACTCAGTGGTGAGTTCATGGGAGTCAGGATGGGGTGATGGTACATGTTGTAATTTCCATATTACAAACTGTTATTTTTTCATCTGTGACTTTGAAAAAAGCCTTCACCCCACATTTTAGTTATTGTAAGATTAGTTGAACATCTCATTGATTTACTTAATAACCAGATGGGGATTATGTAAATTGATTATTCAAATATGGTTTGTTGAAAAAGGAATGTCACAGATGTTGGCTACTTATTATTCAGGTAAATCGGTAACCCTATGTAAAAATAACAGTTTGTAACATGGAAATTACAACATGTACCATCACTCCATCTTGACTCCCATGAACACACCACTGAGTCTACCAGGAAAGTTACAATGCTACAATAAACAATGCAATTCCTGTTCAATCATGCATAAAAGTTTGGTTTAATTAACCATGAAATTCACTCAGCAAATCATGAATGTATCATATCACCCTCAATGGTGTAAGCTCCAAAGGAGTTACCTCTCACAAATTGAAGGCTGATTCCTGCGCAACCTAATTTTCATACCCTTTACAAAAGTGAGCAGTGCTCACCCAAGCATGAATTATTTTCGGACTTTTTGGTGTCATATGAAAGTTGAGTTTATGAGCTTTCCATACATATAAAACTTTCCCCCCAGAATTATATATTTTTTTATTCGGCAGCCATTTCAAAAGTGTATAGTTTTTTTGGGGACGCACTGTATAACAGGAATTGGTAGATTTGGAGCATATTCTATATTAGGAGGTTATCTTATATCTGGAAAGTAGATATTCTAGATAGTAGAGTATACAAAACTGAAAGCAAAATGGACTGCATTATGTGGCGAAATGGATGATATCATAAGGGTAGTGGAGCAAATAAGAGAGTTGATCTGTAGGAGGGATAATGGAGAATATTCATTCCTAAGTTCTCAAGAATGTAATAAAGTTGTTTTACTTATCTTTATCGGCATTAGATAGCCAGAGATGGAATACTGGCAGGAGACGGCAATTTAAAAAAGACATGTAAGGGAGTGCTGTGTATAATGGTTTCTGTTTTGTAAATGGTTTAGATTTAATTTGCATTTCTATAGACAGTACTGTTCAGGAGATAGGTGTCAGTTATCAGTGCCACTGATGCAATGTGTTCATGGCTCATGGGTATTTTGTGCCCACGGGTGCTTGTATGTGTACGTTTTAGGGTGTGGTTACATGTGTGTGTGCGCGCCCGTGAGTCTCTGTGTGTATTATTAGGAAATGCGTGAAAATAGTATAATTTACTGACTAGAATATTATACAAATACAAGCAGGACCCGTGGAAAATCCAAGGGATTCTAGGGGGTGGGGTGGTTGTAATTATGTGTAGTTTTTTTTAAAGATAATTTTATGTCAGCTAATCTATTTTTAACATTCATTTTCTTTCTTTCTTGAGACATTTTTTTTCTGTTCTTTTTTTCCTTTTATTTATAATTTTCTTTCTTCTTTTTATAGGCCCAGGCGCGAATCCAGGATTTCTTAGGGGGCCCAAATTTGAAATTGTGCGAGCCAAATACTGGTACGTAATGGTGACCACTAAAGCAGTGGCGTAATGAGCAAATCGTTTTGGGGGAGAAAAAAAATCCGCAGCACCACCACACTTACATGGAGGCCCTGCTGAACGTTTTTCAAAGTGGGTGGGGAGGCTAAAGTATTTACGATCAGGTAGAGCGTAGCGTAAATTGGCGTGGGGTCTAGGGGCAAAGCCCCAGCGGGGGTCAATGGGCGGAGCCCCTGAATCTCAGGACGTATGGGCCTTTAATTACGGACAGATGAGCATATTTTGGTACCTTATTTGTGACACTGGCAGGTCACTAATTGGCGTGGGCCTCCCTTGCCCTTCCCTTCCTTCTCTCTCTTTTAATTTTGCTGGGGGGGGGGGCAAGGGCCTTTCGGTCCCCCGATCCGGACGTTGTTGGCGGAATTAATTGATCTCCTCTTTCTTTTCATCCTTTTCTTTTCTTCTTCCTCTTTTAGCTCTCCTCTTTCTCTTTCCCTTCCCCCTTTTATTGGCAGGGGGGGGGGATAGGCAAGGGCCTTTTGGCCCCCCCTCCCCCGATCCACAACTTCTCGGCGGGAAAATCGCAACTGATATCCCCCTTTCCCTTTCTTGCCTCTTTCCCTTTCCCTTCTTTTCCTTCTCTCTCTCTTTTTTTTTGGCGGGGGCAAGGCCCCCTGCACCCTGGATCTGCGCCTGTATATGCCTACTTTTTTTCCTTTTATTATTTTTCTACTCTTTTTATTAATATTTAATTCGTTAGAATATCAACCTTTTGTTTGCCGTTTCATGTATCGTTTTGAATTGTTTTTTTATTTGTACCATGTAATAAAACTTGAAAATTAGAAGAAAAATGTGAAATTATTAATTTGTAAATAAATGACGCAAATATGTTATATACACGTTAACTTTCGTTTTCACTTTCGTTATTTATGATTATTGTTTTTCATATATTCCTATCCTTATTCTCACTATCCCTTTCCCGTCCTCATGCACTCTCGTTTCTTACGAATACTGTTCTCGTTTCACTCCCATTCTCATTTTTGCTATTTTCACACATCTCTAAGTTAATTCAGTTCCACACTGGAAATAATATTAATTTATGCACTCATATATTTCCCATTTTCTGCTTTCTCTCATTACTTTGAATGGCAGTGACATTATTAATACATCATAAATGAAATTAATTTTCAAAGATTTTACAAATGATGTAAGAAATTACAACATATTTATTCAAAACTTGTTCCACATCAAAACACGAATAACGATTGTTTCATTTGGCTTAACATACACTATCAAAACTACATGTTCTATTAAACAAAATTATCATCAAAATGATATTTTGCATGGATGATACAATCAACTTCAAAGAGGTGCATGCTTTGATGTTCTCCATTGTGACCTGTTTTAAGGAAATGGAAGTTACATACATGTATGCCGTTTTATTGTTATTGTTTTTGTTATATATTAATGATATTCAAATCGTAAGTGATATTTTACAGTCAACAATTTTTGCAGATGATACAAATTTATTTTTGTCTGGTAAAAATATTGATACATTGTGTACTACTATTTAATTCGGAACTTTAAAAAATTGATACATGGTTTAAAGCAAATAAATTAAAATTGAATGCTCAAAACACATGCTGTATGTTATTTCAGCCAAAAAACAAAAATATTGATATATCCTGTATGGAAATAACTATCAACCAACAAATAATATCGATAGTAAATTCTACAACTTTTTAGGGGTAAGAATTGACGACAAACTGACTTGGAAAGAACATGTACATTATGTATCATGTCAAATATCTAAAGCTATTGGTGCAATGAACAGAATTAAAAAAAATTATCTTATCTACTGTAATATAGTGTGGGGAAACTGTGCTAAAACTCATTTAAATCTAATTTTAATTCTTTAGAAACGTGCGATACGAATTATATTTAACTTACATCCTTTCTCCCACACTGCTCCTGTATTTAAAAAACATAGTTTATTAACAATTTATGATATACATAAGCAACAGATTGGTATCTTTATGTTTTCTTACTCTAAAAACATACTTCCAAAGTTTTGAGATGATTGTTTTATATGTAATAGAAATGTGAGTAATTATGAAACTCGTCAATCAAATCTATTTTACCTACCAATGTTTACTTACGATTTCTCAAGAACAACAATTACTTATGCCGGACCAAAATTATGGAAAAAATTGCCTCAAGAACTTCAAATAAGCCCAACAGTGTCAATTTTCAAAGAAAGCTTAAGAAATATCTTGTAAATGAATATGTATAACTAGGATTATTTTTACACAAATGCCTTTTTTGTTTTCCTTTTTTTTTGTAATGGATTTGTCTGGTTTAATTGTATATATTGATGTTTTGTGTTATTTTAATTTCTGTATTTTTATCTCGTTTTTAGTATATTTAAGAAAAATTTAATGTAAATTTTATTATCTTTGGGAATAACCTCGATAGGCCATTGGCCTCTGTTTTTTCCCCACCACATTATGATTTAAATTGAAGATGTTTCATTTTAACGTTTGATATTGTATATATGCATATAAATTGTACTTGTGTCTTTTTAAAATCAGATGTGGAAATAAAACTTGAACTATGAGATTCCAATTGAAATAAGCTTAGGTGTAATGAGCACTTGTTTTCTGTTTTGTTTTTAATAGGTATAATAAATTGAAGAATTTATTGAGGGGAAAAAAACTATTTTGTTAATTCATATATCATATATTAATTTGTTAGAGTTAAAGATAAAGACCAGTTCTGGTCATGCGATTGCATTGTGAAAGAAACGTTGTGGAATCGATCAGAAAAGTTTGTTCATCTAGCATATAAGTATTGATGTGTACTGCAAGGTTCTGGAATCATCAAAATGATAAGAAATTTGGCCGAGTCTTGGTAAAGTTACAAGCACTGCACAGAAAGATGTATATGGGACTACGCGACCATGTGCGCGATATCTATCCGGTCCAAATAGATATAATAATTTACCAAATATATCAATTAGTAGGCGGTTTCCCGGCAAAATTTGTATCATCACGTATTAGCTTCCTTTTCATTTTTTGAGAGGGGGGCGTTTCCAAAACTGGTCTTTACCTTAAATCAATTTAAACACAGGTAGTACGTCAGTTAAAAATCATTTTCAGTTATTTGGAGTATGTTGAAGTTTACTGAGTTCATTCGGTCTTGATCGATGTCGTCGAGCCTTGGTGCTGTTTTGACTAAATCGGTGCATCTTTGAAATTTGAAAAAAAATGTTGATTCCACCATGGACCTACTGATTCCACACACATGCCTATCGAGTACCGGAATTGCCCGGGAGCACAGCATGAACAAACTGTTCGAATTTCGTATGAATTTTTTTGCTGTGAAAGAATTATACAAATTCTGTGAACCATGTAAAGATAATCATAATCCAAGCTTCTATGCTATTTGTCTATTATTTAAAAATAGATTGAAATAGATTGTGATTCATTAGTACTGAGATCGAAATTGACAGAGTTTGTATACTTATCTGTATGCGCTGTTTGGCCATGAAATGTCCAGGGGCGTAGACAACGGGGGGGATGAGGGGGATGCATCCCCCCCACCTCACAAGGTGGGGGGGATGGCATGTACAATCATCCCCCCAGGTTTTGGGGAATGATATTTGCTTACTTAATAAGTCATAATGATGATAATAATAGTAATAATAATAATGATAACAATTATAATATTAATAATAATAATAATTATGATGATGATAATAATAATCCTCATCATTATTGTTATCGTTATTTTCTCAAGTCGGTTTTTATTGAAATACATGTGTGGTCTGGCCCACTCGTGTTATAGGCATTATACATTGTGTGCAAAATGCATCAGCGCAATCTAAAACAGAATAGAAAATGAATGTGATACAACATTATACATAATAATTCGTGACAGAGAGTACCATACTACTATCTTTATAACAAGTATTATTCAAACAAACATATATAATTATGTATAATCATGAATTGTTCAACTTCATGCTCCCACTATATGACTATTGTTACACTAATACTGATATCAGGACTGACTGGTATACATTAGTTTGTTGTTAAGCTTGCAGCAGCTACATCTTTTCTGTATTGTTAACTATTTATTTATTTTTGTTTTATTTAAGATGCACTTTGTTTTGTATTCATTTAAAGTATGTTGATTGATGCATGAAGACATAAGTTTGAAATGTTTAAAGAAGTTTGTTTCATGTAAAGCGCAGTGTGAATTTACCCTGTCTTGAAATGCGAGATAAAAGGAACCTATTATAGCATTATTATTTGTATTAGTATTATTTCTTATTTGTATTATTATTATTATTATTATTATTATTATTATTATTATTATTATTATTATTATTATTATTATTATTATTATTATTATTATTACTATTACTATTATAAGACTGAGATCAAATAGAAGTAAATAATGCCCTAATTTGAAACGATGCAATGCCGTTATGGTTCCGATTTCTTCACAAACTTACAAAGCAGTATTGTTACTCCATGGATCATAGTGATACTGTTTATGTTTTTGTATCTGTATGTTAATGAGCCGCCAGCCAATATCCATCTATGGATACTATGCCTGTTTCTTTGAGGTAAAAAAGCATAGTATGTACGTATTCATTATGCTTTATAATGAACAGACATATTGTTCAAAGTTTAATCGTTATTTGTTTGTTGTTTATGTGTTCTATTCACAAATGGCCACAGAGGCTGTTTTCATTCATAACCACATACCCCTATCAAGACAACAAAGACTATACCTGCGTGTACACAGTTGACATTGGTTTTTTTCTGAAGAGGTGTAACAGCAAAATTCACAGAGATAAATAAATACGTAGTGTGGTTCAATATGCAATACTATGTGTCAGTCCATTCTGTATTCGTATGCCACGGTGTGTAGATCTTGTCGA
The DNA here is from genome assembly GCA_037976565.1 of Mesocentrotus franciscanus. Taxonomy (NCBI): domain Eukaryota; kingdom Metazoa; phylum Echinodermata; class Echinoidea; order Camarodonta; family Strongylocentrotidae; genus Mesocentrotus; species Mesocentrotus franciscanus. The sequence continues at coordinate 17,448,412 of CP137671.1, read as the reverse complement.
TGTATGTCTGTCCATTCAAGGCGTAGTATGTGTGCGTGTGTGTGTGTGTGTGTGTGCACGCTTGTGTGTGTTATTTTACCTCATTAAGTATGCATCAGATTGCACGATTTCAAGTTCAAAATTGCAAAAGCTCCCTACCGTGGGAGGGGGACAAACCCCTCCCACACCCTCCCCCCGCTCGGTCGCTTCGCTCCCTCGCTCGGGCGCTTCGCGCCCTCACTAGCGTTGGCAGCCCAGTCATCCCCCCCAGGTGTACGAACCTGTCTACGCCACTGGAAATGTCGCACCGTATTACAAACTACAGCTGATCTCGATATACTTGAGATCTATCTGCGTTATCATTGTTGTGATTATAATGTAGTTTTCATGAAAAGACCAATAAAGCAGAAGCTTGGATTATGATTATGTTGGCAGGGATCACAGAATTTGTATAATTTTTTTCAAAGTAAAGATTTTACGCAAAAATAGGTCCATGGCTTGCGCCAGTGTGTATATAGCAATCGACTCGACTCGAATCGACTGTATACTGTGTGTGTGACGCGCGCGTAGAATCATCGCATAATACACGTACACGCATGGCCGCCTGGCCTACAAAGCATGTCATATAGCAATATACCTAAGACGCCAACCGGTTGTATATGGCAGGGGCGGATCCAGTCGGCGGCAAGGGAGGGGGCCTAAAAAGGGGCCCACTTCGTGCGAAAATTTGAAAATCGTGCCGGTCGATTTTTCGCTCAGTGGGGGTGGAGGTAGTGAGCACAATTTTTTTTTTTAACCCGAAAATTTTTTCCTCCGGGAAGGCTTATTTTTCCACCGCCACCCCTTGGGCGCCAGGGTAGTGAGCACAATTTTTTTGGGGTACCCTAAAAAATTTCCTACGGAAGGGTAATTTTTTCCACCGCCACCCCTTGGGCGCCAGGAGGGGCCCATCTTTTCTTCAAAAAGGGTGTTTTTACCTGTTTTTTTCAGGAGGGGCCCGGGCCCCGGCCCCCCCTGGATCCGCCACTGGTATATGGTGCATTTGCTACACTACATTACGTGAGTTGACCGTCATCCGCCGTGTATCTCTTTGATTAGACAGAGGGCGGGTGCACGCCTTGCTGCCTCACTCTCGCGGGTTCGTCGCCTCCCTGCTCCTTTCACGGACAACGCCGGCCGTGCCCTCGTCCGCCCGTCCTAGCTCCCCGGGACCCCGAAACCACGTTTAACGACGTGGACGGCGACCACGGGTCGACGTGGCACGCGGGATACGGAGACATGCCTCGTGGAATTGTGTCGCCGTTCCCGCGCCACGGCGAAGGCAGTCGAGGAAAGATGTTTTTCATGAACCGTTTTGTACCCCCCGCGACGATTTTGCGTATTAATATATAGATACAATGACACTCGAGGATCTAGATGGCCTTCGGGAGAATAGTACGATTTGATGTTCCTTCGAAGCTTGAATCGTTTTCCTATGGCTATGCAGTTCTGGAGCTCCCAAGCTGGGCTGGATCGAGTTAGATGAAGACCTAACAACAATCTCCCAACATAATTTTTAACAAGTGGGACTGAGATTTACTTCATTAAATATGTTAATACAATTACCCCATGTCCTGTCCATCATTGTACACCTTCTTGCTGGAATGAAGACTTGCACAACATAAAAGTCGGGATTTAGACTTGACTTTGTGATCAATTAGATAAAGAGGAACAAAATCCTAATGGGGTCTTATTAGCAAAATTTCATCGTGAAAGACAGAAAATCCTTTAATACGTTAGATATTTGTATCAACTATATATGAGAGCGAGCGTAGCGAGCGAGCTTTGTGGGAATATTCAATAAGAAAGTTGCTTTTAGGCCAGAGGGGCACAAGTTTTGGAGAAAGGAGAAGGGGGCACTTATCAGAAGGGAAAAGGACACTTACAGAGGCGGCCCTCCCGGGGCAGGGGCGGCACAGTGCCCTCCCACTTTTTCAAGCACCCGAAAAGTGCCCCTTTTTACATAGAAAAAGTGCCCCTTTAACTTTGTAAGAAGTGCCCCTTTTACTTTCACAAGTGCCCTTATTAATTTGTAAAAGTGCCCCTTCCTCTTTTCAACTCTGATATAGTGCCCCTTTTATTTGGACACGTGCCCTTTTACTTCCCATTTTCCTTGCAATAAGTGTCCATTTTCCATTCTCATAAGTGCCCTTTTAATCTCTAGTAAGTGCTCCTTTTCAGGTAAGAGAAGTGCCTCTTTTCACTTTTGATAAGTGCCCCCTTCACCTTTGATAATTGCCCTATTCAAATCTGAGAGGTGCCTCTTTTACTTTGACAAGTGCCCCTTTTCCTTTGTAAGAAGTGCCCTTTCCTTTTAATAACTACCCCATTTTAACTCGGATAAGCGCACCTTATATTTTCACATGTGCCCCTTTTCCTTACTAATAAGTGCCTCTTTTCCGAATGATAAGTGCCCCATTAAAAAAGAGCCCCTTCCCCTTCTCATAAGTGCCCCTTCTCTTGTAAATGACCCTTTTTAAGTACGAGAAAATACTCCTTTTCACTTTAGATAAGTGCCCCCTTCACCTCCGATAAATGTCCCCTTTAAAATCTGATCGGTGCCCATTTTCTTTCAACTAATGCACATTTTCCTTTATTATAAGTGCCCCTTTTTCATTTACATAAGCCCCCTTTTCATATCTGGTCATTGCCTCTTTTCAGGTGCGATAAGTGCCTCTTTTCACCTCTTGATAAATTCCCTTTTAAAAATGATACGTGCCCCTTTTTCTTTCTAATAAGGGACCTATCCCCTTTTCATAAATGCCCCTTTTCACCTCTTATAAATGCCCCTATCAAAATCTGATGGGGGCCCCTTTTCCGTCGACAAATGCCCATTTCCTATTCTCATGACTGACTTTTTTCATCCCTGGTGAGTGCCTGTTTTTGAGGGTGTAAGAAGTGCCCCATTTTCACCTCTGATAATTACTCTTTGTACTTTGACACATGCTCCTTTTCTTTTCTGATAAGTGTCCCCTTTCCTCTCATCATTAAACGCGCTCCTAATTTCAAGCGACTAAGAGCAATTTCCCCAAAGCTCGGTCGCTACGCTCGCACGCATCTATAGATGATATACTTATGTTACTTATCAAAGGCCTTTTCAGTCTTCCGTTATGAGAATGTGCTCTAACCCCATCAGGATTGGGTGCAATTTTTCGCACTGCGACCTCACAACTCTTTAAAGTTTTCCTCGCTCGCTTCGCTCGCTCGCAAATAAATTTGTAGACCATCACACCAAACTGCAAAGTATGATGCTTAAGCAATATCTTGTATGGTGTATAAAGTGAAACAAATATTGAAATCATCCCTGATAATGAATGTAATCACAATGTAGGGGTATATACTAATGTCTAAAAAATTGTATATTTTTGCTTTGAGATTTCCCTTGACATTTCCCTTTGTAGGTGCCCTTTTTTCCAGAAAGTGCCCTTTTATCTTGGTGCCCCCACTTTGGAAGTCGCTCGGCCGCCCCTGGACAATTAGTAGAAAAGAATAGAAGCACTTGTCAAAGTAAAAAAGGCAATTTTCAGAGGTGAAAAGGGGCTCTTTTCGCATCTGAAAAAGACTCTCACCAAAGAAGAAAATGGCACCAATGAGAATGGGAAAAGGGCAATAGTCGAAGGAAAATGAGCACCTATTAGATTTTGATAGGGGAATTTATCAGAGGTGAAAAGTAGCAATTATATATAAGAAGGGGAAGTGGCACTTATCAGAATAAAAGATAATGAGAAAGGAAAAAGGGCGCCTATTACAAAGGAAAAGCGACACTTGTCAAAGTAAGAGGGAACCTCTCTTGTTTGAATAGGAGCAATTATGAGAAGAGGAAGGGGTAATTATCAGAATAAAAAAGGGCACTTATTAGAAAGGCAAAAGGGGCACGTATCAAAATAAAAGGGGGACTTTTCAGAGGTGAAAAGGGCACTTATTAGAAGGAGGGGCACTTTATAAAGGAAAAGGCAATTTGCAAAGTACAAGGGGAACCTTTCAGATTAAATATAGGGACAATTATCAGAGGTAAAGGGGGCACTTATCGGAGGTGGTAAGGGGCACTTATAAGAATGTGGAGCGGGCACCTATGTGAAAGAAGAAAGGGCACTTTTCTGATGTAAAAAGGGGCACTTTCGGGATACTTGAAAAAGTAGGGAGCAAGAGTCATTTGTACAAATGCTATCTTCGAAGTGGCTTCTTCGTTTATTTCGTTGAAAATCAATTCACACACACACACACACATGCACACTCTGTATGTCTGCCTGTCTCCCTCTCCTGAGGACAATTTTGATAGAACAAAGGATTGTCTTGGGAACCACTTTTATCTTATACTGATGGGGTCCACGTCCACGGGCCCGCCGTAGGCCAGGGCCCCTGGGATGAAGGTCGGAAGTAATGTAATGGGTCAGAAACTATACAGCTCAATGTCAAGGATATTGAGATCGCAGAGAAGCTCAAGTATACCTCCGATCAGAGCAGGGGCGGCGGAGCGACTTCCCAAGTGGGGGGACCTGCAATGGGAAAGTGAAAATATACAATTTTTTATACATTAGTATATACCCCTACATTGTGATAACATTATCAGGGATTATTTCAATATTTTTTTTCTCTTTATGCAGCATTCAAGATATTGCTTAAGCGTTATACTTTGCAGTTGGGTGTGATAGTCTGAAAATTCATTTGCGAGCGAGCGAGGAAAAATTTAAAGATTTGTGAGGTCGCAGTGCGAAAAATTACATGTTATAAAAAGGAAAAAAAAAATAATCCTGATGGGGTTCTAAGGGCACTCTAATAACGGGAGACTAAAATAAATATATCATCTATAAATGCTAGCGAGCGAGCTTTGGGGGAAATTTCTCTTAGTCGCTTTAAATTAAGGGCACGTTTAATGATGAGAAGAAAAAGGGACACTTTTGGAAAGGGATAAGACACTTATTAGAAAAGAAAAGGAGCACGTGTCAAAGTACAAAGGGTACTTATCAGAGGTGAAAATTGGGCACTTCTTACACCTGAAAAGAGGCACTCACCAGGGATGAAAGAGGGCACTTAGGAGAATAGGAAATGGGCATTTTTCGAAGGAAAAGGGGCACCCATCGGTTTTTGATAGGGACATTTATAAGAGGTGTAAAGGGGCATTTATGAAAAGGGGATAGGTCCCTTATTATAAAGGAAAAGGGGATTGTTAAAAGGGAAATTACCAGAGGTGCCAAGGGGCACTTATCGCACCTGAAAAGTGTAATCACAATATTTTACCTTCTATTCTAGCTAATTTTGGTATAGGTGGTATTGCATTGAATTGGGTTAAGGATTATTTATCTGACCGTTTTCATTATACTGTTTATAATAATGTTATTTCTCATCATGAGAGGGTCCGGTGTGGAGCCCCCCAGGGCTCAACACTTGGGCCCGCTCCTTTAAAAAAAATTATATAAATGATTTATGTAATGTTACCTCATTTTTCCATTTTGTCCTCTTCGCAGACGACACTAATTTAGTTGCTTCTCATGGTTTTGATATTCTTGTAAATAAAAGACAAATGAGGAATTAATTAAGATTATAAATTGGTTTCATGCTAATGAATTGGTGACAAATTATGATAAAACTAATGTTATGTATTTTTGTAAAGAACATATAATACATGATATTTCCGATGTAATATTATTTATGAATCAAATCCTTTTAAGTTGTTACCAAACAATCAAATTTCTCGGAGTAACCTTAGACGACGAACTATCTCGCAACAGCCATCGTTCCACTATAACTAGCAAGATCTCAAAAACTCTAGGAATTCTTGGTAAACTTCGTTATTTTTTGCCACAAAAGGAAATCTATATGCTTTATAATTGTCTAGCCTTACCTTATCTTCAATATTGTAATATCATTTGGGCGAATGTTGGAACAATGAAATTGGAACCATTACACAAATGACAAAAGATAATTTTGAGAATATGCACAAATTCTTAAATATATATGATATACATAGATTTCAAATAGTATTAGTAATGTTTCGTACAATTCATAATATTACTCCTTGCAATGTTTCCCAAATGTTCGCCATAAATAGATCGGTCCATTATCACAATACTCGCTCAAGTAATAAATTTCATTATCCCAAAGTTAAACAAAAGATTTTACTTAACTCATTAAGACACAGTGGTCCACGATCATAGTGGAATAATCTTTCAGAGGAAGTAAAGCATTCAACAAATATAACTTTATTCAAAGCAAAGTTAAAAGGGGTATTTATTGATGATTATTCACATTAATTTTTTCCATTAAATTTAGAATTACCATTACCCCCACCCTCCCTGTATCATTGCTGATGTGTGTTGGTTTAGTGTGTTACTAGGATTACCTAGTTAATCTGTATAATTTTGTATTTTGTTATTGCTTTTGTTTATACCATGTATTTTTCCCTTTACTCGGAACTACTCTGTACAAGTTTTCATAAGCTTTTTTGTAGTTTTCATTTTTTTCTCTTACTATGTATATTTGCCATTTTGTATATTGTTTTTTATGCTTGAGAAGAATGAGTAGATTGAACTGAATTGAATTGAATTGTATAATTCGATACAAATTTTCAAAAGGAGACTTAAAAGCTTTCTTCTGAATAGTGGCTAGGCTATTGCATTCCCCAATCAAATATAATTTTTAGTGTGACTTTATGCAACTTTGATGTTTGTGTAACTTTGATTGTTTCTTTTTATGTATTTATTTATCATTGTTTTGCGTTTAAAAATGATTTTTGTATTACTGAATCAACTTTTTTTTTTCTTCTCATAAAATAATAATTAATAATAATTACCTTTACAGGGGGGCCTATACCCTACAAGGTCTGCTTTTTAGTCGGCCCTCCTTCCCTTCCCTTTCAATTTAATTTTTTTAATGTATTGTATTGTGCAAATTGATCTATATATATATATATATATATATATATATATATTAATATGTGAATATGTAAAAATGTACCATCAATGTAAATATGAAAAATTGAAAAAGGAAAAATAAATGAATTGAATTGAATTGAATAAAAGGTGCGCTTATCCGAGTTAAAAAGGGGAAGTTATTAAAAGGGGAAGGGGCACTTCTTACAAAGGAATAAGGAAAAGGGGCACCTGTCAAAGTAAAGGGGACACCTCTCAGATTTGAATAGGGCAATTATCAGAGGTGAAGGGGGCACTTACCAAAAGTGAAAAGGGACACTTCTCGTACCTGAAAAGGGGCACTTACTAGAGATAAAAAAGGGAACTTATGAGAATGGAAAATGGACACTTATTGCAAAGAAAAATGGGAACTTGTCGATGGAAAATGGGCACGCTTCAAAATAACAGGGCACTTATCACACGTAAAAAGGGGGAAGGGGCACTTTTACAAAGTAATAGGGGCACATGTCAAAGTAAAAGGGGCACTTTTCCTATGTAAAAAGGGGCACATTTGGGGTACTTGAAAAAGTTGGGGGCACTGTGCCCCCCTGTCCCCCGGGAGCGCCGCCTCTGCCCGTAATCCGGCTACAGTTTCTCCCCCACCCACCAAATGAACTGACGACAACCAGGAGTACATGTAAACTTTACAAAATGAGTAAATATATATTTGTCGTCATGAATAGTCTCAATACCAAGCACGTGATTCTTTTTTCAAGTGGTAAAACGTAGGGTAAGTACAAAAAGAGCCATGTCACCTTTTCGCAAAAGCGTGAGTATTCGTGATTTACCGGCCTGTAAAAAACGGAGCTTACCTACACTTCGTAAATTAAATACCTACGTTAGTACTCGAAACGTGGCTGGAAAGACGGGATGTCTTTTGTTTTGCGTGCTCTTTATTTTTTATTTTTATGGTTGGTTTTGATAATAATTCTCTATCTTCAGGGTTAGTACAATGTTTTATTTCGAGATTATTATCATTTTTACGTACAAAGCATTTTTTTTAATGTAAAAATTTTAAAGCATGTATATTTTTGAATATTGTTGTTCTGTAAACTGGATGAAAAAAAAAATGTGTGAATTTAGTTTTGACTTGAAACTGATTTAACTTCTGAATGATGTAATTTCTATTTATTTTGTTTTGACTTGTACTACTTCTGTTTGGAGAAATTTCATTAAACAAACAAAAAAGACCTCCCGAGGGTCTACGGTATACATAATAGAATGTAAAACGGACTCGTGTGTTGTTTTTTCTGACGCAATTTAAATTGAATTGTTATAGTATATATTTTTGCAGTTGTTTTGTCATATATATTTTTCATTGTTGTCATTTATATTATGTTATGAATGTTTTATCGTTGTATTGAAGAAATAAAAAAGATGTTGAAAAAAAAAAACCCCACCAAAGTGCGTCTAAGATGGTGAACTTTGCCCCGGTGCCTATGCGCAGAACATGACAACGCAATACTATTTAGAGTCAATAGAATGGTTACATTTATTTTTAGTCATTATCGTTTGCTGCGTGTTCAGGTGGTTTTATCATAATCGTTAGCGTTCAAACGAGAACCTTTAACTGAATCTTTTGGTTTTTCAATCTCGTATCATACCAGCTTACTTCTTAACCCAAGGGTAATTGTTCAACAATCAGCCCAGGACCGACGTATCATTAACATAAACTTATTTTGGAACATTATCTCTTAGATTTCCGCATCGATTTGACTTGCCAATCAATAATGAAGCTAAAATATCAGGTAAGCCTAAAAAGATATACTAAAATTGTAATATTGCTGACAGTATTGCATTTGGAAGAGGGTTCACAACTTACGTTGAATTCTTTTTTCTTTGTTTTAGAGTAAAGTAAACAAGAATAAAGACATTGTATTTCAATCCAGATAACCTCATGTATATCTTAGGCTATATTGAAATGCAATGTTTTTTTTCTTGTTCTGCCAAGAGAAAAATAATAACGATAAAATGCCTGAATATGGTATATCATAAATAATAATAAAACAATAATTCCATTTATATATCGCAGCTACTATATGAGTATACTCTACTGCGCAGCGCTTAATGCAAAGTGTCGTATTATTACCTTGGCTGTAGCTGAGCCGCCATATTCAACGAGTCCATTTGGTAGCCATATTGTCAACCATTTTGGGTTTCTAGTATATGGGGTGTCTAAAAGAAAATGCAACGAGATTTTGATCTTAAAAAGTGAAAATCTTCCTCAATAAATTGTCATATGTGATAATGTAGTAGTTTATCCTATGCTTTGTGCATATTTCAAGAGGTGTTATGCTAAAACTACAAAGTTATGCTTGTTTTTGTAAGACGTGGGATTTTTTTCAATTGTTACAAATTAGCGCATTGGATAGTATCAGTGCGCAATAAGCGTCTACGGCTGCTGCTGCTGTCGCTTCCGCATGTTTAAACCTGGTACTAAAGAATTTATCTGCCATGTGATTGCCATGTGATGCTACATAAAATAGTACCACAATGTTTTATTGTTGTGAAGAAATTTGTGGCTTGCACCCAGTAGATTTTTTTTAAATTTTAAAATTTTTAATTTTTTAGATCGCCTAATCGATCTTGTAAATGGAAAACAATTGTGAAAAAAATATTGGAACCAGTGGGATCTACTGTGTGCACAGCAAGGAATTCTTTACAAAAATTGACACCTCTCCCATGAAGCATAACAATGGGACATAAAGCTAGATAGAACTATGATCGACAAAAATGGGGGGATAAGTCCAAGGAGTTAGAGAGGAGGAAAGGAAGGGAGAGCGTTTTGGGGTAGATTGTGTTTTAATAAAAGAAAAACTCATAATTACAATTCTGTATAATAATATGTTGAGAAATATGAAACTCATTTTTTCTTTTTATATTCAGTATTATGCTGAAGAAAAAAAGCAATGCTTGTTCTAGTTTTTTAGATGAAATAACTGTGTATTGCGGAAATATTTTCCTATTATGTGATTGTAATTTATGTTAGTCCTATATATTGTGAAATTATGAACAATGAATTATGTTTATATTTTTGTTCGTTTATCAAATGATAAAAAAAAATCTTTGTTATAATTATGTTGCAGTTTTGTATAAACTATGTTATGTACGAAAAAGAATTGGAGTTTTGAGAAATAAAATCAAATAATACAAAAAAAGCATACATATTTTTCATCATTTTGTTGCCAAGGCAAATCTTATGTAAGTTAAGCCCGTATCAAGCGTGACCGGTATTTTGAAAAAGCTCAGATTTGAAAACAATCATTTAAATCTAGACATTTGTTTTGTATTTTAGTTATGTTTAGATTAACTACTATATTATTTCTCAAAATACAATTTCTTACCATGTCGTTGCCATAGCAACAACAATGTTCTAGCATAAATATAACTTAGAATGATCATTATCAGGATGGAATAAAAAAAATTAGCATAAAATGGATATCTTTCGACAATTCTAAAAGTTTTTACACTTTTTCATTGTCGTCATTTTCTGAAATTACAGGCGTTACCATGGTAACCGCTATATTCGAGTATTACCATGACCTAGGAGGACCGACATTTTTATCAAAATGAATTGGGTAGCTGGAAATAGATTTATTTAGCCACTAGCATTACATTTTTGGGTCGTTTGATGGGAAATATATTTAATTTTAAAGAAAATAAGTCGTTACCATGACAACAGCGGAAGAAATCATTTAGAAAAATGGCAACAGGTAGATCCATAGCACATAAAAAAAGAATTCTACAGAACCTCTTAAATTTTTACCTCTGCCATTAACAAACTGAATTTATGAACCGGCAGCAGAAGCAACAAGAGAAATGTTAAAGTTTCTAAAGTTAAATTCTTTGCTGGTTGTCGGTGTGCGGCGAACGTTTGCAGAATAATCGTCGACTGATCGTAAATCATTCGACGATCAGCTGCCGAACTTTTTTCAACCACTTATCGCCCGGAAATAATCGTGAAAGCACTGGAGATCAGTCGGCGATCAGTCGCTAATCAGGCTGAGAATTATGGCATACCCTTGTAAAACCAAGAAAAACCTTTTTTTCACGACCAGTTTAGGCGGTAAAGGGTTTACGATGTAGCAGCGTAAACATTCAGCCGACCAAAATAATAAGGAGATCAATCACTGATCACTGATATTTTTTTTAAAGACTGCCAAAATCCTTTTCGCGACCTATGACAACTACCTCCCGACCAGTGGTTGTCGGGAGTCGGCGACCGGTCCGACGTAACTCTAGTGTGACGTTGGCTTAATAATAAAGCAAGAAATTTAATTTTTGTGTGCATTTTTGCGCCGGTGATTATATTCCTTCCCCAATGTTAAGCTTGCCGGCCGTCGTATGAACATCAGCCATTCATATGTAATTACATTGAAACTTGTATTCTTTGGAATTCATTATTCTCTGTGATATGTATATATTTTTCAGAAAAAAAAATGTCGGCGACTTCACATGTTTAAGGTTTAAAAATTGCACTTCCCGTGATGTGTCTTAATTATCTTTCCCTCTTCCCCCAACAAACACAGCAATTCCTGGTACTGATCGCCCTTACATGCGTTGTCACGCTGGCATACTATTCCTTCATGGTGAAGAAATATAGCACATTCAACAATTTTAACAGACACGAAATGACCCCAAGCAAGACCAGAACCTATCCGCAACCTGTGCTTCAAAGAAAATGCGTACCCGTGAACAGTGTGGTCTTCATCAAGACTCACAAAACTGGGAGCACCACCATCAGTTCCATTTTGAACAGATACGGTGAGCGGCACAACTTGTCCTTTCTCGCCAACAGACGTGATCCTACCAGAGGACATTTCCGTACTGTCCTGGCCGAGAACAAGACCATCTTGCCACCGCTGGGAGTTCCCGATCAGGATTATACAAACTACAAGAACTATAACTTGATGACATTCCATATCATTTTCCTAAAGAATGAGGAAAAATTGAAGCAGCTAATGAGTCCAGAACCGAGATTCATTACCATTTTACGTGACCCAATCAAGCAATGGGAATCAGCCTTCTTTTTCTTTAAAGGCTACGCGAGAATGAAAGTCCCGGGAAAAACACCTATTGAAAAGGTCGATAACTTTTTTAAACAGCCACTCACCTATTGGACAAAAAAGGGGAAAGGTTTATTCACAAGCCAATATAGAAACGGACAGTGGGTAGACATTCTTGGGAGTTCAAGTTCCATAAATGATAATATGACGCATGTGCAAGAATTGATTGAAGAACTTGATAAAAAGGTACAATTGGTGCTTCTTACCGACTATATCGATGAATCGTTGGTACTGCTTAAACGTGTCCTGTGTTGGGAGTTCGAAGATTTACTGTACGTTAAGATGAACCAACGTCCATCAGATTTGAGCGCAGTGGTAAGCGAGGACCAGCGAGCGAAGATTAGAGAGTGGAATAAAGCTGATATGCTTTTATATAATCATTACAATCGAACTCTCTGGAAAAAGATAGCTGATATTGGTGCAAACTTCTACAAGGATTTCGACGCATTTCAGAAAATGTTGGACAACTATGGTCGATGGTGCAATATTACAATGGTAGCTGATAAAGTTAGGAAGGTACCTGTTACTAGAAACTCTTCAGATTTGTGTCAAAGGCTTGTAGCAGATAGAACCAAATACGTTCGAATAATGATGGAGCGCCAAAGAAACCAGACCAAATTTTCCACTCAAACCTCTTAACTATACTGGTATGACGGGCCTTTAATAATTGAAAATAAACTTAGACTGGGGGGATATAAAGTAAATTTGATAATACCATTCAACTGGGTGGAGGTGAAAAGTAGATTTGTTCATTATAATTTATAATTGATAATTTAATATTCTCATGACAGTTATGCAGATCAACTGACACCGATTGACATTTAGAGTAGGGGTGCTCATATCCACCCCCGTCATGTAGCTATTCGGGCCAGATAATCATTTTACTTCAATTCTATTCAATCAAATAAGCATTTATTTCCTTCACAAAAAAAATGAACATATCATGAAATATATATTTACAATGTTAGGTAGGTCGAAGGAGGCGAAATTCCCTTAAAGCACAGGGCTTGTGGTGGGGCCGCCATAACAAAACATACATATGGTACATAAAACGTACATAATAATCATAATCATTATCGTTCCCCTCCTACTTTTTTCTTTTGAAAATGTGTTTACTACTAACCTATATATCAGACTTCACAAAGAGAAAAGGTGAGGTTTGGACCTCGTCCAACGTGGCGACATTTTATGTTTTCTAAATATTCAGATAGTTATGACTCCCAGCTATTAGAATTAACTTGTAGTTTTGGGGAAATTGGTGGACGTGGCCCCCAGAGCTGTTGTAATGGTAACGCGTCAAGATTCTAATGGATTTTACAATAAAATTCCACATATATGAAATTTAACAACATGGAAACAAATGAAAAGCATCTGATTATATGTATGTTAAGCTTCCTATTTTATAGGAATAAAAATCAGAGCCATTTGAAGACACGATAGGGTTTTAAAAAAAGAGTCGTTACTATAGAAACGGTGTGATGAAAAATAATATTTCGGGGGAAAAATACTTTTGTATCTAATTAATATGAAACATCACATAATTGTCTGAATATAATAATTTATAATTGTCTGGTTGATTCGGATCCAGATTCAGAAGATTTTAGCGGTTACAGTCGTGCCTCGTAGTTGCCATTTTGCCATAACAACCCAATGATGCAGGCAGGTCTGCTTGGCTTATAAGAAAATCCATATTCATGGCATAGACGAAGAAAATAAATATGTACCTCCCATCCCCTATTCAGCACTATCATATGTTTACTCATGTTAGCTAAGAGTAAGACCATCTGCTATAAAAACACGCATGTGTCAATGAAGTTGGTGGTGGATGTGGCTATTCAGACTGTTACCGTGGTATCACATCTCAAAATACTAGGATTTAAGAAAAATGTTTGTACTTTAGCACCATGGAAACAAATATACACATATATGGTGTGTGTGTGTGTGTGTGTGTGTGTGTGTGTGCGTGCGTGTGTGTGTGTGTGTATATGAAAACGGTGAGGAGATTTGTTGATATTTGTGAAGAAAACTGTGTATTTAATCAGTACAAAATATTTAGCAATCGTCTGCACAATATGATATGATGTTTTTGTTTCTTTCAGTTATCGGCTCGTCAGCTTTCATAATCTGCCTGTTTTACATAAAGTTGGGGGTGGGTGTGGACACTAGGGCCGTAACCACGGTAACATTACATAGAATACTGGAATTTAAAATGTTATGTATTTGTAATTCAACAATATAAAATCAAAAAGTAAGCATTCAAATACATGTATGTGACGCTGCCCCGTTTGTTGCCATCAAAATTTGAGTCATATGAGGTCAAAGCCATGTAATAAAATGGCCATTACTATGGAAACAATATTTGAAAAGGTTGATATTTGTGTTTAAAAAAACATGACCGTTTCGTAAATATCAATAGAAAACCCTCAAAAAGCAACTAAACCGTGTAAGTACATGAATCTTTAACCATCCAATTGGTTTCAATTCAGATCAAAAAATATTTCGGTAACAGTCATGACTGGCAGGACAGTTGCTATGACAATATTAAGTGTTTATACAGTATATGTATGCTTACCATACGATAGTTCATGATTAATATTGCAGCCCTGTCATCTAATGAGTAGTAGCTAATGTTATGTTGTATTTATTAGTTTGTACATATAATAATACAAATTGTTGGTATGAGATTGAGCACCAGCACTATTACAATGGTAACAAATCATCAAAATATGAGAATGTCAGAAAGTGATATTTACTTGCAGTTTAACAGCTCATGAAAATGCATATTTATCATGGTCTTGAATAGTAACTTCCTGAATTATTAATAATAATTAATAAGATGGTGAAAAGACCAAATGTTGTAGATGGTATTCATGGGAAGAATGTTATAGCTGGAATTTTTGCTGAAAAATTTGAAAATGTATATAATAGTGTAAGTTTTAATGAAAAGGAAATGACTATTCTAAAACATCAATATCGATAGTTCCTCAGATGAAAGGTGAAGATGTGATTCATGTAAGCAAGGTGATCATATAATATCAGCAGACAAAGTATGTAATGCCATACAGAAGCGGAATAAGTCTAAGAAAGATGATCTCACTGGAGTTATTTCAGATCACTTTAGTTAAGGGGGAAAATGTGATAAGTGAATATGTTGCTTTGTTTTTTCTGCAATGATTTGGCACAGGTTCTACCCCAGACAGTATGCTTAGAAGCACATTTATCCCTATTCCAAAAGGTCAGGTCGATGGGCAAATTTGGGTAATTCATGTAATTATCGAGTAAATAACTTTGAGTAGTATCATTGGAAAAATTCTTGAATTAGTCATTATGAAAAGAGAAATAAATCATCTATGTACAAGTGATCTACAGTTTGGTTTTTAAAAGGGACTATCTACAACTATGTGTAAGAGTATGGTGAAAGAGGCTGCTTCATAATTTGTTCATGAAAAGAGTAATGTTTATGGTCTTGTTTTAGATGCTAGTAAAGCCTTTGATAGAGTGAATTTTCTAAAAAGTATATGAAATAATGTAACATAAAGGGATCTGTCATATGTTCTGCAAGCTGCTTTTGAATGTGTATTTGGATCAAAAGATAAAACTAAGATGGAATGGAGTTAATTCTGATTTGTTCATGGTTACTAACTGTGTTAAACAAGGTGGGATTTTATCGCCTTGACTGTTTTAAATGTATATGGTCTCCTTCACAAATTGAAGGCACTTGGAAAAGGATGTTTGATGGATCAAATCTTTGCAGGTGCTTTTTCATATGCTGATGATTTGATTATTTTATCACCATATTATGTGTCAGCCTTGAAGGAAAAGATTGTTCTTTGTCAGCATTATGCTCTTCAATTTGATTTAAAATTTGATAGTGACAAAAGTCAACTTATCATTTTCAAATGTGATGGAAAAGAAGCGGTGGATCCTATGATAAAGATCACTGGTGAACCTGTCAAAGTAGTAAATACAATATGTCATCTTGGAAACGTTATTTCCAATGTTATTATGAATGTTGATCTTTCCCAAATTATTGGCGATTTTAATCGTCAATGAAATATTCTGTGAGTAACACTAAATGAACATTTTCAGCCAAAGTATTTGTTCTGAAATGCATAAAAAACACTGTTGGGCCCCCTAAAACATTGGGCACCGATTTTCAGAAATCAGTCGATGGCATCCTTAGTAGTATTAAATTTTACTTCGGAATCCACATTACAAAATAGGTGAACACCATTTCCCTGTTGGAGCCGTCTGTGTACCTACCTAAGAACGAACTGTGTCCCTTTTTAGAACATTCGTTCTCGTTTTCAACGCTATAATTGTCCCTTCTCTAGAAAAGTTATTTAGTGTGTATGCCCTTTTTTACACTAAAAATATCACCCCGACGACCCCATCTCTCTCTCTCTCTCTCGCTCTCATGACTATCTATGGCAAACCAAACTGAAAATGTTTTCCTTCTATCAGCACTCCCACACGTAAATATCACATTGCGAGCCTTCCGACAGAGAAATAAATTTGTAATATTATAGACCTTCACTGTTGTACTTTGTCAGCATAAAATATCTCTCTTTAAATTTATTACATACCAAAATGGCAAATATACATGAACAACCATCCTCATCTGCCAAAATGATCCAAATGCAATACCTGCGTATACCTTTTTTAAATAAAAGAACACATCACATAATATATTAGCATATAACCCCGATAAAATAGATATGAAATTACTCCATGAAACCCAGATAAGAAGCACAGCACCTCCTAAATTTGATTTTGATGTAGATCATAAATAAAAGCAGGTGTAATGATGTTGATCTATTTATTTTAATTTCGTACATACCAATACCCTTGATTATTATCTATATGAGGCTTCCAAGGGGTACAATAAATCAGTGTTTGTTTTCGTGTGATACAAGAAAATATTGCTCTCGCTAAGACAATATTAGACTCGTCTTTGACTCGTCTAATATTGTCATAGCTCGAGCAATATATTCTTGTATCCAACTCAGAGCCATCCAATATTATATAATTATTCGAATCTCGAATTATAAAGTGAATATTTCATAAGATAATGACTTTTGAGTTGCCACAATAAAATGACACGACATGACATTTTTTTTAAATATCTGACTTTGGGTTATGTATGTTTTTTTAATGTTTATTTTAGACATTAAAAATATTCTTTTAATGATTAATTTCATCTCCTAAGATTGCAGTCTGTAAAGGTTTGTAGAACT
The DNA here is from genome assembly GCA_037976565.1 of Mesocentrotus franciscanus. Taxonomy (NCBI): domain Eukaryota; kingdom Metazoa; phylum Echinodermata; class Echinoidea; order Camarodonta; family Strongylocentrotidae; genus Mesocentrotus; species Mesocentrotus franciscanus. The sequence goes on along the minus strand of CP137671.1, from coordinate 17,431,183 downwards.
TAGAAGGCTGCCCTCTCAGTTAAAACACTACAAAATACCTTAAACTCTTCATAGTACTTCAGACATGGGTCTTTTACAAATAAATATGTGCTTACTAGTTATACCCAGTCACTTAATATGCAACGAATTAATGCAAAAGCAATACATTTATCAACAATTAATTATAGCTTAGTTAATTGTATTTGCACATTTTACTTGGTTACTAGATAAATAATTTAACAAGAAGGGATGGTGAAAATCTAAAATTTTGTGACTTTTTTCTTCTTCTATATGTGGGCCTATCAACACAACAGGGTAAGTTTCAATCTGTTTAAAACAGATGTAAAGAGAGAAATTGCATCTATTTCACAGCAACATACAGGTTTATAAAATTAGGTATTCGACTACATGTACTATGTATTTCACAGCACACATTCATGACATGTACTTATAGGCCAAAAAAGGGTCTATTTTTCTCAGGGATATGTTCCACTGAGATTATGTCTGGCTTCTTCCTCTACAATGATGTATGCAATAAATATGCAAGTATGAAGTCCCAGTTGATGGACAAACATGAGAAACATGAAGCAGCATCTTTTCAGTTTGTCCCACCTCAATATTTACGGTAATGATAACAAAACCCTTCCCAAATAGCTCCTCTGCTGCTTACATGGAAGATGAAATGAAAATTCTTGTTGTACGTCAGATCCTTATGATTTAATCGCATGTTAAATATCAAATTAATGCAGAGGTATATGTCTAGTTTTGACATCTTTGTTTACACACCTCGACAATGATGTATGCAATAAAATAATGCAAGTATGAAGTCCAAGTTGATGGACAAATATTAGAGACATGAAGCAGCATCATTTCATATTTCATATGATGATACCATTTAACAGTTTGCACGACTGAACTCCATGATTACGGTAATGATAACAAAATCCTTCCCAAATACAGTCAAACCTGCTTTAGTGACCACCTGTCTACAAAGACCACATTTTTTGTCTCCCTTGAAAATGGTTTCTCATTGAAACATGTACTAAAGGAACCTGTCTACAAAGACCACTTTTTGTGTTTCCCTTGGGCGGTCGCTATAGACAGGTTTGACTGTAGCTCCTCTGCTGTTTGCAGGGAATATAAAATGGAACTCCTTGTTGTACGTCAGATCCCGATGATTTAATAGCATGTTAAATATCCAATTAATGCAGAGGTCTAAGTCTAGTTACGATATCTTTGATTGCTCATATTCACCATGAGTTCAGGATTCATACCTTGGGGATTCCCAGTGTTTACATAAATGTTAATCAAAGTTAGCTGAATAATTATCATGATTTATAATTATAAAATAGTGCATCTTAAAAATCTGAGCATAAAGTACATGTCATAGCCCACCTGGTACACAATCATATTTCATCTGCCTCTGTAAGCTTTTTTTTATTAATTACTTGCAAGCGAGGACTGGTAACAGTAAGTTCCCCATCCCATAACACTGATAAAATCATTGCTATACATGTATGTAGCAGTATAACCAAAGGAGCTTAGAGAGCTCTGTAAACTCCTTGGTCTAAGGCGTAAAAAAAAGATGTTGAAGTTTGCCCTTTCCGACCGACCCGAATATCTTAAAATCTACCGTCGGCTTTTTAATTAATTATATTTTTGACAGTTTTTTAAGGAAAAAAATGTTTAAATGGTATATAAATGCATAAAATCATCAAATTATTCCCAAATTCTCATTCGATTTCTCCCCTAGTTTCGAAATCCTGCTATATACCATGCATGTTTAATGTTTTGAGGGAGAAAAAAAAAACGACAGATCGAGCGACCCAGGTTCTGACAACTAAAGGGCAATACAACATCTTTTTTTGTAGGCCTACCCCACAGAGTAACATATACTCAATACAAGCAATACTTTGAGGCAACACCGAGGTAAAATTCTTGAAAAGACTGTTCATGAATAACGTACATGTATCTCCATTTTCATTACATGTACAGTTTTCCCAAATATCATAACAAGTGCATACCATGCATAAAATACTTGGTTTTACATAAGAATTCCAATAAGGTAAATGGCTTGATTCATGTCTGATATGAATACAGTATTCTGTCATATAATAAAAGACTCAGATTGAATAGTAAAATTGCTGTTCATGTCAAGAAAGTCACACACTTGTATTAAAACCAAATAAAATAGGTAAAGAATCGCATATGGATTCAATGAAGATCTTACCAGGTGCTGGCAACAATTTCATGGATAATAATAATAACAATAATAATAATAATAATAACAATAATTCCATTTATATAGCACAGCTACTACATGAAAAAACTCTACTGCGCTTGATACAAAGTATGTGTATCACATATTACCCCTGCTGTAGCCGAGCCGCCATGGTAAGGTACTAAAGCATTCAAGGAATTTCTCCCTACCGGCTACCCATTTACTTCACCTGGGTGGAGAGTGGCAAATGTATGTAGATTAATGTCTTGCAAAAGGACAGAAGTGCCGCAGCAGGATTTGAACCACGAATGAGATTTTGGAAGAATTTGCAATAGCATTTGTTATAAACATTCAAACATGTGAAATCTTAATGACCGAGGATCTGAATAGTCGTATGATTAAGAAATTCTCGAAATTTCAAGAGATTTCATGCGTCCTTGAAAGAGGAAAAGCTAACTTGGTCTGAATCCTAGTGACGTCAGACCAGTAGTAGCCGATTCGGCTTTCATTCTGACTACAAGAGTTTTGGTTGTTGGTTTCTTATCATTATTTAGCTAAATCAGCTAACTAATAAATAATGTAAGTATTCTTATCATTATTTAGCTAAAGCCAAATCAGGAAGATGATGTTTGTTCGGATTTCCTATCTAATACAATTGCCATTTCTTCGGATATCAGAACGCAGGACAATGGTGTAGTGTGCGGTGGGCTTTAGAGTTTGTTCAGATCCTTTCTATGTTTTAAATACCTTTCTGCCTACATGTCCCAGGTAATGACTATACCACAAACAAATGGGTTATTCCATGCTACGAGTTCTATAATTACATACATGATAAAGCTAAACGTTTCAACTTGGATCTATGATCCGGAGTAAAATAATGCGAACCTAATACAGGGCTGAACCCTTACAGGCGCCCGGGACACGTGGGCACCCCAAATCTCAGTCCGGACCCCCAACATTTCAAAAAATGTATAAAGGGCTCAAAGCATACAGACCCTAAAAATCTATATCCAGACCCCTACCAAAAAGGTTAGTGTGGAGCTCTGCCAAATATACTTCCTATTCTAAAAATAGTAAAAATTATATAAAATGACGAAATCTATAGTGACACTAAAAATATCTTGTATAAAATAAATTCAAACTTTCTCTCCCATGTCCCCCCCCCCCATTATTCATTATTGCAAGGGCCAATCTCTCTGTACAACTTCAGCCTAAAGTTCAAATATTTCTCAATTTCATGTGTCATCTGCCTATTAAAACCAGAACATATACATACATTTTTGAAGAACATTTTCATTAACTTCTAATTTTCTGCCTTCTGTAAAAGAGGTTTAGCTGACACTTTGCCAGATTTCTGTTTCACTTAAAATATTAAATCCTGATAATTTTTCAATTCACACTCAAACATTGCACGAAAGTAGAAAGTGTAAAACCAAGGGGAAGTGTTCAAATAAAGTGTAAATGCTCTTTAAAAAAAATATTTCTATAAACTGGAAGCAGGCTGGGAACGAGCCACATCACTTCTTTGCATCAAGTCTACCCTTTGTCATTTCTAAAAATACTACTGGTATTAGGAAGACAGATGCAGTGAGGTTTTAAAGATAAGGGCAACTTTTAAAGTAGATCTGTTATGAAGCGAAAAAACTTCTTTAAAAGGGAAAGTCCATCCAATAACATTCAATATTATTTGTTCTTTGTTGAAATGATCATCATCTCTGGATCACAATACCGTTAGTATAAAGCTCGACAGCTTTGAATCTATTCAGGATTACAAATAAACTCTAAATATACAAATAATCGTTGCTAATAACAAAAGATTAACTAAATAAAGATTCTTCATGATAAAAATCTGAACATTTTGCATTCTGTTTTGTGCACAATACGAAAGAGATATCATTTTTTATAAGTCATGCATTGAGAGGGCAAACTTTTCTGTATGTTTGTGCAATACTAAACCAAATTAATAGAGACATTAAAAGTTCTGCATACAAATCCAAAACCAGAATGCCCAGTATACTACGAAATAGACTTACAATAAAGTACAGCATTACCCTGCTTTCCTTCCAACATTCATATACATATATGGAAATACAACATGTTTAAACTACAATTTCTCAGTGTTAGAATTTGTTCATATATTTTGCGAGTGGTCCTCATTCCAACGATTCCCTGCTGCGATATAGTCTCTGTGAATCTAATACCTGTACATATATTTTGTGCTTGGGTAATGAAATCAAAACCATGAATGTTAGCAATATAGAGTGTTTCTCACTATGAACGGAACCTTTATCAAATTTGGCAATATTTTCTGCTTTCAGAATGTATATACATGTATTGGTATTCACTGCATACAGGTAGAAAGTGTACACAAGGTATCACTGTACGACAATCAATGGAGAATAAATTTACAAGTGATTATATTAAAAATCATTAAAAAAATCACAGATTGTCAGCATCATTTCAAACACGGACAGATCTGTTTAAACATTTTTTTTACATAATAATAAAAGCTATTAAGGCGAACTCTCCCTTTATTGTTAAAACTTATTAATGTATTATATACGATGCAGTAAAACTGCCTTAAAAAATTGCGGCAAAATAAAATAACACTTATGTAAAATGACATACAGTTGGTGGACATTTCTGTATCATCTAACACAGTGAACTCAAAGATAGATAAGTATGCTTAAAAACCTTTGCTTGTGTGCCACTCCTACATCTCGACCTCAATCTACTGTTCATTTACACACAATATCTTTTATTTTGCCACAACATTTTCCTTTCTTAAAGATAAAGTTGAGTTCTGGTCATGCGATTGCATTGTGAAAGAAACGGTGTGGAATCAAATAAAACTGAATTGAATAAAACTGAATTGAATTGAATTGATCAGAAAAGGTTGATCATCTAGCATATAAGTATTTGTGTGTACTACAAGGTTCTGGAATCATCAAAATGATAGGAAATTTGGCCCAGTCTTGGTAAAGTTACAAGCACTGTACACAGAAAGATGTATATGTCACTACACAAAAATGTGGCATACAAATCCGTCCCGATTTTTATGCTGTTACATGCCATATTTAGAATATTAAGGCATTTGAAGAGCCATGCTTGTCAGGGAACATTTTTTATCTGATGTTCTTCCACACTTGCATAATAACAATGATAACGCTCACAAATAATTTTTCACCTCTTCCCAGAACTCAACCTTCTCTTTAAGCAGCGGTTTCTGCATCATCTGGGAACAAGCCCTTTAACCATCATCATCATCATCATCATAATCCATGAATATTTTGTAAGTGAAACTTCAGCATCAACAATTATGATGTGATGAAATGAAACAATCGGGGATGCAAGACTGATAAGCAAGATATATCAAACATATTAATGGTTTGTGAATAAACTTTCACCACAGGCCCATTTAGACCTGGGCCGGTAAGCTGCTGAATAAACAAGCCAGCCACACAATTTAATGAGATAATGATGAGATCGACACATTATATGTCACATATATCAGTGAGTACACAAAGGGGTTTTGTTGATCAAAGCACATTTGTTTTACACCCAAAACATTGTCTCTTGCACATCAACTACCCACAACTTTTGCAGCAGGCATTTCTTGTTCTTCCTCGTTGTAAAACCGGTCAGGTCTGACCAGCGCTCAAGAGAGCTATAAACTATGAAATGACTGTAAAAAGAATTTAAATTATGAAATGTCAAATCATTGGGGGCTAGTTCTGTTATAATGTTAATGGAGCTCATGGATATATTCCAATAGTAGGCTTATTTACTATTTTATTTTGCACTAGGAAGACAGACATCCAAACTAAACTCTGTATCATCCTGATATTTCTAAAAAGGTAAAATCCAGAGTCAGGGATAAATCTTATTGCATCGCGTTGCATTGTAGGAGTAGGAGAAGGGGAAGGGGAGGCAGTTTGGCGGAGATATAACATGAGAAGGGGCAACTGCAGCCGGTGTATTGACTCATACAAAAAAAAATGGTATGACACTAGCATTGGTTTCTCCAACTGGAGCTTTAATATCACCAAACATTCAGCTTGGCTACCATTTGAACCTCGGTCACACCACCAAACCTTCTCCAGACCTTCACCATTCAAGGTAATGTGGTCTCTGTTGGGTCTTTTGTTGGTCTACTGTCTGTCTACTGTCAGTCTCGTTGGTGTGACTGGGGTGTCAGGGTGCTCAGAGTCTGGAAGAACGAGTGACGAGTGTTCTTGAATCAGGCTTGGGTTACAGCCGGTGCTGGGGCTTCTGCAGCTGGGGATTCTGAAGCTCCGGCCTCTTCTGCTGCCAATTTTTCCTGTTCCTTTGTATGTCTACAAACAAAAAAACACACACAAAACGATATTGACCACACATGTTTGAGGAGAGAAAAACCTGAAGAAATTCACTATTTAAGGAGCAAAACAGACTTTCTAAGACAGGAATCAAACGGTAGATAATCTTAAAATGAAAGAATAAAAACATCTTTCATTAGAGAATGAACTGTAGCATGACATTTCATTTAATGTAAAAAGTGGTAAACTATTGCCATCTTTCTGACCTGCACAAGCCAAATTTAAGGTACATGTACAAGGTCAACACAAAATCTATATTATTGTCCCACAATAGAAATCAGTGTGCCGGATAAGAGAAAATGAATCTGACTCTGATCGTCTCGGTCGGGCTTTGGTTTTTGAGCAAACCGATTGGGTCTACAGGTTCTTTGATGCAAATAGTAGTATTGCACAAATTTTTACAAACTGGTTGTTATAAAAACCCCAAAGCATTCCAAGAACAATTCAGGCATCCCCACTTGAACTAAACAGATACCCAGTATTGCTTTTTCTGAATAGAATTGTACGTAACCATACTGAACATATTTCTCTGTTTATAAAATGTCCTACCATTTTTCTTTTCTTTCTTCTCTCATATACTTAATAAGAAGTGATGGTGTTTTTTTGTTGTTTAACTTCTGAGTAAGCTAGAATAACTTTGAGATATACATGTACTTCATTAAGATAACACATTTTGCTTTGTCGCTATTACAGATACAGTTAACAACTAAATTATTCATACCCCTAGTAAATGTGATGTTTTTTTCGTTTTTCTTTACTCAAGAATGAAAGGTGGACTGGTTCAATTAGGGCCTTTGTTGAATACTTTTAGATGTAAGCTTTGATATGCCACATTCTCAAGAAACACAAATCGAGACAAATCAATTCTTCATGTACTTAAAGAAAAATAACAAAACTTGGTAAGGGTATAAATCATTTAGCTGTTGACTGTGCATCCTGACTAATTATGACTTACAGATAAATCCTGACTAATTACTTACAGATAAATCCTGACTAATTACTTACAGAAAAATCCTGACTAATTACTTACAGATAAATCCTGTGTAATGACTAACAGAAAAATCCTGACTAATTACTTACAGATAAATCTCGACTAATTACTTACAGATAAATCCTGACTAGTTGCATGATTCCTGTCAGTCCGAGAAAGAAGTTCACACTGAACAGGTTCCAGTTTTTAGGGATGATCACCACCGAGTACCTCGCCCATATCACACCTACATGGAGAAAAGGATAGGACAGAAAGTGACTTCAAATTATTACAGAAATGATTCAACATTTGATGAAATTCTTTTTGAAATTGCGCACTTAAAAAAAAAAAAACTTTAAAATATTGCAAAGAAAACCATGGGTTTCTTTAAAAGTAAAATTGATTCATCACAATTTTGTATTGAAAGGAGAGATTTTGCTTCATTTGTTTGCCATTATATATTATCTAACAATGATTATTTGTATTAAACATTCTGTGTTTGTTCCCAAATTAATAGATAAAACATAAAATAAAACCTGTAATTTCAATCTTGTAAAATATATATCTTATTTTTTTCAGTTTGGTGTTAACAAATATTCAGACCGATTTTGTACGATGATCTTATAGCAGTGTACTTACGTCATTAAAAAAATTACTCTCGAGTACCAAATAATACAAGCTTTTCTGTTGATTTCCAAGGAATTTTCAGACTCCAACTTCTATTACAAAGATTTTTCTTTAAATTTAAATTACCAATCACCTTAAAAACTAATTTGTGTATAGCTAGAATGTATATAATTAACCTTAGGAATTTACCTGGCATTCTATAGGTTAATGGTTTAATAAGGAGTATGAAGGAAATAAGGTAACATAAAAATCCCACGTATAAAGCTCGCACAGAACTCAAGTTGGACTTGGATTCCGTGAGCGCCCAATTCTATGCAAGTTTGTACACTTGCATAGACAAGCCTACTCAACAAGACTTTTTACTATTCACTGAGAATGTTTTTAAATTGCAATATTCCTTGTAGAAGTAATATTTGAAGCTCATAATTTGAATACAGTATAACTATGTGGAAAGTTGCATCAAGAACAACATGTTTTGGTAATTGGTACACTTTCAAGTTGTTCTCATTTGATAGTGGCTAACTTGCTGGTACCAGCTATATCATCAACATAGGAAGAAGTGCGAGGGTATGTGCATACCATCTAATCTGATGTATTAAAGGGGAAGTCTACCCTGATATTAAGTTGGTTTTAATAGAAGCAGAAAAAAAATGAGAAACAGGTCAGTGAAGTTTGAGCAAAAACCGATTAAAAATAAGTTATGAGTTTTTGAAGGTGCAATCAATCAAACACGAATTGGCATCTATGTGACGTATCATTTTCTGTTTTAATTTAAACCAACTAAATATCAGGGTGGACTTCCCCTTTAATTTAACCATTACAACAAGGTGAGCAAATCAAATTTAGGTATACCAGGTTCCCATCAAACATTCAAGCACTTTTAGAAGTGCAACGTCATTCATAAACTTTTTGACTAGCATATATATATATATGCACTAACGCTCAAAAGTTTGATTGTATCACACATGTTCAAGGAACAGTTTAGGTTGTTCTAATAAGCATGAAACTGAACAAAGCCTACCTGTAGCTGCCAGAGCACCAGACTGCCTAACACTCAACGATTCCGCAGGACGTGTGTAATCAGCAATGCCAGCAATTACAAGGGACTAAGGACAAAAGAAGAACATCAGAAAATAATTCTTATTCATGATTGACAGCTATGGAAGAGAGCCACTAAAGGCTTGTTCAGATATGGTAAGGTAAATCTCCACAAAAAAAAATCTGCCGTGTTTTTAAAAAGATGTCAAATGAATGGCAACTGTGCGCAATAAAGGACTTGAGCGTATTCACTGAGCTCTGTGTTATAGATTCAGAAATGTAAAGCGTTTTACACAAGTTCACGTCATCATCAAAATTAAAAATAAACACCACGGTTTGGCAGTGTCATGTCTGAATGAGCCCTAGGAGAGCAATAGACCAATCACGGTTTAATAGCACATGTGCCAAATGCCCCTGAATATCCACAGATCTTCAAAACATGAAGAGGTCCCACTTCGTACATTTTGAAATAATCACGCCTACAGCGATGGAGGTGCTACATAAATAGCCTTCGTTTCCCCTTTTCAAAGAATACTTCCACCTGTGTATCTTGGAGTGCACTGCTTGTGCATAAATGAATAATGATTACATAACTTTCATGAGCAAGTATCCAGTATTCTGTCTCCGTGTATTTCACAATTTGGTCTGCAATGACCTTCATCTGCTCATGCTCAGACTGCAACTATGAACTGGCTTATTACGTGTAGTAGTTCATTGACTTGAATTTCAAGAGAGTTTGGATTTCAGCTCTCACTCATATCCTTTGGCAAGAATACACATTTACATGTTGCCACTCAGGTGTAAATGGGTACCTGATATGCTGAAGTGCCAGGAGCATCAGGGAGAGACAGACATGGCCGCTATACAAGAGTCCACCATTAGTTTTATCATTATTATTATTACGCACATGCACAATGCATACTTTTATGTAAATTCTTACATTTATCTTCCAAATCTTCCGATGGTAATCGCCTAAAATAACTGAAAGGGGGACTAATCACTGTTAACAATTGTGCCATACAGCTAGTATCTTGGTCTGTATATATTCAACCTCAAAACTTTTCCCGGCATTGCACGGGTGAGGTGTATGATGAGATTATAAAGGTTAGCAAAATTATCCCAAAATATTCAAGAACTTGGGTCAGAGTTTGGGTTCCATGGTAACATCCATGGGCATCCAGTCTATTCTCAAGTCACCTAAAAATTCATTTGAAAAGTATTTAAGCTTTTATTTTTTCAGTACAGAAGCAATATTGAAGCTGATGTGTTTTAATATAGTATACTAACATGCAGCCGGTAACATTCAGAGCAGGACATATGTTGTGTGTGATTTGTACTACTACAACTAGATGTAAATGCGTAGTACACAAAAGAACTGCACTTACCCATTTAAAACACGGAGCCCAGAAGTGAATCGTTTTCAGTCCTATTTGGGGGGAACATAGAAACACAAGGAATTACTTGTAAGCATTTAGTAGTAGAATTAGTTAAAAACCAGTCCATGTACTAGTACAGGGTGTCTGCCAACTTTGTCAAGAGTTCAAAATCATAGGGGGTGTATGTAGGCCTACAGTGGGTATGCTTTTATTGTCATTGTCATAAATACTGAACACCTGATTGTCATAAATACTGAACACCTGTATACATACAGTTATCAACAAAATTATTCAAACACCTATTTTTTATACCTCAAGAATGAAAGGTGGAATGGTTGAATTAGGGCCTTTGCTGAATACTTTCAGATATAAGCTTTAATATGTCAGACCAGCTTTACAATGTACCTTATAAAGAACATTTTGAAGGGAGTTGGTCATCAGTTTCCATGTGCAGAAGGTCAAAATTTGCTGACACCAGAATTGGTGGAAATACCATTAATGGGTGTAAAAGTCTCGCAAACAGCAAACCCGTAGTCCCATCCATAAATACATGTACCCTCTAGTCTCTCAGAGAGTCTTCAGGTGAGGGGAATGTGTGAAAAATGCAGAACATTACATAAAGTCTGTTGGCCATAAAAATGAAGGCTAATCCTGGTGATCGACAACACCTGTTATTGGGTAAACACCCAGATTCTATTTTCTGTGTATGATATACATGTATTTGTGCCTTGAGTGGGAAATACAACAATTCGGGCCCAGTATTTGCACACTGTGGTGCATTGCACATACACGAAATTCTGGCTTAAACAAATATATGCGAGTAATATTATCCTTGGCATTCAATTGGTTAACAATGATTATTCACCAAATATACAAAACATTTGTTTCATCTTCCTACATGTACATGTACCTATCCTTGTCTACGAAGCGATTTGTCAAGTTTTATTTTATTTTCCTGATGTATCTTCGTTTCAAATACAGTACCTAATATTAAAACAAAAATAGCAATGAACAACGAAAATACATATTTGCCAATTGATATGAAAATTCAGAGCCAATTTTAAAAACACATGTGACTTTTCAAAGTTCTTTGCAACCCGGCCATTCATTACCTGCAGGATGGCTCCACAATGGTTTGAGTTTTTCCGGGAGTGCAAGCTCTATTTTGGTATCCAAACTGGCCCAGAGAGAAGTAGAAGGTTTAGGCGCAGCATCCGCGAGGCCACGATGCTGCTGCCGGGAAAGGAATCTAACGCATGTCAGAAGAGCATGTCTGCGGCTTGCCATATCACTGGAACAACACTGGAGAGAAATTACAACAAAATAGAAAATGGAATAAAGAAAATGATGATTTTCACACACAAAAAAAAGAAAATACTCTTCTGTTTATTAGCAAAGGAAAATTACATAGATTTTGTACGTGATTTTGTCAACATGGTTTTAATCTTGTCAAAATTGTTTTGTATTGTATCATATTGGTATTTATTCAAAGAATTCCATACGGCAGCCCAGGGGCTGAATTACATGGAGTTAACAAGGCAAAATGACAAAAGAAAAAATATAAATATTAATACAATAATATGGAGGAGAGAAACAGAGAGAGGGAGAAAGCACTGTACAGAGGGATCAAACTGAAGAGGTAATTGTTCCCCCACCTACAGTACAAGTGTATGCATTATAAATTAAAGTGTGAAGTGGATACTTACCTTCATGTACTTTCAAAGGGTGGGGGTGGGGGGTGGGGGAGGGGGGCAAAATTACCCCGGTCAACCCTACAAGTACTGTACATGTACATTGAGTCACATCATGTCTGTAGCACATGCTAGACAATCATACCATCTACATGTACCTTCATCTCTGGAGGACCTTTGAAAATGATAACTTTAAGCAAACAATCCAGGGACTACATGTCCGGTAAAGTTTTCCCCAGGTGCCTCAAACACCATTATCTAAAGAATGCTCATACCGAACTGGAGACATGTACAGACCTCATTAAAACCTCTTAGCATACATTAAATTACAATAAATTACAAAATAATACCAGATAAGTTCAAAGGTTCTCAGGTTCAGATACAAGTGCACCTCCTTCAATCCTGAAGATTCTTAGCTTATTTTGCTACGGTACCACTTTTGGAGCTGGCTGGCAGGTGCAATACGTCAGATTACTGATTACACCTTTCACTTTTACAAAGAGTACAGTGTGCTATACTGGTGTTATCATGCTATAGGCTATGACTCTCTAATATACAGGATCTCCATTTAACACCCTATCTGAGTGTTTTGCACCTCAATTCGCACCTGTGCTGAAAACATTTCTAAGGCATATGTGCCACACTAACACCCAACCCACCATTATTTTTTCCTACTCCATTCTTGGGACTTGAACCCATAAAAGTGATGATGAGTCTGATTCCCTTGTACTGCAGGTACTCTACTGACTGAGCCACAATGCATCCATACAATTCATGCTTAAATTGTTTTGTCACATATGTATGATTGATTCTTCTTTTTTGCCTATTTGATAGCCGATACCCCTGCTAAATACATGTTTGTAATAATAGCCGGAAGTTCACGTACACATTACGATGTACAATAACTATTGTGCAAAGAAGACTTAAAATACATGTACATGTAGTACAGGTATACATTGTATGTGAATTTATTGTAGCCTGCAGTACTTAAATGTAATGACACAGACAATCAACAAATGTGCAGTATTAAAACTTTGAACTTTGAAATTTATAAGCTTTTGATTTCCAGAGCTTTCCAGAGCAAAATCAAAGCTCACTCAGTCTCTGGCACGCCTACAATGTACATGTACATTATGTATGCTCTAGTTTAATGGGACTATATATTTTCATAAATTAACAATCACACTAACATTGTATAATAATGACATTCCATTTTCTTCCATTTCTATCATCTATCTCTCCTGTCCTCTCTCTCTCTCTCTCTCTCTGCCGATCTCATTCTTGGATCTTGGATTCAGTTCCTCCTAAATACTCCAAAGAAGAGTTTTGACTGGAGGTGGTGGAGGGTGGACAGTTAAATTGTGGAAAAAAGTTCTTTAATAACAGCAGTTTTAAACGAAAGGGGGGAGGTTTGGTCGATGGTTGCTTGTAGACTTGCTTGTTGTAGGTTGTTCCATGTCTTTACAGTCATTGCGCACAGTAGCTTCAAGAAAACTGACAGATTAGCTGAAGAGTCTTTATTTTTAAAAACTTTTCTGATGTTATTTCTACAGTATATGAAAATAATATCTATTTTCTTTCCAATTATATTTTTTCTACATCAAACTGTTAAGTCTCTAGAGACCTAAAATCTAGGAAAAGAACAACTGAGGGCAAACTTTCTTCTTCTTCTTTGTTTTACATCTGCCTACTTGTGCTGGATGGGAGAGCATTCCGTGCCCTTTCAGTCCTTGGGAAGGACTGTTTGTGGAGTTTTGTCCTGTAGTTGGGGATCTGGTAGCCATCTACATGTGTTGATCGAGTTCTTGTTGGTCCAGCAAGTGGGGCGATGCAAGTATTACTCTTCCACTGGGAATTCAACAAGGTTGTTGCGCAGCTTATACATGAGTACCAGTCTAGAGTCCTCTCTACGCTTTTGGAGAGATGGCCAGCCGAGGGTCTCTTGTATGGATGTCACACTAGAGGTGCTATGATATCTGTTCAGCACGAATCTGGCTGCCCGCCTTTGGACCATTTCGATTTGGTGGATGGATTTAGATGGTTTTTGGATGGATCCCAAATCGTACAGCTGTATCCTAGGGCTTTGTAGGCAGTAGCTTTCAGTTTCGGGTTGATAACTTGATACAGAGGTTTCGGCGGAGGAAGGCAAGAGTGTCATTAGCTTTGGGACAGATTTGCGATACATGCTGGTTCTATTTCAGGTCAGTTGTAATGGTGACACCAAAGTAAATACATTTGGTTGCAGTGATGTCACTTTAAGGGGTACATTGTTAAAAACGTAATTATGATCAATTGGTCATATTCCTTTTCCTGGAGACTCTGATGACCTCAATTTTTCTGGATGTTAAGTTCCATCATCCAGTCTGTCGCCCAATCGCTGATTTTGTTGAGATTGTCTTACAAGTGTTGGGTGTCTTGTTGAGTCTTGACACCAAGATAGGTGATTGCATCATCTGCGAAGTGTCTTTCTAGAGATGTAAGCTTGTCAGGCAGGTTGTTGATGAAAAGGCAGGGACAGACGACAGAACCCTGGGGCACACCAGAAATAACATCTATTGTTGAAGAGTGGTAACCATCCAGGACCACTTGCTGTAATTTCCTTTGATGAAGGAAGCTTGAGATCCAGGTGTTGGTCTTCTCACTCACTCCGTAGAAATCAAGCTACGGTGGGAGTCTCTGGTACAGTGGTGGCCAACCTTGTCAAATGGGCATTTGTTCAGAACTGTGACCATACTTTTGACCCGTGACTCCAGCATGGAGATACCAGTATTATAAAATACCAAAAATTACCTAAATCTTCAACAATTGATCAAATAACAGTCATGATTTAAAAGTCGTTATCTTTCTTACCCGTTTTGTGTCAATTTTCTCTTTTTTTTTTTGAGTATTTTTCCTAAAAACGACAACATTAGTATACACTTTCTCACAGGTTTCACAGCAAACTGCTGCACAATACAAGTGCATACTGACGGTGGGGTGCAGGTGCGTGAAGTTAGCGACTGTATTCTCAGATCCTCATTAAATTCATGCAAGTAATTCACATTATGAAATGATGATGATCATTACTATTAGTATTAGTCATTATACAAGCGCCGTCAAATGCTTGTACTGACTACTGTATTTTAAATCCATGGAACATGAAAAGGACATCAAATCTGCATCAGTGCACGCCTTAATTGGTCCAGGTTGATGAATCCCAACAGCTTGCCTTTACTTTACTGTAGTTCACACTGGATTCTGGTGAAAAACAGCTAGTAAATCCCCCGCCTCCGTTTTTGCGGTGCATGTGCATGCAGCATGGGGAAGACTGACAAATGTTAGTTTAACTAAAAAATTCCCCATACCAGAAGGATATTTCTTTCTCCTCCAATTCTATCTAAGAGTAAGACTAACTTTATAGAGTCAAGTGTCCGGACTCCGGAGTAATCGCGATATGGACGTGATCGACAGGTGCATGCTACAGCTACACATGTACACAGCTATGCCTAGGGCGGGCTAGGGCTAGGCTATGGCTATGCCAGCGCCAGCCGCGTGATCAGCAGCAAAGATCCGCACCGTCACACTCAGTAATCGCGGCGTCTGCCAGGCCGGTAAAATACTAAAAAACTTACAATTACATGAAAATCTACACCCAGTAACACGACACAATTATGTTAAAATACTTCAGAATCTTACCTAGAATTTCAAGTCAGCTATAGGTCTCGAAATAACGAAGAGTAATATCTGGATCTGGATGACAGGGCCAAAAAAGTCAGAAAATATCGCACCATCAACTAGCATATCATGCGATCTCGGTGAATGTCAACGAGCAGCAGTGCAGCAACTGCGCAAGTGCAAAGCTAAAGCGCAAGATCAGCAGCGCCCGCCCGCCCATGTATGGGGTTGGTGGGGATCCGCAAGATCTCTATGGCTATGTGCCGAGGAAAGTGCCCACACGCAAAACAGAGATCGATTTGTTCCACCAAACTTTGGACTAAAATGTCATTTTAGCGGATACATGTCCGATGCATTTATAGTTGAAAATTACATGTACATACATTAAAAAAAAATTGTGTGTGTGTGTGTGGGGGGCAGGGGGGAGTACGAACTTGAACTTTTCCCAACCCGGGCCATTCACAAGTATCTAATTTCTATATGGTTCCACCTCCCCAAAGAGAAGCGCCTACCCCAAGCCTATACCGCTTCGGGGGAGCCTTTTGTAAAAGGTTTTTAAATTATAAGAACACTTCATCCATTCATTTGCGAGGGAGCGTCGGGACCGAGCGAGAACAGTTTTAGTTCGGAATGTTAAAAAAAAAAGAAATTATTTCATACGTCGTTAGACATCGAAAGTATTTACATAATATTATTGTTATTTATTTGTCAATGTCTTGCGATAGCCCCCCCCCCAAAAAAAAAAAAATATTTGGAACAATATCAAATATAGGCCATTAAACATAATTGTGCCACTGAGCAGTATACATAGTAATAATAACAATGTCAATATAAAACGAACATGTACATCTATAGAGATGCCCAGGAAGCCTACAAAATAAATTCAATTCAAAAGCTCCAAATTCAGTAAATCAATGAAAATATTCGATCTTAATGAATTAAAAGTTGAACTCTAAGAAGGGAAGTGACCAGCAAGCATAAGGTGAGTCTTTAGTATTTCTTTTAAAGTTTTAAAGGCATTGGCTGTTTGAAGAGAAAAGGGTAATAATTATTGCACAGGGAATGAGCTGCTGATGCAAATGCTCTACCCATTCCCCCACGAGTCCCCAGTTTCTTCCAGATTGAATTCAGCCTTATATTTATAAATGGACGTAAACCAAAACGACATGTGCATGGAATAACTATTTTATTACTAATCGTAGCCTAAGCAAATATTTAACGAGAAACTCTTGTAAATTACAATTTCCCTTTTACTGTTACAGCTTCTCAAGAACAGTTATAAGTTACAATTAATTCGGATAGCAAATTGTTCCCCACAATAGGTCTATTATAGACCTATTGTGGGGAACAGTTTGCTATCCGAATTTAAACAAGACCCTTCGCTGCAATCTTAAAGGACAAGTCCACGCCAAAAATAACTTACTTTAAATAAAAGCAGAAAAATCAGACAAACCAATCAAAAAAGTTTGAGCAAAATCGGATAACTAATAAGAAAGTTATGAATTTTTGAAAAAGTATGTAAAACTAAGGAACAATGAGAATCACAACACAAATTGCAAAGATGGTTATCAGTTTGTTTGCGTTATATAGTTTAATCCCATCAATTTCCCTTTTTATCCCCCAAAACTTGATATCCCCCAAAACTTGATATCCCCATGCCTTTGCCCAGGATATATGTATCATATTGCGTGCATGACATTTCCCAAAACCCTTTATGAATTTTGAACAATTGATACTATTTTCTGAATATTGTTTTTCATAATTATTGATTTTTATATAAATAGTTTATCAAAATTCAATTTTTCATGATTTAACTGGACAAAAATTACTCTTTATTTGTGCATCCACACAAAAACATATTACTAAGAATCTAACTTGGATGCTGGTGTGAAGAAATAAGATTCTTAGGGTGAAAATAGGAAATTTATATTATCAATATAAAGAAAATAATTAATGGATAGTGAGGACCATACGTCACAGACTCATGAGTGATCGAGTTGCCAATTTGTGTAGTGATTTTCAAAGTTTTTCATGTCATTAAAAATTCATAACTTTCTTCTTTTCCGATTTTGCTCAAACTTTTTTTTGATTGGTTTGTCTGATTTTTCTGGTTCTATTGAAAGTAAGTTATTTTTGGAGTGGACTTGGGCTTTAAAATCTGCCGAGCTTGCATGCCTGCAATTTTTTTATTTTGTGCTATTTTATTTTTTGGTTGTTTGTGTTTGGGTATTATTTGTTTTATATTTGTTCTACGGTTTTTTGTTTCTTATATAATAATATTCAAGTGTAAATTGTAACGTTTGATTTGTGACATTGATTAATTTCAATAAAGGGAGTAGCCTTGACATGTCTTAATAATAATATATCCCCTCACAGGCATTTCATCGCAGTGTACTCATCTTTTCTCATTTGTCTATTTTTGGTTTGTTGTTGTTGTAAAATGCTGATTTTAAATTGTTTACTTCCGCATACATTGTATTTTTAAGAGATGTGAAATAAATGAATTTGAATTTGAATTTGAATGGGGTGTAGCAAGGCCCAGGGCGGACATGTACATCACCTGCCCTGTTGAGAGCCAGAAGGGTGTTAAAACATTTGACATAGAGTTAACACCTCTCTGGCTCACACAGGCACAACAGCTTACGATGGGAAGAGTTGGGCTTCAGGTGATTTTTAAATATGAAAAAAAAGTTTCTTCTGTGTTACATTCAGGCGGAAATGTGTTGGGTTCAAACTTATTACACTTCTGACTTTCTGTGTCTAAAAAATATTGATTGACGATGCCTAAACAATGTCAACAGAAAGGTCATTCTAAGAATTAAGTACCTTTTGACTGAAAATATGTAACCTTTTGCTGGGTCCTCCCCTGCTTTCCTGCAAAACAATTTAAACTGTTTTCGACAATCAAGTAAATGATCGACTGTTTGTAAATTTTTGTCAATTTGCATCGAGCCTGCAGTGTTTGATGTATTTTATCTGCCTCCCTCTTCAGGCAAGGAATTGTCATTTTCAGTAATTCGGCAAAATGGCGAGCGAAGACGAAGACATTCCAGGTGAGTTTGTCGTGTAAACAGTCGTAAACCTGCCTAGTAACGGATATTTCTGTGTATATTTATCAATATTTTTGTAGCCCTATCGTTTTTAATGCAACGTAAGACATTGTTTTGATATGTTTGGTGTAGATGATTTGCTTGTGAATGTTTCGAAACGGCTTTATTTAGAAGCGTTCATTTCGTTCCCTAGCGCTCGGAGTCGGACGCTAGTTTAGAAATTAGAGTGTGCGGTGTGTTGTGGTGCATTAATTGCTTCTCTGGCCCTCCGTGCCGGGCCCGCGGGCCGGGGTGGGGTGAGCTCGGCACAAGCCTGACTAGGCGAGTGGGCATATTCGTTTTTACAGTTTTCAAAAGTTAACAAAAATGTATAAAAGTAGCATTCACTGTAGAGTAAACATGTGGACAACGCTAGTTTTGAGCTAGTGCTAGCACGTTTATTATTTCATTTGTCCTCAGAGTCAGAGTCAGAAAAAATAAAATCTTAATGCTATTGACTTAATGTGTCAAATCTCTACTCGCTGCGTGTGAGAGGTGGGTTTAAACCCAGGCGTCATGGAGCGTGCAGCATTTTATAAAGTGGCCAGTGCTTACTCATGAGTTAAATATTGTCAATACTTTCAGTGTCCTCCCGAATGAATAGACCTTAACCCATGACTGTAATAGGAAATTGTGCAGATATTGTGAAATTATTAGTTTGGAACATTTTTTCGAAAAGAGTAGGGTGTCTGAATGATTTTTCAATTTTCCCTTTTGGATCATTTTTCACCATTATGGTTGGATAAGTGAAAAAATTATTCACTCAGAATAATACATTCTAAATTTCAAGACTCACCGATGTTTCTATCAAAAGTTACAGCCCCTTCAATTCCCTACAATATTCATCCATTTTTTGTAAGAATCGACGAAAAAGACGTACACGCAGAGTTATGTTGTTTTTAGCACAACAGCTGAATTGCGCAATATGCAAGCATACACATACGTGTGCAAGCGTACGCGTGTTGCTTAACTCGACCCGATCGGCAATCCATTGTCTTCAATGGGCACCCACTTCCGGGTTGGTACACACGCGGTCCGATGCATATTCATGTGCAGATTTTACGCGCTATCACCATGGGTTAGGCCGGCGCGGAGCTCACGCCTCCCTACTTAGCTGATCCGAAAAATGTGGGGAAGGGTATTTTCAAACTGTAATTGTTTGTGATCCCTGGGGGCTAGCGAAAAAATAAGCGTAGGAATATTTTCCTAACGACTGGGACTACTTATCGCCAGGGGCGTCATATCTTATAAGTGGCAAATTTCGGAGTTAGCCAGGAAACAATGTTTAAATAGCTGTTTTGACCAAGATATCTCTAGAATTTGAGATGACGCCCCTCTGGAAATATTGGAATTAATCTGCTCTTTCATATGACACCTCATTTATTGAGTATCACCTTCAGGATCACAAAGAATAAAGGTTTGAATCTCGACTTAATAATAAAAACTTTGACCAATTTTGCATGATCGCGTAATGCACATAGACTGCATAGGGCTGCGTGCAATCTCTATGGGAAGGATTTTAGCACACAACATCGGGTGCGCGATCAGACACCCTAAAAAGAGTACTTTTTCTTTTATAATTTATAAATACGCACTGTACATGTACATGTACATGTATACCTGAATAACTGTAAACCCAAACCCCCAACTCAAAAATATTCAGTTCGTCAAAACATAGACCCTATAGCCCTACAAATTTTTTAATTTTTTAATTTATTTATTATTATTAAAAAAAAAATCTTTTTCAACCCCTGTCTCCAGAAAACCTTTGTTTAGATCTGCCAGAATATAAATTGACAAATCCATAACTTTATACACAATGATCAATTTTTTGGTCTTTGGCAGACAGTGGAGCTGTGTTCACATTTGGCAAGAGTAGGTTTGCAGACAACACTGCCAACAAGTTCTGGATCCGCAATGACAAGGTGGTGCAAGTCAGGTGTGGAGATGACCATTCTGCTTTGGTGACAGGTAAGAAGGTGTTTCCATGGAAATATCAATAAACAATAGATGTCATTTATGTATGAGGGATGGTTACAGCACCTACCCTACTCATTCAATTCAAAATGGTATTTTTTTTAATGCACTGTTGAATTGTGCATAATTTACTATCAAAATGATAAAATATATCAAGAAACATACTTATTCATTCAAAAGAGTAATTTACAAGAGTGATAGTTGAAAATAACTTTGAATAGATTATACACTGTATATAGCAAAGAAAGAAAAATAATGCAGTGTAAATACATGTAGTACACATACAATTTGTGAAAACAATTTAGAAAATTCATTAAAACAAAATAAATAATAATGGATATACTTAACATAATGAACCATAATACAAATTGATAATTGATTTTAATATATTTCTGCATTGTTGTCTCATAAATTAGTTCAATGAATCGTGACATAATGATGATTTCTTTCCCACTAACTAGTTTGGAATGCCACTTTCACCCCTCCCTTAGATTATTTAATTCAAAGTTTTTCTTGTTGTATATAGTACATGTATGTCTGTAATTCAGTTGAAAAATATACTTTAGAGTTTTTAAAAAACTTATCATAGCATGTTTTGGAGCGTCCGAGAACTTAATCGCTCAACGCTCGTATGTGTTTTTGTTTGTTTTGTTTTTTGCTGTCTCAGAGTGATATTTAAGTATTTTATTGTTATTACCAGAGCAATTTTTCAGTTTACCAGAGCATTTTTGGAGCTTTCGAGAGCTAAATCGCTCACCTCTCCAGTGTATTTTTTATTATTTTGTGATTACAGAAAATGGACGTCTGTATGTATTCGGAGCCAATGACTGGGGACAGCTTGGACTTGGCCACAGAAAGTCAGTCAACAAACCAAGCAGTGTTAAAGGTAAATAGACTACCGTAAATCTCTGTGTATAAGGCGCACCCGTGTATAAGACGCACCCCTTTTTTTAAGATTTAAAAAAAAAAAATGATTTTTTTTTTTTTCCAGGTCTGTGTTAAAAAACCCACGCGGGAAAGGTCTTTCATTTAAATGCGAGGTGCAGTTGAAGGCGCCGATTTGTGCTTGTGAACTTGTCACAAATAATAGGAACAATGTCGTTTTTTAGAAGAATGTGTAAGATCATGAATGTAAATTAAAAACAGTAGAGGACCTAGGATAGGACCTTGTGGTATGCCATGTGTAACAGAAGAAAAATTGGAGGAATTATTATAAACTACATATTGACATCTATTAGAAAGATTACTTTCAAACAAAGATGACAGACAAATTTGAGTGTTGTTCTAGTTTCCGAGTGGTGAGTCAACACACCGATTACTGAGCTGGGAGACATTGCCAGGCATAGTGTCAGGTGGAGGGGCACAAATCGAAACTTAAAAAAAAAAATTATTATTATTTTTTTTTTATTTTTTTATTATTTTTTGTACCCGTGTATAAGACGCACCCCCGACTTTCAAATTTTTTCGGCGGCAAAAAAGTGCGCCTTATACACAGAGATTTACGGTAGTTGGTATTTAGCTTTGGTACAAATGACCCCCAAATATCCACAGATCTTTTACATTTGACGACGTCTCATTTTGTGCATTTTAGAATAATCACTGCTACAGTGATGAAGGTGCTGCAAGATTACCTTTTGCTTGTCCTCTTGAGATGAAAACTTCCACCTACGTATCAGAGAATGTGCCGTTGGTGAAGAAATGAATAATGATTACATAATGTAGCTTTCATGAGCTCTAATCCAGTTTCGTCTTTATGGGTTTCACAATTTCAGTACAAATTACCTTTATCTGCCCATGCATGTACACAGTGACTTATTATCAATCATCATTATTGCTATTGTAATCAGAAAATGTGTGTGTGTGATTGGGTTTTTACAGATGTGTATCAATCAGATATGATTATTTATGTCTGGGGACCGACCTTTAACGTCACCATCCGAAAGACGTGACTCAGTTTCGAACCTGTGTCCTCGGCTGAATCAGTTTGTAACTTCCACTGTTAGCTGGATTACAGGCGCATGTCACAACGCCTAGTTGAACTGTTTTGTTTCTTTTATAGGTCTTAAGCATGCGGGTGTGGTCAAGATCGCTTGACGGGTACACACTATCTCCATGACCAAAGATCGTCGTCTCCACTCATTTGGTGCTGGAGGGGAGGGCCAGCTTGGGGTAGGGGACTCCAAGCAGTATGAAGCCCCAAGAATGATTGAAGAGTTGGAGGAACAGGACTATCTCATGCTATCATGTGGCACCGATCATTCTGCTGCCCTCACTGGTATGTATTTTACAATGTCTCCCAAATACCTTGAAACCAGGAACTTCGCCAATCTGAAGTAAACAAGTGACAGGAACAATAATTTTCAAGAATGTGTTTTCTCTGCAACATAAAACTGAATAATCTGGACCACTTGCCTACATCGCTCCTCTTTTTTTTATATATTTTTTTTCTCACTGAAAATGTATATTTCTTGGTTCAAAAGAGTAAATTTGAAAGGAAATCCAATTCCCCATGTGACTGTTATATTATTATTATTATTATTATTTATTAGGCCAATCATAAAAGCACAATACAATTACATTTTGACAGATCATGCAATACATAAACAATACAAGAGGAATAGGGAGGAGCAACGTGTGGGCCAGGGCTCACAAAAGTGAAATTCAGCACTATTACCCGGAGGCATGTGAGCCCTCACATGTTGCTCCCAAATCAACTTAAATATAAACATAACATTGACATAGACACAATATTGTACATTGTTTAAAAAATAATATATCTTAACTCCTCCCTCCCTCCGAAAACTAAAACTAAAATGACACATTTATTACATATCGCATATTCCTACAAATAAGGATATGATTTAGATGTAGCAAGAAAATTATAATCATTATGATACAAGCAGCATTATATTAAAGTGATGAGGAATTAAAAACTAAGGAGGCTGGTATCTTCAACATCGTTGAGAAAAAAATCAAAGAAATCAGACATAATGTATTTAGATAAGACGCAGGATATAAATCCTACAGTATGCAAGGGCCTTAAACAGTATCAAAATGTAAGCGTATAAATGATGTAAAATACAAGTATAAAGAGAATATAATATAATACCTAGCTCAGTATTATATGTGCCTGAAGGAAGCATGTCTATATATCAGTAAGCCTATTAATATGTAATAAAGAAGTAAGGACTTACAATTAAATTTAGCTGCTCTTTGAAAATCAAAGTCATTTGTCTGAGTTACAACTTGCTCTCAATACAATAGTTTCCTTGTGAATCAATGAACACCATCAGTTGGGCTTGTACATTTCAGAGAAATGTATAAATATGTAATAAAGAAGCAAGGACTTACAATTAAATTTAGCTGCTCTTTGAAAATCAAAGTCATTTGTCTGAGTTACAACTTGCTCTCAATACAATAATTTCCTTGTGAATCAATGAACACCATCAGTTGGGCTTGTACATTTCAGAGAAGTCAGAAGGATAGTACGAATGATAACATTTCTAGGTCATGGTGAAGATATAACATGAGAGCTACAGACAAAGCTCTTCATTGAAATAAACATGTTTATGGTTGACCTTTGGCCCTTGACACACATACACAGCCTGTACATGTGGGGAGCTGGATCGGAAGGTCAGCTGAGTCGTGTTGAAGATACAAAATAATGATTCTGACTAAAGCTTTCAATGTGAGCAATCCAAATTTTATAATTGACCTTTGACCCTTGACACACGACACACACAGCCTCCGATACCCTGTATATGTAGGGAGGTGGATCAGAAGGTCAGCTGGGTCATGGTGAAGATACAAAATAAAAGATTCTGACAAAGGCTTTCAATGTGAGCAATCCAATTTATAATTTACCTTTGACCCTTGACTTACACAGCCTCTGGTACCCTGTACATGTGGGGAGGTGGATCGGAAGGTCAGCTGGGTCATGGTGGAGATACAGAAGTACAGATACCCAGGGAGTTGTCTATGGGTGTACCCGTCAGAATGGTATCCTGTGGCTACTATCATACAGCTCTACTAACAGGTAAGAGTTCAAGATAATTTTTCAGTTCTGGGCAGTGTTTGACGACATCCATTGCATTGTGTGTATCAAATTTAACACGCATTTCAATTGGATGTCGATGAACTTGTAACTTATGACAGTTTCGTGAAACGATGCCCTGGTAGCTAAAGGAAAATTTGGGTGAAAATCTTTAAATATGTTCCCACATTGTTCTACCTGTATCAAAAGATACCGGTACCAGGTACGTTGTTGCTCCAACCCTGATTTCTGATTATTTTTACTGTAAAAATATAAGGGAACTTTAACTTGAGGCTCCCCCTCCTCCATAATTACTATGCCTGGCCCATCCCAGTACACTCTCACGTAGGTTCTTACGAATCTGAACATACTACTGTCCGTAGCTCTTGGAAATCCACATACCCAGCCAGGATGTAAATTATAAGTTACCTCTTGTTTGTGCAGTATTTAACTTACAGACTGATACAAGTTCTTAGTACAGTCAAACCTGCTTTAGTGACCACCTGTCTATAACAACCACATTTTTTGTTTCCCTTGAATATGGTTTCTCATTGAAACCTGTACTAAAGGAACATGTACATAAAGACCACCTGCCTATACAGACCACTTTTCGCACTTTTCGTACTTTTCTTGAGCAGTCTTTACAAACAGGTTTCACTGTACATGTACTTTTGAATCGTTAGTGAAGTGCTGATTATCAAGTCGAACCGAAGAGATCTGTTTATGCACAATTCAGTTTTGAGAAGACTTTTCATGCCATTTTTGTTTTGTTTTGCAGAGGATAAGAAGCTTTACACGTTTGGTGAAGGCGAAGGGGGCAAGCTGGGGCTAGGAGACGCCCATTTAGGAGGGGTCAGCGAACCACAGCACGTATCATTCTTCACAGAACCAGTAGATAGTGTATCATGTGGCAACGCACACACTGCAGCAATAACAGGTGAGATTATTTGTTTGTATAGGACTTTACCAGTTACAGGTAACCAGGCAAGTATTATTAACCCCTGTCAATGGATTTAATTAGGATATAGTACTTCACAGCACACACTCTCCACTCCTCGGGGAGCATTTAATGTAGCTGCTTGTTTACGGGCACTCGCATGCTAATCTAATCATGTTTATTTTCATATCTTGCATGGTAAACAACACTGAGTGAATTAAGAATATCTACTTTCATTGTAATCATTCTTGCAGAAAATGGTCACGTGTTCACATTCGGTAACGGCGCTAGTGGTCAGCTAGGTCATGGACCCGACCTTCTGGAGACTAACATTCCAAAGAGAGTAGCCAGATTAGAATGGACAAGATGTAAATGGGTGTCATGTGGAGACTGCCATACTGCAGTAGTCACGGGTAAGATGAACATGATTTGATATCCCATAGTACTTTAGATTTTTGTAAAGGTCTCAATGAATCAGCTTTTCCTCCTCAAATTGGCAACAATTATTTGTTTAATTCCACTCTTTCATAGTTTAAAAAGAGTATATTAAAAGGCAAGTCCACTCCAAAAATAACTTACTTTCAATAAAAGCAGAAAAATCAGACAAACCAATCAAAAAAAGTTTGAGCAAAATCGGATAACTAATAAAACAATGAGAATCACTACACAAATTGCCAAGATGGTTATCAGTTTGTGACGTCATGTCCTCACAAGTTATCAATTGCTTTGATGTGATGGTTATTTTTTTTTTTTTTTACCTGACTGCTAAGAAAGCATAAATGCTTGTAAGCAAGCAACCAGACGGCCGACGGCTTTAGGTCCTCTCCGAGGGACCTGGTAGTGAGGATTAATGCCTTACCAAAGGGCACTAGCGCATCGACTTGGTTTCGAAACCGGGTCACCGGATTACGAGACCACTGCTCTACCAACTGAGCTATCGCGCCTCTAAATATATATATATATAGTTTAATCTCATTAATTTCCCTTTTTATCCCCCAAAACTTGATTTCCCCATGCCTTTGCCCAGGTTAAATGATTTGTATCATATTGCGTGCATGACATTTCCCAAAAACTTTCATGAATTTTGAAGAATTGATACTATTTTCTGAATATTGTATTTCATAATTATTGATTTTTATATAAATAGTTTATCAAAATTCAATTTTTTCATGATTTAACTGGACAAAAATTACTCTTTATTTGTGCATCCACACAAAAACATATTACTAACAATCTAACTTGGATGCTGGTGTTATGAAATAAGATTCTCAGGGTGAAAATAGGAAATTTATATTATCAATATAAAGAAAATAATAAGTGGATTGTGAGGACCATACGTCACAGACTTATGAGTAAGTTGCCAATTTGTGTAGTGATTTTCAAAGTTTTTCATGTCATTAAAAATGTATAACTTTCTTCTTAGTTATCCGATTTTGCTCAAACTTTTTTTGATCGGTTTGTTTGATTTTTCTGGTTCTATTGAAAGTAAGTTATTTTTGGAGTGGACTTGGGCTTTAAATGAAACCGTGAAAGAAAGTTTTAAAAAATCAACAAGGATTTACCAATTTGCACACAGCATAAGTGATTATAGATTTCACTCTGTGTTGCCAATTTAGGGATTTCAATGATTATTTTCGATTACATCACTCTTAATCATGAACAGTCCAATGTACTGCAACAGAAATGGGCTCAAATTTTCCAGTGATTCTTGCACGTTCTGCTCGTGTACAATTCTGGATTTAGAGATGGAAATAAAACGTTGCTCCAAGATGAAACTTTTAGTGTCACCTTTCGCAATGAAAGGTAAAGTTGAGTCCTGTCATGTGATTGATTTGAAAAAAAAAAAAGAGAAAGAACTTTAGAAATTACATGCTTGTATTATGTAAATTCAAATTCAAATTCAAAGTTTATTCAACACTCTTCATAAAAACATATAAAGAATGGAATGATTAAAAAAAAAAGAACACGATAGTGATAAAAATTACAATGGCAAGTTATGAGAGCATTATGGGATAGGCAGAAAGGAGGGATTCCTTATATGAAAGCCTAGGCACCCCTAAACACACATATACAGGAAAAAAGGAAAGAAAAAAGAACATACTTATATGTACAATCAGAGTTAAAAAACACTAACAAGAGAGTAACAAACCAAGTACTAATCTTCCTTTGTCCTCTAGCTAAAGGATGCCTCTACACGTTTGGAGACGGTCGCCATGGCAAGTTGGGTCAAGGAGAGGAGAGTTTCTCCAATGTTTTCATCCCGTCCAAGGTCCATCGCTTCAATGGATTCCTCGTAGAAGAAGTAAGTTTGTTGAAAGGTGATTAGAGCAGAAAATGAGTTTCTCTCAGTAAAAGCAGAAAATTACAGAGACCTATTAGTGCAGGAAGGCAATATCTGTAATTAAAGAGTTGTGAGCCCTGTGTTATAAATAGCTGCGATTGATTAAAATCCTTGATATTGATTGCAAATCTGTGCCATAGAGATAGGATTTTTTAACTTTCCGGACCTGCGATCAATCCGGATCAATTGCAACTCTTTATAATACAGGGCCCTTGTCATTGTTACGTCATAAAGAGCATCAATTTGTTTTATGATAATTGCTTCTAAGGCCGCCCCCCTATGATCTCGGCCGTTGAACGGCCGATCGTTGCAACAAATTTGCATGCATGTCAAGTGAAGTGTATAGGCTACTATGGTAATTTAATTTTTTTTGAAAAATTCACTCATTTGCATATTTATGGTAATTTAGGCAAATAAGGTAATAAGATTTTTACCCATAAATCATATACATGTATTCTTCATATTTAAATATTAGTTTTCACTACATATATTCTTTAGACCATTTGGGATAATAATACCCCCCAAAAAATTGAAAGAGCCAGGTAATTCCTTATGTTATCTATTGATTTGGTAATTTCTTATGTATTTCTTTGTTTTTTTTATTTATGTATTTTATTGTTTTTGTTGTTTTATTTTAATTATAATTATAATTCAACTATTTTGAACCCCAATATAAACACCTAAACTATAAACAAGACCAAATAACCAATGTTTTATTTCTTTTTTGGGAAAATGAGATTTCCATATGTTTTGTACACAAATCACGAAAATGAGCGATTTTCGGGCTGACATGCAAATACAAAAGGTCACGTGACTTTGTAACGGTAGGTCTGATTTTCGAAAAAAAAATTCAAAAGATGCGCAAGACTCGAAAGAAAAAAGTCATAAAATTTCAGCGCAGGATTCTTTGGCGTCAAAAAATTATCACGAAAAATGTAGTGGGGGGGGGGCTTCCAAAGCCCCCCCGGTTTAAGGAGAGCTATTGGCAGCTCTGTAATGTGACTCTAATATTCCTGGGCCTTTGTTTTGTACACAAATAAGGTCTTTATAGATCCCTTTAATTGATTGTTTTCAAATTAAGATATGTATAAATAGAATTATGTTACCGGTATATAATATTTTGTCTTTGATGTAAGTTAGGCACTGACATTTACTTTGATAAACACTGGACAAGAAGTCTTGGAAACATGTCAAGATATTGATGTAAAATGAGAGGTAGGGTTTCATTTGATGACATGCATGAGATTCATGTAAAACTTGCTATCCTCTCACTCCAGGTATCTTGCGGTGGTTGCCACACCCTAGTCCGAGCCAGGAGACGGGCCCCGCCCAATGACCCCGCCTCCGATTCGGAACCTGAGGAGGCCGAGCTCAAGTTCAAGGACCCTGCACTCGGGGCAAACCTGATGAAGCTGGCAAACAACGTTGATCTGAATGGATCCCTAGGGGGTTCCGCAAGGTTACGAAGGAGACAGAGAGAGGTACAGTTAAAACCTGTCTAATAATAAGGCATTTTTCGATTTTGTGGCGAGATTGCCGTTCACGGCCAGAGCGTGTTGACCTTGTTGACTTCCCTCTGAAACCATTTCGATTTCAGTCAGTGCCTGCTCACCACACTAGTGATCATGAGGATATCATGTGACGTATCCCTCATGCATATGCATATTTTCCATGCGTGTGCTACTTTGAATGATCTCAAATCATGTACCAGTACAGCAAGCTAGGTACATACTATCGCTATAGAGAATGGCGTTCGAGATTGAGGTGACCGTCAAAACCGAGGTGGACTTGTTCTCGATTCTGGTAGTGGATGAGGAAGACAACTTGGCACATGTGCAGATCATCAGAATGATGTCATCATGTGGCAGTTCACTATGTCGATGTGACAATCGAAAAGCCCTTATTATCACCCAAGGGAAACCCAATATGGGACCAATAAAGAGAGGTGGCCTTTCTAAGCACTAAGTGTTTCTCCTAGAGAGAAGGAGTAAAGGTTGTCAATACTGCAGACTCAAAATATAAAGTTGTGTGTATTTATTGAATATGGGAGTGTAAATTTGATAAAAAAATGGTATTAACAAATGTTTTAGGAATTGAGAAATGGAAATTTTGTTGTTGTGTTAAATCATATCTTGTCAACTGTTTGAATTGACTTATTAGTGAGTGGTCAGATGTCAGTACATCTGTAAACATGTATAATATGAAGCACAGTTTTTTTCTTCAAATTTTGCTTCAAAACATTTTGAAAAAAACCTCTGACTGCATGAAATTTTAAATTTGATTCATTTGATGTATTGCAGACCAATGCAACTTTTGTCATGATGGTTTGAAAAGCAGTTATGGAGGTCTGCACCACCTGTAGTCTATTATTCATGCTATTTTTTCCTCCCATTCCCCATCACCCTTTCAGCCATCCCCTCTCCCGCCGCTCAGCAGGACCCTTCCCCCTCTGGCAGCATCTACCCCCAAGTCTTCTGGGCTGAACTCTCGTACCCTCCCACCCATGACCCTGAAGCCCCTCAACGACCATGGCATACCAAAGATGAAACTACGTGATGACGGTGGTGAGTACCGTGTACAGGGTCGCATTGGTGAATCCTTGAACTTGACGCTATCATATTTTGAGAGCCAAAAAGGGCATGAAAGGAGAATGACACCCAACAAACATTTATATTATATTGACTGGGCTTGAGGGGTACATCAGAAATATTGACCAAGCCGAGATCATATTGCCCTGAGTCGAAGACGAGGGCAATATGGTGTTAGCGCTGTCAATATTTCTGATGTACCCCAAAAGAAGCCCTGTCAATATTATTATTATTACCTATACAAGGCATTTTATTACAAATGATATACAACTTTGGTATCAAGCATGATTTTTACTCACGTCTGTTTGCCGGTCCCTCTGATTTCAGGTTATTCAGGCTAGGCAGATATGTAATTGTGACGTAAATTGTTACCGCGTACACTTTAACGCCTACACAATACTGCGGGTATGCACTTTAATAAAAGCGCACTGACAAGAGAGAGTGGAATATGTCAGAATGTTGCCCTCTAATTTAGTACAGTGGTCTACGGGGAAAACCCGGGAGTGGGCAATATGGCAAATGTTGCCTGCTTCGGTTTCGTATTCGGAGTAGCATGCATAATATGGCTTTTTATTTTGCAGCTAAAATGCCTTGTATGGCTAATAAGGGATGAAAATCGTATTCAGTATTGTCAGCCATTGAAAAAAAATCTATAAAGGACTTATATTTCATTATTTATGAAGGAAAACAATCTCTCCAAAGTTAGCTATTTCCTTTGTACCCATTCTCCCATGGGAGTCTTCATTTTGATTAAAAAATAGTGATATCAGAGTAGTACAACTTGTTTCCCTTTACTATTATATGAACAGTGCAGTAGGTTCTTAATGTGCAAAGGTGGTAACTCTCTTCTACCCGGGGCCTCCATTTAATGTCCTATCCGAGGGACGTAGTGTTTTCGACTGTAACATAGCCTGCATCTATGAAACGCAAGAGGGGCACGTAAACACACAACGCTGGCTTCAGTCATCCGCCTTGGTTGGATTCAAAACCAAGATGTTTGGCTTGACACGCTTACGTTCTATCGACTGAGCCAACTTGCCTCCTCATAATGATGTCTATTCACCAACGGTCTATGTCTGACACATTTTGACTTACTTTAATTTTGATTTTCTCTAGATGAGGCTGATGGACCAAGAGGTGGAGGTGACGAGCCAGACTCTGGGAAGCCTAAGAAACACAGCGATGATGACAGTGCGATGGAAGATGACGAAGAAAGCGACTATGGGGAAAGAGAAGTGCCTAAAGACCAAGATCCCTTTGGAACTGTAAGTCCTTGAGCCTTGATCAGATACGGCGGCAAAACCGCTGTGGTTTTGTTATGATGACGTAGGGTGTAACACGCATCAGATTTCTGTAACTTATAACGCAGAACTTGGTGAATATGTGCAAGTCCTTTGTTGCATGTTATTCACAAGTTTTGTTTAAACAGCAACTTTTTTGCGGCAGTTTACTGCGCCTTATCGGAACAAGCCTTTATTCATTCATTCTTTTGCATGTGTTTGTGTATACTCTACAATTTCTTCCTTCTCTCTGTTATTTTCCTCTTTCATATAATTCTTCAATCTGTAATTTTTCTTTGAGTACACCTTCCACCTTGTGTGTTATGTCTCTTTATCCTATTCTGTTCATTTCTATTTCTGTCCCCCCTCCCCTCCGATAGTGGAGGAGAGACTAAATCTTAAGGGATCCTAATGGTGTATGTCTGTCCATCTTGGGGACCTTCACACTATGATGCTGTCAAGGGTCACATGCTAAGGTCAAAGGTCATTTTGGGGTATATATTAAAGGGAGTCACTCGTCAGTTTCCATGTGCAGAAGGCCATAATTCGCTGACACCAGACTTGGTGGAAATACCATTAATGGGAGTACAAATCTGCATACAGCAGACCCGTAGGCCAGTCAAGAATTTCCCCCTAATCTCTCGGAGAATACTCCAGAGTCTTCGACGGAAAAGCAGAGCGTTACATAAGGTCTAATGGTCATAAAACTGAAGGCTAACCCTGGTGATTGACAACACCTGTTACTGGGTAAACACCCGAACAGTGTCGAATTCCCCATGAGAGCTGACTACTGAGTGTCTTTAAAGTTTACATGTAAGACTTTGCATACATTGTTGCAAGTGCAACCAAAATTAGGTCAGGGATGCTGTTATGGAAACATTCATATAATTTGGTCACAGGTCGGCGAGACATGATCCGGCAATTGCCTTGTTTTTTTTCCTTTACCCTTTTAGGGTATCTATGTCTGCATGCAATATTCTTCTTGTTTGTACTTTACTTGTTACTCTTTTAGTCTTTCTCTGTATTAAGTTCTCACTCTACGTTAATCTTTTCTCTGTGTAACCTGTCTTGTTGTATAATTTCACATTTTCACCCCACTGACATTTTATATATGTAAACTCCTTCATTTACACTGCAATGTTAATTTTGGTTTTTGATTGCTAAAAGTTTGTTAATCAATATCTACAGGTTCATGACTTTGTTGTTGTTGTTGTTTGTATGTAATGTCTATCAAACATAACAGTATCTATCCATGCATGTGTTTAACTGACATGATTTTGTGAATTCGAAGTAGTTCTTGTTCATCTTTTCAAGGTTGTTTATACCTAACATTGTATAAACCACATATTATTTTCTCATTTGGAAACTTCACAATGGGGAAGGGGGTGTGGTTAACAGTAGTCATTATTAAGTAATGTTTAAAGGGAAATCCAACCTTGATAGCAAACTTGTCCAGAATAAAGCAGAAAAATCAGAGAAGCATACTGATGAAAGTTTGAATGAAATTGGACAAAAATTTAGAAAGTTACAAATTTTTGAAAGTTGCAATTACTATAGTTATGGGCTCTTCAAATTGGCTGAATTGATAATGTCTATGTGATGTAGTGGCGAACAACTTTCCCATTTGCTCCAATACACAAAAAGGACTAAAATTTCAACTTTTCATAAATGTATGACTTGGGATGGTCTTTTCTTTTTAGAAGATCTGTAATAATGTACTCTCGATGATATATTTTGAGTAGTGCCCCAAGGGTGAAGGCACTTGGAAAAAAACAGAAATAAGTGATATTTGTGTACGCGACAAACAGGAGAGTAATCCGTCACTACGTCACAATCCACTGACAAAATTGTCGATTTGAGATCCGCACAGCTGTAGTGATCTCATATTTCAAACACTCATAACTGTCTTAATATTGGTCCGATTTATTTTAAACTTTCGCCATTCTGTTTCTCTGATTTTTATGCTTTCATTCAAATGAACTTATTAGAAGGGTTGGATTTCCCTTTAAACTACTTATTTTTCTACATGTATATTTAATCAATCATGCGGCTACTGCATGGTAAAGGAAATATCCTGTTATTATTTCTGAATATCATCTTTTGGAGAAAAGTTAATATTTGTTTCTGTTAGATGTTTTTCTGCCTGTATCACTTTAGACTAATTTTTTTTAACGGCAAAATTCACAAGGAGTATACTTTGCGTACACATGCATGCCCAATTCACCTCTATTCCTTTCTATCAAAGTGACAGCCTTTGTGATAACGTCCCTAAAACCCCGCTCTCACACTTTGCATTTTCCAGACACATTTTTCCAGGAGTGGGACTAAAGAAGGAATGAAACCTTTAATCATGGCTCGTTCTAAGAAACAGTCCCCAAAAGAAGTAAGCTTGTAATCTCAAAGTTTTGTATGTTATTGCTTTCATCAGCTTTGATAATATTGCCATCATCATACATGTATATACTACTTTTGTAGTAATCTATTAGCAATTTATAATAAATAATAACACATTTCATTTAACGTCATTGTATGAAATGTTGAGAGAGAGACACACACACAGAAAGAGAGAGAGAGAGACAGAGAGAGAGACAGAGAGGGAGAGACAGAGGGAGAGACAGAGAGAGACAGACAGACAGGGAGAGAGAGAGAGAGAGGGAGAGACAGAGAGGGAGAGACAGAGAGAGAGGGAGAGAGAGAGAGAGACAGACAGACAGAGAGAGAGAAACCGAGAGAGAGAGGGAGGGGGTGGGGGAGAATAAGGATGGAGAAATTTTGCAATATAAATATTCTTTATCAAGGTAGTGCTTTCGTATTTCTTCTGTATAGAGGAAATAACCTTAGTTGGCTTAACAACTCTTTAGTAATTGAGCAATTAATCTTTTTATAAGTATAATCAACATTTTCTTCTAACCCTGAATGCATATTTTTAACATACCTAGTTTCACTTTCATTCCTCTTCAGTTTGCACGATACTGACATTTCCTTCTCACAAATGTATCTGATGTTTGTAGATTCTTCCAACATGCATCTACTTGTCTCAAGCAAATTGTCAAGTGTCATGCAGGCATGCAGACGGCCCCGTTTCCCTTCTGTTGATGTGAAAAATACTCACTTCAGCATAAAACTTGATATCATTTAACAACTGTCAAATCGCTGTAAAAACTCTTGCTGACAGCCAATCCAGTGCAACTATTTCACAAGCTTATATATCAATAAGTGAAATAGTTATTGCTATGATCATATTTTATGAGACCGGGCCGGGATTACTACTACAATTCCATCTAGCGTTCTTTGTTCATTTCAAGCAGGGCACTGTTTACAACGCACCATGGTGCATTTCCATTTCTATTTCTATGCTTTGTTTTAAGACTCAATTATTTTGTCTGAAGTCTAATTTTAGGATAGACTTAGACACATTTTCACATTGTAAAACTCCAAATTTTACATGCATGAAATGTTCACCAATTTCGGTTGAGATTCGTGAATTTTTTGTGAAAGTCGCAAAATAATTGAATCGTAATTGAGACATCACCAAACTTTTTTCATTTGCGAAAAGTTTCTTGCCACGAAAGTTTCTAGTAAGACATTAAATGTTACACATCGATGAAACGTGATACAGGAAAGTTGTTAGGAATGCTTACAGGAGTCTAGAGAGACTGACTGGTCTTTACATACAGGTTCCTGTAAAACGGGTTTCAGTGAGAAAAGCTGTTCAAGGAAAACAAAAAGTGACATCGTTATAGACAGGTGGTATCATCTACAGGTGGTCGCTAAAGCAGGCTTGATTGCATTATCCTTTGTTTTTCAGCAGGCAGATAAACCAATCTCAATAGAAGTTGTACCACTTGACAGAAGGAAAAAGCCTGAAAAGGAAGAGGAAAGTGAAGAAGAGGATGATGAGGAGGAGGACGAGGAGGAGGAGGAAGAAGAAGAGGAGTCTGAGAGTGAAGAAGAAGAAGAAGAAGAAAAAACTCAACCAAAGAAAGGTAAAACATTATAGGAACATTTTCTTTACAGTATTTACAGTGACAAAACTGCCACTAAAACAAAATGACATGATTTCCATTGAAAAAAGTCTTAATTTTTAAAGTGTACGTTTCGGTTTATATTGAATTCAGTCTGTCTAGATGGCTATATCAATTTATTCTTTCAGAGATGTACAGTTCTATAAATTTGTAAATCAATTACTCAAACATACAAGTAGCAGAGCAAACCAGTATCCAGTCGTCGGACTGTGGATCACAGGGTCCGTGGTTCAAGTCCCGCCACGGCACTAATGTCCTTTGGCAAGATATTAATCTACATTTGCCACTCTCCACCAAGGTGTTAAATGGGTATCGGTAGGAAGAATGCTGTGAGCGCCGAAATCGGCTGCCTAGCAGAGCTGGGGTACGAGTTGTCTTGAGCACCATGCATGGTGGATATGTGCGCTATATAAATATCCAATATTATTATTATTATTATTCTACAATGTACAGGCAAAATGACTCTGTCAATGATGGCAGCTTCCAAATCAAACTCAAGTAAAGCACAACCAAAGAGGACTGTAGAAGAGGAAGAGGAAGACAACTCAGACGGAACGGAGGAGGAGAGCGGTGATCGGAAGAGTCCAACAAAAACAAGTAAACGTCCAATGCCAGTCAAAAAGGATGTGGCGAAGAAGGCTGAGACAGAGGAGGAAGAGGAGGAGGAGGAGGACGAATCGGAAGAAGAAGAGAAAACTACACCGATAGTGAAGGGTAAAATTTATAGTATAAATGATATCATCTTGAATATATAACAATATTCTGGATTTACATGTTGCTTAAAGCCTGTCTGCACTAGTTTGGCCACTGACAGGCGGTTATCTCATCAAATCAGCTCTTAACTAACATAAGAAAAAGGGGATCATGGGGGACCAACGGGTACCGCTTAGGCATTGTTTGCTATACAGGGGCGCAAGTAGCTACAAGTAGTGCAGACAGGCTTTAAGTCAAGTATTTAAACCAACTGTTTATAAACTTTCGTGTAAAATTCATAAATTTACACAAGTTACAAATATGAAGGAAAACTGGAGCTCGTTAACATCTTCCATTCAGCATCTATATATTAATACGCAAAATCGTCGCGGGGGGTAAAAACGGTTCATGAAAAACGTCTTTCCTCGACCGCGCCCCCCTTCGCCGTGGCGCGGGAACGGCGACACAATTATACGAGGCATGTCTCCCGTATCCCGCATGCCACGTCGACCCCGCGGTCGCCGTCGATGTCGTTAAAGGTGGTTTCGGGGTTCTGGGGAGGACGAGCGGACGAGAGCACGGCCGGCGTTGTCCGTGCAAGGAGGCGACGAACCCGCGAGAGTGAGGCAGCAATGCGTGCACCCGCCCTCTGTCTAATCAAGGAGATACACTTTTAAGAGACGATCCACTCTATAATGTGTTGTAGCAGATACACGCTGCAACAGAGCGGGCCTACCCCGTGTTAGGCATCTTGCTTATGATATGCTTTGTAGGCACTTTACGGGCATGCCAGAGAAATACACAGCATACGACAATCCACTCAAGTCATGTGGCGTAGCAAGTACAAGGCGCAACGGGTTGGGCCTGTCCCGTGTTAGGCATCTTGCTATATATAGGCCTATGGAGCAGCCAAACTGACGAAAACGTAATGGTTCTACGCCCACACACACACAGTCAAGTTAATTCGTGCGACTGGTGAAATATATTGGCACAAACCGTCCGATTTTTCGCTTAAAATCTTTACTTTGAAAATATTTATACAAATTCTGTGAACCATGCCAACATAATCATAGTCCAAGCTTCTGCTTTATTGGTCTTTTCATGAAAACTACATTAAAATCACAACAATAATAACGCAAATAGATTGTAATTATCGAGACCATATAACTGACGAGAAGGTAAATTCAGCGAGCTCACGTAATATCTAGTGCCTCCGCACGGGCCAGTCTACTGCTGTAACTGTAATACTGGCTGTATATAGCGTGTCTTTAGATCCTTCAATGTTTCATGTTTGAGCCGTGCAATAAGTTGTTGTTTTCTTTTATTTCTTTATTGAATGTGATGTGAATGTGAGTACGGTACATGCTATTACAGAAGTGTCCAATGAATGATAGGCATACAGGTGGAAGGGATATAAAACAAATATACAATGACTCATTCTCGGAACAAGCTAAAACTATTCGCACTCGGGCACAGTACTGTTCTCTCTGGGGCCGCGATCGATGGCCCTCGGGATAATATAATACGATTTGATGTTCCTTCGATGCGAATAGTTTTAGCTAGATCCTCGAGTCACTTCGAGTGTCATTGTATATTTGTATATTTGTATATTATTTTCATTGTAGGACTAAATTAACTTAGTAATGTGTGAAAATAACCAAAATGATAATGGGAGTGAAGTGCATGAGAACAATATTCGTAGGCCTATCAGGGCGTCAATCCATTATCCTTCGAGTGTCATTGTATATTTGTATATTATTTTCATTGTAGGACTAAATTAACTTAGTAATGTGTGAAAATAACCAAAATGATAATGGGAGTGAAGTGCATGAGAACAATATTCGTAGGCCTATCAGGGGCGTCAATCCATTATCCTGCGAGTGTCATTGTATATTTGTATATTATTTTCATTGTAGGACTAAATTAACTTAGCAATGTGTGAAAAAACCAAAATGATAATGGGAGTGAAGTGCATGCTGAGAACAATATTCGTAGGCCTATCAGGGCGTCAATCCATTATCCTGGGGGCTCGGGGGGACACGTCCCCCCCCCCACGAATCATGTGGTGAAATGTCCCCACGATTTGGGGTTTAAAATCTTTCCTTTTTTTTCTCTCTCTCTCTCTGTTGACTTCGCGGGGGAACTTTATTCAAACAGTCGAGAACGGTACTATGAAACGTCTTCTTTCTCTAAAAATTAATGAAACAGGGATTAAGAGTCGAGAACGGTACAACGAATCGTCTTCTTTCTCTAATAATTATGAAACGTCAAAACTTACGCTTCGCGCGGGAGGTGGGAAACTGAATTCAGACAAAGATTAAGAGTCGAGAACGGTACAACCAATCGTCTTCTTTCTCTAAAAATGTAATGAAACGTCAAAGATGAAAAAGACAATAAATGAACCGGTCACCAATGAAAGTACATGCCGTGAAACAGCGTAACTAGAGAGAGTGACATGTAATTGTGTCCCCCATGCTCAAACTCGGATTATAATGACGCCCTTGATTCGTATAGATAACGAGAGTGAGGATCCGGGAAAGGGATAGTGAGAATAATAGGACCGAAGTGACGACAATAATCGTAAAGAACGAAAGTGAAAACGAAGGTAAAGTCTAAAACATCTGCATCAATTTTATTACAAATTATTGATTTCACTGTTTTCTTCCAGTTTTCAAGTTTTATTACATAATTCAGATAAAAATTAAAAAAATTCAAAACGATACATGGTAGGACAGCAAACAAAATGTTGGTATTCTAACGAGTAAAATATTAATGAAAAGAAGAAGAAAAATTTTAAAATGATAAAAAGTAGGCCTATACATTGAAGAGAAATAATATCATCTAGCACAGAAATATCTTTTTTTTAAATATAATAATAATTATAATTTAAAAATTATTATTAAAAAAAAAAAAAAAAAATCGATAGCACATATCTATTTTAAAGTATTTACAACCCCCTCCCATCCTCCCTAGAATCCCGTGGATTTTCCACGGGCCCTGCTAGTTGTATATAATTTTGCACCTGTTATTTCCGTTTTGATTCCCATTTATTGAGATAAAAACAGGACCATCATTTTAGATATTTATCTGGCCAGTTACCATTGCACAATCAGTACATATGACAAACTTAGAACGTATAATACACCGTATACAGTGTGTTTTAAGAATAAAGAACGTCAAAAGGAACGCGCCATTTACATCACGATTTCTCGCTAACTCACAGACACAAGGACAAAGGACGCCAAAGCCAAGCCAGGAACTAGCAAGAAAAAGGATGATGAAGAGGATGACAATGATGAAGATGATGAGGACGATGATGATGATGATGACAGCAAAGATAAGAAAACGGATCAGTCTAAGACAGCGGAAAATAAATCTGAACAAGAAGATCCTGAACCCAAGGTTAGTCATTAAGAAGAACATCTTAATGTTGTTGTTTTTTCAAGTGAATGTTCATTAAATATTGGGCATACCACGGTCTCATCTCATAAGTAGTTCGGATTTATACAAATCGAATATAATTTAATATCAATCACAACTCTGTAGAGATAAGAGTTTGGAAGTTTGCTGAAATTGATAGGAGGACTGTTGCTTAACCAAAGAGGGTAAAAACTTGTTTTCCAAAGTGTTCATTAAAAAAAATATATATATATCTTGGTATAATATCACATTATTTTACTAGCTGCACCTTACTCACTAATCATTTTGAAAAATTTGACAGAGATATGAATCCAAGTCCATAACAAAATTAACATTTACTATTAATAATGACCCGCTTAAGAGAACAAAATGGAATGAAATAAATCTTACATAATATAATTTATATTTTTGTGCCAATTTATGTTTAATTTATGTTGCCACCTTTAAAAACAATGAAAAACCATTTATGTTTTTACATGCCTGGACACACACACCGATGAAATGCTCACTTTTGCTGAAAAATTGCGATAATCGTGTTTCCATTTTATACACTTGTAAGTTCTACATTATGTTGCCCCAAATGTCGCCTGTTTGCTAGCTGCTTTGTAGGATTGGTAGAAGTGCATTTATAGTGTTTGATTCTTATTTGCATGTAAAATGCCTGTTCTGTTGCATGTGAGGATCGTGAGAGTGATTTGTAGCTGTGAACGGCAGGGTCACTTGATGTGCACATAATTTTGTTTTTGTATAGTTTTGAAATTATACTGTGATGATGTTTTCCTATCTCTGGAAAATTAGCTATTTTTATTGGACTGCTTAAAGGTAGAACTGGGCCCCATCTTATAAAGAGTTGATATTAATCACAACTTATTTCTGATTGATATCAATCACAACTATGTACATAAGAGATAAAGTACAGCAAACTTGCAATTGATTTGGATCAATCGCAACTTATTATATGACAGGGCCCAGGTACCAAGGAATATCGTGGTCTGTGTGTATCCATTAGTGAACCTG
Source organism: Mesocentrotus franciscanus (assembly GCA_037976565.1). Classification (NCBI taxonomy): domain Eukaryota; kingdom Metazoa; phylum Echinodermata; class Echinoidea; order Camarodonta; family Strongylocentrotidae; genus Mesocentrotus; species Mesocentrotus franciscanus. Next base: position 17,389,869 of record CP137671.1, on the reverse strand, counting down.
CCTTTTCCTTTCGCCTTCTCCCACCCTTCCCCCCCCCCCTCTCTCTCTCTCTCTCTCTCTCCATCTCTCTTTCTCTCTTTTATTTCTCTCTCTCTCTCTCTCTCTCTTTTCTTGGTCTTGCTTCTCTGTAGTTCCCTTTCTTTCTCCCTTCTCCTTCTTGCTCTTCTTTCCTCCTTCTCCTCCTTCTCCTTCTTATTCTTTGACTTCATCTTTTTATTTCTTTTTATTCTACTTCTCTCTCTCTTCATCTTCTTCTTTTTCTTCATCTTCTTCTTTTTCTTCATCTTCTTCTTTTTCTTCATCTTCTTCTTCTCTTTCTCCTTTTTCTTCTTCTTCTTCTTTTTCTTCTTCTTTTTCTTCCTCTTCTTCTTTTTCTTTTTCTTCTTCTTCTTCTTTTTTCTTCTTCTTTTTCTTCTCTTTCTGCTTCTTTGTCTTCTCTTTCTTTTCCTTTTTCTTCATCTTCTTCTTCTTTTTCTCCTACTTCTTCTCTATCTCCATTTTTTCTTCTTCTTCTTCTCTTTCTCCTTTTTTTCCTCTTCTTCAGGTACTAAGGAATATCGTGGTCTGTGTGTATTCATTAGTGAACCTGCCTTTTCCGTTCGCCTTCTCCCACCCTTCCCCCTCTCTCTCTCTCTCTCTATATCTCTATCTCTATCTATATATATCTTTCTCTCTTTTTTCTTCTCTCTCTCTTTCTTTTCTTTGTCTTGCTTCTCTGTAGTTCCCTTTCTTTCTCTCTTCTCCTTCTTGCTCTTCTTTCCCCCCTTTTCCTCCTTCTCCTTCTTATTCTTTGACTTCATCTTTTTCTTTCTTTTACTTTCTACTTCTCTCTCCATTTTCATCTTCTTCTTTTTCTTCATCTTCTTCTTCTCTTTCTTCTTCTTTTTCTTCTTCTTTTTCTTCCTCTTCTTCTTTTTCTTCTTCTTTTTCTCCTTCTTCTCTGTCTCCATTTTCTTTTTCTTCTTTGTCTTCTCTTTCTCCTTTTTTTCTTCATCTTCTTTTCTCTTTTTCCTCTTTTTTACTTCTTCTTCTTCATCTTCTTCTTCTCTTTCTCCCTTTTTTCTTCTTCTTCTCTTTCTTCTTTTTCTTCTTCTTCTTCTTCTCCGGCTCATCCTGCTCCTTCTTCCATTTACTTCTTTGCATTGCTTGCAATGTTTTTCTTTTTCTGCTGGCATCTTACATTTGAGCTACCAATGTGACCATGATTCAAATCATTGTCATTAGTTGTAATTTTGTTATATTTCATGATCTTGATTGTCGTTAAGTGTTTTGTTTTTTTCATGAAAGGAATACAAGGAACTAAGATATTGGGAATCATTTTGTGGTTATTTACATGAAACGAAAGTAAATGATATATTTGTCTGGTGGTTGGATTTGTGCGGAAAGAGTTTTCTTATTTTTCTCTTCAGTCTCCTGCTCTTCATGTCATTGATCTCTCATGGTTTTGACTGTGTTTCATTGCAGCGTTTTGTCATCTGGTTATTGCTCATTGCCGTTTCCTCACTCTCTGTGCATTACACATGTTAAAATGAATAGTATATATAGCTTTTTGAAAAAAAAGAAGAAGAAGATAGGTACCTATTTATCATTATATTGAATACCTAGAAGATGATTTCACTCTTCCTTTCTCTTGAAGTAACAAGACTCCTATGTTGTTAAATGAATTGTTTTTGCCCCACAAAAAATTATGAACTAGTATTATTTCTTTGTAGTGGTGTAGCTACAGTGGGGACAAGGTGAGCACTTCCCTCCTTACCAAATTAAATGCCCCCCCCCCAAAAAAAAAAAAGAAGACACACAAGAGAAAGAAAGAGAAAAAGGAGAGAGAGCAAAAAATGGGAGAGGGAAGGGGGGGGGGGAGGACATGTAAAGAAGATTCTATGATACTTTCCTTCAGCCTGCCTCTACTTAATGACCTTGTTATTTTACATTTCATTCCTGAGGAAGACCAATGCCCCAATTATGCCAGTGTACCTCTAATGTATGGACCCACGCTACACCACTATTTCTTCCTACCTGTGTCTGAAAATGCCTAATTAAAGCTTATATCATTTTAAGATTTGTCCTTGGAGTAGGGGACTTCGCCTTGTATCCTCTGGAAAAAGTGCTATATGAATCCAATTATTGATATTATTACTATAGACTATTACAATATAATTGCCCATTCTAAAATCATTCACTTTCCTACAGGCTTGGCAGTTTTGGAAGAAGAAAAAACCGGAGTCGCCCAGCACATCTACCGCTTCGCCAACAGCATCAACCACCTCAACGTCATCCACAAAGAAACCCGGGAACCAAGAAGGGTCAAAGGCTTGCGTCATCTTATAGAGACTACAAAGGGACATTGTTGACCACCTCAGTGTTGTTCAGTTGGAAGGGAGGTGGTCATTGGGGCTTGAAGATTGGACATCATTGATCAATCAGGAGACCATCAACTACGCAAACCAAGAGACCAGGGGGGTTTGAAGGTATACATGTCTCATCTTCAAGCAGCTGAGGTTGGGCACCATTGACCACTCGAATGTCTTCAAAAGGAATTGATGTGGTCATTTAGGCTCTGAGAAGGGCTATGATATCATTGACCACTTCGACCTGAAAATCAAGGACTTGAGGTTCTTGAGGTTCTTAAAGAGTTAGAATGGACATCATTGACCACACTAGCCTCAACCACACAGAAACCATGTGATCGATGGGACTCTAAGGCAATGTTATTTCATAGGACTGACAATAGACATCGGGGAGTGATTGACCAAACTTAGAGGCTGAAATGCGTTGTCTTTGCAAGGATTTGATTCTGGATCTCTGCCTTAATGCATATCTCTTAACAGCGGGATCATGGATGTTCTTCATGAGAGGAAAGACAAACAAACAAACAAACAAACAAACAAACAAACAAACAAACAAAGAAAAAAGACAAAAGAGAGAGATGAAGAGGGGTGAACAGTAAATGGTTGGTTGAGGTTTTAGAGTAATATTTGAGAGGGAAAACATATGGAGAAATTCACTAATTTGAAAGCAAAGTGGATTTTTAAAACAACATTTTATAGAAAAAAGGTTGTAGAGTTTGGCATTATTTTTTTCTTTTTCTGAAGACACACACTCTACTTATTTCTGTTTCTTACAACACAGAGGTCAGTGAATACGTGTAGGGACTTTGTTGCGTGCAGATGCCATTCATTTTAATACTTGTTATACCAACAACAAAATACACCTTGGATTACCACTTCATATTTAAATGAGCTATTAATGTGCATTTGCCAAATGCGCTGTATTGGTTTGTGGGTAGGTGGTCTAGTCTTTAACCCATCTGCTGCGATGCTGTACCAATCAGTACCAATCAGTACTTGTTAATTAAATCCGTATGGATTAGTGTTGAATATTGAACCAATATGCCAATATTTAATGGATTTGGTGGCCTTTTAATTGGGAGGAGTTGGAATGTTGCTATGTCAGGAAAGTGCCTTTGTGTGTTTCTGTACGATGTGTCCTGTACAACATGTGACTAATGTCCTTGGGCAAGGCATTGACCTACCTTTGCCACTCCATACCAAGGAGAGAAATGGGGACCTGGTAGGATGTGGGAAAGCCTTTGTGTTAGTAATTGCCATATGCCCTCTTGGTGACCACGTGGTATGAATACTTCCCAGGGAGTGGAGATGGTGCACACTGTGCGTGAGTGAATCCGATGACGGGTAATAATATCTGTAGAGCGCTTGGAGACAGTATTTTGTATTAAGTGCTACATGAACATATTAATCCAGATTATTATTTTATCCATTTATTTCAATCATTCATACAGTCTCCCTTGATATAACCTATGTTTCTTACTTCTTACCTGTATCACTAATCACTACCCCTATTCATAGACCAAATCAAAAGTTTGTTTTCTTCACTTTGGGAAGAAATAAATGGATAAAAGAAATATGTTGTATGGGACACATCGCATAGAGTCGCTTATTCGTGCAAATACATTGAGCAGTTAAGAACAAGAAACCTACTACCGATAGGGCCTGTTGCATAAAACTTAGCATTGATGGTAACTTTGCCATTAATGGTAACTTCCATGGAAACCTTGGTTTGATTGGCTGTTGAGTGATGTTGCCATGGTAGTTGATATTGATGGCACAGTAAGTTACCATCAATGATAAGTTTTATGCGACCGGAGCGGAGAACCCCAAATGTTGTAATGATTCCATAGTACTTAATGTGCATGTATTCAGAATAAAGGTGTGTAGGCAAGCTTTTCAAGCACTTCATTCGTTCGTTCGTTCGTTTGTTCGATCATTCGTGTGGTTGCCAACTTCTGTCAAGATCAGTCATACAGGAATGCTGGTTGACAACCAATCTACTATGTTATCATCAAGTTCTTAAAATCCTTCACTTCATAACATCCAAAAACATGTAGGATCTTTTTGAATTGCTACAATATTTTTAAAAAGTTGGGCTTTTCTCAGTAATTTGACAAAGACGTTGCAACAAGGGCATTATAATCTTGGAATTGCGCTGGCATTTTCATGAACTTTCACCAAATTTTCGCATGTTGAGGTTTCAAATAGATATTTAACATTCATTATTTAATGTATTCACCCTAAAAATTTCAATTTGAATTCCGTCCCTATTACATGTACAAAATGTATCTATTGAGTAATAATATTTATGTATAAAGTGAGGTACCATACATGTACATATATTAAATACCTGTGTATATAAATATATATATATCGATTGAGATATATTGACAAAGAGGAAAGTGAATTTGATGGAATGGAATTATTTATTGAATATTTTGATCTAAAAATTCTAATTTGTGCTGTGTTATGAATCCAACAACTAATTTTATTGTGATTTGTGCATGCTCTTGCCAGCATTTCGATTGTCAAAATAAATTTTTAAATAAATTATTTTTTTAATTGCAGCTTATGTTTCTAATAGCTCTTAATATGATTTAAGCAATGATTCCTACAAATGTAAGCTTTGATATTTATCAATTTAAATTTTTTAACTTTCTAAACTATTTTTTCCTAAACTTCATGCAGGAGTCAACTCCAATTTCTGGTTTTGTTAGATGGAGTTTTGAAAGTAAAGCTTCTATCGGAGGCCTGTGGCATTGAAATTTACCATTTAACACAACTCCAACATACTCGAATGCTACATGGCATTCAATTGATCAAAATTGCATATTTTATATTGAACTTTCTTTCGATTGTGGAGTCATGTTTTCCTCTAATGATTTTCCAAATACTGATGGAATTTTATTTGATTATTGCTATATACCCAATGAAATTGAATTGAACTATTTTAATTATCATTCTTTTAGATATGAGGTGTTTTTTTAATTAATAATTATTTTTTAGAAATTATTGCCTGTTGCAAAGACCAACTATGACCACACAGAGAATTTAGAAGATATTTTTCTAAAATGCTCATTCTGTTTTCATGATATGGAACATTGTATTCTTTCCTGTGACGGCTCGTTAGATATGATGCGGCATAAGCGCGGCTGGTTTTTGAAATAAATTTTTAAATTTATTTATTCATTTATTTATTTATCTTTAATTTTTTGATGACGTAAAGTATAAAACACTTCACTTGTCTGTAACTTATCACAAAGGTCCCAGTGAATATGTACAGGTCCTTTGTTGCACACTCTTGACGTTTATTGACATGTTTAAAAAAGGAAACGCTGCAGCATTTTTGTGGCCATTTACCACGCCATATGTGGACAAGCCTTAAGGCAGGGTTGCTGTATTAAAGGGTAACTTGTGTTAACCTGTTGGTTTTTTCATTCTTTCTTATTTTGTTGAAAGAAAAATAAATTATTTCCTGATGCAGTTTTTTTTGTTTTACACCTTGAAATTGAAATTATTCAGATTATTTAGCCCCATGACTTACTCATTGGTTTATTCGTGTTTTTGATTAATTTGTTAAGTTGTGATAAACTGCATGGTATATCATTTTTATGTCATCAGACAGTAAAAACAAAAACTGCAGAATTTGAATTTCTTGGGTTTTTTTTGTGGCTGTGTTTATGAATTGAGTTGTGAATTTTTTTTCCACCAGAAAAAGATGAGGAAGTAATGTGAAGAGAAATTGTATACTAAAAGGAGGATAGTAGTATTGTGTTTAGCAATAAATACATTGCTATATGCTAAGCAAATGAATGTTTTGAGAGGAAGATGGTGGGAAGAGAGAGAGAGAGAGAGAGAGGGGGTGGTTGGAAAGGATAAAGAAAGAGCAGTGGGAAAGGGGAAATAGATGGGGGATACAGAAAGAGGGGATGGAAAGAAGGGAAAGCGATGACGTTCCTGGTAAAAGGATGAAATACAAAGGAGAAAAAGAAGGAAGGAGGGAGACAGAGAGAGGGGGCTGGTTGGAAAGGAAAGGAGAAAGAGGAGCAGAGAAAGAAAGAGAGAGTAGGGATGGGAAGAATGGAAAGAGATCAAGTACCTGGTAAATGGATGAGATACAAAGGAAGAAAAGAATAGGGGAGAAAGAGAGAGGGGGAGGGGTGGTTGGAAAGAAAAGGAGAAAGAGGAGTAGAGAAGAAAGAGAGAGGAGTAAGATTGAGGGATACGGAGAGAAGGGATGAAAAGAATGGAAAGAGATGACGTACCTGGTAAAAGGATAAGATACAAAGAAAAAGAATAGGGGGAGAAAGAGAGAGAGAGAGAGAGAGAGAGAGAAAGGGGAGGGGTGGTTGGAAAGAAAAGGAGAAAGAGAGAGGAGTAAGATTGAGGGATACGGAGAGAAGGGATGAAAAGAATGGAAAGAGATGACGTACCTGGTAAAAGGATGAGATACAAAGGAGAAAAAGAATAGGGGGAGAAAGAGAGAGAGAGAGAGAGAGAGAGAGAAGGGGAGGGGTGGTTGGAAAGAAAAGGAGAAAGAGAGAGGAGTAAGATTGAGGGATACGGAGAGAAGGGATGGAAAGAGATGATGTACCTGGTAAAAGGATGAGATACAAAGGAGAGGGAGAGAAGAGAGAGAGAGAGAGAGAGAGAGGGGGGAGGGCAGAGAGACAAAGAGATAATGATAAAAAGAGAACAACAAAAAAGTTTAATTATTGTTCTAACGCGAGGGTTGTGGGGGAGGGATGAGGATAGACTGTAACCTTTTTTAAAAATTAAATGACCGCAACTGTATTTTAAACAAGTGTAGTGGATTAAATTGTGTTGTCTCTGCCTCTTTGTGATGAAAACATAAGTCACTCATAGAAAACAAAAAAAAAGAAATCACTAATTAGGTTTTTACTAGTAATTTATCATTTAATTATTTGTTTCAATCTTCGATGTTTCGAAATCCATTCACTGTTAATGTTATAAACAACTTGTTTTAACAGGCGACTGAAACTAACACTCGTATACAATATTCGAACTCAAACAAAGATTGCAAACCATGAATATGAATTAAAAGTGACTCCTACGCACATTAAGTGGTCATAGAGAGATGTTGGGGAAAAATCTAGGTGCTTTTTTTCACGCAAAGAATTTAAAATTACATCACGTATGCCTTTGGATGTTATTGTATTGTTACATCTTCTAAAATTGATTTTTTTTTTTCTGAATAAAATCATTTTGTAATAGTTGTGTCAAAAGGAGGGAAACTTTGAAAGAGGAAGCCACAGAAATTAAATTATGGGACGGTTGGGACCAATGAAAGAAATCAATGTCCCGAACAATACGCAGTACGGCTATCAATGCTATTCGCGCTTCAGTACGGTTGAATTCTCGTTATCATAATCCGGGGCTCGTTTTGCTTCAAGCATTTCCCAATTAACCCATCTACCGTCAAAGGCAATCAATGTATGCGGGGAGCTCATACGTGAGACAGTGGCGCGCAGTATGTAACAAGCTTAGGACAATTGAAGGGTTAATTCACGCGGAAGAATGAAACATGAAAAGAATTACTCCTCAATACCAACGAGGCATGCAAGCACTGGGAATTTGGTGCTGTTAGGATGCGTGTTTATAAGCGATGGGATATGATTGTCAGTCTCATGTATTATGTTGGAATTCTTTGCGCAAGGAGCTCAAATTTTGCTTTGGAAGATACCTCTGCATACCAACCCGTCCACCACGTTCAAGTTTGTCCGGAACTTGGTAGATTTGAAGGAAGATTTTTGTTTCAACAAGTTTTACTAGCTGAACTGTTTTGAAACTAAGAACAGACCGTGGAAAAGATAAAACAGAGGCAACATTAACTGAGCTATACTCCATCAGTTTAAGGTAAGACTTCATATTGACAGTCAATTTTAACTTGCGTTATTTCTGTATCACACAAGGCGATATTTGCTAACGACCAAAAAACCACCAAATCACGATCAAAAGCCTTAATTTTGTGTAACATTGTGATTTTACCAAACATGACACTGATATACAGTGCGTCCCAAAAAAAACTATACACTTTTGAAATGGCTGCCGAATAAAAAAATATATGATTCTGGGGGAAGAGTTTAATATGTATGGAAAGCTCATAAACTCAACCTTCATATGACACCAAAAAGTCCGAAAATAATTCATGCTTGGGTGAGCACTGCTCACTTTTGTAAAGGGTATGAAAATTAGGTTGCGCAGGAATTAGCCTTCCAATTTGTGAGAGGTAAATCCTTTGGAGCTTAAAAAATTGAGGGTGATATGATTCATTCATCATTTGCTGAGTGAATTTCATGGTTAATTAAACCAAACTTGTATGCATGAGTGAACATGAATTGCATTGTTTATTGTAGCATTGTAACTTTCCCTGGTAAACTCAGTGGTGAGTTTATGGGAGTCAGGATGGGGTGATGGTACATGTTGTAATTTCCATATTACAAACTGTTATTTTTTACATCTGTGACTTTGAATAAAAGCCTTCACCCCACATTTCAGTTATTGTAAGATTAGTTGAACATCTCATTGATTTACTTAATAACCAGATGGGGATTATGTAAATTGATTATTCAAATATGGTTTGTTGAAAAAAGGAATGTCACAGATGTTGGCTACTTATTATTCAGGTAAATGGGTAACCCTATGTAAAAAAAAACAGTTTGTAACATGGAAATTACAACATGTACCATCACTCCATCTTGACTCCCATGAACACACCACTGAGTCTACCAGGGAAAGTTACAATGCTACAATAAACAATGCAATTCCTGTTCACTCATGCATAAAAGTTTGGTTTAATTAACCGTGAAATTCATTCAGCAAATCATTAATGTATCATATCCCCCTCAATGGTGTAAGCTCCAAAGGAGTTACTCACAAATTGAAGGCTGATTCCTGCGCAACCTAATTTTCATACCCTTTACAAAAGTGAGCAGTGCTCACCCAAGCATGAATTATTTTCGGACTTTTGGTGTCATATGAAAGTTGAGTTTATGAGCTTTCCATACATATAAAACTTTCCCCCCAGAATTATATATTTTTTTATTCGGCAGCCATTTCAAAAGTGTATAGTTTTTTTGGGGACGCACTGTATATGTAACGTAATTTGCATAAGATCTATATTATAAGGACAATTGAAATTGTGCTTGATTTGCTTTCTTTGCATTGATCTGAGTTGAGTTCATTAGTCTTTGCAATCGTGTATGACGTGGATCTGCGTCGTCGATTGGCGTAAAACTTTTACATTTTATATAAATCATTGAATACCAAGTATCATTTAAATCATATGTGCACTAGTTTGGCCAGGAGGGATTAGACCTCCCTGCATGGTCACTGACAGGTGGTTATATCTCATCAAATCAGCTCTCAATTAACATAAGAAAAAGGGGACCACGGGGAACCAGTGGTCACCGATTGGGCATTGTTTGCTATATAGAGGGCGCAAGTAGCTATAAGTAGTGCAGTTGGGCTTTAAACTTATTGAAATTAAGACGTACGCTAGAGTTCCACAGGCTTCGGAGGTGGGGGGACGCATGTTGGACCGTCAGTGAGCAAGAACAGTAAGTTGTGTGGGCGGTAATGGTGGGGCGGCATAGCAATTCATTTGTGCATTTGTGATAATATAGCACCACATTTGGCACACTGGTAGATTAACATGTTGTAAGCAAAACTGGGATGTTAAACCATTTCAAATGTTGAATCAAATGGGTTAAAACATGTTTTTTGTATTTTCCAGGCCTCAAAATCATGCAAATAAGGTCCAGGAGCCCATTTTTCAAATAAAGGCCCACTTTATGTTCTAACGTATGATAAAGATATTTCACTGTAGACTATGTGTAAATTATTCTAATTATAATCAGGCAAACGTTTCATTAACAATTACCAATAAGACAGAGATGATGGTACAGGTGCCCGTTATGACGAAAAGGGCCCAATACAATTGTGTGCAAAAATAAGATTATCAGATCCTATTTTATTAGTCTGAAGTATGCAATGCATTTTGTGATTAAAGCATAATTATTGTTTGGCACAAAGGTAAGTAAATATGTTATAAGCGGAATGCATGGATATTGGGTCGTTTCAAATTCTGCCCCTGGGGCATATAGTACTTTTCTAGTCCTAGATTATGTTATGTAAGAACTATCAAATGAAACGCAGGTGTAAGGCATTATATCAAATGCATTTTGAAACTTACATGGCCTCACACATCATGACATGAGCGCTATACAAGAACCAACTGTTGTTGTTGTCGTTGTTTTTTTCTTTCTTCTTCTTCTTCTTCTTCTTCTTCTTCTTCTTCTTCTTTTTCTTGTTCTTGTTCTTGTTCTTATTATTATTAATAACAATGATAATAATGATAGTATTATTATTATTAGTATTATACTATCATTATTTTCATTGTTATTATTATCAGTATCCAAATTAAACATGTGATTTCAACTTATTTCATTAATTTAGATTTGCTAGAATAGATTTGGACCAAGCAATACAGGGAGAAAAAAAGTACCCCGAGGGGGCCATTTAGACAAATTGGCACAACGGGCCTCGATCATCAGCCAAAATTTTAACAGACTCAACCTCCATTTTTGCTAAGAGCATGTTAAAGCCCTACTGCACTACTTGTAGCTACTTGCTCCCTCTATATAGAAAACGATGCCTAAGCGGTGCCCGTTGGTCCCCATGGTCCTCTTTTTCTTATGTTAATTGAGAGCTGAGTTGATGAGATAACCACCTGTCAGTCACCATGCAGGGAGGTCTAATCCCTCCTGGCAAAACTAGTGCAGACAGGCTTTAAAACTACCTGAGTGCCAAATTTGGTGCTTTTATCACAAAATGCACACCTGGGCTGACATTTGACTCTATATGCCGCCTCACTATAATGGTTGGCATTCCATCATGCACTGTGAATATTCAATTTAACAAAGGTTTCTTTGCAATATTTATGTCCCCGAAAAAACGAAACCGAGAAGTATCGATGTTTTATCATAACTTAATCACAACTATAATTAATGAATGACACATATTTGTAAAGCTTAGAGTCTCTTCTTTCGTTTGATGCTACTCAAGTGATGCATATTTCACGCATGAGTGATCAAAAGCAATTTAAAAAAAGGAAACCAAAAAGTCATTTCGCGGGCGGTATCTGAATTTCGAAGAAAAAAATACATTTCTGGAAAGTTCATTTTCTGCACTTTCATATGACACCTGAATCAGGAAAAATGAGCCAGGAATAACAAAGTTCTGTTTGTTTAAAGTAATGCTTGCATTCCCATAATGTTATCAAACAAATACGTTTTCCCTGGCTGCCTGCCCTAACAACACAGAAAGAAGCCGTTGACGATCAGCCATGCATGAAGACTTTTGATAACTCTCTTTGTTGCTCTAAGCTTTACAAATATGTGTCGTTTATTAATTATAGTTGTGACTAAGTTATGATAAAACATCGATACTTCTCGGTTTCGTTTTTTCTGGGACGCACTGTATAAAGACACGATGTGAAATATAATAGAGTTTCATACAAAAGTGACGCGATATTCAAGGCAGAGCACCTATATGAATTTACAATGGTGATGTGTATATTATGATGCGATGTTTTGCTTTCAGAACTATTCATACCGTTATAATAATAATGGTATTTATTCAATAATCATCATCGCAGCTCGAGAGCTGAATTACAAATGGTTTTTAGAACAAAAAAGTCCTTGAACTTAATTAATTAGAAACGGCGTAAAACACAACCAAAATATTTCCTCATAACAAATGGTAGGATTATTACGTTGGAACAGGAAAAATGTATTAATCACAAATTAGCCTTGAAATGGAAGTAGGCTAGAAAAGGGGAAGTTGACTTCCTAAAGTAAATGTTGTAGATTACAAAAATCGTTCGAGGAGGTAACATATATTGTATTGGAAGTGTGGCGGTAACAAATTGAAACCATAATGCCGAACGTAAACAAAAAAGTGTCAGTTTTCAAAAGCCAGCAGTTAATAGAAAACAAAAGCAACGATGTTCAAATCAATGTATCTATTCCCGGCTCAATGACTAATAACAACTGATAAGCATGTGATGGTTTTTGTTAACGTTCGATTTCTCTTTCCTCGATTGCCATCACAGAGTTATGCAGACACGTTGACTAAAATATGAGAAAATAAAGAAATTGAAAGGAAACAGGAGGAGAAAGAAGACGGGCATCCCCACCCCTAATCGGTACATGACCTTGTTATATCGCATTCCGTTCTCCGAGTAAGGCTGATGCCCCCCGCCCCACATGCTGCCACTGCTCCCCTATATATCTGGACCTATGATACGCCACTGTTCAGGAATTACATGTCTTGGACACCCGTAAACAAATCTTGCCGTCATAGTTTGATAGGGACTTTTAGATTTAACACGACGAGAACGTGGACTGCCACGGTGACATCCTTTTAAGGTAATGGGACGGGCCAGTGCCTTGAAAGAATGGCACACGAGGCAGTCCACATTCTCGTCGTGTACATCTAAAAGTCCCTAATGTTCTTTGTAGTTAACGATTCCATTCCACTGAATAGTGAATACAACTGAATACAACTAAAATGGGGAATTTGAGATATTATATATTATGTAGTATTTTCAAGTAGGCTTACCAGTAACAAAAAATTATATCAAGACATTTTCAACAAATCCTCAATACCAACGAGGCATGCAGGCACTTGGGATATTTGGTGCTAGGATGCGTGTTTATAAGCGATGGGATATGATTGACAGTCACAATTCTTAGCGCAAAGAGCTCGAATTTTGCTTTGGAAGATACTTCTGTATACTAACCCGTCCACCACTTTCAAGTTTGTCCGGAACTTGGTAGATTTGAAGGAAGATTTTGTTTCAACAAGTTTTACTAGCTGAACTGTTTTGAAACTAAGAACAGACCGTGGAAAAGATAAAACAGAGGCAACATTAACTGAGCTATACTCAATCAGTTTAAGGTAAGACTTCATATTGATAGTCAATTTTAACTTGCGTTATTTCTGTATCACACAAGGCGATATTTGCTAACAACCCAAAACCCACCAAATCACGATCAAAGGCCTTAATTTTGTGTAACGTTGTGATTTTACCAAACATGACACTGATATAACGTAATTTGCATAAGATCTAAATTATAAGGACAATTGAAATTGTGCTTGAGTTGCTTTCTTTGCATTGATCTGAGTTGAGTTCATTAGTATTTGCAATCGTGTATGACGTGGATCTGCGTCGTCGATTGGCGTAAAACTTATACATTTTATATATATCATTGAATACTAAGTATCATTTAAAGCCTATGTGCACTAGTTTGACCAGGAGAGATTAGACCTCCCTGCATGGTCACTGACAGGTGGTTATCTCATCAAATCAGCTCTCAATTAAAATGAGAAAAAGGGGACCACGGGGGAACCAGTGGTCACCGATTAGGCATTGTTTGCTATATGGAGGGCGCAACGGTAGCTATAAGTAGTGCAGTGGGGCTTTAAACTTATTGAAAGACGTACCATAGAGTTCCACAGGCTTCGGAGGTGGGGGGAGGTGGGTGGAACGCATGTTGGACCGTCAGTGAGCAAGAACAGTAAGTTGTCTGGGCGGTAATGTTGGGGCAGCATAGCAATTCATTTGTGCATTTGTGATAATAGCACCAAATTTGGCACACTGGTAGATTAACATGTAAGCAAAACTGGAATGTTACACCAATTCATATCCGGCCCATAAGGCCATTATTGTGTACATTTTTCTTAAATATTTCCTCTCCTTGCAGGTACTTAAAAAAATATATATTTATGCTTTGTCCAAAATTGATACATTTTTGCATTTTTGTATTTTCCAGGCCTCAAAATTATGCAAATACGGTCCAGGACCCTATTTTTCGATAAAAGACCCACTTTATGTTCTAACGAATGATAAAGATATTTCACTGTAGAATATGTGTGAATTATTATAACTATAATGAGGCAAATGTTTGATTAACAATTAACCCCCCCCCCCAAAAAAAAAAAGAGGTGATGGTACAGGCGCCCATTATGACGAAAAGGGCCCAATACAATTATGTGCAAAAATAAGATTATCAGATCCTATTTTATTAGTCTGAAGTATGCAATGCATTTTGTGATTAAAGCATAATTATTGTTTGGCACAAAGGTAAGTAAATATGTTATAAGCGGAATGCATGGATATTGGGTCGTTTCAAATTCTGCCCCTGGGGCATATAGTACTTTTCTAGTCCTAGATTATGTTATGTAAGAACTATCAAATGAAACGCAGGTGTAAGGTATCATATCAAATGCATTTTTAAACTTGCATGGCCTCACACATCGTGACATGAGCGCTTTACAAGAACCCACTGTTGTTGTTGTTGTTGTCGCTGTTGTTGTTGTTGTTCTTCTTTAATTATTATCATTATTTTACTATCATTATTATCATTATGGAATTTTAACATAAGATTTTAACGTATTTCAATAACTTAGATTTGCTACAATAGATCATATTTTGACCAAGCAATACAAGGAGATAAAAAAAAAAGTACCCGAGGGGGCTATTTATAGGCAAATTGGCACAACGGGCCTCGATCATCTGCCAAAATATGAACAGACTCAACCTTCAGTTTGGCAAAGAGCATGTTAAAACTACCTGAGTGCCAAATTTGGTGCTTTTATCACAAAATACACACCTGCAGGCTGACAGTTGACTCTATGCCGCCCCCGCACTTTAATGGTTGGCATTCCATCATGCACTGTGAATACATTCAATTCAACAAAGGTTTCTTTGCAATATGTTTATCAGTATAATTATAAAGACTGACGTATATAGAGCGTATATTTTCACGATGTGAAATACAATAGAGTTTCATACAGAAGTGGCACGATATTAAAGGCATCGTTTAACAATGTTTCCAGTTTTACAAATCTGAGATGCATAGCCCTACGTGTTTAATATAAGTGTCTGTGATATGGTGTTATATTGAAGACGTAAAAAAATTGCGCTTCAAAATGATCATGAAGTACCTCAAAAAAGTAAAAATCTTTGAGTGACCGGTTTTACCATACTCATTTTCCCCAGTAGACTGTAGTGTTATAAAAACCGTTGGGAAAACGGTTTATGAAATTTCGATTTTCAATCATAAATCATCTTGATAATCAGACAGGCGATCGGCTTGTAAAAGTCATGGGATTCATGACTTTCCTAAAGGTTTATAATTATGATTGCAGCATGAGCTTAAATCCAGGATTTTGTTTAGAATCTGAGGCAAAGATACCCAATCCCTTTAAACAGAGCACCTTTATGAATGTACAATGGTGATGTGTAAATTATGATGCGATGTTTCACTGTCAGAACGTACTGAGCTGTATTCTATATTCATACAGTTATAATAATAACGGTATTTATTCAATAATCATCATCGCAGCTCGAGAGCTGAATTACAAATGGTTTTTCCAATAAAAAGTCCTTAAACTTAATTAATTACAAACGGCGTAAAACATAACCAAAATATTTCCTCATAAAAGAATGGTAGGATTATTACGTTGTAACAGGAAAAATGTATTAATCACACATTAGGCTTAAAAGGGAGGTAGGCTAGAAAAGGAGGAGTTGACTTCCTAAATACTACTAATTAAAGTGCCTGTTCAAAGAAAATCACAAATATGGCAAATAACGTATCACTAGAAACTGGTAAGCTAACAGATGGCCATCGTACAAGTTTTAGGTCAACTACATCGGGTGATTTATAAAAATACAAATAAAACCACCTCCATAGCATCTGGCACATGCGAGAGATTCGCCAGAAAAATAACGATGATTTAATGCCGTCACAGTATGAACCAATCCTACCCAAGCAGACGACATCCCATAAAGAATGAACATAATTGCAATGCTATTATTTCTCAAATTATAATGAGTTAAGTGTATATAAATGTGATGGAATTTTACACCATTCAAAAAGGGATATGAAACCGATTCTGATAACTAAATTCTTTTGTTTGTAAATACACAGGATATGGGTAAATGAACAATCAAAGAAACCACACTTTCAAATTACCCCGAATGATAGCATGGACGGCATTTGTTCCCTCTTGAAACGCCGAACATACCGCGGCGTACAATGGCGTCTATTTTGTTTACAAGCGACGGATTCCTTTATTTTTTATCCTTGCATTTTTAATCAAAATAATACCATGCGCGGGGTTTAGAGTGAGGCAATAGATTAAACATTTAGCCTGAGGGTAGTGAAGTAAGAGAAATAACCGAAGAGAAGATCATAAAACAGGCACTGAAAATGTGTGAGATGTCATGGGACAACGTCTGCTTGTGCAAATCATGTTCAACATGTGACATCACAAATCTCAGCAGCGATCGGAGGGCTTTTCAGGTGCTATGCCGGGGCTGTATTTAAGCGTTTTGTAATTGATAATAATCATTACTTCGACCGTTTCCAAGCATTGAGTTTTGATAACCTTGTCCAACCAAAGTTTCACCTTTGCAATAATGACAATAATGACAATAAAGTTAGTTTTTAAAATCAATGAACATTCTCTGGTTATGGTTCTGGTGGGCTACTGTATAAACTCCTCAGCTGGGATGTAACATACAGGCGCAGTCGACTGAGCAGTACTTAATTTCTAAAGTGGGCTCTAGCAATTATTTCGCCCATGTCGAGATTTTGTAAGTTATCTTTAAAGGCTCCAAGGGTGGGGGCATTTCTAACATGAGTGGGGAGAAGGTTCCATTCGGGGAATGTCCTAGGATATAGGGAGTGTTCATAACAGTCCTTTACAGCAGATAACTTCTTGAATGATACTGAAGAGCGTATTCTTGTAGATACCCCTACTTCAGATGATCTGTTTTGGTAGCGGTCAGTATCAACAGTAATTAAGTTGTGGATGGATTTGTAGAGGAAAGTATACCTCTGGGCTGCTCTTCTGTGCTCCAATAGTTGCCATTTCAGATAGGAGATCATCGCAGAGCCGCTGCTCCGGCGTTCATGACGGTTCAAGACGAATCTTGCAGCACGTCGTTGAACTCCTTCGAGTTGTTTTATGTATTCCTTCTGATAAGCGTCCCATACTGAGGCACAGTACTCAAGTCGTGGCCTGACGAGAGTTTTATATGAAACTACTTTAAGTATATATATTCAAAGTGAATGTTGTAGATAACAAAAATAGTTCGAGGAGGTAACATATTGTATTTAAAGTGTGGCGGTAACAAATTGAAACCATAATGCCGAACGTAAACAAAAAAGTGTCAGTTTTCAAAAGCCAGCAGTTAATAGAATACAAAAGCAACGATGTTCAAATTAATGTATTTTTTTCCGGCTCAATGACTAAAAACAAATGAATGATAAGCATGTGATGGTTTTGTTTACGTTCGATTTCTATTTCCTCGATTGCCATCACAGAGTTATACAGACACGTTGACTAAAATAGGGGAAAATGAAGAAATTGAAAAGGAGTAAGGCTGGTGCCCCCACCCACCCCCATGCTACAACTGCACCCCCTTAATATCTGGACCTATGATACGCCACTGTTCAGGAATTACATTTCTTGGACATCCGTAAACAAACCTTGACGTCATGATATTATAATGTTCTTTGTAATATATAGTTTCCATTCCACTGAATACAACTAAAATGGGGAATTTGAGATATTATATATTATGTAGTATTTTCAGTTAGGCCTACCAGTCAAAAAAATTATATCAAGACATTCTCAACAAATCTGTGACCTATCAATCACAGACATGAGATCGGTATATCATTTTCAGACTTATAAATTGCTTTTCGTATGAAGTAGAAACGGGAATGTAAATGATCAACAAATATCTCCTTAAAGATGCTATCTCCCTTTTGCAGCCAACATCAAATTCTGTAGAACTTTGCAGGAATTATGAATATGTCATGTATGTCCTATCTGTGAAATTTAAACGTTAGCAGTGTCCTAATATTCAAATTATGCAAGGAAACCCGTTTACTTGCTAGACTTTACTGTCAGACACTATTGAGTGACTGACTGGCTTTTTCATCTTTGGTAATAACATACATAAAATGAGCTGTAAAGGGTACATGAGCATTTGTCTACATCAATAACCCACTTTTTGTAATGGCCAAAATTAAACTGATTGAATCTTTGCGCAGCATAAAACGTACGACCATTCGATACAATGGTCTGAAAAATCAGGCTATTACTTACTGGCTCTATAGCTCCTAAGTCGATTCGACAACTAATAGTCGTTATTTTCCCACTTAAAGACATTTTCAAACCCCCTTTTATAAGGGAAGTTCTAAATTAGTATTGTCTTTCAAATGCCGTTGGAATTTAACCTTTTCATTTTTTGGGCTGCAAATGGGACACAGTACCTTTAACAGCTCTCTGTCTCTCTGTCTCTCTCTGTCTATCTCTCTGTCTCTCTCTCCTCTCTCTCTCTCTCTCCCTCTCTCTCTCTATCTGTCTCTCTGTCTCTGTCTCTCTGTCTCTCTGTCCCTCTGTCTCTGTCTCTCCCTCTCTCGATCTATCCCTCTCTGTCTCTCTGTCTCTTTCTCTTTGTATATTTGTCTCTTTCTCTCTGTCCCCCTCTCTCTCTCGCTCTGTCTATCTGTCTCTTTCTCTCTGTCCCTCTCTCTCTGTCCCTCTCTCTCTCTATATATATATCTCTCTCTCTCTCTGTCTGCCTCTCTCCCCCTCTCTTTCTCTCTTTCTCTCTGTCTCTCTCTGTCTCCCCCCTCTTCTCCATCATTCTATGCGACCCCCTCCCCCTTCCTTATATCAGCGGCCAATGTTCGGTCATTGGGCTTGCACAACACATTATACTGACGGGTAGGTGGATTGGTTTGTTCTTACCAACTCATATAAGAAAGCCTGTGTATACTTGAAAGTGAGAAACCGGGGACCTACAGCGTTAAGTCCTCTCCGAGGGACTTGGTAGTGAGGATCAATGCCTAATCAAGGGGCATTACTGCAACGAATCGGTAATGTCACTCTGACATAGTGCCGGAAATTTGATCCAACCACAAACAATTATTAAAATGTCATTAAAAAATGTATGACTCAGTAGGGTCGTTCCTTTCAGAGGACCTATAATAATATGGTACCTATAATATAAATTTATTTTGAGCATAAAGTGCCCAAAAGAGGAAGCGCTGAGAAGAAAAAAAACTAACTAAATATTTGTGTACTCGACAAACGGGATGGTTTTCCATGACTAGGTCACAACCCACTGACCAAATTGCCAATTTTAGATTCGAATTGATTCTGTGATCTCATTTGTCATACCTTCATAACCCTATTATTATTGGTCCAATTTATTTCGTTATTTCGTTATTCTGTTTCCCTTATTTTGTTTCTGTTTTCATACAACTAAACTGATTACAAATGTTGGTTTGGCCTTTATCAGAATATGTTTAAACGTTGATGGGCAATCGCTCGAACTGTATGTTTTTAATAAAAGTTTCAATTTCTACATCAGTGTGTTTGGATAGCTTGAGTTAAACAAAAAATACTCATCCTGTTAGAGATATATCAGGATGAAGCGAAAGGGAATTTACCAAATTAATTACTTCTAAGTAATCTTCTTCCTTTTCAGTTAAAGGTAATGATTATAATGTAGTCAAATAAACTGAAAGAGACTTCAGACATAAGTGTAGAAAGTAGAAAGACCAGTATGAATAGGGAAGAAACAATGAAATCATAGCCGTAATCAAAGCGCTATTTTGTTTATCTTTGGTTACCACTAGCGTATAACTTCCTTTTTAAAGTATTTATGTGCTCGTCTCTCCTTTCAATTAATTGTTAAAATATTACAGAGGAAATCCGTAGTATCGTTTTGATCTCTTTCAATCACCACTATACAGGATACATTGAATAGAGGCAGGGCGTCGATTTCGGGGGTGGGCTTGGGGCAGTTGCCCTCAATATTTCGAAAATTTAAGATGAATCGTTTGGGGCGTTTAACTGTGATTAATTAATGACTTCGCCCCCATCCAATCCTGTAGAAGAATCAAAGAACATTGGCAGTAACTAAGGACTGTAAACAAAAGGTATGCGAATGTAAAAATGTGACATTTTTACGACTTTTATCAGTTTTAAATGTCATGATCGAGGGACGGTAGTATTTTTCTTTCATTTTAAAAATAATGTTTTGATGGGGTTTGAGGCTACAATGCAGTCCTTCATTGCACATTTTGAAACGTTGAATCAATATCTTTATTCAAGGAGATAAGGAGTATTAAAATGCTTTACCAGAACAAATCGGATGGAAGTAATATGCAGAATATATAGCAATGAGCCCAATACGATGTAGGTTCAAACGTGACAAGATTCTTGTGACATATAGCGCCATCTCTCACTGGAGGAGACACAGTGTATATCTAACATCGTTTCAAGCGAGGCATTGAGTTCGTGTAATTTGACCAAAAAAAATCTGTAGCGAATAGTGTTTAAATGAGTAAGCATGATAAAGAAAAGATGGGAGTGGAGAGTAGAGAAAAGAGGGGAGAAAAGGAGAGAGGACTGGTAAGAATAGAGATAGAGAGAAGGGGCAGGAGGAGACTGCACAGAGGGGTATGGCTGTAGCCTACAGAGATAGAGAGAGAGAGAGAGAGAGGGGGAAGGGAGAGAGAGAGAGCGAGAGAGAGAGAGAGAGAGAGAGAGAGAGAGAGAGAGAGAGAGAGAGATGAAGGGGAGGGGTATTGCGGCCGATGGCTCTCTTGGTTTTCAGAGAAATATCTTTTTTTTAAAGACTGCATATTTTATTTAATTAGTGATTGTAACATGATCGCAAGTACTTTCGAAAAATCAAATCCTCTTCAATTAATAGGTTGTCACAAACACTCTACATTTAACAAATATTATTGAAAGGTCGCATAATATTTCATTTTTTATTGATGTAGAAAAATATTTACTATAAAATGTCACAAAGAACCCATAAAAAACAACGATTTTATTACCCTATTTTCCATCTACACGGTATTTAGGTTCAGCATTTAGAATGTGAGCACAAACAGTTTCTGCTACCTGCACATTAATTTTTGCCCCTAATATTAATTTAAAAATCATAATAATAAAATGATAATACTGGTATCATAGATTTTCATTTTTATAAGTCTGTCATAATAATAAACATATAAATTTAATAAGAGCGCATTGTGGAGGGGGTGGGGAATCACTTGAGGGGGCGTGTAGAGTGTGAAACATGTCGACAAACCGCAAACAATTAGCCCCCAATAAAAAAACAATAATAATAATTCTGTAAATGGGAAGGATAAGAACCCGTTTTTAGGCTTGTCGGTAAAATGGGTTAATCTGAGAACTTTTTTGGCTCGTTAATTTGTTAATTTGTTAATTTGTAGGCATGTGGTCTCTTAGAAACCCCTGCAAATGGTCAAGCAACGCCCCCCCCTCATCGGAGAGGACAGCACAGTGACACCTTGTAAATCTTACACAAACAATATCATTTATCCAACTATCAGTCTTTATAGTAGCTTAATGTCAGTTTTTATTTTCATAATCTTTATTGCTGGGTAAAAAATAGAACTGCTGACTTATTATTGATCTGTGATCTGTAATATACACCCGGAAGAATCAGGGGACGGACCAAAGATAGGGGTGGTACGATTAGGGGTGCCATTTTTGTTTTGTGTAAGGAAGACATCCCCTTTTTAAAGGGGCGCAGACTAAATCCCCCTAAATCCGTCACTCTATGAAAGATCACTAGACTAAGGAATGTCCGTGGTTAGATGTTTTAGTTTTTATATATCGTAGTTAATTCTATTTGATAAAATATATATATATATATAAATATACGTACATTTTTTTTTTTTTTTTTTTTTTGGGGTCGTAATTGCAGTACAATAACATTCAATCTGCCGATGTATAACAGGATAACTACGATAGCATTATCCCTATAACCGTGCATGCATTGCAGAACGAATTTCCCACCACATTTAGCTCTTTTAATTAACACAAGTAATTCCTCCCCAAACCATTTCTTTCCTTTAAAAAGGCCGCATGAACAATAATTATGATAAATAATAATACTAATTCTACACTTATATTGCGCACAACTCTGCTGACATATAGACACCCTTGGCGCACAGATTTACAAATCATACACATTACAAGAATATGGTCATTAATCAATATTCAACAGAACTAAGATATATATTACAAAATGAAAAGGCGACTAATGGTCAACATAACTACAGATATACATAGAACCCATAAAAAACAACGATTTTATTACCCTATTTTCCATCTACACGGTATTTAGGTTCAGCATTTAGAATGTGCGCACAAACAGTTTCTGCTACCTGCACATTAATTTTTGCCCCTAATATTAATTTAAAAATCATAATAATAAAATGATAATACTGGTATCATAGATTTTCATTTTTATAAGACTGTCATTATAATAAACACATAAATTTAATAAGAGCGCATTGTGGAGGGGGTGGGAATCACTTGAGGGGCGTGTAGAGTGTGAAACATGTCGACAAACCGCAAACAATTAGCCCCCAATAAAAAAAAACAATAATAATAATTCTGTAAATGGGAAGGATAAGAACCCGTTTTTAGGCTTGTCGGTAAAATGGGTTAATCTGAGAACTTTTTTGGCTCGTTAATTTGTTAATTTGTTAATTTGTAGGCATGTGGTCTCTTAGAAACCCCTGCAAATGGTCAAGCAACGCCCCCTCCCCTCATCGGAGAGGACAGCACAGTGACACCTTGTAAATCTTACACAAACAATATCATTTATCCAACTATCAGTCTTTATAGTAGCTTAACGTCAGTTTTTATTTTCATAATCTTTATTGCTGTGTAAAAAATAGAACTGCTGACTTATTATTGAACTGCCATCTGTAATATACACCCGGAAGAATCAGGGGACGGACCAAAGATAGGGGGGGGGGTGGTACGATTAGGGGGTGTCATTTGTGTTTTGTGTAAGGAAGACATGCCCTTTTTTAAGGGGCGCAGACTAAATCCCCCTAAATCCGTCACTCTATGAAAGATCACTAGACTAAGGAATGTCCGTGGTTAGATGTTTTAGTTTTTATATATCGTAGTTAATTCTATTTGATTATATATATATATATATATAAATATACGTACATTTTTTTTTTTTTTTTTTTTTTTGGGGTCGTAATTGCATTCAATCTGCCGATGTATAACAGGATAACTACGATAGCATTATCCCTATACCGTGCATGCATTGCAGAACGAATTTCCCACCACATTTAGCTCTTTTAATTAACACAAGTAATTCCTCCCCAAACCATTTCTTTCCTTTAAAAAGGCCGCATGAACAATAATTATGATAAATAATAATACTAATTCTACACTTATATTGCGCACAACTCTGCTGACATATAGACACCCTTGGCGCACAGATTTACAAATCATACACATTACAAGAATATGGTCATTAATCAATATTCAACAGAACTAAGATATATATTACAAAATGAAAAGGCGACAAATGGTCAACATAACTACAGATATACTACTAATAACCAAAAGTAATACAAACATATTCTACTTCAGATAACAATCCCAACATAAACAGTACGCCCTATTCATTAACAAGGTCTTCAATTTTTGTTGAAAGGTTATAATTGATTAGCCCGACTTCAGGTCCAAGGGTAGGGCATTTGAGGCACGTGGGGGCAGCAACGCAAAATGACCTATCACTCCATGATCTTTCCTGGTTCCGTTCTTTGTTATGTTCCCAGGCACTGTGAAATTGACGTTATCAAAATTTATGTATTCATCAAAATTAAATAATTTATGTTTAATGTTCGGAGTGATGATAAAGGAAGCTAATAAATTATATATATATTTTTTTATCTCTATCGCTATCTTTATTGCACATCTCGAAAGCCCAATTCGTCAACTGCCCAGAAAAAGAAGGAGAACAAAAAACACAAAGACAAAAATAAAACCCAGCAAAAACGTCATTGAGTTGCACAAAGCGCCACTATAAAATGAATGCGCTTAAAGAAATGGGTCATCGCAATACAAATATTCACCGCTGAATGTGTCCATTAATCATGCATGTGTTTAATCAAGCTTTCCACTTGTCCTTAATATTTTCATGCTTAAAATACGTGTTTCGCTGTAAACTTAAAAAGGGGATAAATTTAAAAGTGACGTAAAATTCCCTGGCAGAGCCTTGATGCCTTTGGTGTAAATTTGATGGATTTCCAAGTCTCTAGTAGGTTTAGATAATCATGCGCTGTTAAACCATTCCAGATAAATGTAGTAATGATGCCAGCTGGACGCGAGGCGTCATTTTTTTGACGTATGACTGCGTCAGCGACCTCACTGGTGCGATATTTGACGCGCCAAATAGGAGTTGCATCAGACATTGAGGGATCGAATGCAAAATGCGGTCCATTTAAACTGTCGAATGTGCCAATTGTCTACACACAATATTGCTGGTTCATTGACGCAATCGTTGCTACGGAATAAGGTTAAATAACGCCCCTTAAAGAGTGCAAACAGTGCATTATGAAATGCACCATGTCGTATTCAGCTCTGCACCCCATAAGGTGCTGTTGATCGATGTATTTCAGGTTCCCAATTATTGTCTTCTTATTGCGTAATAACAAGAAAAGTAGGGTTACATAGGACTGCATCATATACCCCTCGACTCTGATCCGATAAACCCTACTAAATAAACAATAACAAAGTCCTAACTGAATAGATCACACCCCTCAGATAATAACATAAAATTTTAATGACTTACCACCAAACATTAAAGGGGCAATGAGTTCAGTTCATGGTCACCGCATCGGTATAATTAACGTAGGATGTCCGTTAGCTAGTTGATTTGGTACGGGATAAACACATCTAGATGTTCTTTTGTGGAGCTAAATTGCACTTTACGAACCGCAAGTAATGTTCTCTTTTGATAATCAGGAATAAACAAATTCTTTCAAATTTCGAAAAAAATTATGGAAGCTCATTATATGGCGCAGGCATGGGTTATTGACAAATATATGTTAAGTTTTTAATTGAATACGTTAACGAAATACACAATTTTGCAACAACAAACCATCGTTTACATTAGCGCGAAAAGTGGGTAGGGGTTTTCGGTTTTTCCTCGATCGATTATGTTCTGGAGCTCGCATTAGGTTAATCATTTTGATTATCTGCCTTTAAAGTTTGTTTGTATTCTCATGTTCTGCACGTCTGTTGTGGTTCCCAGGACTCCCGGCCTTCGATTAAAAGTTATTTCATCTAAATCATGTCTACGAAGATCGTCTGGCAGTGGGTGCGTTAAACCGAACTCTGCTTGTTCAAGTTCCGACAGCTCTTTTACTTCGAACATGATGATTCGTCGCAATGACTGAGGGCTGCCAGAACGTAAGGCTACGAGCATATTCTGTAGCTTTCCTGTTTAGTTTGCATTCATTCTAAATTCAATCCTATTTTTGATCATTTTCTTTTGAATTCTTTATATTCTAAGGTATTCAAAAGTTGTAACAGATACACATGTATAACTTTATTTGTTTTGGAAAGAACTTTTTTTAAATACTAGCTTATTTTGTCCGCCATGTTCAGTGTACTACTCCTTTTTGGCAAGGTATTCCTATTTGGTATAATTCTGAGGTGAAAATTGGAGGAAAGGGTTTATTTTTTAAACAATGGTGTGACAAAGGTATTCGATTTGTAAACGATTTATTAGATGATTAAGGACACATTTTAGTAAGAGAAAAGTGAAAAGTTTTTAATCAAAATACATTTTCTTCATTATTACGCACTTTGTCAAATAATTAAATGCAAATACAAGTCTCAATTGGAAAGTTGTAATATAAAAGTAAATGGACCATGTTGCCCTGCATATATTTCATGCTTGTTGAAAGATAAAAAAGGATTTAGACATATATATCAAATCATGTTAAAAGAAAAGGACGATCATTTGAATAAATTATGTAATAGATGGCATGCAGATGGTATATTATTTGATGATAAATATATGCAATATTATTTCAGGGTTATGTTTCGCTGTACAATGCATACAACAGTTCGGTACTTTCAGTACAGACTTTCGAATAGGACACTATATTTGAATAAAGATCTTGTGAAAATTAAAATAATTCTAAATAAGAACTGTTCCCTTTGTGGAAGAGAAGAAGAAGACATGGTGCACTTTTTTACACCTGTAACGTGACCAAATTGATTTGGAGTCGTTTGACTGACTGGTTAAACATTGTAACACGTTGTAGAATAAAACTGTCTTTAATACATGTTTTGTTAGGTTTCATTGAGAAACGAAATGATGCTTTAAACTGTATAATAATTTGGACTAAACAACAATTATATTTTTCTCGAATACAAAAGTCTATACCGTCCTTCCAGACAATAAAACAAGATATCAGAAATAGTTACACAGATGAGAGGCAAGTTAGTATACTTGCTAACAAAACTGACAAATTCGATAAAAAATTGATAAATTTTGAGAGGATTTTGATCGTTTAGTATTATTATATTGAATTTCCCACATCATTTTCAGTCCTGATGTTGCATTATTTTTGTGTGTTTTTTTTTGGTTATCTTTGTTCTGTATATATACAGTATTATTATCATATTATTGTTATCAATATGCTACAGTTTCAGTAATCGCTTATGATGGTTGATATTCGTTATGTATATCTTATTCTGAAGTAGTATATGATATTCGTTTGTACATGTGTTCAAATATGTTGTTCAGAGATTGATTTTCAATAAAATGGCCTATCGGAGGGTTCCCCCCCCCCAAAAAAAAAACAACAACTTTATCCTAAAATTGTATGTTAAAAAATAAGATGCATAAACTAAGGAATAAAATATAATGAATCGAAAGAAGAAGAAAAAGAATGAGTCTATACTTCATAACAAGAACACCGCCAACACCACCCATCATCAACACCAACACTACCAGCACCATCACCATCAGCACGACTACCACTACCACCACCACCGCCACCGCTTCCATTAGGCTACCAAAACCACCAACATCCTTACCTTTCTGACTTATTCTTCTCTACTCTCATGCTCTTTCATGCTTTCTTACGACCTAGCTTCACAGTTGTAGCAAGTACCTTCATTTGGAAGTTCTTTCGTTTTTGTAGAATCATGAACCTTCACAACGACTTTAGCACCCTCAAAAGAAACCCTATAACTACCCTTACTACCACGACAAGCCCCTCCATCATGCACAACTACCACCATTCCCACCAGGATCACCACCAGTACCATTATCTCCAATACCACCACCAATACAACCAGCAACACCACCACCACCACCACTACTACTACCACCACCACCACCACCATCACCAACAACAACAACACAACCGATACCAACACCATACCACAAACTTCGTCACCATCAAGCGCGTAGCCAGGATTTCATTTTAGGGGGGCGGTAGTGAGCACGCGAAGCGTGCGATTCGCGCGCTCCCTACCTAGAGGGGTGGGTACAGGGAGGGGGAGTTTCCCCCCTCCCGCGCGAAGCGCGGAAGCTTTGACGTTTCATTAAATTATTAGAGAAGGAAACTGATTCATTGTACCATTCTCGACCCTTAATCCTTGTCTAAATTCAGTCCCCCCCCCTCCGCGAAGCTGGAAGCTTTGACGTTTCATTAAATTGTTAGAGAAAGAAGACGATTCATTGTGTACCGTTCTCGACTCTTAATCCTTCTCCCGCGCGAAGCGCAGAAGCTTTGACGTTTCATTAAATTATTAGGGAAGATGACGATTCGTTGTACCGTGCTCCTTTTTTCTTCCTACGTCCTCTTCCTTTTTTCAAAACAAAAACATACGGCGACAAATTGTTGCACCCCTAATGTCACCCTCACCCGCATCACCCCGACCTAGAGCCAGAGGGTCGGATAACGACCCTCCCAATGACACACTGTTAGTCAGACCATTCTTAGTAGGTCCATGGTCAGACACGGCTCTGCAAACATCAACCTCCCTGGACTTTGCACCCCCTAGTCCTCTAATACTATCAAACACAAACCATCAAAAGGAAACATAACCACCACAACAACAACAAAAATCACCCAACCGAATGACTCGTTCAAAATAGAACCCCACTTCAAACCATCACTCAAATTTAGATACTAATATCGACTGGTATATACATAGTATCATCATTAGACTGCCAATGATCATGGAGATTCTCGGGATGATAACGAAATACCACACGTTTGCAAGATGATGCGAGCAAAGTTCGTTTTGACGACCGAGTCCTTTAGTGTTCTATCAGAACCCTTCAGTTATGCGATTGGCCGTGGCGGCGTGCAGTAGTTCTGCCGTATATCTATAATGCATGATCAATGACAGTGCTGATAACTGGCGGATGCTACGAAGCAGAAATAAATGGATATATATACTACATAGATGGGGAAACAACTCGATTTGCTGTATCACGAAGAGAAAGTTATTCTACTTGTTTATCAGGATGAGAGAGCACCTGACCTGCAAAATCCGAGTGAGTAAAATAAACTTGATTAAACAAAAATATAACTTCAGTTTTGTCAATAACTTCAATCTTTGTAAATTCCGAGTGCGTGAATTTTGTTTAAGCAATCATCCTCCATGCTAACTGTTATTGGGAAAATCTTGATTTTAAAGATATTTTATGATATTCATTGAGAACATTCGATTGTATACTTTTGGCATTAAAAAACATTATAATTGCTTGTGCCATTGATAACTTCAATTTGATAAGCAATTATCTATACACAAATCATAACTTCCATTTTGGTGAATTACGAGTGTTTGAATTTTGCTAGATTATTTCATTGTTCATGGTAACCGTTATTGGAAAAAAATATTACTGAAAAGGGTACATATAGCAGTTAACGACTTAATTTTTGCATGAGAGTCGTTTTGATTGCTCTTGCCATTGATAATTTCAAATCGTTTTGCAATCTTTTCTGTACGCAAATCGTAATCGTAATTAGCACCATAACTACAATATTACGAGTGCTTTAATTTTGCTCTTGGACTTTTAATTAAAACTGCTATTTTGATAGCCTCAGTCACACCGACTCCAAACCGTCGGATTTTTTGCCATTGGGGGTCATGTAATATTTTGATCCGTCTATTGTCGGTCTGGCATCGATTTCGGTGGTGTGACTTGGGTATTACTAAAGAAGGAATAATTGGTAGCAGTTGGCGATTTACTTTTGGCATAAAAACCTTGTTAGTTGCTTGTGCAAGTAATAACTTCAATTTGATAAGCAATTTTCTACACACAAATCATAGCTACCATTTCTCTGAATTATACGAGTGGTTGAATTTTGCTAGAGGATTTCATTCTACGTGGGAACTGGGGGAACTGTTATTGGAAAAAATATTACTAAAGAGGGTATTTATCGATAGCAGTTAGCGAGTTAGTTTCCGCATGGAATATGATCGTATTGCTTTTGCCGTTAATGACTTCAAATCGATAAGCAATCTCACGTCGACGTCAGCACGTCCCCACGTTTTCATGTTGCTATGTTTTCTTAATATCTGACAGCTTTCTGAAATTTTCAACAGAAAACCTTTATCATGTTTCTACTTGATAACCTTCCTTTGTCGATATTAAGTTTCGCAGGGAAAATCCCTTAATGTTCTCTAAAAAGCTCTTTGATACTTCTTGTAAGATTTAAATTTCTTCGTTGTTTCTTGTGCATGATTGGTATCACTTGAATTTAGTCCTCTTCCAAGGGTTGGTACTTCATACTTGAGAAGTTTAAATTTGATTTCCGTCTGAGTTGCAGAAGTATAGTAGCTATTATAGACTTTGCTCGATTACTTGTTTAGCTCAAGAATAATCTACCACCAGGCCCGTGAAAGTTTCAACGAGTGCAAGACGAAAATCTTCAACGTTTTTTAAAGCTATTTTCCTATCGATTTTCTCGTACTCTTCCTTTCTTAAGACTGTAAATTGCACGATTCACGTCAAATATTGGCGCATGCATACAACCATACAATGGGCTGACGGGTAACCAATAGTGCAAGTATGTCACAAAATAACCAGAGATAGAAGTGGATGAAGATCAAAGATGGTCATTGTCTGGAACAGACAAGGCACCTAACAAGCTTGCAAGGCAACTTTTATTAGAATAAATCATGAAACAGAAGCAAACTATTACTCCCTTTCAAAAAATGTGAAAGGGGTTTCATTCTATAGGTCGATACTTGTTTATAGCGCGGTATATTGTATGCGTCTTTACAGAGAAGGAAAATAGTACTTGTGTATACTGATATGAATAGAATCATATTAAGAGCACCGGCGGATCAATGATCATATTACGGGGGTGGAGCACATGATTGTGTATGATAGAATCTCACATTTCTAAAGGGAGGGGCTTCAGTCTAATGAATAGGTCATCACACTTTCTGTCAAGGGCATCATTATGTTTAAAGAGTCGATGACAAGCTACTTTTTGTTTAAACAGAGGTATATGTGGCAGATTTGCGTACGCGGGGGGGGGGTGCCCTCCATCCATCACTGACGAATGCAGCATGTTTATACATATAGACTAGTCTAAAATAATGTAGAATAAGCATGATGCATCTTTTTTTAAACTTATGCAACATTTCTACTTTAAACTTCACATTATTAATTCACTTGAAAACTGTGAGCCTATGTGAAGTATCATTGTCCATCTTAATAAGGCTTGAATATGAGCATGTAAGTACGTTGAGGTTTCAGTCATTGGATTGAATGGTTGATTCGACTAGAATATATTTCAATATGTATCCTTTAAATTAGCAGAGAATATCTCTTAATCAAATTTGTATTACAACAAATAACGGAAGGAAATTGAGGTTAAAGAGAAGGTTGAGTTCTGGGAAGAGGTGAAAAAACATTTGTGAGCATTATCATTTTTATTATGCAAGTGTGGAAGAACATCAGAGAAAAAAATGTTCCCTAAAAAGCATGGCTCTTCAAATGCCTTAATATTCTAAATATGGCATGTAACAGCATAAAAATCGGGACGGATTTTTATGCCACATGTTCGTGTAGTCCCATATACATCTTTCTGTGTACAGTGCTTGTAATCAAGATTCGGCCAAATTTCTTATCATTTTGATGATTCCAGAACCTTGCAGTACACACCAATACTTATATGTAATGATCAACCCTTTTTGATCGATTCCACACCGTTTCTTCACAGAACTCCAGACCAGAACTCAACTTTATCTTTAAAGCCATCAAAACTATGAGCTACAAATACATTTCAAATGTTGATTTTATGTTTAGACATTGCATAGTGCCCTGAACGTCCTATAATTTATAAGCTCCGAAATCGTAACAAACAAGGTGCTTGATCAAAAACGTGATTACTGTAAATCATATATGTAGCCAGATCTCCTCAAAACTACTCCTGGATAAGCCTTGGACCAGACTATATATCTGAAAACCTTGGCACGCAAGATTTTGATTCAAATTCAAGTTTTCATCGATACTAATAAACGCTTCATCTTCCATCTATGTTGTTTTGTGAATCTAGAGTCTGACTTAGACGTGGCTTTAAAGAAACAAGACAAATATTGCTTTTGACAACCACAACTGCGTCAATTAGCAAAAACAAAAACAACAAACGAAGAGTTTCATTCCAAAAGGAGCTAAATCCACTTTGGGTACTTTTGAGTAAATCGCCATTTTTTTTATTTCTCCTCGTTCCCTTAAGTATTAAATGTACCTTGATGTTGTTATTTATGTTAAAGGTGTCACCCTGGACCAATAATATATGATTAGAAAAAATCTACTAGTTATTTCTGATTTTTATTAAATTTTTAGATTTTTATTTTTCGTGGATTTAGCTCCTTTTGGAATGAAACATGATTTTGTACCGAAAATTTGTCATATTTTGTCAATAAAAACACTGAAATTGATTAAAATTAGTAGCAAACCTTTCCTTTTAAATAATAATAGTGAAATCACAACTAAAAATACCTTTTGAAAAGAAAGTAAACGACATATCCGAGTTTCATTTCAAAAGGAGCTGAATCCGTTTCATTCCAAAAGGAGCTAAATCCATGTTTCATTCCAAAAGGAGCTAAATCCATAAAATCTTAAAATTTAATAAAAATCAGAAATAACTGGTAGATTTTTTTTCTTCTCATATATTATTGGTCCAGGGCGACACCTTTAATATATATAACAACATGATGGTACATGGCTAAAGGGAAAGTGGAGAAATAAAAAAGGTGATTTACTCATAAGTACCCAAAGTGGATTTAGCTCCTTTTGGAATTAAACCGATTTGGATTTGGCTCCTTTTGGAATGAAACATGATATTGTACCTACAAATTTTCATACTTCCTGGTGAAATTTTAGAATGTTATATAGTGCATTTTGTCCCCACGTAGGAAATCATTATTTTAAGACAAAAAAAACTCAATTTTGATAAAATATGGATTTAGCTCCTTTTGGAATCAAGCTCTTCGATTTAATTTTAACGTTGATTTAATAAAGGGCTTGTAGACGTAATGTAAGCACTTTATCATGTTTATAAAGCCAAGAATACTTGAATAGGAAATTATTTTTAGATTTTGTGAAAAGAAAACATTTATTTTCTGGATTCTAGCCAATCCGGAAATAATCATGTCATCAACATTATTGTTTCCGGATTGTTGAAAACAATGGTCAGGTTAAAAAAAAACACATTAGTATCCCACTTTTCCCCTTTTAGATCGCAAGGAAATAAAGCGAACGCTACGCTCCAATTATTAAATGTAACGATCAACACTCTGAAGTCAAATGGTATGTGCAAAATAACTTTACTATTTTAAATGTTTTATTATTTTTTGTTCCACTGCAATGAACGATTCATGATTATTTCCAAATGAGGAATTATGTATCTCCTTTGTTTAAAATCTTTCAATACTTCCTCAATACTGTTATTGATCTCATTAGAACTGTTATTTAAACCTTGGATAAATAAGGAAAGTTATTATAGTTAGCTATCTGTCATTTCTTTTTTACTTATTCAAGTTTGTACAGATCATTTGGAATTTAAGCTACATGAGAGTGTTGTTCAAACATTACAGTGGTAAAATTATACATTTATTTAAAAAAAACATCTCATTGAAACAACTTTTTAAGTTCAGAGTACACATACAATTAAATGTTAACATCAGTTTTGACGAATTTTGGGTCTTTTATACGAACGGAGAATAATTCACCTGTTTGCTGTAGTGTAAAGTTCGATAGCTATACTCATGCGTTATTGAGCATGTGTGTTTTACTCTTACATCTATAATTGAAGGATATAGGTCAGGATAACAATAGGCTATGTCGGATTTATGATTGATATAACATTTTAATTTTCTTTTGTTAGACGTGGATTGTCATACATCTTGTATATGTTCTACCTGATTGTAAGATCAGATGATTCTCTTGCCAGCATAGAAAGAGAGAGAGAAAAAAAAACAGCCATTGGTATTTTTTCTCAGAGTTATTAGTACAAAGAATACCTGTATCAAAATTACTCAATGAATTCAGTATATTTTATTGGGAATTTAGTGTAAAAAGGAAATAATTGATGCGTAGCTAAAATCATTATACTCTCATATCCTGTCACATGTGTGATAATGTATTCATTTTATGAGAGTTTATAAAGCTGTTTGCATACGTGTATGATATTTCCTTGCAATTCATCAATTATTGTTTCACAAAAAACGAGATTCATGAATTATTTTAAAATCAATCTTAAAATCAATGTTATGCTGGAATTGTATACATGTATGCTATCTCCTTGCAAGTTATCAATTCATGTTCCACAAAAAACAAGATTTATGAATTATTTTAAAATCAATCTTAAAATCAAATTTAGGCTGAAATTGAATACATGTATGCTATCTCCGTGCAACTTACTATTTCATGTTTCACTAAAACAAGATTCATGAATTTTTTCAAAATCAATCTTAAAATCAACTTTAGGCTGACACTGAATACATGCATGCTATCTCCTTGCAAGTTATCAAATCTTGTTTCAGAAAGTTGTGTATGGACTTGTATATATTTCTCATATGGAATCGCTTATGAGTAGGTTCACATTTTCGTTGTGTCTTCTTTGTACTCGTTCTGAAGTTTGGCATCGAACCGACCTTGTTCGTTTGCGATTAGACAGTTTACGTATAGTATGTACATTAGGCATGCTAT
Source organism: Mesocentrotus franciscanus (assembly GCA_037976565.1). Classification (NCBI taxonomy): domain Eukaryota; kingdom Metazoa; phylum Echinodermata; class Echinoidea; order Camarodonta; family Strongylocentrotidae; genus Mesocentrotus; species Mesocentrotus franciscanus. The sequence continues at coordinate 17,355,345 of CP137671.1, read as the reverse complement.
AGGTGTTACATCACAAAAGGACTTTGTTCAGCAGATAGCCCTATTTTGTAATGACCTTTGTCTAGATATTGCTAACACTTGACTCGTAGTGTTCAGCAATCATGATGAATGTACGAAAAACGTGTCACTGAGTGCATAAGATATCCATTCTATCTATATGGTGATCTCCATACACGATTGTGCTTTTTTTGTCCAAAGCCTCTCTCGCACACTCTCTAGCGCTTTCATCGTATCTCTCCCCTCAATCTGCCCTCCTTACAATCCATCTCACGATCCCTCCCTCCCCATCGTCGCTTTCATTTTCTCCTTTCCCCCCGATTCCTTCTTTCATAACTATGTGAGTAACTTAAAGAAAAATAAAATAGTTGATCTAAAGGGGTCGCAGATGGCATGAACCACCTTTTTTAAGGTCAGCCCCAATATGTAGGCAATATGGGATTCGCATGCCCCCTCCCACCCTCTCCACACACACCTGTTTTTCCCCCAAGTCCTGAATTTGCCACTGAATAATTATAGTCACAACTCTAAAAGGAAAATAGAACATCGTGCACAAAGTAAAACTGCACTACATCATAATTGCATTTGGACGCTTTAACCAAACGTGTATATTTGGATATCAAAATATTGTTGCAAAACGTTTGTATATATTATAACCCACACGCAATGTCATTTCTCTTTGTATCTATTTTAAAGTTAAACCGTCAAACCGGCTTCTTCTCCTCCCACTATATTTATTCTGGATTCTTAATCTAGATACAACAACGGAGATATAAGTCCAAGTTTACTTTATTTACATATGGCGTTGTTGAAGTATTGAATTGACCTTCTTTTCCATATTCTTTAAGTGCAGAATATGGAGAATTCTTTTGCAACAAAGCACTGTACTCCATTATTCCATCCAAGGCAAGGACACGGGATGATGGAAAGAAGAGGGCACAATATTGCAATATTCATCAAATTTGGTGCGAAGGGAAAATAGGACATCACCTCAAAAGGGGCACATTTTAGGATAAGTGTACTGAAGAGGTTTGTCACTTCAGTTTCTTTCAAGGAGAAGGGAGGGGGGGTGGGGCACGGGCCGCTTACGCCCTCTATATCCCCCACTGTTTCATCGACCCTGAGTACTGAGGAGGTATGTCACTTCAGTTTCTTTCAAGGGGGAGAAGGGGGAGGGGGGCACGGGCCGCTTACGCCCTCTATATCCCTCACGGTTTCATCGAACCTTAACTTGATCACAAGCTTGATCGCAAACGTCTCGGTGCACTTATCGTTCCACCTCTTCACATATTTATCTTATTTTTTATACATTTCTTATCGAACATGTCAAACCTTCTCCCTTTCGTTCAACCTTCATAATTAGTTTGAAAAGTAATATCGAATGTATGAAGTTGTCAACGTTACTGAGAACTAAGACACTGACGGTATGTAATAATTGGCCGACATGTGTTTTTGTAATGTTCATGGCGCGGCTTTTATTTTATTGCTTTGTGAAATTGCTGTGAAATTGCTGTGAAATTGCTTTGTGAAATATTGATCCCAGAATCAATATTAGCCAGTTTCTCTCTAAATTACGAAAACTTGTTGGAAAACACATTAATTAAAAATAAAAGTAGTGTGGGGCTACTTTGTGGATTTCTAAATCGTTCTTTATTTCTTCATTCGCTCCTAGACAACTAATGTGTATTTTCTGCACAAATCTTTCTTCAAGCAGGGAACATTATTTACTAGTAGTCCTGAGCATTCGATGTAGATGTCCTTCGATTCCTTCAAAATTTGTTTTTCATATCTACGAGAACTCGATTTCAACTTAAACCATGCTTAAGCATTCGATGAATGGAAACGTTTCAGAGGCCAATTTCTTTCGATAAGCAATTAACTTTTATGGTGCCTCGTTTGAAAAGGAAGACGCTTAGAAGTTTAAAAAAAACTAATTTATTTTGAAACTCTTTCTCTCTCTCTCTCTCTCTCTCCATTCCGTTGTCGCTAACTTGACAGGAGTGACGATCCACTCTTCCATTTCAGGATCACTTCAGGTCATTTCAGGATCACTTCGTGTTGGAGTGGAAATCCACACTCAAAAGAGTGGAATCCACTCTCATTGGGGGTAATTAAAACCATTAATACTTATGCGCATTGTTGATCCACTACAATTCGGAGAGGATTTAAGTCATAAACGAAGAAGTGATCCCGATTATGATTGCTTTAACAGTCTTTCCTCTCCTCTACATTAAATGCATCGTTTAGCAATGTTAAATCTAAGATGCATGGCCCTACGTGTTATCAGTGTCTGTGATATGGTGTATTATTGAAGCCCTACAAAAAATGCGCTTCAAAATAATCATGAAGGGCATCAAAAAGTAAAATTCTTTGAGTGACCGGTTTTACCATACTCATTTTCCCCCATAGACTGTAGTGTTATAAAAACCGTTAGGAAAACGAAAAATGAAATTTCGATTTCCAATCATAAATATCTTGATAATCAGACAGATGATCGGCTTGTAAAGTCATGGGATTCCTGACTGACCTAAAGGTTTATAATTATGATTGCAGCATGAGCAAAATCCAGGATTTTGTTTCAGAATCTGAGGCAATGTTACCGAGTCACTTTAAGAGAAATGTGCCGATGCTATCATTAAAGGGATTGGGTAACTTTGTCTCAGATCAAAGATTTTTACTTTTTGATGTCCTTCATGATTATTTTGAAGCGCAATCTTTTTAGGGCTTCAGTATTACACCATATCACAGACACTGAAAACACGTAGGGCCATGCATCTCAGATTTAACATTGTTAAACGATGCCTTTAATATAGTCTATCACGAATTCGAAAAGTATGAACTACTTTCGAAAAATCATCTTACGGCAATAGCCTTCAATAGCCTTATGCGTCACCTAGTGGAATGTGCGAGCAAGAAACTGAGGTATATAACGCAACCTGAACATGATTTCTATGGGATGTACAATAGGGTATTGGAATTGCCCTTGAGTTAATTTTTACAAAATAGTTGCTAAGGCGAGTTGGCTCAGTCGGTAAAGCGTCTGCCTGTCGGACCAAAGATCGTGGGTTCGAATCCAACCCAAGCGGATGACTGAAGCCTGCGTTGTGTGTTAACGTGCCCCTCCCCTGTTTCATAGATGCAGGCTATGTTAAGTGGAAAACACTCCGTCCCTCGGATAGGACGTTAAATGGAGGCCCCGTGTTGAGAAGAGTCACCACCTTTGCACTATTCGTATACTAGTATAGGGGGAAACCCCGGTGTAGTGGTCCAACTGCACACCCCTAATCAGTTATACCGGGAGGAGAGACCCGGGGGTAATAGTGATTCAGTTCGCTTTTCGCCTCCCAGGCACAGGTGACGCCAAATAAATAATAATAATTATTTATAAAAGAAATTATGTTAAACGGTGACCCAACATACTAACAGTGTCTACTTCCGTTCTGTAATTCCACTTGGATATAGAATTATCGTAGAATGGAATTCAAACTTATCGACGAGAATTCGAGTGCAATATTTAGACTTTGAACTTGCTGCTACCTACTCAAGATAACACCATGGGTCCATAGTTTACTGATACAGTCAAACCCGACCCCGAGGTCTAGAATAAAGTTTTAAAGGCATCGTTTAACAATGTTAAATCTGAGATGCATGGTCCTACGTGTTATCAGTGTCTGTGATATGGTGTAATATTGAAGCCCTAAAACAATTGCGCTTCAAAATGATCAAGAAGTGCCTCAAAAAAGTAAAAAATCTTTGAGTGACTGGTTTTACCATATTCATTTTCCCCAATACACTGTAGTGTTATGAAAACCGTTAGGAAAACGCAAAATTTGATTTTGATTTCCAATCATAAATATCTTGATAATCAGACAGACGATCGGCTTGTAAAAGTCATGGGGTTCCTGACTGACCTAAAGGTTTATAATTATCATTGCAGCATGAGCTAAATCCAGGATTTTGTTTCAGAATCTGAGACAAAGTTACCCAATCCCTTTAAAAGGAAAACTTGAACCTCAGACTGTATCAATCGTGGTGGTCGTGATTAACACTTACATTAACATCTTCAGTCATCATTCGCAACATTGGGTGAGGATGGACTCTATAGATTTATTCTGTCGAAAGACTAGGCATTGTAATGCCCCTTTCATATATTTTGTAGCTGCCGAACTATCAACGTGTGTGTGTGTGTGTATTGGGTTTTTACAGACGTGTATCAATCAGATTTGATTATTTACGTCTGGGGACCGACCTTTAAAACGTCACCATCCAAAAGACGTGACTCAGCTTCGAACTTGCGTCCTCGGCTGAATCAGTTTGTAACTTCCACTGTTAGCTGGATTACAGGCGCACGCCACAACGGTTCATGTCGTGTCTATATAAATTTATTGGTACAAAATAAAGTTACACAAATTTTCTCACCCGACAATACGAAGCGTGTAGACCACGTGTCAATATAGAAAAACATTTGCTTCGTCTTGCATACCCCGAATATGATTCTGTGATGTCAATATTAGTTTAAATTCAAGGCGCAGTGAGATGCATTTCAAGTAGATAGTGAGGGGACTGTTTAATGTAAAGGGTGTGTCTTCGATAAAAGAAAACAGAGCATTAGAGTTTTAAGAGACGGTTGAGTTCTGGGAAGAGGTGAAAAATAATTTGTGAGCGTTATCATTGTATTATGCAAGTGGGAAGAACATCAGAGAAAAAATGTTCCCTGAAAAGCATGGATCTTCAAATGCCTTAATATTCTAAATATGGCATGTAACATCATAAAAATCGGGACGGATTTTTATGCCACATGTTCGTGTAGTCCCATACACATCTTTCTGTGTACAGTGCTTGTAACTTTACCAAGATATGACCAAATTTCTAATCATGTTGATGATTCAAGAACCTTGCAGTACACACCAATACTTATATGCTAGATGATCAACCTTTTCTGATCCATTCCACAACGTTTCTTTCACAATGCAATCGCATAACCAGAACTCAACTTTATCTTTCCAATCATATCGATGTAGTAGTTGTTGGGGGACGGGACATTGGGGGAGGGTTAAGGGTATACGTGCCTCCTTCCCGCTTAATTCATTGGTGAAATAAGGAAGAAACAGGACAACGGGGAAGAGGAGACGGAGAGGGGGGGGGAGAGAACATAAGATGGTAGGCCTCTCTCTCCGGAACCCCCACTACCCCCTTATCGTGAGCCTTGTTAAAAAGCTTTTTATCGACTTCTGCAACCCACTGATCATACCCTTGTCACATTGATCAATCATTAATCAAGCCTCGTATGGTCTCCTTTATATTCCAAAAGTGTCATAGCATGAGGCGTTTGGTAATACCAATTAAATTTACTTTAATGTAATCACACTCGAGTCTTGACAATATTTGAGCCGCCGCGTTATTCACGCATCATGCACAATGATAAACTCAGTGCTGGCCATGATATTGCATTGTAGAAAAAACAGTCTACAAGCTTATCAATTATTTTTGTTTACTATGTAGGACATGAATTGAGAGAATCTATGAGTTGAGTATTTCGAACCTTCGGAATCATCAAAATGGTAATTCATTGACTCAATCGTGCTCGAAGCCACAGTTATAAGCACTGAGTGAAGAAATGAGTATTATGGGACTACAAAGACCTGTGCCATCAATATTTTGGTCTATAGTTTGAGGCTAATATTTTGTAGTATTTAGAATAAGACACCATCTGAAGAGCGAATTCTTTACATGAGGCATTGCTACTGTTATGCTTATTAATATCCTTCAAAGTGGATATACAAAAATTGGGTCTCTCTCAAATTACAGTGTAAACGTATTTTTTCCCTACCAAAACACGAATTGGAACTTCTCTTTACAACAACGATTTTGATGCTAAGCGGTAACCTTGATTATCAACAACTAGTATCTCTTTCACAGAATGGCCCCGACCCTTTTTTCACAAGTTCACATCACATATCTCCATTGAAAATGAGATGGAGAAGAGATACGCAAACTTTACCCGTCTCCATGAATGTTTGATGATTTAGACAGAAGCGCTTTATATTGCATTGGACGTGCACTTGTGTAGGTAGACAGTGCGCTTGTATTCTGTACTTCAACATGGATTATTTATATATTGTTTTTACATGGAAAATATTCAGGTCATGTGATTAGGAAAATGTAGTTAAACGGCGTTGAATTGAAAGGGATGTACAAGATCGGTCAATTACAAAACCACTTTTGGAATATGTCATTTATAGGGTTAGTAGACCTACTTAGGTTAATCATGTTTCCAAGGCTACACAGATGATATGGCAATCAGTTAATTGATTAAAAACCAGCCCGATGTAAACGTATATCACTTTATTTGTGATAAAATCAAGCAGGCGAAGTTAAAAGCGTGTTAAATTATTAAAGAAAGGCTTACTGATGAAATTAGTACGGTTGTACACGTGAGGTCCCTTGGTATATGGATATAACCAAAGTATCTTTTGTGTGTATGATTGTGGGAGAGGGGGAGTTGGTGCGCGCGGGTGTGTGTGTCGGGACAGGGTTGTGTGTGTGTGTGTGTGTGTGCGTGCGTGCGCGCGCGTGTGTGTGTACGCGTAAGTTTGCGTTTGCATAAGTATATATGAACCCATTTCGTTTTATAATTTTTAGCCAGGGAGTCCAACTCCCTGGTTTAGCCTTTCAAATGTGCATTTTCTTATGCGCTTCATTGATGTACATTTTAAAACGTCATGCATGAAATTATAAGCACTTCTTCCTCCTTCCTTTTAGTTCAATTTAAACAAGTTACTATTCCTTATAAATATAACAATGCACCCATTTTGTTAATAACCTGATGATTTAGGTTGAATCTATACATCGTAGGCGACACACCATCCATATAAGTATAATGAAGGATTGGTATTAGGAACTAATGCACTTTCTATCACTTGTTAATGTTAATGTAATACATTTTCTGGAACATTTTGTATATATATATATATATATATACACTATATCTCTCTTTTGGCGTGATGCTTATTAATTCGAAAATACTTTAATACTTTGCACAATTTCCTTGTTCAATAAACTACTGTACTATTGCATGTATTTCCTTTTTCTTCTTCAACCCTTTACCATGATTTTCTCGCTTCATGGAAAGTGAACTTTATTTCAAAGCCTCCATCGAAGACAGACTTGAGTTGTAATTTTAACCGAAGATAAATGTCTTTAAAATTAATATTCATAACTACAAATAAATCACATCTGCCAAATTGATTTGTTAGAAAATGTATGAGGGCTGAGTAACGAGCAAAGAGGGATAAATAAATCAAGCTGATTCCCCGATAGTTTCAAGCTGTACCAAATATGTAGAGTCCTATTTTTTCCCCTGGTTTTATTTCTATACAGGGAAGCTTTGTAAGTTGCATAACTGCTTTCGAATACGGCCCCGTTGGCCTTGATTAAGTATATATACAATATGATTAAAGATTGAAATCATAGAAAATTTATTGCTAAGTGCTCTTGTAATAAAAATTAATTAAAGCAAACTAAAAATGTACTATCAATAATGAAGACGAATTCAAAGGCTTTCATTGAAAAAAGGGAAATAAACAAAAACGAAATCCAAAACAAAAAGACAAAGACAAAGATAAACAACAACAACAACAGAAGAAAAACATCCTAAAATTAAACCTAACGATGCTGTTTAAAACTAACATCATTATGGAAAAAATGGAGTGATGTGGAGGGAAAAAATGATTTAATTACATAAGTAGTAACATATCTCAGGATTTTATCATATCCCAAAGTTTTTTCGTTTTGTTACCGTTGGTTATCTCTACATTTAAAAAAAAAAAAAAAAAAAAAAAAAAATTGCTGTACCACATAATGAAGTTCAATTCCCATCTCCTCCCCCTAGTTTGTAGGCACAAACCTTTGTCAGTCGATGTGCGTAACAGTGTCTGCGCTATGAGACTACAAACGGCTCTGTACTTTAGCTGTTCCAGATAAATTATTTGGCACAGCCAGAAACTGGCAGATCTAGGCCCTGCGCAAGGCTTTAGGAATTGTGCTAAAAGTGTGGAATTATAGTCTGTGCTTGCAGACTATCCCCACCCCTCTCTCTGTATCTCTCTCTCTCTCTCTCCCTCCCTTACTTCTGCTCCAAACCGTGTGTATCTGGGCAAATCCAATGTTTTATGTCCCGAACACTATGCCGATTATATTAAAGCTTTTAATAATTCAGATGTTTGCATCAAGTTGAAAGCCCTATTAATATTGGAGTATATAGAACATCAATGCTAATGATGATTACTAATGTGAATAATGTATCATATACTTTTCAAATATTTCTTCATCCATATATGAAGCTATTTGTGGTGTATGTTCATCTTGAGTAGCCTGTTCTTCTCCTTCTGTCTGTCAGGATTATGTTTTCGCGTTCTTTTTCTCTGATCATCTCTTTGTCATCTACTTTATCATTGTCTATGCTATTCTGTCTATATCTCTCCTACTTTATGAGTTTGTCTGCTATTCTGTCTACATCTCTCCTACTTTCTGAGTGTCTCTGATATTCTCTCTATATCTCTCCTACTTTGTGAGTGTCTCTGGTATTATGTCTTTATCTCTCCTACTTTGTGAGTGTCCCTGCTATTCTGTCTATATCTATCCTACTTTGTGAGTTTCTCTGCTATTCTGTCTATATCTCTTCTACTTTGTGAGTTTCTCTGGTATTATGTCTATATCTCTCCTACTTTGTGAGTGTCCCTGCTATTCTGTCTATATCTCTCCTACTTTGTGAGTTCTCTGCTATTCTGTCTACATCTCTCCTACTTTGTGAGTGTCTATGCTATTCTGTCTTTATCTCTTCTACTTTGTGAGTTTCTCTGGTATTATGTCTATATCTCTCCTACTTTGTGAGTTAAGTACTCTGCTATTCTGTCTATATCTCTCCTACTTTGTGAGTTTCTCTGCTATTCTGTCTATATCTCTTCTACTTTGTGAGTTTCTCTGGTATTATGTCTATATCTCTCCTACTTTGTGAGTGTCTCTGCTATTCTGTCTATATCTCTTCTACTTTGTGAGTTTCTCTGGTATTATGTCTATATCTCTCCTACTTTGTGAGTTTCTCTGCTATTCTGTCTATATCTCTCCTACTTTGTGAGTTTCTCTGCTATTCTGTCTATATCTCTCCTACTTTGTGAGTTTCTCTGGTATTATGTCTATATCTCTCCTACTTTGTGAGTGTCCCTGCTATTCTGTCTATATCTCTCCTACTTTGTGAGTGTCCCTTTGTGAGTTTCTCTGCTATTCTGTCTACATCTCTCCTACTTTGTGAGTGTCTCTGCTATTCTGTCTAGATCGCTCCTACTTTGTGTCTATATTGCTATTCTGTCTACATCTCTCCTACTTTGTGAGTGTCTCTGCTATTCTGTCTAGATCGTTCCTACCTTGTGTCTATGCTATTCTGCCTATATCTCTACTACTTTGTGAGTGTCCCTGCTATTCTGTCTATATCTCTCCCACTTTGTCAGCGTCTCTGCTATACCATTCTCTTCCACATGTTCTCTCTAGTATCTCTGTTTTTTTCTACACCTCCATCTATCTCTATCTCTATCTCTCTCTATCTCTACGAGTGTGAGTGTCCCTTTGTGAGTGTCCCTGCTTTTCTGTCTATATCTCTCCTACTTTGTGAGTGTGTCTGCTATTCTGTCTATATATCTCCTACTTCGTCAGCCTGTCTCTGCTGTTCTGTCTATATCTCTCCAGACTCTCCTACTTTGTCAGTTTCCCTTCTGTCTATAACTCTCCTACTTTGTCAGCGTCTCTGCTATACCATTCTCTTCCACACATTCTCTCTAGTATCTCTGTTTCCTACACCTCCATCTATCGCTATCTCTATCTCTCACTATCTCTTACTCTCTCACCCTCTCTGTCTCTCTCTGTCTCTCTTTCTCTCTCTTTCTCTCTCTTTCTCTCTCTTTCTCTCTCATCTCTACCCCCACACACAGCGCACAAACACTTTTCCCTCAACTCCCTCTTCTCCAGTTCTTCTCTTCTCATATTAATATAATTATACAGTACATCAGTACATCTTCTCCTTTTATTTTTCTCTCTGTTGCATGTGCGCTTCTTTCATCATTTCCTTGATAAAAAATTTCTAACCAAGCTAGCAACCAACTGACAATACAACGGTAACCACGTTATAGTTCCGCGGAGTATCAAACGTCAAATTTAATTTGTAATCTGATTCGCTATTCAAACTGGCCCGGAGGTAAAATGACACATTTCTATCCTCTGTTACAGATTTCTTGTTTACTTGCCGAATACATTCTTAACAGAGATCAATGTCCATGCACTGAACTTGGCCACAAAATTCATTAGATTTCGCCTTTTGCTTTTCTTATAAACTTCCTTCCATGTCTGTCAAAATGTCATATCGTATCACTTGTGACCTTCCAGTTTGCGGCTAATCATTTTTCTTCCAACCTGTTTTTGATCGTAACGGATGATATCTGGTTTCAAATTAATCAAGCGAGATAGATATGAAACGAATGATGAATACATTAGTTTCATGAAGACAGATCTTGTCATTCTTTATATAAAAAATTAAAATGATTCAAAAAAAAATTCTCCCCGGTCGCTTTACTTGCTTCAAACAGATTTTAGGTAAACCATACGTGTCTTCGTTTGTATTTATTTCCATTGTTCCTTATGACAATTATATTTTTTGCTTTTCGCTATACCCAAGTCTCGGCACCCCCTCCTTCCCCCTCACTCTCTCTCGTTCTCTCTCTCTCTCTCTCTCTCTCTCATTCTCTTACTCTCTCTCTCTCATTCTCTTACTCTCTCTCTCCCTTTCTCTCTATTCCCCTCTCCACCCCTCCCTCTCCTCCTCTTTATCTCTCTCCTCTCTCTCTCCTCCTCATTCCCTCCCCTCTCCATCTCCCCCTCACCCTCGCTCCCGTTTTTTGTTGTCTCTCTTCCTCTCTCTTTCTAGATATCTCATCCCCTGCCCCTTCCCCATTTCCAATTGTCTTTTTCTACCACACAATCTTCATTGCTGCTTTTGTTCAACTGTGTACAATTTTGGTAGGCCTGTAAATTGATATTTACTACACCATAGATTGCTATCATATTTATAAGGGTCGTAGATAGAGGATGATGAAAGAGAGCGTATATTCCATCGAAATGTTTTTAGAATGAAAATCAAATTGCAAAGAATGAGAGGAAAATTGAGAAGAAGTCAAAGGTTAATTAAGTGATATGCACAGAAGAACTATAAAAAGCAAAAGCACAAACTAGAGAGCAAGGACTGATACAGTCTGCCAAAGGTTTCACAATAAATATTGCATTTTCCAATCCTCACCACTGTATACTCCTTCCGCTCATTCAGTACGATTTGAAATTTGCTTCGAACCCACTCTTAAATTTTTTCATAAATTCTGATCTAGATTGTCCTTCGGATTATGTTAGCGGTAATGAAAGATTATTGGTAGGAATATCAAATGTACAGATGTTTAGCAATAGAACGCAACGGCAGCTGGATATGAATTGTAGATATCAAATACAATTTGACAGCTTAAGATGATGATATCGGTGATATTGGAAGTTGGAGAGGCACTATGACTTTTTTCAGTTCCATCTTTTATTAGTTAGTTCATAATGATAACGCAAAAAAAAAATCTGATTTGGAATTTGGTTATCATGTTTTAAATTTGTGTTGTCGTCATATCAACCTATTCTTTATCTCCTTCCCTTTTTTCTAGTTTCCCCTTTGCCTTCTGTCTTAGCTCTTCCCCCCTCTCTCTCTCTCTTGCCCCTCCCCTCCCCTTGCACTCCTTGTTTCCTCCTGTCTTCCTCTCTCATCTGCCCCTCTCATTTTCTCCCTCTCTTTCATTTTTCTTAAATTCCTTTCTTTCACTGTTTCCTCCCCCCCCCCATTCTTCAACGTCCCTTTGTATATCTCTCGATCCTCATTCTTCCCTTCTTTATCCCTCCCTCTCTCTCTCTCTCTCTCTCTCTCCCAAACACACAAACACACTCACACATTTTTGTTCTTACCCCCTAATACTCACTCCCGTTCTATCTAATTGTCATCTCCCTATGTACTTCCACTTCTTCCATTCTCTTTCTTTCTCTCTATCTCTTATATCCCTTTTCCTTTACATTTTTATGAGGATATTTTAAATGCATGCTTAGTATTTTTTTCTTTTGTAAATTTAGTTCATATTCTGTGTAAACAAACGTCCAGGGTACAAGTATCTCATTTTATGTCCGTTGGCAACGCCTCCTTCGTGTCAGTTTATGTTACACGGGAGAAAATAAATATTTGTTTTGCATTTATTGATATTGAAGCGCATTATATGGATATTGCTATATTTCGACAAAACGGGATTCAAATTGAAATGTTTAAAGACGGCTGATGGAAGGAGTTTGTTTTCTTTTGGAGGGAGAGAGGTATGATGTTGTTTTTACATATTACACATTCATGACGATGCTTGAATGGGTTATGGTGGAGGGTTATGGTGGTTATGGGGGGCACACACACACACACACACACCCTCTCTCTCTCTCTGTGGAGGGGGCAAGAAAATCAAGAGTCTATTATTAGAGAATATACATAACGAGCCAGTCTTTGAAAAACAATAGAAGACGAGGGAGAGAGGAAAAAGGAAATGCATTTACGGTAGGAGAAGGTCTTTGCGTGTTTCTTTCTATGTTTGAATGGGTTGTGGAAGGAAAGGGAGATGATAAATCGCGATAGTTTTTAAAAAGCAATGAAGTAGAAGTCGAAAAGACAGGGAGAAAAAGAAACGAGGTAAGCAAGGATCAGTAGAATGCTTCAGTCATGTCAATAGATATTCCATTGATGCCAGTGTAGTCTGCATTGATTGACGGTATCGTATCTAACATTGATAAACGGGGGGTATTGACAGTAGCCCTCGCGTTACTGTCCCGTTGCAAGTGGTATTTACATCCTGGGTTTTAACCGTACAAGACAGGGGGGGGGGGGTTAGCCAGTTTGATCCTTCCCTGGCTACGCCATTTGAGTAAGTCACTAACTCCACACAAAACCATGACCCAGATGTATTTTACTCCATCAAATCACTCATTTGTAATTTGCCAGGGTTCTATCAGGGACATCTAAATATGATCACATTTCTCCTGTTCTCAAAAAGCTGCACTGGTTGCCAATCCGCAAGCGCATAGAATTCAAAATCCTTCTCCTCACATGGAAGGCTGTAAATGGATTGGCACCAAACTATTTACAAAACCTTGGTATGCCTTATATACCAGCTCGTAGTCTAAGATCATCACACCAACATCTTCTTAAGATCCCCAAGACACGAGAAGCCTGTGGTGAAAGGGTCTTTTCAGCTGCAGCACCTTCTCTTTGGAATAATTTACCATTTAATTTGAGAATCATAACTTCCTTAGAGACCTTTAAATCCAGGCTGAAATCTTATCTTTTATAACAACACCTGTACTTGGCACTATGACACTCATCCAAACTCTCTCATTCTTTCTATTTTTCTTGTGCGCCTCGGAATAGAATTGTCTAGATAGACGGTGCTATATAAATGCCTATTATTATTATTATTATCATTATTATCCCTTCGCTATGTCAAAGATTGCGTAGAAATGAATGTGAAGAATGGTTGCCAAACAATTTGTTTTAAGCCAACAAGTGTGTGAGATGTAAGGTTCATAAGTAAATATGGATGTACACCACTCAATAAAGGTGTCTGGGCGGGAATGTGTACACTGGTAGTCAATATAAACATGATCTATGACACTGTAGGCTACTCATCACCTGTAAACGCCTTTAGAAAAAAAATGGTAATGCGTAAAAAATAAAACATTAGAACGTATGTAGTATTCTTGTGGGATTGATTACTTACACATTATTATTTCCACATATCTCATTGCTGTGAATTTATGATAGTGTGAATATGATTAAAACAAGTGATGGCGTAGTAATATTAGTAGCAGTGGCAGTGGCAGTGGTAGTGGTAGTAGTAGTAGTAATAGAAGTAGTAGTATTAGTTTGGTTTGGTTTTGTTTTATTTTCCGTATACAAATTCAAATACAAAAATCAAAAATCAAGGATTTCTCTATTCAGAGCCATTATTAAAATGGCTCTGTTCTTCCTAGAGGTCCAGCAAAATTAGTAGTAGTAGAAGTACTATGTAGTAGTGGTCGTCGTCGTCCTCCTCCTTCTCTTTTAGCCAAGATGAAATTACCACACGTGTTATTAAAGCAAATGGACATAATTGTGCACGAGAATGTGCAAGAATCTGTTTGAAATAGCAATACGATGCTTATTGGCGCAGACAGAGATGCCAGTCAGTTTGTAGGAGGGGGTGTATTTTACAGTATATTTCTTCAGAAATCATTGAGGCAACATTAGAGTGTCTATATGACGTGTATGTGTTGCTATACGTTTACCGCACCTATACTAGAACTAAACATTGAAGACATTCTGCATCATGTATTATTTTGATTCTTGCGTTCATGGTCGCAAGACATAAGTAGTCACAGAGGCGGGAATCTCTACGAAGCCACAAGAAGGCTACAGACTAATTTTTGTGGTTGATCTATCTCGGCCGCCGTCATCTTCGCCTTGACCATTACGCTAAGTGTTATCTTTTCGTTTTCATTTTTGTTTTAATTGGACAGATACTCTCTGTGTTCCGGTTCTTAGTAGGAATCACGGGGTTAATAACCAAACAATCCTCCCCCTCCTCCCCTCACCCACTCTCTCAAACACACACACACACACACACAAGCGCACACACGCTCACTAACATACACGCACATGCACACACACACACACACACACACACCCTCTCTATATCTCTTTCTCTTCCTTTTGGTAGCTCTGTCTCTCCGGTTTTTCCTATCTCTATTCTATCTCCGTCTCCCCCTCTTCTCTCTCTCCCTCCCTCGCATTTGCTTCTTACAACCCTCTCTCTGAGAGCACTAAAATGTGAGAGCACTTAAAAAAAAATTAGGCATATGGTAACATACTCAAAAGGTAGGTTTTTCATCAGATATAAAATTATCTTACCTTCTTCTCTCTCTCTCTCTATCTCTCCCTCACTATTAAATGGGCACACTTGCTTGAAATAATAATAATAATATTAATGCAAATGGTTTAAATACACAAATTGTAGGTTTTTCTCAAGATATAACATCATCTTAGCTATGTGATAAAGGGAAATATCTATCACCAAGAACCCCCCTCCACGCCCATCTCCATGGCTACGCCCCAAGCCCGTAAGGACGAGTAGGATAAGCTTGCCATGCCTAGGTAATGTAAACACGAACCGAGGCGCTCGATCGATGAGTGGTCGGGAATGGGAAGAGGTGAGAATGAGAATGTGATGACATTTCATGGTATGTTCAGTCTATGTTTGACTTGAGGCGGAACGAGTGATACACGTCGTCAGAAGCAGTGGCATATCCAGGATTTATCAAGGGGGCAATTTTACAATTAAAAACAAAAACTACACAATGAAATTTCAGTCTATTTTGAGCATTTAAGTGTAGAATCGTAAATGTTTGGATTCCAATCAATAAATTGAATTTGAGTCTGAGTGACTAAAGGTATGCCAATTTGGGTACAAGGGGTGGGTCGGTTGTGCCACCCTTAAATCCGCCGATAGCCTACGGGCTGTCGGGTATAATCTCCAAGACATGAGCTTTATCTTCGTCACAATCCTCCCTGCACCGATCACGCCAGGCCGATCCCCACTCATATCTGTTTTTTTATGCTCGTTTTGTCAATTCTGTTCTCTGATCTTCTCTCTCTTCTTTTTTTTTTGGACGATCCATCCATCTCACCTCCTTTTCTCTCCTCTCACTTTAGTCTCTTGCCTTTTTAAAAACAGATCTCTTTCTCCCCCCCTCTCTCTTTCTCGTTATTGCTATCTTCTCTCTTCTGTAAATGGAGGCAATGCAACGAGAGTTAGACCTTTAAAATGTCGGATACCCTTTCTAGACAGTATTACGTCCGATATTGGGAGGCAAATACGTCGGAGAGGACTTAACTTAAGCCGTCGGTCCTCTGGTTCCTTACTTACAAGCACACACATGCTTCTTAGCAGTCAGGTAAAATAAACCATCAAACCAAACCAAACTATGAGATCCCGACGCAGCATATGCAAGGGAGGAAAGCGACCTAGCTATAGAAAATTCTCGCAAATTATAAGCACTCAAAACATGTGTAATGCCCTCTACTCTGTGTTTTGGGGCTGGTTGAGGTAATAGCCGTAGCGGTAAATTGTCTTCTGTCCGATAAATACATGCCCAATAGTGGTAGTAGTTCTGGCGGTGTTTCTCAAAGACTAAGATCAATTTAAGTTGGACTTGAACTATGGCAGGCCTTTCATGCCACTAGTTGCTCTCACCATTGGTCTGTCAAGGGACGTACAAATCATGTTCACAAATCTACAGAATTTTCATTTTTTGATAGTATGTTCTTTTTGTAACTTACATTGTAAACTTAAGTTATATTTAAGATTTGGACTTATACTACGGTATGCGAATTATGCCCTTAAAAGTCTAGAACCAGATGTAAAAATTAGAGGGATAAAACATTAGAAGTTATGATCTTTAGATAATATTTTTTCTTCAATAATGAACTATCAAAAAATGTAAATTCTGTAGATTTGTGACCACGATTTGTATGTCCCTTGAGAAACCAATGCCAGTATAATAAAACGGTGAGAGCAACCAGTGGAATGAACGGCCTGCCATAGTGAAGTCCAACTGAAGTCGATCTTAGTCTTTGTGAAACACTCCCCTGATGCTTTACAATACATGTGGACATGGTGGAAGTCAATGAAAATACCTTCACAACAATCCGTCGGTTTTTGTCACATTGTAGTGGTTATATTAAACTAAGAGAGTCGCTAGTAAATGGGGGAGGGGGTGAGAAGGCACAATAAGCAGAGTTACAAACCAAATCATATCAGTTAATTGAAATAAAATTCATAAGTTTGGATTATCATCCAATATACAAGAGAGCACAAAAGCAAAATCGAAACAGCTACAAACTAACGAACAAGATCAAGTTATTATTAATATTTACATTAATAAAGCCGATCTAATGGAAAATACAATCCCCCGAGTTCAGACCGCAATTTTCCACTAAAACAATTTGGTAAAGTCCTCAGATTTCCAAACTTGCCGACGACGGTGAACAAATCAATATAAACTATCAAACAGTCGCGGAAAACACTGATGGATTTTTTCCAAAAGACTCTAATCGAGGTGGACAAAGCAAAAGGTGTTCCACCTTCCCCTTCGGTCAAGCGAGTACCCACCATTTTGCATCTTATGCCTTGTGTAGCTAGTCCTTATTTTGCAGTGAATTCAAACCGTATGTGCTTCACTGCAAATGCAAATGCGTTAGAGATGGCATCTTCGCGCATATTTTAAGCCGATCATGATGCAAATTGCAAGTTTGTTATGTCACAAACTCCCAGCCCCCTCCCTCCCCTTCATGTTTTTTCTTGATCCATTTATGGTAATGCAGCACTGTCAATGTGAGCATTCATTGGAAGTTCTTTGCACGAGTGAGTATTGGCTGATGAAAACAGCATACGCCGTAGGATATCAGTACGGTGGGAAGACAAAACACTGGGAGATACTGGGAGTACATATATATATATATCGAGAGAGAGAGAGAGAGAATGTGAGTGTGTGTGTGTGCGTGTGTGTTCCTGTGTGCGTGTGTGTGTGTCTGTCTGTGCGTCTGTGAAAGTGAAAGAAGGAAGTAGAGAAAGAGACGAATGTTTAAAAAAAATGAAATTCCCGGAAGGAAATTGAATAAAAATACGTAACCTTCAGAGATCCAAGGTAGTAGCTAAAATTACTATACTTTGGTTGCAGCGGCCTTTGAACGGTAAAATATTAAATGAAAGTGATTTCGTGTGTGTGTGCGAGGTCATAATACTAAAAGAAAAAGTTTGGTTTCTAATTGATTCTAAGATTCTATAAGAGCTATTAATAGGAAATTAAGTTCTTATAAAGGTGAGCAATATAATTTGTGAATATTCTCTTTCTGTTTGTGTGTCACTGAAAAAAATTGCTCTTTAAATGCCCTCGTATTCGAAAAACAGCAGAAAAGCTTGGGCCAAACGTATGTGTGTGTATTGGGTTTTTACAGACGTGTATCAATCAGATATGATTATTTACGTCTGGGGACCGACCTTTAACGTCACCATCCAAAAGACGCGATTCAGTTTTGAACCTGCGTCCTCGGCTGAATCAGTTTGTAACTTCCACTGTTAGCTGGATTACAGGCGCACGCCACAACGCCTAGTTGCTTGGGCCAAACATTCATGGTACTTGCTTATATAGTCCCATATACCCTTCACTGTGTGCAGTACTCTGTCGATTTCTTATCTTGTTGATGATTTGAAAACATCACACCAAACATCAATTGATTTGTTTTAACCTACATAATCAACCTTTCAGAATTGCTTCTAGACGGTTTCTCTAACAATCTAATCACTTTCCCAGAACTCAACTTTATTTTTAAAAACATGTATCGTGAAAGTATTGAGTTCTGATCTTCATCATTATAAGTGTTATAAGGAATTCAGATGAGATCCGGTTCCTACCATTGCTGAAGGTCCTTCCCTTTTAACCAGGCACTTGTAAACAAAAACAAAAACCTTGAGGAAAATATGGAATTTACTTATGTTTGCTTTCTTTCTCGGTTCAGATGTACTGTTTTCACATTACTTCCTTCCTTAGTTCAGGTCGACTAAAAGTAATATTTCAAGGTAGACACAAACAAAAAAGAAAGACTGATATTTGATAGTTGTTATCATTACAGATGATTATGTTTGTGTATCGCGTGTACCGATTTTAGTAGGGAATATCGCTAATTGCTGAAGATTGTATCGTCCTCCAAACCCGGGTTCTCTGAAAACGAATCAAGAGTGGAACATAATTATGGAATTGGATCGTTATCTGTCGTAGTCTGCAGAAGACAAAACACAAAAGAAACCCTGATAACGATATTCGCAAGGGGGTATCTAGCTTGTATGGGGTGATTGGCTATATCACGATGTTTATATCGTATTTTTGAAGGATTAAATATACCCGCAAGGATGCTTTGAGAGCTGCCCCAGCCCCCCCCCCCGCCCTCACAAAATCATAGATCGGCTCCTCTTGATAGTAAGCTCTTCACTGTCGAAGCTGGAAGGCTAAATGCAGTGGCGAAGCTACCGGGTGCACTGAGGATACGTGACCCAAACGATTGCCAAAGAGAGAGAGAGAGAGGGGGGATGGATTCGAGGAAAGGACTGCCTGAAAATAAAATGACAATACCCTCCCACTTTCTCCAAAATCAATGGATTTCGCATTTTCATTCACCTCGTAAGACCCGTGACCTCCATCCCCATACTAATACCCCCTGCCCCCACCCCCTTCCACGGCTGTACCCATGCGACTCCATTCTCTACCAGCAAATATTATACCAACACAAAAAGGAAACATGATCATTTACCATCAGTGAATATATATGTCATTTCTATTCTACACTCTAATAATAGGTTCCTTAGAACATTTATTTTCTTTTTATGGACGAGCCATTTAAGTGGCACGTCTCTACGCGCGGATACGTTGAGGGGGGTTACGGAGGTCTGGCCTTTTGGTAGGTTTGTGTGTATTAGACCCCGCCCTGTATGTTTTGCCTGATTGGACCCTCTTTATGATTTTACCGGATAACCCTTTTTTGTTAGGTTGTCAGAGGGTGATGATTTTTATTCACTTTTCTGAATTTCTTCAAAATGGGACCCCCTCATTTTTTGTATACAAAAGCCATGAGCTGCCCCAGAGTTTAATAACAAGAACAAAACGAGACCCGGCCGTGAGAGCTCGGAAGTTAAGCAAATAGCAATTCGGCGTAATAGGAGTTTTACCTCGTTATAATTTCCTTCCTTCCTCGTTTCACCCCCGCATTTTCATCACCTAAATATAAGAATGATTTTCAAAGCGATTCCAGATATTAAGGGGGCCACTTCGATCCATTTATGCAGAAAAAAATATATCGAGTTTCCGTGCTCTGCCGAGCTCATGTTTCATTTAGACTTTGGCTGTCGACTTTGCACTTTTTGTGTTCAAAGATACGGATCTGATAGAAGCATATCCAGGTGTTTCTTCCTCATAGTGAAAACGATAAATAGTTATTTACGAAGAATTGAGGTAAAAGTTTTTTCTTGAAAAGCTGGGTAGTCTTTTTCTTAATTTTCCATCATTCTGGAAATCATCATTGCATCTTTGCTTTACAGTGTTTTTTTTACGAGGTTTGGTTTGTTTGTTTGTTTGTTTTTTTGTTTGTTTGTTTGTTTTGGCCGTGGCTGATGCTTTTCATATTCTCGGTCTATGCTCGATACAAAGTACAATAATAAAACACAATTATAGGTTTTATTGACTATAATTATTTCTATGCTGTTAAGTGGCGTACCCCTTGCCCGAAAGCGAATGATGAAAAGAAGGGAAAATAGAAAAAGATAGGGAGACACAAAAATAAGAGGTGAAGGGGCGTCAACAGATTGTACAATCCCCTTCTACATACTTCCATCATTCGATAGGCTTGGTAGCTCACAACCTGTCATCCCCCTATTAACATGATTACCTTCGAGGCCGGCCCCCGTCCACACCATCACGATTCCCATTCAATCGCTCAATGACTCGACATATTTTATGCCAGTAACAATATACTTAATACATATGCAATATGATGGAATTTTATATCAAGATTGTTATGAATATGCTTGTAGAATTTAGAAATACAGAAGGGCTACTGTCGAATGCCCTATTTCTATTGTACTGGCAACCTTCAGTATTTTGCACGAAAAAGTGACGTGCAGTCAGCACAAGATAGACATAATTAGGTTATTGGCGAAAAAGGGTATTTAAACCAGTTTCATTTTAATGTGATAAGCAGTAATAATGGCATGCGTCTACTTCGAATTCATTGAGAACAAATTGGCGACTCTTTAAGGATGAGGGAGCTGCGGTCATCCGTTAATCAATCAAACATTCATTTGATCGACCAATCAATCTAGATTTTACTATTTCATGTCACAAACGAACGCACATCATCCAACACGACTCCGTTAAAAGGGTCTGCCTGCATGCCAAGTCAATTACGCTCGCTACATTATCCCATGGGCATTGGCGTCGTTGGAACATTTTGGATTGGGGAGGGGGCGTTGGTGCATTAACATAGGCGAAACGTGTCCGACCCCTCCCCGCCTCTGAAAAGACAATGTATACGGATGCCAAACCGGCCCAAGAGCAGTAGATTTTCGTGTGTTTTTGTAAAACCTTTCACAACTTTTAGACTATGCATCTCTCTCCCCATTTCATGAACTTTCTGACGATCTTGGATTCACTTTTAGGGAGAATGTGACGAACCCCAAGATAACCGAAAAACAAAGTAATGCAAGGAATTCTCTCAAAGTGGAAAAAGAAAAAAAATGTATAGATTTCCAACAGATATTTCATCAATAAATTTGAACCCTCCCCCACATCCGCCTCATATTCCCTTTTGGCATAATGCCCTTGGCTCTTTATGTAGCATCAAACTCGCTCATGCAGTTTTCACCTTAGTCATCGTCTTAAGAAATCTCTTCAGAAAACGACAGGGTATTGTCCAATATCACGAAAGTCCTTTGGTCCACGTATAAACAACCCTGTTTGCAGACGACACGATACTACCAACTTGACTCGAATCGCAATCTCATCTTTTGACCCACGATTTGGATAAATAAGCAGAGATAGCATTGGCGTCGGTAAACACGAGAATCTATTCCAATAATGACATTGATCGATAGATATTAGACTCGGTCAACAGTAGGTCGCACGAAAGCAAACTTTCTCTCTAATGACATCTACAATGTACGTGGAATCATCTTTTAATCTTGTGCCTTAAAGAGAAGGTTGAGACCTGGGAAGAGGTGAAAAATCATTTGTGAGCGTTATCATTGTATTATGCAAGTGTTGAAGAACAGCAGAGAAAAAAATGTTCCCTGAAAAGCATGGCTCTTCAAATGCCTTAATATTCTAAATATGGCATGTAACATCATACAAATCGGGACGGATTTTTATGCCACATGTTCGTGTAGTCCCATATAGGCCTACATCTTTATGTGTACAGTGCTTGTAACTTTACCAAGACTGGGCCAAATTTCTTCTCATTTTCATGATTCCAGAACCTTGCAGTACACACCAATACTTATATGCTAGATGATCAACCTTTTCTGATTGATCCCACAACGTTTCTTTCACAATGCAATCGCATGACCAGAACTCAACTTTATCTTTAAAGGAATTTAGGTACAAGATTTACTGTTAAACTTTTGTCTTCTTCTTTTTTCTCTTTTGAAATCCCAAAACTGCTGACATTGATGGTATAAGGACAGGAATGTCTAAATACCCTAGTCTTACCAACGAGACCGACGATAGACCGACAACAGGCCCAACAAAGACCAACAAAAATTGCGTCTAGTTTAGCCGGGGTAGCCAAATCTGTATCAATACTGCTTTTCCTCCGGGCCCTGCAGTTATTATTACCCCATCATTGTCAGGTACACATTTCGCACCTTGGTCGGGAGGCACAAATGTGAGCAAACCATTTTGTCCAAAGATGTGAGCAACGAGCAAGGTATGAACCCGGAACCTATCGTATGAGGATCAAGAGCCAACACTTATACCAAAGTGCTCCCACTCTCCTCCTATAAAGTTCCCATAATGGCCAATAATCGGTCGGTTTGGAGTCCCAAGTTTATTTTCACGGTTGTAAGATTGAGGAATTATACATTCTTGTTGACAAGACTTCCCTCTTCAAATGAGTAAAGTGAGTATTCTAATTTATATTTACATGTTTCTATTATATTAAAGCCCCACTGCACTACTTGTAGCTACTTGCTCCCTCTATAGAAAACAATGCCTAAGCGGTGCCCGTTGGTCCCCCATGATCCTCTTTTTCTTATGTTAATTGAGAGCTGAGTTGATGAGATAACCACCTGTCAGTGACCTAGCTGGGAGGTCCAATCCCTCCTGGACAAACTAGTGCAGACGGGCTTTAATGTCATGTATCTGAAAATGGAATATGCAGGGTCAGACATGTCGAAAAGTAAAAATTCTTGGCATCAAACGCAATATTAGATGATGACGCAACAAAAAAGGACTGCATATATCGTGTTTGCCTTTCTGCTAATGCATATAGTGTATGTCTTCCCGGTTGTAAATGGAAATGTTATCAAGCCTAACCACAGAAATGTGCATTTATCATGAATGAACTAATGGTGATGATAGATATCACACCTTGTCTGTCGAAAGTTATAATGGTTTCAAAAGAAATCTATTAACTCCAAGCCAGATACATCGTAATATCTTTTATTACAAACTTAATTTAAGAAGTACGAGAGAGTGTACGCTATCATGAGGGGAAATTTTTTTTGTCGCGCGTGGTTATGCAACGACATTCCAGATATTTACTTTGGTATACCAGTAAAGTTAAAAGATAATTCATTCGTAATTTACATCAGCAATTATAACGTAAAAATGGGCTGCTCTTGAAATGCTCTTCTGCTAATCCGAAATTTGCTCTGGTGATTTGCTCAGGCGCCATTTTGTTTTGGGCTTATTTCGTCAAAGGTATAGGGTAAGGATGAGGGTCGAAATATGATTTTAATTTAGGTTTAGGTCTTTGGTTATTGTAAACTAATAAAAATAACCTCTCACCAATATAGCTCTAAAACACCAATCATCCAAAAACCACTGCCAAACTCAAATCAATCCTCTCTCCTAAGTCTCTAATCTCACCTGGTATGTTCCTTTGTTCTCTTCTCATTCTTTTTTTCATGAATCTTAGGTAGGCCTATTTCCACTTTCGTACTTATCATTGGTTCTCTTCTCCTTTTCCTTTTGAATATTTAGTCTTACTCCTAAATCCTATTTTGCTATTGGTTTATGATGTATTTCATTTGAATATACTTTGCCTAAAAATGTTCAGTATGATGCTGCACAGCAGCCTACAATAAAAGACAGACAGACCTGCACTGGACATCATCTGAGTCAGTTTTATTGATTTAGGGCTCTGCTACTTTTATGTTGGTGACTTAGGAGAGAGGATTGATTTGAGTTTGGCAGTGGTTCTGGGATGATGGGTGTTTTAGAGATATATTGGTGAGAGCTTTTTTAAAAATTAGTTTTAAATACACTGGTCTGTCTGTCTTTTATTGTAGGCTGCTATGCAGCATCAAACTGAACATTTTTATGCAAAGTATATTCAAATATAGAAAATTAACCGTGGAGAAATTGTTGCCTGAGCTTGTGCCGTATAACCGATTTTCTCTGTCTTCTGTATTAAATTCAAGCAGAACAATCCCTTTGATCATGTTGGCTATATGAGATTTAATACACATGTTGGTGCCATACAATCATACGCTGATAATAGTAAGACTGACTTTCATACGATTATTAAAGTGACTCGGTAACATTGCCTCAGACTCGAAACAAAATCCTGGATTTAGCTCATGCTGCAATCATAATACACCTTTAGGTCAGTCAGGAATCCCATGACTTTCACAAGCCGATCGCCTGTCTAATTATCAAGATATTTATGATTGGAAATCGAAATTTCATTTTTCATTTTCCTAACGGTTTTTATAACACGACAGTCTTTTGGGGAAAATGAGTATGGTAAAACCGGTCACTCAAAGATTTTTACTTTTTTGAGGCACTTCATGATCATTTTGAAGCGCAATTTTTTTTGTAGGGCTTCAATATTACACCATATCACAGACACAGATAACGCGTAGGGCCATGCATCTCAGATATAACATTGTTAAACGATGCCTTTAAGGGGAAATTCAACCTTTGTAATAATTTAATAGTTGTATAAAAGCGGAATAAATAAGAGTAAGAGACTGGCGAAAGCTTGAAATATATCTGACCATTAATAAGAAAGTTATGAGTGTTTGAAATATGAGATTACTAAAGCAATTCGTACCTTAAAATCGGCAATTCGGTTACTGGATTGTGACGTAGTCACGGATAACTCTCCCGTTTGTCGTGTACAAAAATACCATAAATTTCTGGGATTTTTCCTAAGCGCCTTCTCCTTTGGGCACTACTCAAAATGTATTGTGGATCGCATCTTATTAAAGGATCTCTAAAAAGAAAAGACACTCGATCCCGAATCAAAGATTTTGAAGAAGAAAACAAATGAAATTTTAGTCATGTCGTGTGTTGGAAAAAATGGGATAGTTGTCCGGTACTTCGTCATAGTGACATTAACGATTTAGCCAATTTGAAGTGCCCATACTAACAGTAATTACAACTTTCATAACATTCATAACTTTTTCCATCTTTTGTCCGATTTCGTGCAAACTTTCACCAGACTTGTTCCCTGACTATTCCGCTTACTTTTCTATCAAGTTTGTATTTCCTTGATAGTAGTAGACATACTCTTATTTGATGTGTTATCAAAGTTCTAACGGCGATGCACGTCCCTGCATGTCTATCTCATTTAGGAATGACATTAAATGCTTAAAATAGATAGTGCGTTGTAAATTAACGTTTGCATCATCCTGTTCATGCGTATTGCATTCATAAGCTTGCATGCGTAAATAAATGAACGTGCTATGTTGGAGGGTACAGTACCAGGACAATGGACATTAATGTTATTTCATTCGAATTTAAATTCGTTAGATAATCGTCTGCTCAGAGACAAAAAGTGGTGTTAATTCTACCTAAAATAATCGGATTTAACGCTTTTCTAGCTCTTCCTACATGTTTGAGCCAAAGAGATTATTACATTGGCGCATGATACGCTCAGCTTATAACCATGATGACTGAATGGCTCTATCAACTAAAAAAATGATTAGGACTTTTAATTTTATTAAGTATTTACCACGTGCAGCTCGTCTCCTGAGAGACAAAGGTGTTTGCTCATTCTACTTAAAATGATCAGAGTTAACGACTTTTTGGCTCTTCTGACATGCCTGAGCAGAAGAAATTATTACATTGGCGCATGATACCCATAGCTTATAACCATGATGACGGAATGGCTCTATCAACTAATAAATTGATTGGGACTTTTGATTTAATTAAGTATTTACCACGTGCAGCTTGTCTCCTGAGAGACAAAGGTGTTTGCTAATTCTACTTAAAATGATCGGAGTTAACGACTTTTTGGCTCTTCTGACATGTCTGAGCAGAAGAAATTATTACATAGGCGCATGATACCCATAGCTTATAACCATGATGACTGAATGGCTCTATCAACTAATAAATTGATTGGGACTTTCAATTTTATCGAATATTCACCACGTGCAAATCATCCACTGAGAGATAAAGGTGTTTGTTAATTCTACTTAAAATGATCGGAGTTAACGACTTTTTGGCTCTTCTGACATGCCTGAGCAGAAGAAATTATTACATTGGCGCATGATACCCATAGCTTATAACCATGATGACTGAATGGCTCTATCAACTAATAAATTGATTGGGACTTTTGATTTTATTAAGTATTTACCACGTGCAGCTTGTCTCCTGAGAGACAAAGGTGTTTGCTAATTCTACTTAAAATGATCGGAGTTAACGACTTTTTGGCTCTTCTGACATGTCTGAACAGAAGAAATTATTACATTGGCGCATGATGCCCATAGCATATAACCATGATGACGGAATGGCTTTATCAACTAATAAATTGATTGGGACTTTTAATTTTATTAAGTATTTACCACGTGCAGCTCGTCTCCTGAGAGACAAAGGTGTTTGCTAATTCTACTTAAAATGATCGGAGTTAACGACTTTTTGGCTCTTCTGACATGTCTGAACAGAAGAAATTATTACATTGGCGCATGATACCAATAGCTTATACCCATGATGACTGAATGGCTCTATCAACTAATAAATTGATTGGGACTTTTAATTTTATTAAGTATTTACCACGTGCAGCTCGTCTCCTGAGAGACAAAGGTGTTTGTTAATTCAATTCAAAATGATCAAAGTTAACGCCATTTTGGCTTGTTTTATTGTCACGTGATACGCCCAGCTTATAATAAAATGCCTCTATCAGTTAATGAATTCTACATGATCTTAATTTGGGACTTTAAATTTCGTTGAATATTCACCACGTGCAAAAATCGTCTACTCAGAGATAAAAGGGTATTTGTTAATTCAACATAAAATGATCGGAGTTTACCCCCACTCTGGCTGGTTACATGGTGCGTGATACCTCGGCTTATAACAGTTGTGTATTGATAAACAGTAGCTAAAAGGAAAACACACACGCCCACACACAGAGGAAAACACTTTTGTTTCATTTAAACGACAAACGTGAACGCAATTTGGAAGGAGTTAGTGCTACTGTCGGTGTGTTAATCTGTATCTATATAAGCCATTACCGTCTAATTACTAAGGGGTTATTATTATTATTATTTTCTTTCGGGGAGGGGGTGGGGTTTCTGATCAATTCAAATTAAAAGGCAAGAAGCAAACACCTCAATCATCTTCGTAAATTGGTTCTTAAGTATCCCATGATCGTGCAATAGTGTTGTACAGTAAAATAGGCCTAATTGAGCATTACGTATTGCCAATGTGAACAGAATTATAAACAAAACAATGATAGGCTGTATCATTAATGCTATATGATTATTGCCTGAGCATTCATTATGAACATTACCGTAATATTATCATCATTATGTTAATTGAAATTATTAATTCGATTGTAAAGTTGAGTAGTGGTTGAATAGAAAATGTATTGAGTTTTATTTTGAAAAGAAGGCAGTAGGTTGTTCGCGTAATACTCACGAATATTTGTATATTGTCATTATTGTCATGTTATGGAAACATTAAAACAATTAAAAATTAGCTCAATATTCCTCGAAAATTACATACTGTGTAAAGCACTATCTGCGCGGTAGATAATGCTACTAAGCTCAAAGTTTGAAGTAATTATTAGCTATATGTGAAATATGATGATATTTCAAGAGTTTTCCTTTTCATATTACACTGTTACTAATATCCTTTGGCTTACATCGAATCGTCGGGTGACTGCGTCGGGTCGGGTGGTCGCGTTACCCGACCTTTCGTGAAAACATGCCCTTTTATGCACGAAATGTCGGGGTAATGTTTGTGAAATAAGCCCCTCTCATCTGCAAATTGTCTGGTCCAATCTTCCCGACACTTAGTGAAGACCCTACGGCGAATCTACAAAAGGTCGCATAATCTTCCGTTTTCGTTTCACGAAAGGTCGTGTAACGCGACCACCCGACCGGACGCGATGACCCGATGATTCGAAGTAAGCCTTTACTTTTCACGTGGCAATAAAGGAAGGTGAATACTCACGAATTGTTTATCACATGCAGCAGAGCTCAACATTCTCTTCAAATCCAACCCGCTATATCATTGGCCCCTACCTCAGATGAAACCGTGAAAATGAACTCAGAACAACATCAATAGAATCAGAATGAATTTTTTTTTTAAATGAAAAACACGATCGCAACTACTTTCGAAAAATCAATTCAATTGCAGTTTCAATTCCATATTGTATGCCCCATAGAAATCTCGTTCGGGTTACGTAATATATAAGTGTAATGTTCGCATATTTCAAAAGTTGACGTACAGGGCAACTGAAATTGCCATAGGTTAATTTTTATAGAGTAGTTGCTATCGTTTTGAAAATAACACATTTTGCGTAAGAAGTATAATTCTTGCCTACAATACATTTGCAATTATTTTAGAATGACACTTCTAATCATGGGTATGCTTTGTTTTGTTTTGGAACCACATGTTCATCTCAGTGGCATATCTACGCCCCCTTAATAAACAAACAAATAAAACAAACAAGTGAAACAACAACAAACAAAACAAGACAAAGAGAGCAAAGGATAGCGGAGGGAAAAGAATGAGAAAAGAAGTCATGTTATCTTGAAATTTGTACCTCCTGGCAATATGTCACAGCTTTCATTTATTATTTATTATCTTTCTGATCCTTTGCATCCAAACACACGCTCTAGCGATAGTGAAATTCTATCATTACGAACCAGCGGTGCAAAAGTAATGCTTTGTGGTAAAATTCAGTTCATAAGAAAGATGAAGATTTTACCACGGTCGTGCGATCGCCAATGCTCAAGCTATTGAAAATAAATATTGATTTCGATTTTATTGTACCCGATAAAATGCCCCTAACTGCGGCTTTTGTGTGTGAAATTTCCTTCGTTAAATGGCTGTTGCTGAATCATTGTAAATCCAATAGCGCCAGGATTAGCAACATCAGTATTGTATATGATGATAAGGAATATCGGAAATGACGTCATGTTATTGACGTTGTCAATTTGAGTATGGATGATTACGCAGAGGTGATGTCAGAAAACCATAGAAACCTTGTCAGGTACTGTTCCTTGTTTTTGTTATGTTTCTTTCTTTTTTGCCTTTTTTTCTCGTAAAAAGGTAAATATAAAATCAATCCGAAATGACTGAATACAGACAATTGTTGTTTTCTGTAATAAAAATTCCAAAGTAAGCGACTTTGAAGACCACGAATAGTGAAACTTATAGTATGACTTCAATATAATTATGAAGAATTCAACAAAGTACTTAGATTTTTTGTAATTTTTGTCTAAACAGGCAGAAAATTAATGCTTTCAGCAAATGATATGAAGACTTTGCACACTCGGAAGGGAAAAAAGTTTACTAGATTCTAAAATGGTCGTGAGTTTGTCAAACTTTTATGTTTTATTATGCTTCTGCATAACCTCATGAAAACTTGAGTATTCTCTTTACATGCGCTTAACATTCCTTTCCATTGCTCTTTGAGGCGATTTCATCTAATTGGAATTATATTTTCAATTGTTAGTTCTATCAGAAAATAGGTTTGGGAAGACTTAAAGGTTATAGCAATTGTTACGATTGTATCAATTAGTTGCACCTCTAGAACCTCACAGTCTTTTTGTCTTTGTTTCTGTTTTGTTTTTAATTTGATTTGGTGTCTTTTTTTAATGTCTGCTCGACCATTTCATTTGTTTGCGTCTCGATGCGTCTCGAGTGAGCGAGTGAAATAGTAAGTGGTGTTACCGTCTTATTGTTATCTGCTGATTTTTATTCCATTCTTAAGACTAAGGTAAAAATACAAGTCATGGTCTCGGTTCATGCAAGAAATATCGAAAAGAAATGTCGTTTTGCTTCGAACAAGTTACATGAAAAATCAGGCGTCATATGTCATTACGTAGGAACGTACCGAAATAAAATATTTGAACAATTCATCATATCTTTAAACATTGAGCAATATGTTGAGCAAATAACTATAACTGCCCTACACTCATTAATTTTCCGGCGTTGGTTGGAAAAATCAATTGTTTAAATAAGGTATAACACGAACATTAAAACGAGTATTGATCCCTAGGTCACCGCTCTTTGATATGCCCTTTTCTTTTCTCAAATTTGTGCCTGGGCCGGGATGCACATTTACCATTGTGGGTAATTCTAGTGTACAGATATGCTAGATTCCACTGGATACTCAACTATGTGACAATATTACCCATGCTTTCATTTAGCCGTCTTTATAATTATAACCCCCTAAATTCGACTATATGTAAACATTTACATTCATATGGAGCTCTCAAATAAAACGTCAATTGATATGGTTTTGTTTTAAGCACATTAAGCTTTCCTTCACATTTCCAAAATCATTGTAAATTGAAGAAAAAAATACAACAATAAAATTCGTGCGTACGTGTACAAATATGATAATGCCTTGATGCTTTAATTTTGCTGTAAGACTGGGAGGGGTGTGGTCCATGCCCTTTCCTGTTGGTGACGCCCCTACCAATTAGTGATGTCAGACCTCAATGATGTCATAGATTAATGCCCCAGCCAATAATTCTGGGTCGTTGATTCTGTTAACCGTTCTGTCTAACTACTGAATCAACTAGCCACAAGCTCCCGATCGATCTTCAGTAGGGAAAGGGTGGAGAAGGATATCTAGGCTCTAAACATTTAGGTTAACCAAATAAATCTACCTAGACAGGTCCGTAAATTCGACTATCACTTCCGAATCCATTTGAATGAATTGTCACGCATTCCGTCTCTGCTTGCTATACACTTCACTCATCCAGTGTAAGACGCATATCTATAGCCTTGTGGTTGACCCACATTCACTTGACCCTCAATCAAAGGGTTGAAGGTTCAAATCCCAGCCCGACACTTACGCCTTTTGGCAAGACATTAATCCACAGAGAGATAGACAGAGAGAAAGACAAACAAATAGAGACAGACGGATAGAAATATTAAGAGACAGGCAGACAAACAGAGAGAAAGACAGAGAGAAAAACATAGAGAGAGAGAGAGAGAGAGAGAGGGGGGCGCTAAAGGGCAATAAATAGATGTAGGCCTCCGCATATGATTTGCAATTAGCACATGTAAGCTTTAAGGAAAATACCCTTGTGATAAAATTAACCTGTCCACCCAGTATCTTTTCAATTATATTTGAATTAAAAAGTAATTCTTTGGGAACGTATACCAAAACAAATATGAGTCAAATATTCATCCATCCTGTCTTTTTTATAGATCTAATTACAAATCGATTAGACCAAGTAATACATGGTAAGGTCTCTACAAAACCTTTCCTTTTTATGATACACGTTCGACACATGCAAAATTCATCCGATTCACCAAGAGAAAACATCCACGTTTACGTCTTGAAATGAGAAAGATGAATGCTGTTTCCAGGCAGGGAATGGTGAATGATATTTCCAGAGGGAGAAAGATGAATGCCGTTTCCAGACATGGAAAGATGAACGCTTTTCATTGTTTTATTAATAAATTGCATTTTATATACTGATGTCGTGATTTAGCAGAATTGCAATGTACGATCTACATGATGTACTTATCGCTACCTTTGCCAGCCGTCTAAATCGAAAAACAAAATTGTACATTGAGCATATTCAGTGTTGATATGCTGTTTTGGGAAGCAGTGTTGTTCAATGGATAAAGGGAGATGTGTACGGATGGTTCAAATACTACAATGGAGATGCAAAGGTCATAGGTTCGATCCTCGGCACGGCAATATTTTTTAAAATCTGTATATCATATATATTGCTTCTCTCCATCCAGATTTTAAGTGGATGATAGGATAGTAATATCCCTGTGTATTGTTCAGCCATTGTGCACGCATATTACGCCTATAGCTGGATTGCTCCTCAAGGAGAGGAGAATGTTCATAGCGTTGTGTGCAAGCAGCCTGAATCCAATGACCGGGTTGACGGTACTAACACTAGTAATACCCACAGTGGGTTATGGCCCTCATGAATGTCTGTCAGACTTGACACCCCTGTCGCTTCATAATAATTATTCCTACTTTATGGATGCTATAACGGCTATCAGTATTTTGAGGTACCATTCACCTCACCTGGTCGGAGTGTGGCAAACGTAGATTGCCATTTGGCAGTAGTGCTGTGGCAGGGATTCGAACCCCGTACCTTGTGGTTCATAATCCGGAGACGTGTCCACTAAGCCACTACTCCTTAGTGCTTAGAGATATCATCTTCATTATCATTAGCATCCTCCTTCTCTTCGTCCTCCTCATTATCATCATTTCCTTCATCCTCCTCCTTCTCCTTCTCCACCTCATCACCATAATCATTTTTTTCATTATCACCATATCTTTAATATAGGGTGCATGCCGCCATTTTTAAGAGCAAGCCTCCTTATATTATAGCAATATTGGGCGCAGCGACACATTGGTTGGTATTCAGTCGCACTTTACATACTAAAATTATCTTGTTCTTCTCCTTGTGATAGCGTAATAATATTATGATAATCAAGGTCACCCCCTTGCCCCATATTCGGGACTGTGTACATGATGTATAAAGCAAACATCATCACAGAGATTTATTGACGGTTTTTTTTTCCACCGCATCTTGTGGACACAAATCGAAGATTTTGAATACAAGGTTTACTTTAGGAGTTTGCTCTTGGTATTAACAGCTGGATACTATGCCGTGGAATCAACGACAGAGAGTGATGACACATTTGAGAATGCGAGGGATTGGAGTGATCATGCATGAATCCTTCTTCTTTTATTTTGCTCCTCCACCTCCTTCCCTACTGTTGTTGAGATATATGTTTATGTGTTGTTTTGTTTATGTACTTGTTCCGGACCCCACGGAAGACCAGCTTTCTCATGTATACTACCTACTACCTACTACCTACCTCTTCTTTTACTTCTTCTTCTTCTTCTAGTAATTCTCCTTCTTCTTATTATTATCATTCTTTTTCTTCTTTTTTTTTCTTCTTCTTCTTTTAGTCATTCTTCTTCTTATCTTATTATTATTCTTTTTCTTCTTCTTCTTCTTCTTCTTCTTCTTCTTCTAAACATTCTTCTTCTTATTATTATTATTCTTTTTTCTTCTTCTTTTTTTCTTCTTCTTCTAAACATTCTTCTTCTTATTATTTTTCTTCTTCTTCTTCTTCTTCTAGACATTCTCCTTATTATTATTATTCTTTTTTCTTCTTCTTTTTTTCTTCTTCTTCTAAACATTCTTCTTCTTATTTTTTTTCTTCTTCTTCTTCTAAACATTCTCCTTCTTCTTCTTATTATTCTTTTTCTTCTTCTTCTTCTTCTCCTTCTTCTAAACATTCTTCTTATTATTATTATTATTATTCTTCTTCTTTTTCTTCTTCTTTTTCTTTTCCTTCTTTTTCTTCTTCTTCTTCTTCTTCTTCTTCTTCTTCTTCTTCTTCTTCTTCTTCTTCTATTTTGTATTCTTCTTTTCTCCTCCTCCCGTACTACTATTACTTTATACTTAACTTATTTTGTTATACATCTTCTTCATCTACTTTGTTTCCTCCTCTTCCTTTTTATCATTCCTTTTCTTACTCATATGTTTAATTGTTGGAGTGCTCTCAAGGGAGTGGAGAATGTGCAAGCATTTAACGCGGAGAAGCCTAATGCATTGCCGGAGTTAATGTAAAGGGTAATCGTGGGTGCATCATCCAGAATACTGTTACTATTTAATCGTTTTAATTCTACTTATCACTGATTATCTTAATTGATTTTCTCTGATATATTTCGCATTCAAAACATGAAATTAGCTACTTGTTTTCCTTTAGTAAACAAATAATGATAATTATAAAGTACCGTTAAGGAAGAAATAATCAGTTGAAAATATGTTTCAATATCAAAGTTTAGTTGTTATCATTGGTACATCATATCGAATGGGGTTAATGGTGCCAAAGAACGGGTAATTAATATGATAACAGGGACTCGTACCAGAGTTCACTAAATGTTTTAACAATATATTTCATAACAATG
Organism: Mesocentrotus franciscanus; assembly: GCA_037976565.1. Classification (NCBI taxonomy): domain Eukaryota; kingdom Metazoa; phylum Echinodermata; class Echinoidea; order Camarodonta; family Strongylocentrotidae; genus Mesocentrotus; species Mesocentrotus franciscanus. Next base: position 17,321,021 of record CP137671.1, on the reverse strand, counting down.
TTATGATGATCATTTACAGCATTTATTTATGACGCCATTTTTCTGTCATAAACATGCGTAGGAATGGCGGTGGTATGCTAATAAATCTGTATTTTTATATACATTTATCATGTTTATACTTCAACATGCTCGTCAAATGTTAACGCTAATGAATTGTTTATTGGACTTGGATGTTTGCTGTCGTCATTGTTTTGGCCGTTAATTCAATACCGACTGGCGTAGAGTGTGGGGCGGGTTAGTAAGCTTTTCTTGATACATTTCCACATGAAATTTCTGTAATTTGTGAGTTGCATCAAACTCACATACACACACACACCAAGTGATTACTGATGATTTAAACGTGTAAGTTCTTTCAAGGGTAATCATAAGGATGGTATTACATACAAGAACTTTTGTCTCATAAGATCATGATATCACATTATGTTACATTCGTAAACCATGTCCGGTGTTTATCTTTATTCATGTTTCTCTTTTGATTAATAATGAACCTTGCCGAGTTGGTTCCGAGCAAATCCCCCGCTTTCGTCTCTGATCCGTCTCATGAGTGTACAAAACGATGTCCAGACGGCATTTAATTTCGAACGGCATTTAATTTCGAAAGCCGTTTATCCATGATATCTCTATAGTGTGACATTCATGCCCTAAAAAGTGTGTATACCGCATGTATAGAAAATTTCCGACTTTGGTAAATCAGAAGAAAGTCGTCTCTATAATAATGATAATGCTATTATAAGAAAAGGTGGGTTTTATAATCACCATATTTACTTTTTGGAATGACGTGGTCCATGGTCCGTGTTATATTTCTTGCTTATTGTTGGTAAATGGTCAGAGGGGTCGACTTGGGGAGGGACAGTTACCCTAATCATTTCTGAATTAATTAATTCGTAGTGGTCCTCCCTCCCCCTGCTCATTAAATTAAAGTTGAATTAACGTTCCTGTACACGGTTTCTGTTTTGTGTCCGGGTACTGAATGATTGGCACTGTACGGTATAGGCAATACTCTTGTTGTCTGAAAGGTTACGTATGGACAGAGCCAATGTCAATTAGTCAATGTTATACTACTTCATCACTTTTGCAAACACACTCGACTTTCACTGGCGGGTCAATATTATGTTACGTCGAGTGTGACAAGTTTATCCCAGGCATGCCTAATAACTTCATGGTTTATCAACAGTAATTGATTGCATTTTTTAAAGGGATCGAGTGCAAACTGATGTCCTAGTTTACTTTTGCCGTGATGCGATTCTTTGAAATTCAACAATAACATTTCTGTTTCTAGAAAAGTGTAGAATATTCAGTTACTGTATGTCTGAGGGTGCGCGTGCGTATGTGTGGGTGGGTGTGTTTGCGTGTGTGTGGGTGTGTTGTGTGCGTGTGCTTGTTGTGTGCGTCAGTGTGCGTGCGTGTATGTGTGTGTATGTGTGTGTTTATGCGTCTAATGCCCATGGCACATGAGGCCTCATTTGCTTGACGGAAGACTGCGTCAGCCACTTTATCGGTCTTTAGTGACCTAGCGAAAGTAATACACTACCAAAATAAGTGTAAATGCAAAATTGACAGAGTAAACAATAGTTAAATGACTGGTGTAGCGAAGAATACTAACGCATGAGTAATGACGCCTCGTACGCAAAGTACATAATAATGTGAATACGCTTTGTGGGGGTATCTTCGGAAAGATCTTTGTTTTGAAGCATCATTGAACACGACAAGGTGTTAGTATAAGTCGCGATCTTTCTCTCTAAATTCCTTAACATAGGAATAGTGACTGAAGAGGCCACTTATCGGGATATAAGGAGCAAGCGTTTGAAATGTACTCCCCGTACAGGACAGGTGTTGCGAGAAACCTAAACTTACCATCGTTAGAACCGTTCGCACTCGAAAAAATAATATTTTAGAGATGCCTAAAGGATCTGGATTATGAAAGGACGTGGGCCGCAAACGTAGGATGCAAGCACACTTATGTGAGTTTTTAAAGATATAAATTGCCTTCGCCCCTTTTTTCTCATGTATAACAGCGACTACGCTACCTTATCACTTGCGGTTACTGGAATTAGAATTCCACCTGTTTTTCTCTCCTTTTAAAAACGACTCCTTTGAATTTTTCACGTTTCAACATATTCCCTTTATTGTAAATCGATAGTAGGGAATTATCTGTTTTAAATAAGCCCAGGTGGGGTCAAGAAAAACCGCAGCTTGTCCGTGCCTTAATTCTGGCAGATATATGTTTACTTTCATTTCTCTGTCTGTCTGTCTCTCTGTGTCTGTCTGTCTGCCTGTCTCTCTCTCTCACTGTTTCTCTCTGTCTCTGTTAATTATTTAGTTACATACACTGTTGGTCATAAAGGTGGAATAATTTTTTTTACCCCAATTTATTGGATGATTTTGACAATGATAATAGTATACATTCTCAGATTGTATTGAATAATATTTTGTGAGTGTTTGTTTTGCGTGACTGCTAAAAGATTAACTTTGGGACCTACGTCCTTAAGTCATAACTGACAGTAATGAGGATTGACACTGATCCTGGTGCCTTACAGTTACGAGGCCATTGCTTTGCCACTGAATCATGACTGAACGCAACGGGGGCCAGGGTAGGGGGCAGCCCCCACAAATAAAAAATAAAGCAAAGAAAATGCAATAAATCATCAATAATTCATTGCAATTTACTCCGGTCCCCAACAGAAAAAAAAAATCCTCTGTGCGGCCATGCCTTGAACCATAATACATGGCCGTACAGAAGATTTTTTATTTAGCAGTCGCGCAAAACAAACATTCGCAAATAATTATTCAATAAAACCTGAGAATTTATACTATTATCTAGATCTATTAGAAATAAATCTTTGTCCAAATCATTCCATAAATTGGGGTAAAAATTTTTTATTCCACCTTTATGACCAATAACATGCCAACCGCAAGAACTAAAACAATTTTCCCCCAATCCCCCACCACACGACAACGGACAGGATCATTTCTCCATACCATATTGTTTCGGAAATGAATGTGGGATTCGGGGTTTTAAAAGGAAAAGTGACAGGGTTTATCATACCATATCTTTCTTCATAAATACCTTCCTGGCCACATCCCCACCTACGCATGAAAGATGCAAGGTCACTAAATTAAATCACTACTTTTCAATAATTTGTACGGGATATGGTTTAAGATAATCTCGGTATCCGCTCGGTATAATACAACATTGATGCAAAGCGAGGCTAGAACATGATAAAAATGTAAGGGTGATTTCTGTAGTTCATAAATCTGTCATGCTATGAATTCATACTCGTTAATGAAGACATGTGAAAGTGATTTGAGTGATTTCATGAAAAGCAGTTTAAGCACAAAAAATACAGTGTTACTCCTATACTCTTCACTTTAAACCACAGGAGAGCCGGAGTAATAGTTTGCGCTTCGACTCCCAAGCACTGTGGATCTAAGCGCTGTGCTATATAGCTAGAAGCCGGTATCATTTCGTGTATAGTTCCGTTTGCGGTAATGTTGCGCTGAAAGAATGAAAAAGAACCATATTTTCTTCTTCCATGCAGCAATACTATGCGATCTCAATTCATTTTCATATGGGTGGTAATGCAATTACATTCATAATGCCATTGGCATTTCTCTTGAAATGTTGTCTTCCGATTTTCCAAAGAAGAAAAGGCACTTTTCGCGTGTGCACACAGACCCCCCACACACACGCGCGCGCACACACTTACCGAGGAGTTATTGTTGGGCTTCTTCAGTCTCATAACTCGTCGCCCATACAAAGAGGATTCATGAAAGTTATCAACGCGTTTTTGTTTGTTATTTGTGTGGATTTTTCGCATTTGCACTTCACGTGCGTACGTGTCAATTGGTCAGCTAGCTATGTTCGTAAAGCGATAGATATTTCACCGATTCGTGCATGCATGAAAGAAAATGTCCATTTTGTCTCGATTGTCTTCATGATCATTCCCGGAATGAAATGGATATAGAGAGAGAGATAGAGAGAAAGAAGAGAGAGGAGAGAAAGAGAGACAGAGAGAAAGAGAGAGAGGGAGAGGGAATATAGGTGCAGTGTCAGGAGTAGGAGTTTAAGAGCTGCCGATTTGGAGAGGGTATAAGCGCCAGACCCTGAAAATTGTTAAAAACGAGTCATTTCATTTAATAGCACCCCTTAAAAAAAAAATCCCACCAAAAAACGAACAACGCACAAACAAAATACATTAATATAAAGCATGAAAACAAAACAAAAACAAAACGGCCAACATACAAACCAAAATCGCAAAGTGTGTGTGTTTGCGTGTGTGTGTGTGGGGGGAGGGTGAATAATTTGAAAACACCTTCCCATGCTATTTCATATTAACTGCCTAGGTGGGAAATGCGGAGAAAAGGGTTTTGAATGAGGGAGAGAATGCAAATCATTTTCCCGGTGATGCTTGGTGTACTTTATAGATGGCTCGCCTTGGTTTCATGGGTGACTTTCTTTAACTTTTAGCGATTTGGAAATCAAGCAAGCAAGCGGAGTCGCCTGAAGGATAAGGAGACCCTTTATCCTGTCGGCTGTAGTGAAATGTAAATTTCTTTTCTTCCTTTTTCTTTGTGCTCCTCAAATCTTCTGGAGAGGTGCATTTGCGTATGTATTCGAACTTCGAATTCAAAGCTCTTTTGATTTTTTCACAAATATTTTCTTTCCCAAGTACAAAACTAAAATTATTTTAAAGAACGTAACAGAATTACACACAAATCGATATGACAAAGATATTCCATTGGACATACTCTTTAGAATGGTAAGGACAGAAAAACTAAATTAGATTATAACACACAATAAATTCCATCAGGGAATTTGACAATTCTCAATGTCATTAACCTATATCTGTGGAAAAGTGAAAAAGTACCTATTCCAACCTTGACGCACATTATTCCACAATTAACCGTTGCGAAAATACTGAAATTTGAATTTGAATTTGGTATGCATAGGTGATTAAATCAACTAATCTAAAGCAGCGGCGAATTTAGGGGGAGGGTGGGGCATGTCCATTTTATAACTCAACCTGAATTTAGCATACCCGAAGATCACCAAAAGAATATGTACCAGCCCTCTAAGTGTGTACTCGTACTCGTGCCCCTTTCAGTTGCCCCATTTTTTAAATATTTTTTTTTACAGAATCCTAGATCTGCCCCTTATCTAATAATACGCCTATCATGCATACATATCACTGTCCTGTTATAAAAACAAATATTGAGTAAAATAATATGTTTTAGTTGAAGTATTAGAGAGTGACATTCGTGTAAAACTGTTCCTGCACCTTTTAAACTTTAAACGATTTGTATTTGTATTTCATTCAGACATTCAATAAAAACCAAATACGTCTGGGGATGTAGCAAAAGATCTGAAAAACTAGTTCAAGGCTTGCATTCCCGATCAGAAATATGCAACGGCCCCCAAGACAGGGAAAGCCCGAATTGGTAGGGGGAAAAGCATTTAGCGGAAACTATACTCCATACCTGTATTTTATTTAGCAAGTTAAATTTACGTCCGAAATCTAATAAGTGCATGTAACAGCGAAAGTAACGACGAAGTGGAAATAACGTCTCGCGTGCAACAGGTCCAAGGCAGTGGGAGCTGGAATAGGTAGGAACTAGGAAGTACATGAAAAAAGAAAATACTTTAAAAGTTAAACTGACTTTAACATCTGATAAGAGAGATCTCATTGGATCTCATTCTAAGTTTCAATTCATTTGTTAAAATTGTTGACTGAGTGAGCTTTGCCTATGTTAGATCGGGTTTGAATTTGATTAGAAGATAAGCTTGGTAGTTCTGGGACGTTCAACACTTAGTTTTTCACTGGGAGATGAGATGCAGCAAAACGTTAACCTCCTGGGGGTGTTTCACAAAGATCCTAAGTTGAGCTTATCTCTAAGTTGGGCTTAAAAATTATGGATAGCCATTTGTAGCCTTAAAAAAAAATATATTCAAAAGCAAAAATTCAAGTATTTTACACTTTTCATAAATTCTACATCAAGCACATAAAATCTCCTTGATAATAAAACCTATGAATGATTTGAATCAACATTTTATCCCTTTTAAAATAACTTTTACAAAATATTTTCAAAGGTGCTAACGGCTTTCCGTAATTGTTAAGTCCAACTTAGAGATAAGTTCAACTTAGGATCTTTGTGAAACACCCCCAGAGCTTCGTTCAACCTGCGGTATTATTGATTTTTTTCTTGTATTTCAGGCCTGTCGAAGCAATTCCTTCTGCATTTGTATTTGACTGCTTTCAGCCACATCCTTTGGCTACGTTCTTGACAGTACACTTTGGCATACACAAGTTGACATATATCATTGTCTTTATTTTGTCCAGAAAATAAGATCTTATCGGGATTTGGATTTGATTGTGACCATGGTGATATTACTCACAGCAAAAAAATCTGGCGTGTTGACAGTTTGCACAAAGGGTGGATTAAAAAAAAAAAGTTCTGGTCATGTTGACACGTAAAAGCGGTGAACCTGATGTAAATGCATACATTCAAGTTGGCAAAATGATCACCATGATGAATCAACGAGTCCAGCGAAACGATCGAGAGAGAGGGACAGAGACACGGAAAGAAGGACCCAAGTAAACAAACAATATTTCCCATACTGACGTGGCTACCTTGCTACTTACTGAGTGAATAGATATCTCAATCAAGAAAGAGGAACGATAGAAATATGATTTTAACTCGGAAAAGGCACATCAATAAAGAAGCACTAAAGAAGGCTCAAACTATGGTGCTCAGTCACGCCATTTAATTGATTTACATGCAACTTATAACTCTTAATACTGACAATAATATCGATGGGCTGTGGGCAATTTGTTACTGAACGTTTACAAGTTAAAAAGTGCAGTTGAGATTGAAGGGCAAGTCCTGTTTCCGAGGAATATTGGATTCCGGATGTTTTCGTAAAATGTTGCCAACAGTTGAACTTGAAGGTTTCATACGGCGAAACGATTGAAATAGAGCTGGTACAAAACTGTAACTTTTGTCATTCACAAAAGTTTCACGTCGCGGGATTTTGTGGGGATTTTTTGCAGGAAAATCCTGTTTTAAACTGCAATGACGAAATCAGCATGGGATAAAAATGGCGTACACCCCCGGCTTAAGGCCCCCTAAAAAGCACTTGCCACATATCTGCGGCAGAGATAGTCATACATGCTTTAGCCCCTTTCTGTTTTGCATATAATCTGCCCATTTATCTTGATTTCTGGATACACCATGTACTGCGTAATTTCCCGATTTAGATTAATAAAGGGAGAGGGCTGCCCCCACCGCCTCGCCGATTTCATAAGGAATCCATATTGGCTCTGCAGGTGTAATAATCAAGTGATAAAACATAGATGAAAATTTAATACAGAATTTGATTTACTGCGATTTTGTCACTGGCGGTGCTTTAAGTGCTAACAATACCAGCACTGGTTGTTTTCAGAATCGATCTATTTTCTTAATGGTAATTGTAAAAAATAGTAATGGCCTTTGGCGAAATACCCACACACCCTTCAGCTCGTAATTTAGTTTTAAGGTGATATATATTTCCGTCAATAAAGGGAGAGATGACAGAGCCGCAGACTGCAGCTGGAATCAGATTGGGATAATCTATTTCGTTCACACTTCGGCTCGGAATTGTGATGGATGTTCTATTGCGTCAAGTATTTTGATGGTTTACGCGTGTCAGCCTTTAGAGGTGTCGTGGGATTTGATCATTTGGGCAAATGTTGAGAAAAGTTTATAATTTCTTCTTCTGCTCCTGCTGCTTCTGATATTCATAAAATGTGAATGTTTTGTGAGGGCTGAACACTCTGAATTTCCTATTTGTCGCGTTTTTTGATTAATGCGCTTCATATTCATAAAACGGATAAGTGACGAGGCATATTTCTTACGTCATATGCATTTCCCGAATCCTTTATTAATGAAGGCATCTGTTAGTTTGCTTGCATTATGGTTTGATCGCTTGTATTGAATTTCGATTCTAACAATATTTTCGAATTGACTTTCTTGTCATTTTTTCAGTCACTTGTCCATTGTGCGGATGAAGCACATCGCGGTCGGTCACCATGAAGCTTACCGTCCTAGTCTGCTCCATAATGTTCTCTATCCTCGTCTTCCTGGTCATCGTGCCGTCGTTCGCCGAAGTCGACATCAACTACAAACATTGGGGCGACATAAACCTAGGCGGACTCTTCCCAGTGCACTTCTACGAGGAGAGCGAGCAGGACTGCGGGGAGCTAAGGGGCCTGGATGCGCTCAAACGCGTAGAAGCCATGGCCTACATGGTGCGACAGATCAACGACAATGAAACGCTCCTCCCCAACATCACCCTCGGATACGAGATCTACGATACCTGCTCCTTCAACGCCATAGCCCTCAAACAATCACTCAAGATGATTCCAGCTCAACGCCTGACGTCACAGTGCCTTAGCAATACAACAGATGGGCCTCTGCCGATGATTGCCGGAGTGGTTGGAGCACAGCGCAGCGCGTCCAGTCTGCAGGCCGCCATTTTGTTTGGTTTGTACGCTATTCCTCAAGTCAGCTATCTCTCGACGAGTGATGAACTCAGCAATGATGACCGATACCCGTATTTCCTCAGGACCGTACCGCCAGATCGATTCCAGGTGAGAATAATATAGACCAACAATTTCTGTGTCCTGTATCCCTTATGCCTCCTCTTTTCTGCAAATTTAAGTCCCGTCTTCTTCTTCTACTTCTTCTCTTTATTCTCTTCCTCCTTTTACCCCTTCTTCTACTTCTTCTTCCTCTTGTTCTTCTTCTCCTGCTTCTGCTTCTTCTCCTTTTCCTTCTTCGTATTTTTAATAGCCACATGTGTATAGCGCTTGAAATTATGGTTCTAAGCGATATGCAATTACACCTGTCATTCAATTCAATGGCTAATCAGCACATGAAAGTGCACACTCTCCGCTCCCTTTAGAAGTTTTCCGGTCAGGTGCCATTTTACAAGCGCTCACAAGTCATGCCGATCCAACCACATTAACAATCGCGTCCTACCGGATACCCATTTAACATCTGGATGGAGAGTGGGCTGAATGGCAAATGTACATTAATGTCTTATACCAAGGACGACAGTGTCGCGGCGGGACTCGAACCTCGAACTATGTGATCCATAGTACGGTGACGTATCCCCTTGTGTGTGCTTTTTAAAAACATATTTAATATACATGTCTGTCAGTCAGTTCTGTAATTTCCCAACTCTTGCCGTCTTTCTCAATCTCCAATAGCCCACTACTTATATCAAACTTTCAAGAAAGTTAACATCCCCGTAACTTGACTTGATTTTAGCTCATTTAATTTATTCACACTATCTATGTACCCCAAAAAGTTGATTGAACCTACACAAAACTTTTTTGCTATAATTGCAGAATAAATAATACAAGTGGCTATTGAATTCTGGATCACTGATCGATAAATATATTTTTAATTGAGAGAACTAAAGGGACGGGGCTGCCAGCCAGAAATTTTATTAGCTTTATGCCATCTTGAAAAACCCTAACGATGCCGCTATATGAAATGATCACTATGCCGATGAAGTTAATGAATAACATCAAATCAAATCTTTGTACAAGTAATCCTACGATCAAATGAGCAACTTCAGTAAATGTCGCTGAAGTGAAGAACGAATATTTTCATAGAAGGATCAACCACATTAGTCATTTAATGTTATTAGATTTTTGCAGACTGCACCGAAACCCAAATGACAGAAAATTAGAAAAGCCCGAGCTCACAAGACATAACGTCACAGCAACTCGACAAAATATATTCCCGCCAAAATGTCGTCTGCTTGTGTTTACTTCAAATGTCCGCCGTGTCAGCGCGGTGCAAACATTACGAGTCTTGCGACGAAACTCCTACACTGGGCTAAACATCTTTAGAGATTTCCAATTATAAACCCCACCTCCCTCCTCTCTCACTCTCTCTCTCTCGCTCTCTCTATCTGGCTCTCTCACCAGTTCTGAATGATATAATTATGACTAGAGAAAGTGATTAGATCGTTATGTAGAACAACCATACAAATATGAAGTTTCTTTTTCTTATGCCAGCCTGTTGCACGCGACCTGTCGAGAAGTCACTGTTCTATTGTGTTAACCCTACGAAGGGAGTTAGCAAACATGCCAGTAATTCAAAGTAATCTTTGTAATGTTAATTTTGCATTCACTTTTATGTATGATACAGCTCTATTATCCCGCGCTCATGAGGCGTCATCTGCTGACAAGGACCGTGTCAGTAACTGCTTCAACCCCACCGCACGATCGTCTTGCGATTTTCGAAAAATGGCAATTGTATTAGCATTAGGTTTAATTTAATGTATTAGTGTATGAACAAATGTTATCTTTCTGATTTAGCTTCTAAATAATGAAAATAATATACTAACAACGGGAATTTTAGTGCATACAAACGCTTCTCAGAATAAAAGCCGAATCGGATTTAGATCGTAGACAGCCGTACAACTGATATGATGACACTACGATTCTGAGCCGATTTAGCTTTTCCTCCTCCAAGAAAGTTTGAAATCACTTGAAATTTGAAGTTGATAAGTTATATATCGCTACTATTCAGATCCTCGATCACTTAGGATGTTCATATCAAAATTTATTGCTAATTCTTCCAAAAATCGGATCGTAGTCGGATCGTGTAATGTGAGCGGGGCCTGTTATGGACAGTGCAAACAATACCATGACTTACCGCCCCCTGTGCAATAATAATCCTGGCAGTAAATGGTAACTGTATCATTCAAAGAGCTTGCTACTATATCAAGAAATAGGATGATGAATGGTCATAAATTCACCATATTATCGCCTTTTCATCGGCTAGTATTTTGCACCTTCACGTTCGACAATGTTCGAACTAAACAGCGCGGCGCATGAATGCAAACACACGAGAATAGGCTCCCTCGAGTGCGAGAAAATTAGGAGGTTGATGGATCTGGCGATTGTGCTGTATGAGAACTCAGTGACGTCATTAGTCCATGAAAAATGATTTCTCATAACATTTGTATTGAATGTGTCTTTAATCTGATTGGCGTTACCGAGGCTGGAGAATTTTCTTTAACTCATAATCATATATAATGAAAGGCGACGGAGTCACCATTATTTGCAATAAACTCATAGAAATCTGAACTATATTCCATTCCATGGAAAATCGCATGAAAATGTGCAAGCCAATGTGGTATTCTCTGACTAGATCTCTGTCTATCTGTCTATCTATTTATTTCGCTATCTATCTATCTCTCTCTCATGGGAAAGTTCGAAACTTTGAGTTTTGTATTTACCAAGCAATATGGAGATCAACGACATTTCGAAAATTATTGTTAAGCGCCTGAGACTGCAAATAGACACAACCTGGACAGTGCGCATAGGGTATATTTTATAACTTTAAAAAAAGAGTCATAACAAGAGAGAACTATTAATCTGAACAAATGAGATCGAAGCAGGACGCTCAACAATGTTCAAGCGATTTTCTCCACGAATCAACTTTTGATTCGGATAGGAGAAATGGAGACATCGATAAAACGTTGTAACAGATCGCTGTAGTTTGCTATCAAGAGTCTCTATGAGCGATGTGTAAGGAGCATAACTGCGGCAGTAATCTAAGACTCTCTCACCAAGGGGCCGCGGGGAACACGAGCAGATATATCTGTTTCCGTAATAACTCGAATGTCAATTATGTGCATTATTGTTTTGTCTACAAAGTATTATTTCGACATTCTCATGTGGATATTTTTTACTACAATAAGTTCCATTTCTCTTTTTGTTGCATTAACGAACTTTTACATAAAATCATCGCGCTTTTGAAACAACAATGAGGGGCTTTATTCTAAACACATAACGATAAAGACATCATTATTTTCTTTGAATGCATACCACGTTTTACCAAACCAATAAACTTTGAATGTCATATCTAATCATGTCTAATAGAGTAACCCCAGTTAATTTTCTTTTTTAATATGGTAAAATTGCGACAAATTTTAAGAATAATACGTTTCGGTCTTGATGTGAATAAACACAATCGTCCACATGTTCGTAAAAAATAGAGGCAATATTAGATCATTTTAATAAAATATGCCCTTCTGGAAAAAGAAAATCACCAATGCTGACTGCTGACTCAGTAAATGAAATTACTTTAAAACTGAAATGAAAAGCAAGCGCAATGATGAAAGTCATATTAAATATTTTAACAATACTTTCAAAATATGAACACTTGCGTGAAGGATTATTGTAAGTAGTAGTTTAATAGGTTTAAGTTTCATACTTGATCAAAATTAATGTCGCGTTCATGCACGACGTCAAGGGGATCTAAGAATATTCCTGAATGAAGAAAAGCTCCTGTGTTTTTTATTTCAACAAATGACAGAAATCCGGCGATAAAGTGTTTCGATCTTGCAAACAATAGTCGACATTGCTCTACTTTAAGTACCCAAGAATATCAAAAACCATATAAACTATAACATGAAGGGTCTAAATATAGTACGAATACAAATTCATGAAATCCAGGTAAGGGGCAGACAAAACAACTCTTTTCTTATGTTTCAGTGGTTTGTTTGTATTTGGGCTAATAGACCTTTCTTCTTGATATATTCATGGATTATTAACACGAGTGAACATGAAAGACACCGAGGCATATTACATCAATAAGCCTTCTATAACAAATGCAGTGTTCTAGGCATTTCTTGTCTACATTTATAAACCATAAATTGAAGTTCATTAAAACTCGGGGATTATAAACATTGAACATTCATTTCTTCATTTTCGCTCGGTTTACCGTGGTGGATGCTTGGTCTGGTTTACATTTTTCTTTTAGGCTAATACATTTTAATGAATATTTGAGACTTTTTCGCATGTTTATCTTCAATAACCTTGACTTAGATATAGAAAAGATTACCCTTTGAGAGGAGTATCCTTAAAAAGACCGCTTTCAGAGAGAAAGACTTAATAGTCAACTTGATGTAAAAGTAAAGGTAATTGAAATGTAAATTAAGAACATGATTACACAGCAGTACAATGTATAGGTAAGGAATCAGGGAATTGACACCGTTGTTGGGGAGAGAAAGTAGATGAGGAAGAACGGGAAATAGAAAAGAGAGGTGACTTTGGAAGGAAGCGATAGAATAAGGAAGAAAGGGAGGCAATTGCCAGGGAAAGAGGGGAGAAAGAGAAGAAGAAAAAAATCAGGGAGATAGCACAATAACAAGCGGGGGCAACGATATTTCTGTGGGAGATATAAATGTGAGAGGGGTATAGAAATAAAGACAAAGCAGAGAAGCAAGAGAGCAAAGGGAGAGGGAAACGATACCGGGTAGAGAGTAAGCCTATATAGGGTAGACAAAGATAGAAAAGGGAAGAATCAAACTGGTGTTTATCGGATCTGCTCATAGAACACAATACAAAAAATATTATTTTCAAAATCCCAGAAATTACTGAATCTTTATAGAAGATAAACAAAATCGTCAAAGAAATGTTAAATATAAAACTCCCATATAAGCTCCTATATAGAAAAATAAATTGCATGCTGCAATTTTGTTTTCATAAACATCTTAATTTTCCTCTAGATCTACACATTGTGAAATGGAACAAGACCAATTCATGAAAATTATTTTATTTAAAACATTAATTAATGTAGACCTGAATTTACATAACATTGACAAAAATCATAGGAATAAAAGTATTCTTTTTATGTCATTAAATGATTTCACTTTTATCCTATATTTGCAGGGGTCTAGCAAATTTGTTGATGTATCAAATTACGATAAATAACATTTTACCCTCGAGGATACAATCTCATAAAACATTTTCGTCCTGAGGATACCATGAACCACTAAGCGATCAACCTCTCATCTTACTTCGAAATACATTTCCGCATTGCCCCAATTTTCTTCATTTCTACCGAGAAGGATATACCTCCAGGGAATCAGTGAAATTGAACTCAAATCAAGGAACAATAAGCCAGAAGGAACATGGTTATGTATCGAACTTGGGGATAATTTTGTTGACCTCGGGGCGGGGGTTGGGGTTAGTGCCCCTTTAAAAAAATGGATTTTGGTGTAATACATTATCCGGTAATATTCAAAAGGATTGATAAAGTGGCGGTGGGTATTGGGGGTTTGCTTCCCTTCCAGCTCCTGTACGTAAAGTGCTTTTTAATGCTCTTTCAGAATCTTGTCGATGATTTTGTTTTCATTGATTTTATTTTGATTGATTCATTTAATCTTTGAGGGGGAATACTTGCACCCCTCTCCTTTGGACAATTCTTTGAAGGTTGGTGAAATGATTCATTTTCCACGTCTGGGTAGAGAAATTCTTTGTTCCACCCCCGCGAGTTGTGGATGGTTTGTAATTTTCATACATTCAAATATTCTTTGATGGAAAAAATAACTCCCTCCCCAAAACATATTTTGTCTTCACCCCCCTCTTCCCTCCCTTGCCTTGGCTTACTTCGAATCATCGGGTCATCGCGTCCGGTCGGGTGGTCGCGTTACACGACCTTTCGTGAAACTAAAACGGAAGAACATGCGACGTTTCGTAGATTTGCCGTAGGGTTCACAAAAAGTGTCGGGTAATTGCTACCAGACGATTTGAGATTTTAAAGAACAATTTGCATGTAAAAACATTCGTGCTGATCAGGATGGTCCATCCTACAAGTGTGAATTGAATAAATAGAAAAAGAAATAACCTACAGATAAGTAGATAACCAAATAAAGAAATAGGTAAATGATTGGTGTGATCAAAATTAATCAAATTTAAAAATCGTCGAAATGCACATTAGTGTATGACTTTTGCCATTAAAAAAAAGCCACCACCATTGACTAGCACGTCCATCAAACTTACACCCCTACCAGTATTCTATATTTTTCAAAACGGTTTATTTTCGTATTAAAGTAGATTGTCTACATAATGCAAGCCCCCTTCGGCATTTTCAGCCCTTAATAAGCCTTTGGTCAGTTTAAACAATCGTTTAAAGGCATCCAATCACTTTGAACAGAAATTATGCTCTTTTATAGCATGCAAATACCCCTTTTTAACTTTTAGATTTATTACATTTTATAGCTTCAAAGATGTTGATGAAGTTAGAGGTTACATTTATTTTTGCTTTGGGGCTACCAAAAAAAAAAGATAACATCTTGAAGGATGCTATCATTAGAAGATTGGATGACATACTATCCACCCGTTAAGATATTTATTGGATTTACAACCTCCGGAAAGTTGGAATTACAAACTTGGCTTCTAGCTTTTTGACCTTTAAAAAAAATGTCTTTCAAGAGGCAAGGCTATAAGGCTACATATGGGGTTACGGCAGCTTAGTTAAATATCTAGTCAGGTTAATTGGATAGATTCTCAGCTGCAAGGTGAGTTTAAGCTTATTTCACAGATATATGTTTAGGATAAGGGTCGCAATGTTAAGGTTATGGTTTAGGGTTAGGTCTAGGGTTAGGGTAGTCCACTGCCTGGACGTTCCCGTGTCTCGCACCCAATCAGCTGAGAAAATAACACACGCTCAATGCTACAGCGGAGACAGTTCTTTCACGAGTGTATTTCGGGGCATCGCACGATCAGTGGAGACACCGCACTATGTGGGATGTAATACCCCGTTCACACACAGACGCCGCTTCTACCACGATGAAAAAGTGGCCGAGAGCGTGGCCAATCGGGGCCGATCGGAAGCTAAACGTGGGAGGATCTCCACGAGCGTGCTTTGATCGGGGTGGGATCTCCTAGGTCGGGAAGCTGCATGCTCTCCCCACGCTTATTTTGAACGTGCACAAAATAAGCTTAGCCAGGTCGTGGCCAACAAAAAGCGGGGTAAAGCCCCCATCACACCGAACTAGTTCTCAATACGTTCTGGAAAATGTTGCCAAACGGGCTCAAACTGTGTGCGAACGGAGTTGAACGTAGTAGCAACTGTATACGATCTGTTTCAGAACTTCATGGACGGGCTCGGACTGGCTATACAGGAGAGTGTTCTAGAACGTTGAGCCTGTTAAAAATTATCCCCGTCGTGCAACTAGACGGAGTGACAACGGTCTTAAAACGAGGAGGACGTACTACAAACGGACTGATTGCTGTACTATGAACGGAATTACCGTACTTCAATCCTACTAGGGACGTGTTACAACGTGCTGTGGTCGAGCATCAATTTGCAGCAGCTAAAGCCCCCATCACACCAAAGTAGTTCTCACTACGTTCTCGAAAATGTTGCCAAACGGGCTCAAACTGTGTGCGAACGGAGCTGAACGTAATAGCAACTGTTTACGATCTGTTTAAGGACTTCATGGACGGGCTTGGACTGGACTAATGTCTATAATACGATCCTAGTTCGTTCATTAACAGTCCACAATACGTCCAACTCGTCTGTACCCGTCCACAGTCCACAGTCAGTCAAGTTCAGATCGGGTAAATTTGACATTTCCAAGCAGTCCAAACCATTCTTACTAGTTCGCAACTTGTTCTAACTAGTTTATAACCCAACCACCCCGTTCAAAGACAGTTCAACTTGTCCTCATCTCGTTCTTAGTGCGTTCGAACGCGCTCCTATCGTGCGTGTGCAATCCCGTCCTGGTTCGAGGGCTATACAAACCCAACGCGTTCTTTCTAATTGATGCTCGACCACATCACGTTGTAACACGTTCCTAGTAGGATCGAAGTACGGCAATTCCGTTCGCAGTACGTCTATCTCGTTTTAGGTCAGTTGTCACTCCGTCTAATTGCAGGACGGGGAACATTTTGAACGGGCTCAAAGTTCTAGAGCACCCTTCCCGTCCAAGCCAGTCTGAGCCCGTCCATGAAGTTCTTAAACAGATCGTAAACAGTTGCTACTACGTAAACTCCGTTCGCACACAGTTTGAGCCCGTTTGGCAACATTTTACAGAACGTAGTGAGAACTAGTTTGTGTGATGGGGGCTTCACTTGAATGTCTTGATCTGCAAAGCTTGAAGCGTTGAAGTTGAGCGGGAATGAGGAATGGCGAGAACGCGCTGGGTCTTTATAGCTCCCGAGCCAGGACGGGATTGCACACGCTCTAGGAGCGCGTTCGAACGCACTAAGAACGAGATGAGGACGAGTTGAACTGTCTCTGAACGGAGTGGTCGGGTTAAAAACTAGTTAGAACAAGTAGCGAACTAGTTAGAATGGGTTTGGACGTATTAGGAACGAGGTAGACCTAGTTATTAATGGGTTTAAACTGACTACGGACTGGCTTGGACTGCCTGGAAATGGCAAATTTACCTGATCTGAACTTGATATGAACTGACTGTGGACGGGGTACAGACAAGAAGGACGTATTGAGGACTGTTTATGAACGAAATAGGATCGTTATTTACACATTCTGCCCCGACCACAACCCGTTTTACGATTTTCTAGGACGGTTCCAGAACGTAGTGAGAACTAGTTTGGTGTGATGGGGGCTTGCCCCCATCACACCAAACTAGTGTTCACTACACCGAACAAGTGTTCACTGTAAGTGATAAACTCCCGATATGAACTGGAAGAAAAACACAGAAATGCGCGATGAGGGTACATCGTGTTGCATTACATATGCTGAAAGAATTCGTTGAACATTGTATCCATTTTTGTGCTGGTAATGTAGGTAATGTGACCTTGTAATATGAAATATAAACGACCATTCTAAGATTTACGGGCAACTTATGGTTTATTTCTAGACAATACATTCATTGTTCATAATTTCACATTGTGTATGATTAAAATAAAGCACAATTACATACTAAGAAATGATTACCATACTACACAGTTATTTCATTCCAAGACTAGAACAAGCATTGCTTTTATTCAGAATAAAACTAAATAATCTTTAAAATTTTGAGTTTCGTATTTCTCAACATATTTTTGTACAGAAATGAAATTATGAGTTTTTCCTTAATTAAAACACATAATCTATCCCAAACCCTTACCCTCGCTTCCCTCTTTTCTATTTCCTTGGACTTAACCCTTGACAATTAAAGACGATATATTTATTTCATGTTTCCCATCCTCAGAGGATTATGAGCTAAATTAGAACCGCATATTTGAATGTATACTTCATACGCTTATACTGAATAAATGAACAAAGATACAGCTTATTGGTGCACGTTGTATGTTAGAAGATTATTTATCGGATTATCATCAGATTATATAGAATTAGAGGATTACAACCTAAATGAAGTATAACTTTTTTGTTGTTGTAAATTTACTGTTCATGCAGCCTATTCTCTCTTTCAGAGCATGGTGTACATGCACAAAATGTCCTAGCATATAATTGCTATGCATTTCTTTAAAATCCAAGTTTAAATTCGAGTTTCCAAACTGTGGCATATCCAGGGGCAACCCCCCCCCCCCATTTTTGTCCTCACTCGGCTATTAATTTATACTACGTTTTTATTACTACCAGAGGCAATGATTCTTTGGGGCTTGCTTAATTGCTTGTCAGAAAATTTTCAGAAGTGTGCACCCCTCGCCAAAGAATCCTGGACCTCAGGAAAACCACATCCACTTCAAAATGATGTTCCAATAAACCTTCATTGGATTTAGGGTTTAAAGTAACTCGGAAACATTGCCTCAGATTCTGAAACAAAATCCTGGATTTAGCTCATGCTGAAATCATAATTATAAACCTTTAGGTCAGTCAGTAATCCCATGAATTTTACAAGCCGATCGCCTGTCTGGTAATCAAGATATTTATGATTGGAAATCGAAATTTCAATTTTTGTTTTCCTAACGGTTTTTATAAAACTACAGTCAATTGGAGAAAATGAGTATGGTAAAACCGGTCACTCAAAGATTTTTTACTTTTTTGAGGCACTTCATGATCATTTTGAAGCGCAATTTTGTTAGGGCTTCAATATTAACACCATATCACAGACACTGATAACACGTAGGTCCATGCATCTCAGATTTAAAATTGTTAAACGATGCCTTTAAATGCCAGTAAGCTATTCATCTTCTCTTGTTTTTGTCTCTTTTTCTCCACCAGGTAAAAGCGATGGTTGATATTCTGCTCCTGTACAGATGGAAGTATGTGTCCTTTATCAACTCAGACGACACGTATGGAAAGAGTGCGCAGACCGAGTTCCGGTCACGTGCTGCCGATAACGACATCTGCCTGGCGGTCGCTCGGACGATACCGGCATCGACTGAAACCTACGATGAGGTAAGCTGGATGGATAATTCAATCAGCCCCCACCCTAAATAATTTCTCCCTGGACAACTTTTCACACGAAAAGTACTCCAGACAATCACCCCCTCATGTAAGCATCTAGCGTTTACTCGTTGAGTTTACAGTTCGCTATTTTTATCTTGTATATTTGTTTACTTATAATTAATTGTTTGACCATCCTCGTTTTTACCTTGTATTATACTGTTCATGTTATTTTGTTGTTGTAAAACAGTGTTCACTGATCACCGATGAAGCCACCCTGGTAAAAAAAGGCTGAATAATTAAATAAATAATACATAACATATAATCTTCAGACTCTAAAGATTTCTGCTTAACAGGCAGGGCCGAATGCCCTAGTGATAATTGTCTGGGATAGTTAATTCCGACTACGAGTTTTCCTATAGGATTAGATTTAAAGGTAGTATGTCCCAATTGCAGGCCAACAAAATATGAAAAGGTTAAATTCCAATGGCATTTGAAAGATTATACTGATTTAAAATGTAAAATGTCTTTTTGTGGGAAAATAACGACGATTAGTTGTCGAATCGACATAAGTGATTGCAATCACTTTTGTAAATAGTCTTATTTGAGATCCTTGTACGGAATTGTCGTATGTTTTGTGCTGCGCAAAGATCAATCAGTTTAATTTTGGCCATAACAAGAAGTGGGTTATTGATGTAGACAAATGCTCATGTACCTGTTACAGCTCTTTTATGTATCTTATTACCAAAGAAAAAAAGAAGTCAGTCAGTCACTCAATAGTGTCTGACAGTGAAGTCTAGAAAGTAAACGGGTTTCCTTGCATAATTTGAATACTAGGACATTGCTAACGTTTAAATTTCACAGATAGGACATACATGTCATATTCATGATTTCTGCAATGTTCTACAGAATTTGATGTTGGATGCAAAAGGGACATCTTTAAGGGGGTGATTATACCTCGTTCGCATTTCTCTTTGTTCTTTTTGAGGAACGGGTTATTTAGGAGGCTCTATATTGACTGATAAACACTGCACGTTTATGTTTTTTTTTAACCGCATGGAATATACTGACTTTTATTGCTAATTCATCAACACCCTGATTATTTGATATTTTCTAAGAATTTCATTTCCCCTTTTCCCTCTTTTTCTTTATGTTAATTCGGCCTAGTTATTGCATTGTCTGAGTTCATTCAGCGTTACAACTTCACACTGGCTAGCTATATGCTCCAATAATTCACTTAATCTCTTCATTTTAATACGGCATAGTTTTCGCATTGTCTAAGGTGATTCAGCGTAACAAGTCCACACTGGCTAGTTATACGGTCCAACAATTCAGCTAACATTCGACACGAACCCGTCACAATACCTAAAAAGAAATATTGCCACTTCATCATATTGCACTGACGTGAAATCTATAGTGGAACCCTATTCATACTGGAGATAAATCAACCGGTTTTATGGCTGACATTATTATTTGCACTGGCATGCTAAAAACCCATCTGCTCAGCTCGTTTGAAGGGAATGTGAATAAAATGTGTTTGATAAACCTTAGTTTCAAAACAATGAATGCAAATCAGTGGCGTAATTAGGGGGAAACGGATGGTTGGGGGTGGTAGAGAAAAGGAAAGGGACAAAGGGTCATCGGTCCCCTGGTTGCTTACTTACAAGCATATACATGCTTTCCTAGCAGTCAGGTAGAGAAATCATCAAACAATTAAAAGAAAATTCATGCTTTTAGGTGCATTATCTTTAAAATCATGAAATTCCCTATCTAGGAGAGAACGACGAGGCACACGTAATTGGGTTTTAGCTTTGGAAGAGTGGGATGAAAATGAAGTGACGTTCTATTAACGTTTAAACGTTCATGTGACTTTCAACGTTATGAGGACGTTGTTTGTCAGCTGGAATATTTCCAGTTTAATTTCCACGTGAATAAATGATGAGAGACTTCACAAATTATTCATTTAACCTTGTAATCAATCACTCAGTTAATTGATATTCTTGCACACCAAACGTTTTCCCCCATTAAAATAATCTAGTGGAATATAATTGCCTGCTAAATGCTACGCTAATGAACCATGGATGATGAATTCTCACTTTAAAAAAAAAGTCCAAGTATGGGGTCGATGTAATGACAATGTATGAATTGGTCTCTCGGCGAAATAAAGTAGAATGTTGCCTGATATTTTATACGCTAATCAACCACGAATGATAAATTCTCACTTTAAACACGATGCCCAAGTACAGGGTCGATTTAATCACAATGTATAATGGATCTCTCGGCGAATTAAAAAGCACAGTATATTCAAGTGCTTTACGATCCTAACGTTCCCGAAGTGTCATCAAAATAAATCGCTAGATATAGCAAACACTGTCATAATTCTTTGAGTATGGTATTTCTATTTGAAGTAGCAATTTCAGATAGAACGCTTTAGTGACAAGTAGTAACAGAAGCGCAATAAATATTAGCCTAGTTGATAGAAACTCTGTCGCCTCCGAAATTGCCATTTTTGTGTAAACTTATATTTAAACCGCTAAAGTGTAATTTCAAGAACTATTTGAATCTCCTAATCTTCTATTTTGACAGCAAGATGACAAAGTTTTGATATATTTGAATTCATGAAATTTCATACTGCATCTTAAGTTTCGTCGAAGATGACATTATTGAAAAGAAAAGCATATTCACAGCTTTGTTACTAAATTTTTCATATTTTCTCAGTGGAGAAAAAGAAACCAGTGCCGTTTATATGCAGGAAAATCAGCCACGTGTGAGAGAACGTTTTGAAAATGTTGAATATTGTCAAAGTTTTTGTACATAATCTGTACATAATCTTGCGTCTATTTCAGATATATATTTTTCAACTTTTACAAGAAAACAAATTATTGTACACTAGGGATATGGCCCTTTTTTAGATTTCAACATTTTTTTAATAGTTTTGAATTGGATGTAGTAATTTTTTTTTTTAAGTCATGTTGTTTATTTAAAAAAAAAGGTGTAAGTGTTGCGATGCAGCCTTCCGGCTGTCAGGATCATGATGATATGTGTTGATAAACAATTTAAATTAATGGAATATAATAGAATGTTCTAATAATTAAATGCATATTTCTTAAACAGTATAGTTTCTCTTGACAAATCTAAAGCTTGCCAGATGCTCGCCTGACATCGCAACAACTTACTGTATACAAAGTGAATTCCATCCAAACAGATGAATCAAATCGAATAGGGATGAATCGTACAGTTGCCAATCAGGGGTCCTGGAGAGAAACATGAATGGATTGAAACACATTTATATAAACGGGTTTATTGAATCTTCCATTTTTAATTGTAATAGGCCAATTCCAAAGTAGTTTGTTATTTGTGTCCCATACATTACCAGGGGGTGTTTCATAAAGCTGTTCGTAAAGTTACGCATGACTTTACGAATGACTTAAATATGAAAAGCCAAATGGGATGCTCAATCATTTTTAACTGCATCAACTAAAGTTGAACTGTGCAGATGTAGATCAACATTTTTATTATAACAAACATTATTTAATGCAAAGTATATTTTTTGCCATAATTTAATTGAGTTTATTGGAAATAGAGTCACACTTTGTTAAAACATCAGGAAAAACTTTGGGCATCCTATCTGGCACTTCATATTCAAGTCGTTCGTAAAGTCATGTGTAACTTTTCGAACAGCTTTATGAAACACCCCCCTGGTCATGTGGAGTTCTGAACGAAAAAATCACATAAAATGTTCGTATCACTTCGTATTTGGTCTTTTGTAAACTGTAGTAAGGTCATAGGCCTATATAATAATATATTAATATAATACACTGGGCATATGTAGTACAATCTGAGATGTGGTCTGTAACGTGTGGGGAAAAAATAATATACTTATAAACCTGCCCAGATAGATTATCATTCAATTATTTGAACTTACGTGTTTAAACAGCATTTTGACTGAGTTACAGTTGGGCATTTACCGCACCTATTTATCCCTTTTTATAGTTTTCTTCCTAAGCGCATGGAGACGCTACGGCAGTGATATGAGCTATAAAAGCACTGTATTATTATTAATCCTTTTCACCCCTCCCCCATCCCCCCACCCCCACCCCCCACAGTTAATCAGCGACCTGCTGGACACGCAGAGCAACTCGGCCCATTCCACCGTGGTTATCCTCTTTGTCCAACTCGAGACCGCCCGTAACATCTTCACCGCTGCGGCCAAGGCGGGGGCCTACCGTCGTTTTATCTGGATCGGCAGCGATGGCTGGGGCAACTACGGACTCGAACCCGTCCTCAACAACGAGGAAGTCGCACTAGGTGAGTTCACAATTATCGTGTCCTACCATAGACTCTCTGCCGCACGAAGGTATTTGGATATAGGGGAGTGAAAGAAGGAAACAGAGAGAGAGAGAGAGAGAAAGAGAGAGAGAGCGGAGGATATAGAAAGGGGAAGTGAAAGAGGGAGAGAGAGAGAGAGAGGGGTAGATTCTCATTTAGGTGTTCCCAACGCAAGTTTCTGCATTTAAAGCTGTTTTTAGACCTTTCCTCCATTACATCACAATGTGTGATACTCGTGATGCTGTACGTATTCTTGATATCAATTAAAAAATGTGAACAGTCTTCATATTATGTGTTTTTATCCATGACCAGTTTTACACACCAGAGTCATCTAGGAAGTCTTTTCTCCGTCGTCCTCCCTATACCCTGAGCCTTCTTTTTCATTACGTCATAAGTTAAAGGGAGTGTAGACTGACGAGACTACGTGTCTTCCCCGTGGCCTGACTCGGGGCCAATCGGTAATAGCGAGCTTT
This sequence comes from Mesocentrotus franciscanus, assembly GCA_037976565.1. Taxonomy (NCBI): domain Eukaryota; kingdom Metazoa; phylum Echinodermata; class Echinoidea; order Camarodonta; family Strongylocentrotidae; genus Mesocentrotus; species Mesocentrotus franciscanus. The sequence goes on along the minus strand of CP137671.1, from coordinate 17,297,070 downwards.
CGATTTAGGCACCCGTCGTGGGCTATTACGAGTTACTGGAGCGTGGAGACGTTGCGCAGCTCACGTCCGTTCCCTTCGCTGAAGTGTTTTGCCCCGTTGACACTTGCCCGCACTTTGGTTTGCGCATAGTTTGCGCATAGACACATACTCTTGCGTGCCAATGCGGGAAGTAATCGTGGTAACGTGCGGGAGGATGCGGGCAGTGCGTGAAATGCGTGACAGAATTTTCAAAATGTTCAAAATTTTTGGGGGGAACTTTCGTGAACACTTCGTGAACTATGCGCAACCTATGCGCTACCTACTCGTGCCAGTGCGCGCCGATGGGCGCCGATGCGTGTACGTCGGCCTAGTGGCACGCATGTTCACGACTAGTTAACGACTAATTTGCTCACAATTTGCGCATTGGCTGCGCATACTTCCCGCGCAGTTTGTGCATGTCATGCGCATAGTCTACGAATGTGGAACACGCGATCTTGATGAAAAAATTTCACTTCAATTGTATAATGATATGAAAAAGGATGTCATTCAATTAAAACACACTTCTGGAAAGATTTTCAAAACAAATGTGTTTGAAAAAGAATACTAAGGAAAAAATATAAAATTTGGGTTTTCTGCGTACAACAGAAAACCCTTACTTTGTGTCTTGTCATCAATATTCGTCTTCAAATACATTTTAGGGGTAAATCTTTGCAGAAGTTAGTGTATGTTTTATGACATCCTCGTCCACATCATAATAGAATTGAAGTGAAATTTTGCGATCACAATTTTGGAATGTGAGTCTCCCAACGCTTTGGAGGGGCTTTAAATTTCTTAGTATCGTGAAAAATCTTTAATTGATAACATATATATAATTATAAAGTATAATGTAAAGGACAGTACTTATACTTTTTAGCTTGTGAACAGTTTCTGACCACGTTGATGAGCAGGATACCTTTGTAAAATGATTCGACGTTTTTGAAATGTTTGTTTGGGGATTTAACATATTTTCCACAATTAATGTGTTTCTCGGTTTTTTTTTTTTTAGAATAATTTTTTTCTTCTCCGAAATCGCTTTTGTTAAGTTGTCAATTATTCAGCCCCCTTCCACATAATTACAATTATTATAATTGAAACTAAAATCTGGGAATATATCAAATTGTGAGATGTACCCTTTTCAAACTCTCTTGTTTAAGTAAGTTTTTAGTAACTTCCTACAGTCCTACTTTCACACTGCACGGTGAAACAAATGACACACGATTATTAATAATTTATCTCATAAGGGTGGAAATAGAGTCTCTTTACAAAGAGAGTATTGACATAATGTTAGTCAGAGCTTTCGGAAACAATATGGCGTTCAATTCTTCCTAGAAACGGTTATTGTGGAGGGGTCGTGGGCGAGTGAATATGTCACCGGACTGTGGATCACAAGGTCCGCGGTTCAAGTCCCACCGCGGCACTAATGTCCTTAATGTTAAATGGGTACCCGGTAGGATGCGAAAGCTAATGTGCTTAGATTAGCAAGTGTGCGCTTGTAAAAATGACTCCTGGCTGGAATGCTCCCCAGGGAGTGGAGAATGTGCATACATTGTGTGCGGGTAAGCCTGAACCCGATGACCGGGGTAATAATATATATCTGTAAAGCGCTTTGAGAGGGCCTTCCATCCTGAAAAGCGCTATATAACAACTAGCTATATTATTATTATTATCATTCTGGTTTTCGGTCAATAACTGGTCAAAATGTCCATACACATGGCGTCTTGACAACCATTCTCTCACCCACATCGTCCTTGCTTTTCTTTTCCTACCCCTCTTTTTTCTGCTCTTTTTCAAGATTCTTATGCTGCTCAAGACCAATAAGCCCTGCAGCCACCACATTCAAACTCTATTTGCCCTGAAACAACTTCTTGGGTATTCAACATTTTAAATGTTGTCCAACTAGTACGTGAATGAGTTGAAACAAGTCTCCTGATAAAAAAAGAAGAAGAAAAAAAAAGTGACTACTAGAAGCATATCGTCACAATGAATGCCAATGCGTGAATTCTTCTTAAGTTTGGCGTAAATATGACGTGACAATGCGTGAACAGTGATTAAGTTGGGCGTAAACATGACGCGACAATGCGTGTCCTGGTGGTTACGCATTGCGTGAACTATTCGTAAGTTATACGTGAGCCTATACGGACTGTGTGCCACTAATTGGCACGCATTGGTACGCCATAGAGCGGGGCAGTGCGGGACCAAAATGCGGGCAAGTGTCAACGAGGCATTTTCGATTTTTCACGACGGTGCAAAACCGAAGCGTGAGGAGAACTTCGGTCTGTTTCGCGAACGTTGCCATGTAGAGAATAGCGAGCTTTCGATTTAGGCACCCGACGTGGGCTACTACGAGTTACTGGAGCGTGGAGACGTTGCGCAGCTCACTTCCGTTCCCTTCGCGGAAGTGCTTTCGATTTTTCACGACGGGGCTTTCGTCGGTCACGTGACCAATTTTGAGATCAGGTGACTAAGTCAGGTACTAAATTCACAGTGCGCGAAAATCTGATACGAAGAATAACATAAGGATGAGAGAAAGAGATAGAATGATAAAAATAAAGAATAACATAAGAGAAGGTGATAGAAGGAAGAAACAAAGAATAACATAAGGAAAGACAGAAAGAGAAAGTGATAGAATGATAAAAATAAAGAATAACTTAAGAGAAGGTGATAGAAGGAAGAAACAAAGAAAAACATAAGGAAAGAGAATGTGATAGAATGATAAAAATAAAGAATAACATAAGAGAAGGTAATAGAAGGAAGAAACAAAGAATAACATAAGGAAAGACAGAAAGAGAAAGTGATAGAATGATAAAAATAAAAAATAACATAAGAGAAGGTGATAGAAGGAAGAAACAAAGAATAACATAAGGAAAGACAGAAAGAGAAAGTGATAGAATGATAAAAAATAAAGAATAACATAAGAGAAGGTGATAGAAGGAAGAAACAAAGAAAAACATAAGGAAAGAGACTAACATAAGAGAAGGTGATAGAAGGCAGAAACAATTAATAACATAAGGAAAGAGAAAGTGATAGAATGATAAAAAATAAAGAATGACATAAGAGAAGGTGATAGAAGGAAGAAAAAAGGAATAACATAAGGAAAGACAGAAAGAGAAAGTGATAGAATGATAAAAATAAAGAATAACATAAGAGAAGGTGATAGAAGGAAGAAACAAAGAATAACATAAGGAAAGACAGAAAGAGAAAGTGATAGAATGATAAAAATAAAGAATAACATAAGAGAAGGTGATAGAAGGAAGAAACAAAGAAAAACATAAGGAAAGAGACTAACATAAGAGAAGGTGATAGAAGGAAGAAACAAGGAATAACATAAGGAAAGACAGAAAGAGAAAGTGATAGAATGATTAAAAATAAAGAATAACATAAGAGAAGGTGATAGAAGGAAGAAACAAAGAATAACATAAGGAAAGACAGAAAGAGAAAGTGATAGAATGATAAAAATAAAGAATAACATAAGAGAAAGTGATAGAAGGAAGAAACAAAGAAAAACATAAGGAAAGACAGAAAGAGAAAGTGATAGAATTATAAAAATAAAGAATAACATAAGATAAGGTGATAGAAGGAAGAAACAAAGAATAACATAAGGAAAGACAGAAAGAGAAAGTGATAGAATTATAAAAATAAAGAATAACATAAGATAAGGTGATAGAAGGAAGAAACAAAGAATAACATAAGGAAAGACAGAAAGAGAAAGTGATAGAATGATAAAAAATAAAGAATAACATAAGAGAAGGTGATAGAAGGAAGAAACAAAGAATAACATAAGGATCGAAGACAGAAAGAGAAAGTGATAGAATGATAAAAAATAAAGAATAACATAAGAGAAGGTGATAGAAGGAAGAAACAATATAACATAAGGAAAGACAGAAAGAGAATGTGATAGAATGATAAAAACAAAGACTAACATAAGAGAAAGTGATAGAAGGAAGAAACAAAGAAAAACATAAGGAAATTAAGACAGAAAGAAAAAATGATAGAATGATAACAACAGGGATACCGAGGAAACTGCACCCACGTTGCCGTTTTCACGACGACGGGGATTCACGGAAATTGCCCCCGACTCCCGTCGTGTGATTTGGAAGGGAACGTGGGCCCAGAAGCTCGCACATGCGCAGTTGATAAATATGACGTCACGCGTCGTAGCCCACGTCGGGTGCCTAAATCGAAAGCTCGCTATTAAGTCCCCGACTACGGTTGATCAAGTTCATTCGTTTACGTGCAGTTGTCCAAAATATGACGTAGATGACGTTAACCAGTATTTGCCAAGCTACACGGCCTTTAAGTCACCTCTCAGGTCAGACACCACCCTAGTTCTTGGTCGAACTCTTACCCCTTTTGCCATCCACCCTCCTTCTAGTACGACTTTAAATGTATTATTCTAAACAGTGGAAGGAAATAAGAAGTTGGAATTGAATTAAATGGTCCAGTACTTCGATGTGTTTTGCAATCAAGCGATATAGTTGCTACAACAACTAGTTAGAATTGGTTTATTCTTTTACATCCTCGTTCGAAAAGACAGGAAGACGAAATAATAAGAAGAAAAGAACAAGAACAAGGAGAACAAGAACAAGAAGACAACTACAACAACAACAGTAACAACATAAATGCTGCAAAGTAGAAGACACATAATAATGGATACAAAACGTAGAGTTAACACATCAACTTTCTATTGAATCTGTTCAAAAACCGTGTACGACTTACATAACAACGTAACCTCTTTCCTATGGGGGAACAAATCTTAGCCATCCTATCTTAGCGATAGGTTATATAATTATCGAACATGCCTTATGTACAATGGTTATTTTTCTTTAAAAAAATCTTGTTTGGTAAGCTCGTCGTGATCATGAAGACTTTCGAAAAGCAACCGATGGATGTGTCAGTAGTCTTTTCCATCAACATGATCACCTATTGAAACGTGCGAATATCGCGATGGCGTATTCCGTAACCCGAACGTGATTTATACGGGCTATACAACCGGGTATTGATATTGCGCTTGAGTCGATTTCTCAAAAGTCTTTGCAATCTCCCTCTGGAAATTTGCAACATGATGTAATACTGGTTATTAAAATAAGCCTCTTGTGAAGGAAGATTTCAACACAAGAAGCAATCAAAATAAAACTTGATAAAATCGGGCTTTTGAAATTGCGAGAAAATCAGAAGGAAAGCCTCGTTGACTCTCGAGGGATTTTGTAAATTAGAAAACTCGGTCGGGGCATGTATGGTTTCTAGCAAAGGGGAAATTGTATCAAAACGTTTTGAGGGTAGCTTATTACTGAAATATTAAATGACACTCTTCAGATAGTCTGAAACGTGAGAAATAGTGGATCAAGACCGTCGTCGGGGGGAAACAGTGACTTCTGCCATTTTATAGACGTGCTAGATGTAGTTTCCTATGGGAATGCCTTGCGGATTGTTGATATATTCCTTAGGTGTCGTTGTTATCGCATTCCGCTGCGAGCTTGCTTTTTGCAAAGAAAGGATGAGGAGTCTACGGTTATGGCTTCTGTGTGCATTGTCATTTAAAGAGGATATCGAGTTCAAGGTCGTCTCTATTGTTACAATTTGAAGGAATATGTACGAAGATGTTAAATGTGATAAATTCTCATAGAATACGATCGCAAAGGAGGCGTAATGGCTCAGTGGTAGAGCAGTGGTCTCGTAACCGGGAGGTCCCGGCTTCGAAATCAAGTCGATGCGCTAGTGCCATTTGGAAATGCATTAATCCTGACCAAGTCCCTCGGAAAGGACTTGAAGCCGTCGGTCCCCGGTTTGCTTACTTACAAGCACACGCATGCTTTCTTCGCAGTCAGGGAGAAAACACCAACCAACCAAACCACAGATCGCAAAAATCGACCTGTGGGAATTTCAGTAGCCTTGTGCGCCACCTTGTAAACTGTGCGAAAATGACAGTTGCCCTGGTCAGATATTACATAATCGGGACATGATTTTAATAGGCAAAACTATAGGTTGATTTCTTTAAAGTCTTTGTGATCGCGTATTAGGTGACAAATAAGCAATGAATGGCTTGTCAACTCAACAGTATCGATTTGGGTTCGGTAGCAAAAAAAAAAAACACGTCATCTAAATTTTGCACTGTCAGGAAACAAACTCAAAGCTACCACCGACAAGTGTCATGTTACACGTCGTTCCCGAATGTTTCATGTCTTTCGGCTTTTTGAAATTCAACAAAGATAACGTACCTCTTTAAAGAAAAACAAAATGAAAGTAAGCTTTGCTGTATGATGATGGTCTGCCAAAAATTGTGCTCTGTTGACAGCTTGAAACAATGAAATCACCATCACCATCATAATCGACCGTCATTATATCCACCATCTTGGCCAACATCATCATCATCATCATCATCACCCTCTTCTTCTTCATCATCATCATCGTCAGTAACATCATCATCATCATCATCATCGTCATCATCATCATGGTCTTCATCATCATCACCATCATCATCACCATCATTTATTTAAAAGTTAAAATAACTTCCACATTATCATTTCCTCCAACCGTTGTTTTGTCTTATGTAAGGCTAGCATCCCCCCTAAAAGAAAGACTTCCTACCAAATCATTGACTTCTGTTCATTTCCTTCCTGTCAAAATACATGTAGGTCATTCTACAAAAAAAAAATGACAAGAGATGACAAGAAATAGTTCGACCCCATTGCACACATCATCTTTCTTTCTTTCTTTCTATGATATGAATGGAAATATCACTCCGAATGCATTATGGATGGATGAACATTGTGCCGGAATATTAGTTTACCACTTGGGAGCGTTCACATTATCCCTTCAATTTTCATAATTCTCAATGGACCAGTTTACAATCCCCCTCAAACAGAATAAAATACGAATGTAATGCCTTTCCGAAAATCAACCTAAGGCCCCCTAAATAGCCTTGACCATCACCTATTGAAATGTGCGAACATTATATCGGTGTAGTACATAATGCGAACATGTTTCTCACTGGGGTAGAATCGCCCTTGAGCTGATTTTTTCTAATGGGTTTAATTTTAGTGAATGTGTTATAGGTATCTGTGGCGCCCTTTCGCGAACCTAAAGCTTCACCAAGGCGCATCCTAGGCATGTACAACATCGAAAATGTCAAAATACGCGAGCGACATTCGGAATAGCGAATATTAAGAAGTCTAAATGACCCAAATGATGAATGCAATGACATTTACACTTGCGAGCGAAAGATTCGATTAATTTGACTATTTACATGTACATGGTCGTGTATTTCTCTGTAAACGGTTTCGTAATTCGGCCACTTCAAAATAAATGAACATTTTGGCGCCAAAATGTGAAGTAAAGCACATTGTTACGTCATCCCTTGTACATGGGAATGTGAGGGACGTGCGTTTCCGTGTGAGTGTGCGCTATTGCGGCTTTTTTCCGACTCCATTTTGAATGATCAGTGGAAACAGGCTTAATAAATTGATGGCATACATATGAAAATATTCTCTCGTCACATAAAGGAGGAGGTCCGTATCCTTGACATTTCATTTCGATTCAAAATCAAACGGCAGGGCTGGATTTAATGTTCAATAATTGGATATTATTTCACGGTCTAGAACAAGGGTACACCAATGTCGATGCGGTCCATTTCTTTGAGGTGATGTACAGCTCATAATTCGTGTGTTATTGAAAGATGACGAGGATGCGGTTTTAATTTGAAATGTCTATTAGAGTGTGGCCATCACATGGATTAACAGTTATTTGTAATCTACTTCAATCCAGTGTGAGTCAAAAAAAAGATTACACCTAGAAAATTGTTAATTATTTAAAATATCATTTATGAACAGTAAAGTATTATACATCCTATGAAAGAGTGTTTTATCCCAAACCATTTGGTATCGTTTAAGTGTTGTATGTTTTCACGCTTGGATGAACAGGAGGCATTGTTTGCGAGAGTGCAAAAATCGACTTGCGTCAAAGTTAATTTATCTGATGTTTAAATAAAACAATTGGGATTTGGGTATTAAATCGGTTTTTTGCAGATCCAAATAAATCGAGCGAAAATTAATCATGCCACACATATCAAATATCGAATATCAAATATCAACGAACATTTGTGCGCATGTGTGTGTGCGTGTGTGACTTTGCTTCTGCAAAAAGCATATGCAATGCATTTCATTTGATACATTCAATTCATTCTCTCACTCCGCTAATCCCAACATAATACATGCTGTAGGCATCGCTTTGGCGCAAGTCGATATTTGCACTCTCGCAAACAATGCCTCCTGTTCTTCCAAGCGTGAACACATACGACAAAAAATGATTCCAAATGATTCAAGATGAAACACTCTTTCATAAGATGTATAATACTTGACTGTTCATAAATGATATTTAAAATAATTAACAATTTTCTAGGTGTTAACTTTTTTTTACTTACACGGTACACTAAGCAAAGCATAGAATATGTTAAAGAACGCAGTGCAGGGTGATAATGATTTTATTTACCGTTCTCCGATATAGCTTTAAGGATAGGAAAGCAATTGACTGACTCTAAGAAAATAATGATAATAACATAAATTGTAATAATTAAAATGTTAATAATGATATTAATAATGATAATAATAATAATAAATAATAATAATTAAAATAATTATAATAATAATAATAACAATGATAATTCCAAAAATTCCACAATAATGATGACGAGATGATGATAATAATAATCAGAGGAAGAAGTGGAACAATACGAATAATGGATGTATATGGGTTATGATTTTAAAAATAATGATGATTACTGTGATGAAAACAAGAATCCAAATATTAATTAACAACATCAATAATTATAATAATAACACTAATGATGATGAGGATGATAATAATAATAATAATAATTATTATTTTAATCAGATGAAGATGAAGAAGAAGAACAACAATACTAATAATGGATGTATAGAGCACTCTTTCTGAGGATACAAACATGACAAGGCACTGAGTACTATAATTCGATATTCTTCCAGTTTCCGTTTTAATAACCTCAATTTTCAAAGAATTTCTACCTGTCGTGTATTCACTTAATCTCGGTTGAAAATTCTTGCTAACGTGTTTTCACTATCCCTTAGTGTAAGATATTATAGGTTTAATGCAACAATGATTTATAAAAGAGAGTAATTGTGCTTGGATAGAAATATGGAAAATGAAATGGGAAACGGAAATGAATGATCTAAAAAAAACTATACCTGTCAGTTCATGATGTATCATGGGAATGCCGTCAACTGCATTTCTTTAAAACATCATTGATTGATATTCGCGTCATAACTTTTCTGATGCTTAAACTTGACAAACGTTTATTCATCGTTCATGAAAGTATCCGCCTCAATCAATTAGAACAGAGAAAACAACTTGAATTACATCAGCACCTGCAACGGCAAGGGAAAAGAAATGATATTTAATCAAATTAAATTCTAGTATTGCCTTGGGTTGAAGTCTTTTGCCAATATAGCATTACACCTATGATGACCATGTCAATTTGATTAAGGACATTACACCCCATGATAGCCGGGTAGGAAAGAACGTTTAACATTTAGTAACATAATACTATTTTTTTAATTAACGGCCTGTCACAAATTTGCCGTTTCTTCGGAAATGAACTTGATATTTGATTAAAAAGAATAATTGAATTCATTATTTGATTGTTTCACGTAACCATGTGAGATGACATTAAGACGGAAGTGAATGAAGAAGGTTACACGAGGCAAAAGGAAATGAAAGGAGGAAATGAGGTCGAGAGCGAGTGAATGAGAGAGAGAGAGTTGGGGAAATATCATATTTTTGCACGTTGGCCATTACACAAATATACAGACATGATAACACCCTACAAATAAATTGACAAATGACATAAATGAGAGTCATATAATTGGGAAAAACATGAATAGTCAGAGTTATATGGACACAACGACAGATGGCAGAAGGGGGAATGCGATGGCGGAAAGTGAAGAAGAGAGAGATGCAGAAAGAGACGGAGGGAGAGAGAGAGAGAGAGGGGAGAGAGGGAGGTGGTAGAGGGAGGGGGAGAGAGAAGTATATACAAATTTATGAATAATTATGCTTCATGACAAACAAAAATTGGAATGATAGTGTTTCATTGTCATAGTTGGTAGAGAGCGAGTGAATGAGAGAAAGAGAGAAAGAGAGAGAGAGAGAGAAAGAGATAGAGAGAGAGAGAGGGTGGGGGTGAGAAAAGACCATATATCACACAGATATACAGACATGATAACACCCTACAAAAAGATTGGCAAATGACATGAATGAGAGTCATATAACTGAAGAAAACAAAAATTGACAGAGTTATATTGACATAACGACAGATAGCTAAAGGGGGATTGCAATGGGGGGAGAAAGAGAGAGAGAGAGAGAAGGAGAGAGAGAGGGAGAGGAAGAGAGAGAAAAAGAAAGAAAGTGAAAGAGTGAGTTAGAGAGAGAGAGAGAGAGAGTGGAAGAGGGAGGAGGAGAGAGGAGCATGTACAAATTCATGAAAAAGGATATATGAGGAAAAAAACTAGGAATGATAATGTTTAATTTGACTGATGATGTTTCATTGGCACAGTCGAATCGAATTGATGCTTGTTTCGCTCAACGATAATAGGTCAGCATGAAATTTGTATGAGTGGTGATGGTTGGAGGCAAGCAACAAGGCCTTTTCATTCGTGTTGTAGTCATGGCATTGAATTTTGGACGAGTTACAAAGCAATTAAACAGCAAATGTAGTGTAACTGTGCGACAGGACGAAATTGACTAAAATAACAGCACTTCAACAAAAAAAAATCAATTTCACTATTGCATTTGATAATATAGCCTCTGCCAGTAAGATGATGAACTGGAGAGAGGAAAAGAATAAGAGGGAATAACGAGTGGAATAGATGGATAGATAGAGAGAGAGAGAGAGAGAGGGGAGAATGGAGGGAGAGAAACAGACAGACAAAGACAGACCGACGGAAAGAAATAGAAGGAGAGAGCGAGAAAGAGAGGCAGACAGACAGAGAGACATACAGAGAACTTATAAAGAGAATATAGACAAATGTAAATGTGCAGAAGGAGATTAACTGTTCGAAATGAGAAGGGGAAAATGAAATTAAAGATGAATATTTTGCCAAGCCCCTCTTGTTCAACTATCAAATCATTATCAAATTATCAAATCATTACCTATTCAATTGCAAACAGTATATTCTGTTAATGGCAATTGTCATGCCTGTATCGAGTTGATCACCCGTTCACCCGTTCGCCGTCGGGATCGAGTATGTGTGTGTGTAATGGGGTTTTTACAGACGTGTATTAGTCAGATATGATTATTTACGTCTGGGGACCGACTTTTAACGTCACCATCCGAAAGACGTGACTCAGTTTCGAACCTGCGTCCTCGGCTGAATCAGTTTGTAACTTCCATTGTTAGATGGATTACAGGCGCACGCCACAACGCCTACGCCAACGCTCTCCACACGTCTGTATATAAACCCCTTTTGGAACTGTAAATTGATATCACTATTGGTATCGCGGTGACGTTTGAAGTGAGTTTATTAGGAAACCGAATCAATGTATCAGCGCAGAACCTGATACCCAAGGGTCACCTCTTACTGCAAGACCTTTTTTTTATGCGGAGCCGATTTTTGTGACTATCTATCATGTGTGTACTAAGTTCTTTCGGTGAATACATATTTTGTGCCTCTTTGTTTCTCTTCTCCTATCAGTACTCTTGGAATATCGTTATGAAGATTAGTTGGTGGAAACATTGTCTGCTATTTTTCTCCATCTGATTGCAGTAGATAAGAATCCATATATAGTCAAACCAGTCTATAGCAACCGCCCTAGGGAAACACAAAAAGTGGTCTTTCTAGACAGGTTCCTTTAGTACATGTTTCAATGAGAAACCATTTTCAAGGGGAACACAAAATGTGGTCTTTGTAGACAGGTGGTCACTAAAGCAGGTTTGACTGTACATGTATGTTATGTGATGTGAGCGCCAAAGAAACGACAATAAAATCATTGTCATACACATAAAACCCGCTAAAACGAATATGGGATAGTATTTTTAGTACTGCAATCCTCGTCCAACAGAAGCTCGTTAATTTTTATTAAATTCTTTTTAGACAGCTAAGTCTATTATTTTGCTGATATCAGATATCGTCATTACGAGAATATAACCTCTTTTCCTCATACATTCGCCCATTGCCTCCAGTGGAACACAATGTTATTTCTGTCTACTGATATATTTATATTATTTTATTGAGAAGTATTCTATTTGAAAAGCCAGAAAGTGTAGTCAAAATGAATTGTGATAATGATGCTGCATGTGCTTTGGATGCTTTCTTAATGAGGCAAATGGAGATTGATAATTTTTTACTTAATGCGCAGTCTTGAAGATCTGTTCAATACAACATGACATCTCTACACATTCTGATTTTTTTTATTACTCAGTTTGAAGTGAGATAACAGACTTTAATCGTTTAAAAAAGGACGTAAAATCCATATACCGTAAGCTTAACACATTTTAATGAATTTCTTTGATAAAGAAATACTCGCTACTAAGTTTAGAATACTTTTACTGTATCTGCTTCAAAATACAGAAATGATCTACCACTTAGAATTAAACAGTCTTCATCAGTAATTACCTTCAGAAACGCCTTGAAAACACATATTTCTTGCAGTTTGTAGTTGTAAGATTGTTTTTCTTATGACATGTATTTATGTAATTGTCATTTACTGTGAGCGCTTTGGGCCTTATGGGAAAAGCGTGGTATAAGCAAAATTAATAATAATAATAATAATAATAACAATAATAATAATAATAATATTATAATTATTATATTATACCCACTCGCAAAAAAAAGAAATAAACCCTCATGTACATGAAAATAAAACCTCCCTCTCGGAGACGTCGTAAATATCCACCAATTTACAATGCAGTAATCAAATTATTTAAATGACGCCGTTCTCTGTCTCCGTATCTTATTTCCAGAGCTACTATTCTGTGATTCAAAAGACGAATTCTGACCTTACAGCTTTATCCTACCCTTTGATCAAAACACATACGACTTCGGTGTAGGAAAGCGACTGTTTTGCTGCTGATTTGTACTCGGAAATAATTTCACCAGTTGACTGCATACTATTTCTTCTCATTTACAGAATAATCTGATAAACAAAATTGTACTATACTGGATTCAGTCGAAAACCATTTTATATTTGCTTTTCCAAGAGTGGACGCAATCGACATAATTATAGTCCCTTACTTCTGAATAAGTGATGTAAATTATTACGAGGTAAGGGGTTTCCCAAACAAACGTTTATTGCGTAGGTAAATGTTTTTAAAACAGAAGTCCAATGAAACAAAGATCAAGTTGAAAGAAAGTGCTAGAAAAAGTTTCGCAGTGAAGAGGCCGGGAGTGCGCGTGTATATAATGTATTAAATGTAGGTGCGCGTGTTCGGGGTGCGTGTGTGTGTGTGTGCGTGTGTGTGTGTGTGTGTGTGAGAGAGAGAGAGAGAGAGAGAGAGAGAGAGTCAAGGGACATCGATTTATTTCAGCCATTCAAGGGATTTCAATGAGGATATCACGTGTGCTGTGTAGAATCTTTGGGAGATATGAACGTACTATAGATCATAGATTGCGAGAAGCAAGTGTGGTATGCGTACGAGGGTTGCAATAATTGCGCTATGTTATACGCGAGAGATAGGGACACGAAAGATAGCGAGAGATAAAAAAAAAAAAGAAAAAAAAAAAGGAGAACGAAACAGTTAGAGAGAGAGAGAGAGAGGGTGAGACAGGCAGAGAGAAAAATAAAGATGAAGATAAGAGGTTGAGATAATATTTTTATGCACATAGATTATGTAGCAGTTCTGTCTATTCGAATGGATCATCAGTAAAATTAACAAATCAGCCTTCCGAGACTTAAAAAGTCTCTATAAACAAAAGCTTTATTCGTAATAAAGTACTTCTTAGAGCTGCAACTGATGAATTCATATTGACAGACATGTACGATTCAAATATATTTTCACACTTGTTAATATGAATGAATTATGAAACGTGTTGTCTGTTGGTTCGAAGATTGTGATGATCGTTGTGGTAGTGCGTGGAAAAAGGGGAGGGGGCTTAAGGAGCTGTAAGTAAAACGTCATACAGTCGTATTACAGAATGCTAATTTCATTCAATTACCATATCTTTGTATGTCCTTCCTTGCCCTTTTTTAATGATTGCCTAACCTCAATAAATTAGTTTTTACGTTTCATGGTCAAACCAATAGGAGTTCATAATTTCTAAATGAATCAGCTCTGACTCCTCAAATCGGCTCCATTTGTCGTTTTCGTTGAAGTCTGTCGGTCTTAAATGTTAAAATAAATCATCATCTATTTTAAATAAATCGTTGTGAATAACAGTTACAAAAGCAATAAGAATTGTCAATTTGTACTCAAAACAGTATTCCACTCCTTGTGGTAAATTTAGAGACTGAAATACTTATTTTATTCCATCGTAATCGTTCTTATTCATAAACGACACACTGTCCTGCAACATGTATTATGTGTATTTCAGAGCATTATGGCTGAAAAGAGTCATCAAAAGGTGACACTGACCTGCTATGAGTTGATACAGTTGGTTTGACCCCCTACCCCTCTCCCCACCACCTCCATCGGCGTTGTCTTCTATTTTGTTTGGTGTGAACGGAGTGCTGTTTACGGAAATGCAGAATACCTCATGAAATGCGATACACCCGGTCGGACACCGTTGGTAAACGTTTGGACAGTGTTGAAAAACAGTTACAGCAATGGCGTCATAAACATACCAACGAAATTCGTGAGGTTTTTTGTTCTCCTCCTGATGACATTTTTAGGCTACTTGTATAAGCAGAAGAATAAAGTTCATATGCCTTATGGAAGCAAAAATAGCCAATTCTGATACATTAAATTATTAAAGGATGTTTTGTACAGACAGCAATGATTCGTTGTTTTTATTTCATTCACATAGTGTCTTATTGAAACAGTATTATTAAAACCAGACACAGTATATCAAAAGTAAATATATATCTATATTTGGGATGGGGGGGCTAGTCTTTTACCAGGCGGGTGAGGTGAGTCTTATCATCTTATTTTCACGTTCTTCCCGTCTCCCTCTCTCTCTTTCTCTTTCTCTTCCCTTCTCTTCTTCCTTTTTTCTACGGATGAACTCTTGGATATTTTCTTCTTAAACGTTATCATCAATATTTCCCACCGGAATGGATGCTTGGAAAACTCATGACCGTAAATCTTTAACACTGTACAAACAAGCATCTGTACTTTTCTTTTCAAGACCACGTGGATGATGAAATTTGCGTCCCAAGTGGTGCCTCTTTTCGCGCCAATATTGATTCGTCTGTCTTGAAGTATTCGCGTGAGATGGGGGTTAACTAAATTAGGGTCAGCTCTTTATTATCTTAGAGCAAAATTCCGGTTAAAACTTCACCATTTCATATGCCTGCGTAGAGTGTGTTTATAATATAGTAGGATTATTATCCATGCGTAATAATGATAATAATTTTGTTTAAATAGGGAAGCCTCATCGGACTCTATGCTGTTCTTCCTGGAGGCCCTGCAATTATTATTACCTCAGCAGTTCCCAGGTACCCATTTACACCGCCATGGAGAGTGGCAAATGTGGACTTACGTCTTGCCAAAGGACGTTAGTGCCGGGCTGGGATTCGAACCCTCAACCATTGGATTGAGAGTCGAGTGAATGAACCACTATGCCACGACACCTCCCCAAAAATCAGATTAACCCAGATTAACGGGAGATTAAGTTCCGATTTTTTTTTGGTTTAATTGTTACTCTTTTTTATTCTTTTTATGTCGCTTTAGAAGAATTTGATAGTAAAAAAATATCACTTCACTTAAAAACAGTATTGCCTTGCGAATGCCATGTTCAAAATAATTATGACATGAAATAGTTGAAATGTTTGGACCAACCTTTCATGCCTTATTCGTGCGTAGTCCCATATACACATTTACGTGTGCAGTGCATGTGACTATACCAGCACGACGGAGTCAATTTCTTATCGTTTTGATGATTGCCAAAACCTCACAATACACATCGATTCCTGTGTGTTACATTAAATCTACTTGCTTCCAGACAATTTCCTTCACAATCTAATCGCACGACATGGGCCCCATTTTACAAAAAATGTCATCAGTGACAAATGGCAGTCTTTGTTATAAGCTAGTGAAATCCTTGCTTCTGATTGGTTATCAGCAGATTTGTCACTGATTTTGTTGTCATTTGTAATTGAAAAAAGGCTTTGTGAAATACGGCCCAGATTTCAACTTCATCTTTAAAGGCAGTGTATTCCCTTTGCATATTAGATACCCGAGAGAGAAAGCTGAGAAAATAGAATTACATTTACAACCAAATTTTAGATTCTTGAAAGAAAAAAAAAACTTGTTATATATATTCAGTCTGCAGCGAACGCAAGTCGTATGCATACTACATGTAAAAAAAGGTTGCTCATGCAAAGAATTACTAGAAGCGTCTTGGCGACTTATATGTTGTTTTGAAGTCAGACGGTAGGTCGTATATGCGTACTCCATGTGGGAAAAGGGCCTCATGAAAAGAATTACGAATAAATTTTTCGCGAACCGATGCCGTAATGGCGTAAATCGCAAAAATTGGATGTAAGGAGAATCTCGATTGTAGCGCTCCAGATCTGTGCGTGTAACTGATATGTCAAATTACAATGAAGGGGCTCTCTAGGAACATTATAATAGTACGCTTAACCTTCCTACAAAATAGTCCTCTATGTTGAGCTCTCATACGGTTCTACACCTCTTCGACTGTCTGTATTAGCGTGTGGTAGTGTATATTTTCTGGATACTTCAAGAGCCCCTTCTCCTCACCACTCATTTGATAATCTATACTGATCTATATTTCTTTTTACGTGCCGTGTCTTCCTATCATTTTGCTCTTGGCATGTATGGCATGAAAAGAAACCATTCCCCCTTCCTCGCGTCTTCCCAATCCCCCTTTTAAACCACTGCGTCCTGCATATGCAGCCTCGTACATTGGTAATTCTGATAAAATTCCCTCACCCCACCTCCTCCCTTTTCACACACGCCATCTCCTACCCCATTCCCAACGCCACCTACCGTCATCACTCTGGTACCTTACCCGCGAATGCTTCTTCTTGTCATTGTATTTCCAGCATTCCTCCTTCTCCTCTACCTTTTCTTCTTAGCACACGCCATCCCAAGTCTTATCTCCTATCTCACCCCTACTTACATCACCCCTCCCAACTTCTTTCTCCTTGCATCCCTACCCCCAACTCCCTAGCACCTTACCCCTATTCGTTGGCGCCTGATCTTGCATATGCGGCTTTACCAGTTCGCACGTCTGCAAGGTGATGCGGTCCACGTGTAAGCGATACGGTAGAATGACAACGATTGGGATGATAGGAGGAGCACCCATCATTCTCACCCCAAGGTAATTCGATATTCCTTTCTAAGGGACATCCTCTTCTGCTAATGGTAGGAGCAACATCAAAAGAGGATGTCCAGATCTCCAAAGATGAAGACACTGGTTTAAAGATGCAGTCCGTTCCTTGATTTGGAAAAAATGCATCTCAATTTATCACCATTTGGTGACATTTTTTTTAGAATATAGGCGTTCGGGCACAAATTTGCAAGGGCTCTGACGTCATTTTACTGAATATCAAAATCCAGTTTTTAAATATTTGTGAGCCAGCAAATATAGTGAGGACTAAACTTGACCCCGTATTATATTCACAATATTATTTCGCCATCAAATAAACTAAAATTTCAAATAGAGTATAGGCCATTTATACATTGTTCTACGCCGTGTGGTTGCTTATTCAAAAGTGAGTAAAGTAGGAATGTGAATGGCTACACTTTTGTTCATGACGTTTCAAAATAAATATCGTACTTTGAGAGGGAAAGAGAGAAGGAGATAGAGGGAGAGTGAGTGAGAGAGATAGAGAGAGTTATATAGAGGGATTGAGGGAGAGAGAGAGAGAGAGGAGTAAATTACTCTTTAGTAGTGGTCTATATATCCAAGATATAAACATGATCACATTTTATTCCGGTGTCTATGTAACACTTTTCATTTAGTAATATTGCGAATGAATGAGAAGACTTTCTTATGAGGTTTAAACTGAAGATATTGAACAAAACATGATACTCTTGCTTTCATTCTTAAATTGAAACTCTCTCGCTCACATTAGTTAGCCACTGACTTTAACATTATACTACATAACATATATCGAAAAGACTGTACTCGTCTCTTAATGGTTGTTAAGTATCCCTCGGAGAACTTTCACACACCGGGAATTGCGATGTTTCGTCGATACCATTAGCTTTCAGGAGGTATGTTACCAGTCTGTGAGGTCCCTCCGGCTATTTTGTTTCCGACACCTTAGAGAACATGTTTGAAACCCATTATCCTGGCATGTGACGGAGCTAAGCATTTTTATTGATTGCCTCTGTGGTGTAGCATTGGTATATACAAGTAGATATCAATGATGTGAACTGGAGAATATGGCAGGTACTCGGTGCCATAAAGTTCGATCAATAAAAGGATCTACTTGTAAGAAAAAAAGAAAGAAAGGGATCTTAAAGGTATCGATCTAATCAATCCCTAAAAGATCGAACTTTGGGAATTGATTGAATTGAATTGAATTGAATTGAATTGAATTGACAAGGTTTACAGATAAACATTCAAAGTCATAGCTAAACGGTGATACATCTTGAATTTACAAACAAGAATGCAACATAAAACATACATGCAAATAGTTCATTGCGGTATATGAAAATATGAAATCAAGACATTTAGTAGTGAAATTTATATGATAAAAAATAATAAAAAGAAGAACAAGAAGAAGATGAAAAAAGGAGGAAAAAAGGAAAAGAAGGAAGGGAGGAAGAAGAAGAAGAATAAGAAGAAGGAAAATAGGAAGAAGAAAAAGAAGAAGAAGGAAACAAGGTTGATAGTAAAATAAAATGTAACAGTTTATAAAAATAAAAATACAATTTAGTATGCAAGTAAAAAAGAAAATCAGTAATCAGTTTCTGCAGTGTAACATATTTTGACAAGTTTTTGATTAATACAATTATAGCATTGTCAAGAAATCATTGAAATTATTCTTATTTATATAATATAGAGACAGGCGTATAGAGAAACAGACATACCGCTTAAGAATAATGGTTCTATACAAGTATGATTACATACATAAAACAAAGGAAATTTGTTTTTTATGAACCACAAGATACGTGATTCAGATCCTGTAACTGTAAAGCGCCTTATAGAGACATCGTCGACGTGTGAACGCCGTGTGCTCTCGTTGCATCGAAACATTTCCAGCGTCTCAATTGACTCATCAAGAAGCTCTCTGAAAGTTGTGATTAGCGCTCAACTACTATCCAGCGCCGCTTAATTTCAAATCTGAAATTAGCGGCCAATTTTTAAGCAGCGTTGTTCGGCATGAACTAGCAATCACTTATTATGCTGTTTAGTGGCGGATCAAGGATTTTGGAAAAAGAGGGGCTCGCTTTCTCGACGTCGCGTTAAACTTTTGCAATCAAGCTTGCGAGAGTTTGCGTTTGGAAAATGCCTGCAGATGGAGGGACGTACGCAAAACTGTATCCAATGTATTCTCAGCCTAATAGCAGGCGTGCAAAAACACGTCGTCCATTAATACGGCGTACTCAGACCGGTTTGACCCCTACCGTAGAGCTCTCCTAGAAGGCACATTTTCAAACGACGACATCCCCTTCATTTTATCACTTTTTTTGCGCTCTGTTTTTTTGCAATATCATAGTAAATATCTGGAGTTACTTAATATTTAGGACTATTCATTATACGAATCCTGTAAATAATTCAATTTCCACGTTAAAAATGTTTTTTTTACAAAGATAAAAACTTTGAAAACAACTCGAATTTTGACACATAGTTTTACTTTTGAGCCCAAATGAAAGTCTAAAGTATAGAATCGCAATTTATTCCTCTTTTCGAAAATATAAACATGAGGGTGTAAATGTTTGAATATGGGTCAGGATCCAGCAAAATCTAACCCAACTACAATGTCAAAAACTCATCAAAACACGACTGTTCAGAAGAGACGATATCCTGCTCTGTGATTGGTCAGTCAGTGGCCGAGATTAATTACGTCATTCCCTTCGGACTGTGATGGCTGCTAGCTAGCACGCAAAATGGAAAGTGGAATTTATTTCATATACAGTCATTATTATTTGTAGTTTTAGGGTACACATGAATGAAACATTAGTGTTACATTTGTAGGGATATCCAACAAACGAGAAAAGTCCCACATACTGTATTATAAGTGTGGGAAGAAATGTTGAGTACTAGTAGTGATTAACATACAGGCATTTTTTTTTACCTTTTCGCCTTCTTCCAGTATGTGCTAGTGTGCTTAGGATTTATGACATTGATAAGGGAAACATTTTGTAGATATTTAGAAATATTATGTTCAAAGGTTTTAACGTTTTACTAGTAGGTGGCAATATTTATATAGTCAATACAGGGCCAAACGGTTCACGAATGTCAAAGTGCTACAGAAACTGTAAAATGAGGCCCCAAAAATCGTACAGAAGGGGGTGTTGGTCAATAAATTCATTCATCTCTACCTACCTAGCCTCCAAATGACAGTGTAATACAAATTTAACTGACAAATAAATAATTGTTAAAAGTAAACAATTTGGAAATTCATTTTGTTTTGGTTCTAGCTGTTGCGTACAAAGCAAAAAAAAGCAATCCCCCTTTTTCTGACACAATTTTATTACATCATATGTCTAGTCATAAACAATGCGTGTATCACAAAGAGTGCCACATAAATATCCAGTACATTTAAGACACAAAACAATCACAAACAAACATACATATACATACAATTACAATCATACTGTTTTAGTACCTTTGTTCTGTGGGAGTTAGCTATAGGGTTTAGGGGGGTTTGCGTCCCTGCACCCTCACTGTATTCGCACTGTATACGTTCATGGGTATATATCTTGATTTCTTAATTAGAGCTAACGCTGGTTATTTCTGTATACTGAACGATCCATTGCTAGTCGACAATTGATCTTAAGTCATAGTATGGTACGAGGCCAAAGGGTTATGGAAGCGCCATTATGTACACACTGATAATATAGACGATCTTTTTTCCACCTAACCGGAATAGTAATAATTCATTTATTTATGAAAATGGTTTTATTCGTCAATATAGTTTCGAAGTTGTGTAGCTTTTCTTAATGTGATGCGGGATTGCAATTATCCTTAATGCTATGATCAACATAATACTTTCGACATTCCCTTCTTCATTTCTCTCTCTCTCTCTCTCCCTTTCTTTTGCCTTATATTGATTACATAAATTATTACATCGGAAAGTCACCGACAATTTCATTTTCTCTCTTTATAATGTACATGAAGTGATAAAGTGTATATTAAAGATAATCAAGGAAGACTCTACACGTATGTTGGGTGGTAATATTTTTTGAATGAAATCAAGTGTTTCTTTTCACTCGAAATTGGCTAAGTGGTAATGGCGGAATTTTTAGCTGGAACGAACGCACTTAATAGTTTGAAGAGCTACTCGACCGCAACGACGTTTGCAAGGGGGGAAAAGAGGGGTGAATGAATGAGGGATAAGGACGAAAAAGGGAGAGGGAGGGGGGGGGGTAAAGAAGAGACTGGAGATATAGAGAGGGGGAGATCAAAAGATCATAGAATGTATGGATGAAATAACTACGTGTAAGTTTAAAAGAGACAAAGGTATAGAGGAAAATAAAAATGCGTGAAACATAAGTGGAACAAGGGGGACACGGAGGGGCAGAAAGGGAGAGAGAGAGAAAGAGTGCGGGAGTAGGTTAGGGATTAGAACGAGAGAGGGAAAGAGAGACAGACAGTGGGATAGAGAAAAATGAAGATAACGATACGAGGGATATATAACAAAGAGAGAAGAGTAGATGTAAAGAATGAGAAAGTGAGAGATACAGAGGACAGAAGGGAGATGTAAAGAATGAGAAAGTGAGAGATACAGAGGACAGAGGGGGAGATGTGAAGAGTGAGAAAGTGAGAAATACAGAGGACAGAGGGGACATGTAAAGAATGAGAAAGTGAGAGATACAGAGGACACAACGGAGATGTAAAGGATGAGAAAGTGAGAGATACAGAGGACAAAGGGGGAGATGTAAAGAATGAGAAAGTGAGAGATACAGAGGACAGAGGGGAGATGTAAAGAATGAGAAAGTGAGAGATACAGAGGACACAACGGAGATGTAAAGAATGAGAAAGTGAGAAATACAGAGGACAGAGGGGACATGTAAAGAATGAGAAAGTGAGAAATACAGAGGACAGAGGGGACATGTAAAGAATGAGAAAGTGAGAGATACAGAGAACAGAAGGGAGATGTAAAGAATGAGAAAGTGAGAGATACAGAGGACAAAGGGGGAGATGTAAAGAATGAGAAAGTGAGAGATACAGAGGACAGAGGGGACATGTAACGAATGAGAAAGTGAGAGATACAGAGGACAGAAGGGAGAGATGTAAAGAATTAGAAAGTGAGAGATACAGAGGACAGAGGGGGAGATGTAAAGAATGAGAAAGTGAGAGTTACAGAGGAGAGAGGGGGAAATGAAGAGGGCGATATGAGAGAGAAAGAGAGAGAGAGAGAGATAAATAGAAAGGAAAGGAGAAAGAAGGAGAGAGAGAGAGAGAGAGACACACATGGAGATAAACGAAAGGAGAGGGGAAAGTATGTGTGCATGTGGGTGTGTATTTGGGAGTGAGTGTGTGTGAATGAGAAAGAGAGAGAGAGAGCCGAGATAAATAGAAAGGAAAGAAGGAGAGAGAGAGATATATATACACACGGAGATAAACGGGAGGAGAGGGGGGAGTATGTGTGCGTGTGGGTTGTATTGGGGAGTGGGTGTGTGTGAATGAGAGAGAAAGAGAGAGAGAGAGCCGAGATAAATAGAAAGGAAAGGAGAAAGAAGGAGAGAGAGAGAGATAGACACACGGAAGGAGAGGGGAAAATATGTGTGCATGTGGGTGTGTATTTGGGAGTGAGTGTGTGTGAATGAGAGAGAAAGAGAGAGAGAGAGAGAGAGCCGAGATAAATAGAAAGGAAAGAAGGAGAGAGAGAGAGATATATACACACGGAGATAAACGGGAGGAGAGGGGGGAGTATGTGTGCGTGTGGGTGTGTATTGGGGAGTGGGTGTGTGTAAATGAGAGAGAAAGAGAGAGAGAGAGAGAGCCGAGATAAATAGAAAGGAAAGGAGAAAGAAGGAGAGAGAGAGAGATAGACACACGGAAGGAGAGGGGAGAGTATGTGTGCGTGTGGGTGTGTATTGGGGAGTGAGTGTGCGTGAATAAGAGAGAGAGAGAGAGATAGACACAAAAGAAAGAGGACAGAAGAGAGAGAGAGAGGAGAATATAAGTGATTGAGGAAGAGAGACGGCCCATAGGGAACGTAGAGCCGGTGATGACTAAACAGGACTTGATCGAGAAACAACATCTTTCTCACTTCACTTGGTACTCAGCAGCATTAGATGCTAGGGAATTGCAAGATAAAAAATAAATAAAAACACAATCCTCATCTACAAACTCCCTTAGATATCAACGATTGAATGGCTCGCTGTTTAAAGATAATTATGCATTAAAAACAATGTAAGCGGATGTTATGATGTTGCGAAAATTGCTTTGGGGAATCGGGGGAACGGTGGAGCAATAGATTCGTAATCTTTTCAAATTAACATCTAAGTTCACTTGAATTGCACGCTTGTTCACTTGAACTGTGCATGTTTCATTTTTTCACACTTAGCTAAACGATTTGAAACTTATAATTTCGACAACAAAGTGAGTTAGCGAGAGATAGTTAATCCAGTTACTGTTTGGATTTTATCCTATAATGCCCTGTTGCACACGATAATTTCAACTGCGTTATTACCTGTGTTAATTAACCTTGTGCTCCCATACGCCAGATATTCAATGCTGTGTGCGCTCATCCTTCTGTTCCACTTTGCAATCGTTTCTTGTACGGTGTCGCCCGTCGATGACGCATCAAAAAAAACCACACGAGTCGCTGACGCAGCACTACGTCAGGTCATTGACGCCTCGTGTTTAAGCGCATAATCTCCTGAAATACAAAGAGGGTATACATAAAATCAGCGAACTATAGGAAACTAGTTATTGTGCTCAAAGAGGGTATATGTGAAGCGTTCCTTTGGCCATCTTGCATGGCTAAAACTCTTTTCAGAGGTGTCATTCACGATCGCCATACTTGCATGAGAATGAGCAACCGCGATGCAGAAACTTCTATCGTCTGCATGCCGGGTGAAGTCCCGTTCAGTTTCTGCGAGCGTCATCGCTATCCATTAGTATTTTGCTGGCATTATCAACATCTATTGGTCACACGATAACATCTCTGTTATTTCATGTATTGATTATATTTTCCAAACGTATTGATAAACATTTATATTCTCTTTATAAAGAAGGAAAATATTACATCATTACAAAAACTAAGGACCTTTCACGAAGGGTTTTGAAAAATCTCTTACAAAATTAATGCTCACAAAAGCATAATGCGACAAATATTTCATTTAGAACTATAATTTGTTAACGCTAGGGGGGAAATGTCCGATGAGGGAATTTTGTAGTTCAATTTTAGGCCTTGTTCTTGTTTACGATTGCTATCAGTTCCTACGTTTAGTTTCATTATCTTTACCTTTAAATTAGTTATCATTAACCAAATCAATGCAGAAATGCTTTTGATTGTTCCATTATAAAGAAATATTTTCTCCAAACCTTCCGGGTTACTACGATTTGCTGCATCTCATTCATATTGGTAATTATGTGAAACTCATCTGCCTTGATACATAATTAGCATTCCATAATCATGTAAGAGGCGCTTAACAGACTGTCAATTCGTTTGAATTTCTGAATCATTAAAAATCACAAGTGCGGAAATATATTTATATACAATAATAAATGTTCATAACGATAAAAGGAAGCCAATTAAAAGCAGAGCCTGCAAGTAACTGAATCAGGTCCCACTGCGTAAGTATAATAAATATTATTGCCATGCCCCTTTAAATCAAGACAATGTGGACGCACCGTGAAGATCTGTTGGTTCTGGGTTAATTGTGACGTGATGATCCTGTCTGGAATTTTCGCGCCAATTAAACGAGACATTTTCGTGTCAGACGATCCCGGCTGGGTTTTCACAATAAGCTATAGTGCCCTGTGGCCATTAAATACTGGATTTGTGATGTCAAGGGAGAGATCGAGAGTCTGTGAACTTGACCTTGAAAATCATAAATCAGAAAGATCCATAATTTTAAAAGTTCCGCAAAGTAACAAGCGAAATGAGAATTACGTTAAGTGAAGAAAATCGATTTGTTAAACACTACAATAGCTCAAATGTTAAATCGACATTTAAAAGGGCGCGGAGGCGACAAATTCTCAAAATGGTAGATAACTAATTTGACATGCTGGATTCAATCTTTCTATTGTTGGATCCAGCATGTTTAATAAAAGTGTAAACCTCCCATTTTGATAATGTTGTAACTTCTAGGTCCTTCTTAATGGTAAATTAACCCTTCAAGAGTCTCTTGGCATCATATATGAATTTCATTGGATCGCGTTTCGCCATAGAAATTTTCCACTGTCTACATGCAGGGCGGGGGTGGAGGGGGGAGGGGCGGTAACGCAAGAATCGTATAATTAAACGCTTCATGATGATCCATTGTTGATTCATAAGGAGACGCCTTCCAAATGTATACCTTCCCTCCCCTAGATCGATGCCCCTGAATGAATGCGTATAATTACGGAGCGATTTAATGAACATTGTATTCCAAAATTATTTCAGGCAAGCTCTTCCCTTCTTCATAAGATATTAAAACAATTAATATTTTTGTTGATATGTGCAATGGGATTCAAATAAGGCAGGACATCTCGCCTTTAGTTAATCACCCGGCTTTTTAAAAATCTATGATAATGAATACTACAATAAATGTACGGTTATTAAATCCATGTAACTGAGTCTCCCTCAGTTTACCTATCCTTCTCAAACACACACACACACACACACGCGCGTCAACACGCACCGATTATCCTCTCTTTACTTTTTAATCTATGTTTAATACTTATAATTCTCTCGAGATATATAAATGTATATATATCTCTGTTTACTTCGACAATTCTCTCTCTCTCTCTCTCTGTATCTATTTATCTATGTTTACTTTTATAATTCTCTCTCTCTCTCTCTTTCATCTCTATTTTTTCTCTCTCTTTCATTTCTCCTCGTCATTAATATCTACCTTCCTTTAATGTATTTTATTTGTAGACGTTCATTCCTCTAGAACTAGCATTATATAGAAGGAAAAATATAATGTAATTTGCTGACTCCAATGAAGCAGATGTGTATAAAATACATATACAATGTTCGCCAACAGTTAGCATTTGACATGAAAATGCCAAGGTGCTAATGAGCGGTGGGGGAAGACGGCCTAGCGAGATACTCGAGGTATATTGCAATAAAAAGGAAAGCGAATCGCTAGTTTTTTAAAGATGGAAATGTCCTTCTTCTGCTGCTGCTGCTGCCGATGTAGGTTCGGGCACTCCTTTTCGTTTTTCCGTTTCGTTTCCTTTTTATTTTCACTCTGACTAGTAACGTATCAAGAATAACGATTTTCCTTCCATTCCACCAATTATGTGCACATGATGTGGATTTCTCCCCTTCTAAATTCACAATAGGCTTGCATGTTACGAGAGTGATATCGACGGGTTAACAGCCAAGATCTTCAATGAATATTGATGCCGTAATCAAATCAAATCAAAGCGTTATCGATATTGTCCACAACGTCGTGTACGTAATGAAATTGCGACTAGGCTGATTTTGAAAATCATTCTGCAGACGTCCTTGCTTGCCGCGAATTTATGTTGAAAACTGATCGAGCGAAAACGCGCTTTGTGTTTGATTTCACTGGAGAATTCATTAACACGTTTTTTAGCCAGTACAAATAGAATTAACACCCTTCTGTATCTGACGAGACAGAAAAAGGAAAGTGCAGCTTCGCCAATGTGTAACGGACCCAACATTGTGAATCTAATGTAAATCCATGTAGATTTAATTCATTTCATGTTAAATTCAACATGCTTAAAAAAACTCAGTTTGTGGAGTAACATAGTACGAAGCACAATTTTCACGTGCTTCGACAAACATAGATTCAATTAATAAGACCATCCACAGGCATGCTTCATTGGAAGCACATATCATTACAACATTCGTGGCAGTCGAAAATAGGCGCCTAGCTGGTTTATAATACAGAACAAACATGACAGAAACACAAATTAAATGATGTTAGATTTCGGATTCTTGACTGCTTCTTTGATATGAGTAAGAAGTCAGAGGCGGGAATCAATTCGTTTATTAGAAAGTCCATTCCCGTTTTATAAAGTGACACGCACCATTTAGGTGTTTGAGTAGTACTTTAGATTACGTCGGGAAGAGAAAGGGAGATCAACAGATACAGACAGGCAGACAAGATAGGAGAGAGAGAGAGAGAGAGAGAGCGAAAGAGAGAGAGAGAGATACAGGTAGACAAAAAGACAGAATGAAAGAGAGAAACGGAAATATAGAGATCTAGAAAGAGATGTGTGAGTGGCAAACAGAAATTGAAAGACTGGTTCAGACAGAAAGAGAAAAACAGATCATTACGGTAAAAAAGGACGAACTGTTCTTGTGTGAACAGAAGGGATCCTCCTAGAAATAAATGACTCTATAAATCACATTTCCTGCTCAATTTGTCCGCTTCTTCCTTAAACAAGTTATTTAAACAGAATAGTTTATTATAACATCACTTTCATTACAGGATAAATTTGTATCATTTTCTTTGAATATGATTTATAAAATATTCACAATCAACTAATTCCTGTCAAATTTTAGAAAGTACAATTGAGTAAAAGGGTGTTAAATAATGAGGAAATTTTATCCTTTTTAATTCGGAAGAGTGATTGTTATTATGATTGATAGCCTGAACCGGAAAAGGGTACCAATTTATAGTTTATAAAACTGGTGGGACAAATTCGCTTAAATCATCTATAAGCAGAGTAAATTACGTTGCTGTAATGTAAAACAGGTGATTACCCTAGGGTGGTTTCTAAGAATAATAGATCATGTTTATCGATCAATTTCTTTATATGAATTGAGCTTGAAAAGATGGGAATTTAATGGTTGGAATTGTTTTCGATAAACAAAGTCATCACATCGATCAAACTTCTCTAAGCTCTAAAGTTCTATTCACATATTTGTCACCTCTAACGCATTATCTGTCTAAAACGGATTTTATGAGTAATTTGGACATCGCCCCTCATGTGCGTTCTACAAAAACACCCTCAGAAGGTAAAAAGGGGTGTCAGAATTTTGTTTTCACTCTTAAAACAAAAACATTTTCACTTCAAACTTTCCAACATGTCTTATTTAAAGGAATTATAATTTTTTTTCATCAATCCATTTCTTATTTTCTTTAAATGAATTAGGCTTGATAAAGAATATAAGATGGGCGATTAATCAAAACGGCCTCCCGTGAACAAAGTCGGCATTTTCATCCAAGTTCTGTATGGTATGGTGTCTTACATGAAATATCTGAGCATCTTAAAATTATGATTATGTTTATAATGAATAACTTAAAATAATAAAAAAATTATTGCATTTTATGTTTGAAAAAGAACTGAAGTATTGTGAGAATAAAATCAATCAATGCAATCACATCTGATAAATAAACCGGTCTAAAGTTTATTGATCACAATTATTTGATTTCATAACCCAGGCTTGTTTAGCCAATAGGTCATCTATAGGAAGGATTTAGTTGTGCAGGTGTACCGCTAGACCGGGTTTAACCCTACTTTCGAATCATATTGTGTGTGGTTTTTAATTTGTTATGAATAGAGTGTCCCTCGTATACAACACACACCCTTTGCATTGGGGTAGCCGGGGACAGAGAGACTCTCGCCCCTCCCAAAGTGGAGTCTTACAGATTTGTAAAAGATGTCTAATATTTGTTTCCATTATTATGTATATTTTCTAGGCAGAAATGTAAGAGTATGTTGTACTTTTTCAATTTGTCGGTAGGTTTGTCTCGCTTTGCCCCACCTCCTCTAGCCTACTCAATGGGGTGGATTCTTGTGAACGGAACACGAGTTTAAGTCCCGTTCGAGAGAAAAAGACTGTCCTTCATGTATGCCATGAGTGGAGCCAGGTTTTTGTAAAAGATGGGGACCTAAAAATCTAAAGAGAAGCAAAGCAAAACAAAGAAGTCATCACCGCGAAAATAAAGTGGGGGGCACATTTAGATTTTAAAATGTAAACGATATGTGAACTGGTTTCCACTGAATGGGGGAGGGGGGGGGGCGCACGGGCTAGTTGTGTCTATACCCCCAACCATTTTACTTACCTTTTATCAGAACGCTCAGGTAAATGTATTCAGGTTGCAAAGGTCTTTCCCGGTTAATTTCATTTTCCTCGGTGAATTCCATTCTTCTTTCAAAACATCCATACTTAATCTACATCATCATGGTGTTTCTAGCACTTCAAAATTCGCTGAAATCCCCCTGTTCACTCCCGTCCACAATGAAATATTTACCCATTACCCTCTGGGTAAATATGATTAAGAGTTGCGCGGGTAGATCTAATCAAATCTCTCCGCCCTCGGGCGAGATCCGATAGTCTGCTGTCTTCTGAATCTGCCGATAGCATTATGTCGTGTACCGATACCATTCTGTTGTCTGCTCTTGTGTTTATATTACCTACGTTTTATAATGATTTTACGCGCATGTATTCATATTTAGTCGTGAATTGTCTATTCTTCCTGTGTCTTTTACTTTGTAGATAACGTCAAATGCGAGATAAATATCAGTTGTGATTTCATATACCAGACAGTTTCCTTCATAGAATTTCTGTTAAAACGTGAAACGTGTGAAAATAGGGATTTGTGTCAATGTGAATTTATGGCAGCACGTCTGTTCTTTCTGTCGTTAACCTCCTTTTTAAAAGTAATTTCAAAGGCTAGTGAAGGATCACATGAGAAAACTTTTACCCAGTAGTAAAGTTTATTCTTTGTTTCCCTCTTTCAAGCTATATAAAAAAGAACAGTGTATGAAAATTGGGGATTATTGTCATTTTGAATGCCATGTACTGTTGGCCTGTCCAAGTTTGTTAGTTAGTTAGTTTCACTCGGCAGCAACCAGAACGAAAACAATGAACGCGCCCCACCCCACACCCTCAATAGATGGAATTTTTAAATTTTCATCCAATGTAGCACGAGATAAAAAATATTGGATGTTATTATTGTAGATGACTTAGATATTATCAAATAAACAGTGAATAAGTTAATTAGTGTCATCTTGATATCCAGATGAAGTCGTATTTAGACACGAAGGCAACGGAATTTAAGTGAATAAAGCACATATCATTCTTCATTAATAGTAAAACTGATCTTGTGACATGTTTATCGTGTCAATCAAATTATTCAACTGGTTAGGATTGACGATCATGGTGGAATATCGATCTGAAATAAATCAATGCGACCAGAGAAAGGTCACGGACGACAGTTGAAGTTCGGCGTAGCCACGGAGAGGGCAATCCCCCCCCCCCCTTAAAAAAAAAGAACAAAATTTAAGCTGACCAAAACGAGAGAGAAAAACAGAGAGAGAAAAGAGATGTTAAAAGAAGTTTAAAGCAGCCCTCCAAAAAAACGAAAGTAATGCGAATAACAGGAATAAGGGAGAAAGACGTCAGTCTTTCATCTTACCATGTAAACGTAGATTCTGTAGAGGTTGTAAGCGAAATGAAGTATACTAAACCATAAACTTTACTGGGATAGCCATATCACTTATATCATCTCCCGTGCAAATAGAATTCTAGGTTTACTTACCTCTCTTTCTTCCGGTCTCTCGTCCTCACCAATATTTGCCCTGTATAAATCATAGTTGGTTCTCCTGATACTCGAATATGGTTTACCTGCCTGGAATTCCTACAATAGCTGTCTCTCAGATAGGTTAGAAAGCATCCAACGCCGCGCAACCCGTCTCATTCTAAAACAAGAACGGCAACAAATGTCTTACCAAAATCGACTGCGATTGTTAAACTGGCAAAGTTTGAAGTCTCGCCGTACCTTCCTTATCATTACCTTTGTAGCTAAGTCCCTTCCCCGTCTCACATCTTGTGAAGATATTCAAACTAACATACTAACATACACGTGGTTGCAAGGAGTCTGGATGATCTGCGTTTTAGACATCTTCGGGCTCGCACTCAGCGACTAGCTAATACGGCACTATTTATTTTTCCCATTCTATGGGACAGTTTGCCTATTAGCTTTAAGAACGATATTGTCCTAGTAAACTTCTTCAATTGGAAACAAAGCCTGCACCTCTCATCCCTGGACCTCAATGTATAAATCTGATGAAGGCATTTTCAATTCAATAATTTCAATTTCAGTTTTATATATGCGAACAATCAAACACGCGACATAAGTCTGAATAATAATTCCATCATATTTCAAATTTATTAATGTACATATAATATTTTGATAGCAATTATGCTACATCGTAATGTTATGGAGAGACAACGCTATTATATTATTTAAATTGTTAATTTTCTAATGTCATATATAATGTGTATTTAATTTCTATATTGGCGTTACATATGCTCATGACTCTCCTTTCTTTATTTGTTATTTTTAATTTTCTATCCTTGATCTGTTACTCCCTTTATTTGTTCTTATGCTATATTTTTTCTTCTGATTGCATCAGTTGGTTGGGCAGAAAGACCTTTACGGTTACAGTGATTAAGTTTGCTCTCCTCTTCCCTGGCCGCCATCTGTTGCACTCAGAAAATTGCTACTAAAATGTGTATTCGTAAAATTGTTGTCATTCTAATTTTGTAATCACCTTGTTTATATTGTTTCATTGTTATATTTCTTGAAAGTGCCGCATAAATAATAAATAAATAAATAAAAATTCCTTCACTGTTATCGTTGATCTTGCTTATTTGAATTTTGATTAACCTAGTATGACACCCCATCCCAATGGCCAGACCCATGCTTACCCCTGCGTAGTGAAACAAAGAAAGAAAGATTATCTGCATGGCTGTACAGGGCTTACGTCATCAAATTATTTACATCTATACGTCAATTGCTTTTATCATATTTTACGCCCAGAAAGCAACAGTAAAACAAAAACATTCATATTTTTTTCGATAATTTAAAACAAAGTCAGCCGAATGGAATAATCAAATTGATTAGGGGAGGGTCAAGGGCATCAGCATAAATAGTAATATAAGCCTTGGGCTCTAACTGTGGAGCACTTTCCTTCGATGATACTTTGCCTTCTATATACCTTCCCGTGACGTAATAATTGTTTTTGTTTTTTAAATCTAGGCTCTGTTTATATTATTCTTTATATGTTAATATTTCATTTATAGCTATATCATGTGTAATGGTTATTGTTGACTTCAGTTTCTATGTCCTTTCCAAAACAAAATTCTGAAACTTTTTTTTAAAGGAGGGGAACATGAGAGCAAATAAACGAAACCATATTGTAACGATATTCTTCTTTTCTTTTCTTTGTCGTTTTCTTCAGGTGCCTTCACCGTCGTCCCTCTGTCGGGTCAAAACCAGGAGTACAACAACTACCTCAAGAAACTGAACACGAGCAACAGTGACAATCCTTGGCTGACATTCTTCCTGGAAAAATACGGAATTTGCGTCAGGAACAGCTCCAGCGGGTGTCTCTCCTGGACCTTTGAAGGTGTCAGCGATATTGATGTGAGTTCCCATGAGACCATTGTCATGGACAGCGTCATGACCTTCGCTTACGGTCTCCACGCCATGCAGCAGGACAAGTGCTCGGACCCGAGCCAAGGGTTGTGCGAAAACATGACCAATCTGGATGGAACAGAAATCAGGGACTACCTCCTGCGGACGTCATTTGAGAGCCCCGTCAACGGTCACGTCGAGTTTCTGGACAATGGTGACATGGGAGGGCGCTATGGTATCAAGAATCTGCAGTTGATCGATGGGGTGTACGACTTCTTGGATGTCGGGACGTGGGTCGACACCAACAGTGATGAACGGTTGGCAATCTATAAAGAAATTCCCTGGTATATCCAAGGGAACTATAGCCTCTGGAATGAAGACACCGGCATTCCGCAGTCGGTCTGCAGCAAACCTTGCGAAACTGGACAGAAAAGAACTGTTCTTCCAGAGAACCCTTGCTGCTGGTCCTGCACCGACTGCTTACCGAGCGAGATCGTGAACCACAACGGCACCGTATGCAGTCCTTGCGTTATCAAGGAACAAGGCATCTTCGATTGGCCTAATGAGGACAGGACGATATGCACCGAGCTCGAACCGGTCATCAACAGGGCATGGACAACCGCCATCGTCATCCTGTCTACTCTGGGACTCATCAGCACCATCATCACCTTCACCATCTACGTCCTGAACCGGGAAAAACCCTTGATCAAAGCATCAAGCAGGGAACTCAGTTACATAATCTTTTCCGGTCTCTTCCTCGCTTTCCTAACGGCTCTCCTGTATGGCGTCACACCTTCTCCTGGCGTCTGCGCCCTCAGGAGAATGGGCTCACCCGTGGCCCTTTCCCTCATCTATGTTTCCATAGCAACAAAAACCATACGTCTTTATAGAATATTCCGAGCCGGGCTGAAGTCGGCGAGAAGGCCCGTTACATCAGTCCAACATCGCAGGTCACGCTAACACTCATCATATGCATCGCACCTGTAAGTGGGGTATTTCTCTATACTTTTGTTTCGGTTTTGAAAAAAAAAATGTAAGAAAGATCTGACTTACTGAATTTAAAAAAAAGCACAGAATATAACGTCTGCTGGTAGCTTCAAATGCTTAACAAAAATATGCAAATGGCTCTCAGCATACGATATGACCTGCTTAAAGATTGTTTTACAATTAATATTTGGTAAGATGACACCACTAGATAGCGTCCTTGCATTTTCTGCATATGCAAAAACCCACTTATCCATATAGGCCTGATTGAAATATATTCCGTAAAACATGAAATACAATACTTTCCAAAAAAACTGTACGAAACTTGGGTAAAGTATTCGAAACTCACATTTATTTTGTAATATTCATAACATATTTCCTACGTGTTTACGTTAGCTTGGTCATAGATTCCAAGCCCTTAAACAATGATGCTATACCTCCACTTTCTGCGAAGTATCTCTACCGTCATCATGCACACCTACGACGAGCTTGCAAGTAGGGAATTTGGCAAATTGCCTATTACGATTGCTTCCCGAAATCTTTACAGCTAGGCTCATATTTCCCCCTGGGTAATTATTGGCAAAATTATGCAGATTGAGCTTAATGTCTAAATGATGATGCTGACGCAAGAAGATGGAATAGGTGAGCATTAGTCTGATGACGTGATTCAAAGGACCGCGCATTTCCCTTTTTAAAAAGCAACCAGTTTTGATCGACTTTCTCGAAAGCTTCCGTTGAAATCCAATCTTAATGGGTTGCTTCAGGACGACTACGACTGATTTTTAGATAATTTCGGTCAATCAGTGATTTTACCACAGGATATAAATTTAATTTACATTTTTAGAGACAAAGGACATCTACTAGAATGCGAAGACTTGTTCGGAGATGTTTTGGAGTTGCCATGGTTACTTCGCACGGAAAGTTGCCTCGGTCATCCCTTATGGCTTAAGTTTGTTAACGAATACTTTTTTATCTTCATTGTTGCGCTGACATGCATTTAAGGGGGAGCTCAGCCTGGCTGTAATGTTATATGGCCTGAAATGTGCATTACACGATGAAAAGAGCCGTTATTTTTA
This sequence comes from Mesocentrotus franciscanus, assembly GCA_037976565.1. Taxonomy (NCBI): domain Eukaryota; kingdom Metazoa; phylum Echinodermata; class Echinoidea; order Camarodonta; family Strongylocentrotidae; genus Mesocentrotus; species Mesocentrotus franciscanus. The sequence goes on along the minus strand of CP137671.1, from coordinate 17,262,162 downwards.
CGGAATCGGTTGTGAATTTCTGAGTCACAGCAGGCATCACGTTAATATGAGAAACGGACTGCTGATACATGGGAAATGTACTAATATGGCTATATATATATTTCACGAAACCATGCTATAGTAAGAGTTTTATAACGAAACCTTAATATGAAAATGCATCGGCTTCGAGTCGCTTTAGATCACGACGTAGGAGTTTAGATTTTACCGGACCATGTACAACCTTTTTACAGTTTCGAAAATCGACCTGATTATGCAAACATTACTTTGTTCTTGCTTTAAAGCAAAATATAGCAGTCAACCATTTACGGTTGCAAGTACTACTTAGAGTCTTTAGAAGGAACCAAATTTTATGAAAAATATTGCATCGGGCTCTTTTTATACAAACAATATTTTATGTTACCTTGGAACATGCCTGCACACCGTGGAATCTTTTGGGAGCCGTTTGATCATTATAAAGTATTGCACCGGTTTTCCTTTAGGACAAGTTATTTCTCCGACGTCCCCCATAATTTGGCTAAAACCACCGCACAAAGAACATTCGGCCTAGATTCCGTCAACTGATTTCATATACACCTCCTTAAATCCAATTGTAACATAATCCATCCTAAGCTTGACTGCTGAACTGGGTCTACCATCCCATATCATTTTAGGATGGTTTGGAAAGGCTCTCTGAAAAATAAAAATAGATAAACAAGATCAGAACTTCCTTCAGGCAGATAAGGTTTCCCGGGTAATCTTCAGAAGAAGATGAGGGCATGTCATCCAATTACTGGACTATCCACCAAATAGTTTCACCGGAGGGCTTTATCAAAAACGAGAAGTGCTGATAACATAATCGTTTAAAATGTGACTCTTCCTGGAGGGGCAATGCCCGCAGAGTTCACCTTGTCTTCAGAGAAACTTGAGGAGACCGATGGGTATCTTGGTCGTCTTGGTCGACTTCTCTATCCGTACCAATCCAATTTCGTAGGCAGTTCGTTCCATTGCACCGATAGTGAAATGAATTCTTAACCGATGTTTATCAGAGCCGAGTGCGTTGGTTCGAATTCGGCCTCTGAATATTGCGTAAGAGATGCTGGTCAATTATGCTTCGGTTTCGGGCAATGTGCATCATGAATAAGAGCATGTCGTTAATTGCACGCCAGAGGTCTTTTAGTGTCAAACTTTTGCCCCCAAAAGAAAAAGGTTTCTTTTACAGATCTAGAGAACACTTGAGAAGAGTCATCAACGTAGCTGTTACAATATTTTTGTTCGTGGTATCCATATATTGCAGAAAATATGTCTTTAATTTGTAGTTATTTATTGTTATTATATTTAATGTAATATACTCTTTGTGATATTTTATTTTGTAGTTTGAATATTTGATTGACTTTTAAAATGTAAAGCCTGGTATGTGACATTTCCCGTTTTTTCCAAAACCACTAACTTAAAAAAAAGAAGTCATTTTGGAAAGGTTTAATCTACGTAAATAATGTGTTTTGAACACATATTGTTCATTTTATTAATGTTTTTTCTATATAAAGAAGCATTAATTTTGTAATTATAAAATGTTGTGCATTCGAACAGGTAATCTGAACATCAAAAACAATAGTCATATAGCATTTTTTTAAAAACTACTGTGTGTCTCTAATGTGTTTTCAATATTAAGGGAGCATGGAATTGCATGGGATAACCGTTATATGTAACTTCAAATCGTTTTGTTTGTCATCTCGTCGTCTTAAAAACATTAATGAACACAATTCGAAGGACTTTCGAAAATTCAAATTCGGGCCGATTTCAAGACCTCATTGTTTGTAGAAATCGCGTCTGGATTATGTGTTATGTCATTATAATGTTCGCACATTTTAACAGACGACGTACAAGGCTATTCAAGTTGCCTTCAGTTGAGTTTTCGAAAATCGTTGCGAACATGTTAATGAATCTAATCATATGCTCCGTTTTCTTTCTCTCGTCCAGATTGTATGGTCATCTGTCTGGTTCATACTCATCCCACCCGCGGTCGAGATCACTATGCCCGACGTCAACGTCAACAAGATCGAACTTACGTGCGCGGAAGACGACATCGAGGTCATAGGCACATTGACCTGGGAGATCTGTCTCATCATCGTCTGTTGCATATTCGCTTTCGTCACGCGGAAACTTCCGGAGAACTACAACGAATCTCGTTTCATCACCTTCTGCGTGTTCAGCAGTCTGGTGGTCTTCTCGTCCTTCGCCCCGCCGTTCTTCACGACCAACGAGGCCGTGTACAAGGCCAGCTACTCGGCTTTGGGCCTCATCATCAACGCCACAGTCACGATCATCTGCCTCTTCGTCGTCAAGATCTACGCGCTCTACTTCGTGGACGAGAACGAACTCAATATCTTCACGCAGAGCCGGACTCGCAGCAACACGAGAACCAACTCCATGGGCAACATCACAAGCGAGGGCTCGGGCCCGCCGCCTAGTCCCAAGCGTACGGGCCCGCAGGAGAACAAGGGCTTTGAAAATGACGTGAACAAACAGGAAATTGGGGGTAGTTTAAACCACAGTAGCAATAATAATAACCGTTCCGCGTTGCCCCCCATAAGAAACAGTATGAACCTTGAGCAAAGGTCAGTAACGACGTGGAGAATGGCTTCTCGAGAAACTGTAGTAAAAATTCAAGTGGGGGCAGCGGAAGTCTGATACACAGACTACGCGGGAATTCCACGCGCGTCGGAGATATCGACGCAGCGCACGCAGAACACTCGTGCGCGGACACTGATGGCGATAGAGGGCGCGCCAAAGGCGATTTAAACTCAGTGGTAATCACGGGCGAGGTCAAGGGTCAGAATAGGTCATCTGCACACAAGCTTGCGCAGATTAAAGGCCTCTCCGAAGACAGTACTAGCTCCCAGAGTGACGACCAGCGAGTTTTGCTAAGTGTTAAAAGACACAATAAAGGAGGTGTGTCGTGACAGATGTGTTGACCTATGACCTCTAGAAACACTGCACTAGTTACGTTTGTATAGTACTGTAGTCTGCATGAGCTTCCTTCACGTTTGTCCTACATAGCTGCAGTTTGAGAGTGATTTTTTTGTCATTGATAAAACGATGGAATTCTGTCATTTTGATATAGCAATGTTGAATGTCATAAAGGGAACATTACCCGAGATTACTACAATTATCTACATTCTAATTTTCTGTTTAATGGAACTACATTTTTTTAACCAGGAGATACATTTTAAAGATATGTTACCTGTAGTATAATATAAGTGATCCCGACTTCACAACTCACGGTTCGTAAGATTTTGCCCAAGCATTCACTTGGTACGTTCCTCTAAGTTTCGTGCTTTCATTCATAACTCCTATTAAAAAAATATTAAACAACATCAAAACGGAGCCAGAGACCAAAACATAATTATATCTACGCAGAGCTAGAAAGGCATTGACTAATACCCTCTAACACAGAAGTTAAGACTATTTGGCTCTTAACTGATATACGAGCATAACGAGTAGAAGTTCTTTGTTGGATGGACTTACATGCATATATGACTCTGGATGGTTTGGCTAAAGATATGAAACATTTATTTATTATTATATAAAAGTCACCCAAGGGATTGTACTTTGAGGTGACCTTAAAAAGGTCAGAGGCCTAGCTCTCTATACAGTAATTATTATTCCGAGTTGTTTGGTTTGTACACCACATTGTAATAAGAGTACATATTCACTGTAATCATCTGTGGTGGGTTTAGATCAGTAGGTAATGTATATGTTAGGTCAAATGAATGATTTATGTAGGCCTTCGTGAAGTCCGTGTTACACGAGGCGTCATTTTGAGTGCGTCATTACTTGCTCTAGTCATGCCTAGTCTACAGGCACATACTCCAATTTGACACCTAATGTTCCGTAAGGTTTTGAGTTTAGCATGGCTCTGTAAGCATGGCAAGTCTCTGGCTATGTCAAATAAGAAGCAGTACAAGGCCTCTGTGATGCAGTCAGCATAGTCTCTTAGTTCAGACCGTCTGTTACACATTACTATGACAGAAAAGTGTTTGTGCATGCAGACTAAGTTGTGCCCTCGAAGGAAATCGGCCCGTACACGCATGTAAGTCAATGCAATGTTTGCACTGTGCGTTTGCATTCACGTTTTGCTTGACGCCACTCTCACGACGCGTCAAAACCTCGCGTCAGCACAATTAGGACGCCTCGTGTGCATTTGGGATGGTGTTGAATTATCTAGTAGTGGATGCAGATTGAAATCTGAAATACTGTACAAGTGTCTTATGAGTATAGAAATGTTTGTTTTGGCTAAATTCATGTATATGCAATGTTTATTTTGTTATAACTAGAGCTTTTCGACGATGATTTCCTGAATGTTATGCTGATCAATGCAATGCATATAATTGTGCAGACGAGTTTATTATATCTAGAACTTAGGGTCAAGGGTCAATAGCATTAGGAACCATGTACCAGTATTTCGTTGATTTACGTTCCTTTGCAACAAGGAAAGTCAAAGTAGGACAATGGTTACCTGCAATTCAGCAAAACAAATGCAATTTTTTTCTTAAAAGCAATAAATAGATATCATTATAAATTGGCTGAATATCAAATTAAATCTAAAACATGTTTTTTAATCTTTCAAAGGATGACTAAAACCTAATAGTACCCTTTATCCACGTTGAAACTTATGCGTTAACTTATTGGCGGAAGGATGCACATTTTCATTTATAAGAAATAAAATCAATAGAATCAAAAGTGTCTTCAATAGAAAACATGGCAAAATGATGTCATTATACCCGTTACGACGAAATAAAGTTTAAAAGGAAACATTGAACGAAAGAGGAACAACAAATCATCTTGTAACAGTTCATAAGTCACACATAATGTCTTCCTCTCATATTTAATAGATCTAAACTAAAACAGAATAAACCAGATTCAGCCAGTTTAATGTCGTCGATGTGGAAGGTCGTTTGTTTCTCCATCTCCGAACTAAAGATCATACGAATAAATAATGTGTGCTTATTCTCTTTTCTGGTATATCTAACGCAATCCAAATAAATCGATATTAGCCAGTTTGATGTGGTCTTTGGGAGACATAATTTGTCACTCCATCTCATAACGAAAGATCATAAGTGCCGAAATGTATGCTGTCACTTATATTTGATATATCTAAAGCATTCGAAATGAAACCGGTATCAGCCAGTTTGATGTGGTCATTTGGAGAAATACTTTTTGATACTCCATTTCCTATAGATCATAAAAAAGCAAAGTGGGTATTGACGAAACAATCTAAAGGTTAGGATTAACTGCACTGAAATCACTAAAGGAACCAGTCATAATGATTAATAACCTAATAAATCAGGATATCATTTTGAATATATCTTTTATTTATTAGTCAATGTTACCGACTTTGCCGCATGTATGCCCATATATAAATCAATTCAGAAAGAAAACCAGAATAAATTGATCTTAGGGGGGGAGGGATGCATTTATTTATTAGGATATCAACCCTGCCAACTTTCAAGTAAAATACAGTGTGCATTTTTAGCCAGTTTATACAGTTATAAGCACGTCAATACAAATTAGAAACTGGCATCCACCGATGCCACTAAATGAACAACAGTTTTGTCGAAAAGTTAAATTCGGAATTAGATATCATTTTCACGAGAAAAAAGTGTGTTGGAAATTTAGATTTGATATAAAAACAGAAAAAACAACCACGTATCGGGGCGACATAATTATCTAGAAGGTAAGAAGAAATATAAATTTGAATTGAATTGTGTACATCGGGGGAAATATTGACAGTCCTGCCAAATATAAGTATAGTGTATATATGTTTCTATCTGAAAATAAGCACTTCTACATCCTTTTATTTCTTTTTGTTTTTCGTTTGTTTTCAATTCAAATCAATTCAATTCGAATTATTGGTTCCAAAAGGAAATTCGTTGCATTTACATGCATCATTCACAGAAAGAAGAAGAAAAAAATGTACATGTGACATGATATATACAACATAAAACGAATATAGAGAGAATAAACATATATCATTTTAACATTCACATTATATAGATATTTCTCTAAATTTACATTATATTCAAGAGCTCTCTTTCTCATTCGTATTCTACGCATTATTTTCCAATTTGGTTCTCATATTCATTTTTATTGCACTTATCCTCCCTCTACGCAATCCTCTTTCTCGTCCCTTTCGAAGCTTTTGCTTTCTGGCATGATTCTCTCTCTCTCTTTTCTCTCTACAGGTAATCATGATAATAGAATGATTTTCCAGATAATATTCCTTTGATACATTCACTTTTACATATCTGACTCTACTTTTACGTTTTAAAAAAATTTTATAACCACCTTTTGTTTTCATTATCTTTATCTTCTCCATTATTTTATTGAAATACTTATTTTCTTAATCTTTGGTATCAGAAAACTAACAACATATAATTGCCTCAGTTATGAATTGTCATTTGGTGGTAACTCCTTTTCGCCTTATACAAATACTGTTCTATGGCAAGTTGTCTGTAGAGTCTGCCTAAAATCAGAGCAGCGGCGCAGTATGGTGTGGGGGGGGGGGGCTAAGTAAAGTCGATCGGAAATTGAAGGCAAGAAAAAAGATAATGCACAATCATGTGTGTGTGTGTTTGAACACGTGCGTGAGTGTGCGTGTGTACGTGCGTGTGTGCGCGCGCGAGGGTATGCGCATATCGTGATCGAACGCGCTCGCGTTTGTGTTATTGTGCATTGTGCTCGTGTGCTCGTCAACGGTTTGTGAGCGTGTGTTTTTGTGTATATGTCTGAAAACTGAAATTGTAATTGTAAAAAATAAATAGAATGTGATTTCATAGACTTCTCAGTTGATCGAGACTCTTGCTGGGAAAGCTCCGCCTCCACCAACTTGCCGCCACTTTGCAATGCCCAGATGGCGGTTAATAGCTTACACCTTTATGAAATATCCAAGAAGACACACAAATTATTAGTACAAGTATTGCTACTATTATCGCTAGACAGTCATTGTTTGTGTGCTCTCGAACTACGAGGCAAAGGTTCTATATCAAATACCTCTAAGATCGGATAAAGGAATGTTTGACATTTTGTATATACATCCATGTTCTCGCAACATTCTTCCTAGTCCACTGCGAAGACTTTGTCGGCTCACTCACTAACTATTATGTACAAAATTATTACGTAGGCACCTGGAGGATAATTTGTGGGGGAAAGGTGAATTCGTGGGGTCACCGCGCGCACACGCACTCAGAGTAAGAGTGAGGATTTTGTCTGCATTCTTCTATAGTGTATATACTTGCAGCTAAACATCGTATATGGCTTTTACAGAAATACATGTCATGAGTTATAAATATTTGATGACACATTGTAAAGCCTTTGTGTCTTCCTCACAATGTCGATGCACAAAATTTTGTATCATTTTGCAAAAGGATATTATATAACATGAAAATAGTCATTACAACATATTGAACTAAGAGAATGTCAATGATTTGGATTGAATTGGATCGTATTACATGCCTTGTAGCAAATCAACCGTCTTTACATTTTAGGTCAATGAAATCGAGATATTGCCCTTTTCATTTATTCAGTATATATAATTGAATTTACTAAGCCTTAACTGCATGCTTGGAAAATGGAAGTTTTGACCTTCAGTAGCTTTTTTTCTAGTCAATTAAGTCATTCGCAGGGGGATTGCAGCCCCCCCAATGCCTTACTTGGCAAAACTTTGCACGTAGGCCTACGCCCATGATTTTCTATTAATTTCTTATATATGCTCCTTATAAATTAAACCGTACGGAGGCTATAAATTCAATGATAATTCAAATGATTAAGACAATTTTACATCGTTGAAGCGAGTATTATGATCGACTTTTTTCACCTTGTACAGGTAATAATGATTTAATGGAGAGATGTTTTACGCACTATTTCTAATTGTGATATTTCGATTACATTCTGTGATTTCAAAAATGTGTTTTGAAATAGGAGGTAACATTCGTTTTCCCCAGAATTGCCATGTAACATAATCGCATTTTGTAAAATGATTCTACCTAGATTGTTTCTTTATCGTTTCATTACATTTGTAAAACATACGGCAGCACAACATCTCACAGCATTATCCCGATCGTGTATCATACGGAGATATGAACACATTTTGAAGGAATTATGTGTTATGTCAACATCAGACGTAAATCAAATATTATTAATTTGTTTAACTTTCTTATAAAGCTGCAAGAATTTACTGAATAGCAAGAATTTACTAAATTAATGACATATATAAATCCCGAAATTCTTTTTCTGCTATAAGTTTAGTAGTTTCGTCCAGTATGATCTGTTCATTTTACCTGATCTGTAAATATTTATATTTTCTTTCTTGTACTAAAACTATTTCACTTAGTTTCGTTTTATTTTTTTCCCTTTCTTCCTCGTCTCCTCAATATGACTCAATCTTCATTTCTCTCTTTTGCTTATTGTTCTCTCATCGTTTCTTTCTTTCTCATTTTCTATCTCTCCCTCCCTTATTGCTTCCCTTATTCCCTTTTCTTTCCTTTTTCTTCTTAATCTTCTTGTTTCTTTTTCGTTTTTTATCTTGCTTTCTTCTTTCTTCTCCTCTTTCTTCTTTGCTCTTATTAAGTATTCATCTTATCTCCTTCTCCTTCCACCTTTGTTATACTCACTGTAGGTCTATCTTTCGTCAATATATCACCCGTTTCAATTCTTTTCACTTTATCTATCATAATATTTCAGAACTATATAACCATGATAACCAGGATTTTGAAGACATGTCCGATTTGTACTGAATTGTGATTTTTGAAATATATTGTTATCCCTATATCATGTACTGATAAATGATCACTATTAACAGTACTAGACTGCTACGTACTATGTAAAAACTTGATGGGTAAAACAAAAAACCCGGCCTGGCATGGGGGTGATTTGAGACAATTATAATATTATGTGCCTAACTCGATGTTGGGAAATCTTTACCTAACATCTTAACAGCGTCTGAAGTATTTTGTGCACCCACACTACTTAAAGATTTTTCCATTCAAAATGATGGCATTGATATATAATATGGATACGTATGTATATACATATATATATATATATATACATATATATATATATATATATATATATACAGAACAAATAATTCGATTTGGATAATCCTCCGTCACGGTAATAAACTTAGCCGGTGCCAATGGTTAAAATTGACCAATTATTTTCGGGTGCGTGTTTTGGGCTCAGGGATTCTTATAACTATCATGAAAAGCATCTTTGTGAGATTACCCAATATATTTTTGCTAATTCTTTAAGAAAATAGTTTAGAGGTATTCAAATATGGTATGATATTTCTCATAAAAATGCAGCTTCAAAATAAGAATCTGCTATGAATTTTCATCCACACAACAACAAAAAATGTATCGATATTTCGTTCATGTAAAGAATATGAAAATTGTTATTCCTAATAAGATGATATTTTATTGAGGCTGCAAGTATAAAAGTTTTTTGGTGGAGATAAAAATGACAATTTCATTCATTTATGGCGATTTTTAGATGTGAATTTCTAGAAATGTTTTAATGAGATGTATATAGTTTGTAACTATATCAGATGTGTAAATAAAATGTCATTATGATACAATGATGCGTTTTCCATTCTCATTTTTCCTTCTTTCGCTTCTAGTCAATGGGAGCACGTGCCCCTTGCAGCTCCTCCACTTTCTACGCCTCTGTATGAGCAGAGTCAGAAAAGGGAGACACAACGAAGCAATTTACCCGAGCATTGTGTTCACTTAAAGAAACAAAAAGAAAACATGTTTTTTTCCCTTTCTCCAAGCTAGAGATGAATCTAGATCGCTTACTATGTACGACCCATATATATCAACCACCGTGACATGCAAGTCGGTTAGGAGCAATTCTTCATTATTATTGACCTTGCTTTCAATACATGTTCGTGCAATTTCCTCTCTAGGATTGTGGTTGCGTTGGTGTCGTTGTTCACGCTTGTTTGCATCTACGTGCCATTTAACGTTAGACCTCAATCTTCGTTCTTTGCGATGGCAGATTGGGGGTGCACAATCAGCCAATGGCCCCCTTTGAAACCCAAAGAACATAACTTAGGTACACAACAAATAAATAGTGCCCCCATAATTGTACATATCGTCTGTTTGGAGCCAGAAGGACGTTAACTCGCACCATTTTACACGAATGTAATGCCCTTCTGGCACCAAACAGACGATATTGTCTATTAGTTAATTGTACCTCCCCTTTACAAAAGACTG